>CM075341.1:40017244-40751602 GCA_037788925.1 Mytilus galloprovincialis
TACTCATTAATAGGAATTACTTACCAATTACTCACTATTACTAGCAATTACTTATATTTTACTAGAAATGAAAATATTTACTTGAAACAAGTATTTGTTTTACTGAAAATATGTGTCTATTAAAAAAATTACTTAAATTAAAACAAATACCTGAGTAAACGAATTACTTAGTCCTTATTTAAGTAATAACTTACTGTTTTTAGTAAAAAGCAATTACTCAGATTAAGTCATAAATTAAAGAACTAAACATATATATTTGTTTTTAATTTATACTAAAAAGCAGTACGAAAGTTACTCGAATTACTTGTGATAACTTTGATATAAAAAATGTTATTACTTATTAGGCTTAGGCACTACATAATGTTGGTAACGGGTGCCACATGTGGAGCAGGATCTGCTTACCCTTCCGGAGCAACTGAGATCACCCCTAGTTTTTTGGTGGGGTTCGTGTTGTTTATTCTTTAGTTTTCTATGTTGTGTTGTGTGTGCTGTTGTTTGTTTGTCCTTTTCATTTTTAGCCATGGCGTTGTCAGTTTGTTCTAGATTTATGAGTTTGACTGTCCCTTTGGTATCTTTCGTCCCTCTTTGCTAGCATAAGACTTTTTTTTACATAATAGTAAATGCTTCCTATGAAATTTGATTCCATAATTTAACAATTTCAAGATATGAAGGTTACACAGTTTAAAATTTGCATTATTTTGGATAAATATTATCATGATTGTAGCAACGTTCTTTAAACAGACTATTATTTCAATTTGGAATAGTTTTTAATTATGGAATTTGCAGATTTTTTTGTTTTGAATTTTTTTTATAAATTTTATTTTTATTCTGTATTTTAATGTTCTGTGCGGTGCACATCACTTTCTATTCCCAAGAAGATAACATATTTTCAATAGAATGCAGTACAGTAAAGTGCACAACACTATCTATAAAAAACACATTGTATGGAAAGTGTTACAATGTATGCGATACTTGAAACATTGTAATGTAGAATAAACATAGATTTTCATTAAAAAATTTCAAGCAGAAGAAATTAAGCAAAATTCAATTATAAAATAATTCCAAATTGAAATAATAGCATGTTTTTTTTAGATAATACTTTGAAATGCTTCAAACATTTGTCAGAATTACTAGTATTACTTAAATTATTTTCATATCAAATTATCTTCAAATTATCATTATTCATTTTTGAAATGATTTTTAAAATGTAAACTTGCATGACTAAAGTCTTACTAAAATTAATATTTTTTATCATAAATGTACGAAATTGTATCTTATGTCCTGTATTTAATAAGTAGTTTTTTTTATTTGAGGCTGAACAAATATTCAGCCAATCAGAATTAAGGTTTCATTTGACTTTGGTAAGCTATTTTTGAAAATTGGCTTGAACTCATTCAGATTTGAATTTAAACAAAAAGTATACTGAGTTTGTTGAAATACTTGAAATATTGACAAGAATGAAAGGAAAGGAGAACCTTACAAAAAGAACACTTTGTTGGTATTCATGTTTCTGGCTACACTCTGTGTACTAATTCAATTAAATGAAAATATTGCAGAAAGAGTTGCTTGAGAGATAGCCCATGTAACTTACAACAAACAAGAATAGAAATAGATTATAACAAAGGATATAGTAAATATGATTATTCCTCAAAAAGGTGCTATTTTTTCAAATTATATGCATTCATATAAAAACAGTGTAAAATTTTTATTTTAATCCGTTAATAAAATATACAATTGATATGTAAAAGAATTACTCAAAAACTACAAATAAATTTTCTGTTTTCAAGTAATAGTATTTCTAGAAATAACTTACAGTAAGTAAAATAATGGGATACAAGTGATACACAAAATACTAAGAGTATTAAAAGAAATACTTAATAATATTTAAAGAATTAATTTACTTACTTTTATGAATAGAAATACTTAATGTGTATTGAAAGAATCACTTACTTTAATAAACAGAATAACTTACTATAAATAAAAGTATTACTTATCTTATTGGAAAACAATTACTTAGTACTTATTAACAGAATTACTTAAGAGACATTGAAAAATTACTTACATTTAATTACTAGACAATACTTACAATTACTTGGCATTACTAGCAATTACTCATTTTTTGACAAACATTTTTACTTGTTTTTTTTACTTGATTTGAGTAAAGTCAATACTTGTTTTAAGTAAAGTCAAGTACATGTAATTTATTTTTTTGAGTGTGGGATGATTTAATCGTTAGTTGGCGTATCTTTGTTTTCGTTTGTAAAATTTTATCTCGATCTATGAACCAACACGACTGACTTTAAATATAACATTGTAAAAAGAATAAAATTGTGTAACATAAAAAATTGTGGTAAATACAGAAATGAAGCATGTATATATATTTGGTGAGTGAATATCTTTCCTCCCATCCATCAAATTGTCTTCAACATGAGCAACTAATAAATTCATTGATCTCTGAAATGTGGTGACTCTCCTTTTTAAGTCCATTTGATTTGTTATGAAATAGCTATTAATCTGGCAAAGCAACGAATGATAAGAAATATTGTCTTATGATCTGATTTCTAAAATTCGGAACACATAAGTAATGTTTTATTGAAGATAAACAAGAACAAAAAAATATACAAATAAATCAAATCATATCGCCAAGCTTAGATTTATATGACTTAGTGTAGGTACATTCCATATTTGATATATTTTAGTAGCTGTACTGCATGGAATACACGTGAGATACCAAGATGGAAATGTTTTACTTACACATGATGCGCGTTTCGTCTTCAAAAGACTAATTAGAAACGCTCAATCAAAAAAGTTAAAATGCCAAATAAGGTACGAAGTTGAAAAGCAAAGGCAACAGGGTTTGACACGGACTTGTATAATTTGGAAACGAAAATGAAGCTAAGGAAAAAAATTGGTTGTTTTGCAAATTATTTCGTGTGTAATCTAATTACATTCAATCCATTTACACATCTAAGTTTAAGGTTTGTAAATTATTCATAAGAATATTTGAGGAGACATCAGGTATCTTTAAATGTCAAACACACATTTATAGCTAGTCGACTTACATAGTATTGATGTACTTGTAGAGAGAAAGAGGTCAGAAAGGTGCCAGCTGGACAAAGTGCTTCCCCAGTCCAATCTCCCCATACCTGCTGACCAGAACTTGCTTTATCACCACAGCGATCACTTCCTCTACTGCCACATATAATTTCAATTTCGTTCAATCCGGTATTATCTGTTTTATGCGGCCCTTCAATCTGTCAGTCAAAGAAAACGTAAGCAGTTTAAATGATGTATGCATGTAAAATTGAAAGAAATAGTCTAAAGTTTCCTTTTGTTTGTCTGCAGTCATATTAGCGATTTATTCTGTTTGTTTACTGAACCTACGCTTTTGAGGTGTAATACCACCAAATCATGGTACGTCACATCCGGTTGCATACGAAAGTAGGTCGAAAAAAATATTCCCTTGAATTTGACAGTTGTAGGTAATTAATCCTACATTTTATTGCAGTAAAACCATTTCTGTGTCATAAACGAATGTCTTGGGTATTTAAAAACACCATTATTTTTTATTTGGGATTTCTATAGAAAATTTTGTAATCTTGAGGTTACATGGTGACTAAACCTTGTACACAGATAAAATAAGGGGAGAAATTTGATTGGTTAACTTCCAATGATGGTTATTTTCTTATATGCAATGCAATGTTATGTGATTTTTTTTCTATAGCACAGGACAGGATAAAAGTTTACTCATGCCAAGTATTTCTTTATTTGAAAATTAAACAAAGATAAATTCTGCACATTTTTTTGAAAAGTGCAAATTTAACAAAGACTAATAGGGGAAAATCAATGGTGGTATTACACCTTGATCATTTTTGATTCATTTGTACAGATAAAAAAATATCTAATTCTTAGACGAAAAAGGTGCAATCAATAATGTTTATATAGTCTTTTTTTCCATTTGTCAGATAATAAATGTGCATTATTCTTGTCAATGAGACATACTTAATGAATACTTTCAGGTCGAGAGAAGAAATATACATAAATTGTTATTTCAAAATAGTCAAGGAAATATAATATACATATTTTCCCCGATTATCGTTGGAAGCACATAAAGAGATTCATCGGTTAGATTGTGAATGATGCGAATGTAGCGGGTGTAGTCGATACGATGGCAAACTTGATTATCGATGCAACAATTTATTTACCTCGATTCATTAATTGATTTCAAAATAAATTCCGTTTACAACTTCGTGTAAAAAAATCTGTGGAAAAACCGTGTTAAAAGAATTGTTAACTAATATAATTCGTAACGCAGGCGTAGCAGACAGTCGTTTTTTTTGGATCGAAATATGAGAAGAAACGGTATTAGAATTTGAGAACACATATGAATATTTTATTTCCAATAAACAAATGGAATGAATATGCAAGATCATATTTAAAATGAATGATTCCATAGTATGATTATATATTCTAAACTAATACATAAAGGACGGAAAGTTTATGTATTTGAGTGTCGACACAATGCTATATAACTTATAACAGCAAGTCGCCCCTTGTGCACCATGCAACTTATAACTTAAATTAACAATCTACAGTTCGCTATTAAGGATAACGTGCATGTAATAAAACATACCTTCATTTTGTAACCAATTGCGTAATGACCTTTAGTACAAAATTGTTCATCTGCCCAATCATCCAAAACTCCGCCATTTGAAACAAACAACATCTTAGTATATTCTTAAATATACAAAAAATTAACGCATAACATTAGAGTCCTACTTATTATCTATTACTAACAATGTGATAAAATTTGTTTCAAAATTTTGAGATTATAGTTGTTAAAATGATTTGAACGCCTGATTAAGCTCACGAACATGTTACTAACTAACAAATGCTAAAGGGTGAGTCAAAACTATAACTTGTAGGTCCATTTTATTCAAACTAACCGGAATACAGCTTAACCTTTATTTTTACCATTTGGAAATTTTAAAATGCCTCATACATATCGATTTTGAAGACATTTTAGCGAATAAGTATATCGGCCTTATAACTAATTTTGACACCTTGTTTTTTACTCATTCCAAGGAAAACTACAATTATAAATGCTCATACTAAATAGTCATCAAAGGTACCAGGATTATAATTTAGTACGCCAGATGCACGTTTCGTCTACATAAGACTCACCAGTGACACTCATATCGAAAGTCTGATAAATAAAATTTAGACGGAAACGGTCTAATGATCTAGGCAGCTTTAGAACAACTCATGAAATAAGTAAATAAGTAATTTTCAGATTATGTTCAATTTTGTTGACAATATTTTGACATGTTTGATACGAAAATGATGGCGGCTTTCTAAAATTGCAGCGTCCATGATCTCATTCAGGGAAAATGATGAATATTCTGAACCTCTTATATCAGAAGTAATTTGACGATTAAAAACCAACATTAGCAATAGTTTGACTTACCGCCATATTTGCGACTAGCCTGTAGGATGTTGGAACCAACCATGTCATCAAAAATCGTATGACAACAACCCGACTGTCCGAGTGTACACTCTCGAGTCGAGGTGGCATAAGTTATCTCACAGCAAGTTTCACTATTTTTAAAACAGACGTTTGCACACTGGGTTTCCGACATTCTCCCTACTAACGTTGGGTTCACCAACCGTATTTTCTTATTTCTCTCTATTATAAAGTTGTCCTCTCTTGTCTGATATTTCCCGGTAGTTAAACTTGCGTTTTGTAAAATCAATTTTAATATCAAAACGATTGTATATATTTTCATTTTTTTAAAAGAAAGAAAATTTATATTAAAAAAGAAATTCAGAGAATAATTTCACTGCATTTATATAGACATGTTCTACGTTCTATCTTGGACTATTATATAACCGGGACTGGAAACTGATCGATCTGTTGAGATTTCATTGCCCCGATAGCGGATTATTGATTTTTTTGGTTTTGAGTGACAGCTTATCGTGTCACATTGTAAATTAGCATTTGGTACATGTAAATAATAGATTTCGGCAAACAAGTCAGCTTATATAGAAAAACTGTTAAAATTGGTGGGTTTGAAATAAAGAATAAATATTAAATTAATTAGTTTAAATGCAAAAAATAGACATTGTTTATGAAAATTTATTAAGATGAATTTATAAGTGTTGCAAATAAACCAGATATAGTCGAAATGTCTGCACTTTACTTGACCGCTAAGAAAACAACGTGTCAAAGGTTTACAGAACATAGATAATCCCGATAAAAACAATAAGTGTGCCATAAAAACCATGTTGACAATTTCAATTCCGAATTAATCCATATAACAAAAGTTACCCTGGTCTACTTTTGTAGTTCTAATTGTGTAACCTAGTGTACATGCAAATGCCACCTGAAGACCATTACTAAGCTAAATCAACCCTGATTATAATAAAATATAGCACACATAAAAAGGATCAGGCAATTATATAAGAACAGTAACATTTATTTGAGCCATGCATATGGGTTCCGCTTGTAATGATAAAGAGGTTACAACAAACCGAACTTGCGTATCTCTTTTCATTCTAAAGTTATAAGAAATTTAATTAATCATATACTTTTTTCCACATCGTGCTCACGCTATATTCATCCTGAAAATTTCAACCTTTAGATGTTATTTTTTACACTTAAGGTGGGATTAGGTGATAAATAAGAACTGTCAAAGATGGAGTATAATATTAGTATAATAGTCCCATGTTCTATGAAGTGTTGTTGAACCCTTAATTATTATAATGCCATTCATACGACACAGAAATCTGTTTTTTTCTCTCTCATTGAAATGCTGATTAGCCATCTTTTTTAAGTTAATACGAATTATGATCATATGGTTTAACCATTTTGACAGACATATTTATTTTGTTTCAAATATGTTTTCATTAATTTCAATAATTTGGATACGGGAACTTTAACGTTCCGATCGCAATACATGAACATCGTAAACTATTCTTTTTCTATTGTTTTTCTTGTTATACCGATTTGTAGCTGTGAAATAGAAAAGAATACTGAAGCAGTCTGCATTAAATGGGATGCCAAGTTTATTGTTTACATCTGTGAATTGTTCTGTTATAGCCATTAACTATATGCAAAGATATTGCAGTTGGCCATGACCAAAGTTTCAAACAAAGATGAAATTTATATATGATGAAATGAATTATTATTTTTCTATTGACAAAAAAAAAATGTTACCCTTCAAACGTTTGGTATGACAATCGAGACGATTTTTCTTTAAATTATCAATTCCCCTACCTTTGTAGCAATCTATCAACTTCACTTGCATATGGGATATACTTTTCCGACTTTATTCGGTATAAAAGAACTTACAGTTCCTACTCTGACTTTGTTAAACGGCACCAGTGTCTGAGGCCCGGGGGTGTGTCAGAGATCATCTTGTCCTTTTTCTAAAAAGGTCATCGGAAGGTACGATGACCTTATTAATAAATATTCCTTATCAACTTTACAAATAATACCCTGGAGTATGATATCTGGGTACTGACGTTGTTGATAATCTTGCCAAAGGTGTTAAAGAATTCTTTTATTTGTCATTATTAATATATTACTTTTATTGTGAATTCTGTTTGTGGTACTATCCATTTGACGTGACTCTGTAGTTTAACTTGCTGTCATTGTGTTATTGTTATATGGTACAACTTTTGTATTCTTGTCTTTCATGTTTGCTAATGTGCTTTGTCAATCTGCCTTGTTGTGCTTCTTTGTTACATATGTGTGTGTTTTCATAATGATAACAATGGATAACTTTATGGTTTTGTTTTTGTTTTAAAAACTGATTGAGATTTCAGTATGAATAAATTTTGTTTTGAATTTTCAGTATTTATGTGAATTTAATTTTTGATATGACATTTGCGAAATCGAAAGTTAATTTTTTTCCATCAACATGATCACTGCCCCACTTGTGTTGAGTTTCCTGTTGTAAAGTACTTTACATTTAATATTCAAATAATTCTAGGTTTCATAACGAGTGAAGGTTGGATATCGCTTAATATCAACGGTCGTTATTTGATTTTAATAGTATAAACGCGAGTGTATTACTGTTATCTAAATTTAATAACGAGAGTTGATATCAAGCGATATCCAACTCTCACAAGTTGTAAAACCGATTAAGGTTATGGTTAACACTTTTATTGTCTTGAATCAAAAATCAAACGAATCTAGTCTTTTGCACATTTCAGTATGACGTCATATGTACTGTTCCGATTTCAAACTTTAACATCAGCCATTTTAAAACCTTTTGTACGTTATAGAACGTAATAAAGAAGATTTTTAAGTGAAAAGAGTACGTGTTTTATATATTATTGAAAACATCACATATGTCTGTTTCCTGAAGGAAATATACAACGCCTTAACCTTTGAAATTGACCAATGACTTAACGAAATGTCAATTGAAATGTCGTAATATCATCTCATGATGTTCATTAAGCTAATCAAAGTTATACATATTTTTTTTCATATATTTTTTCGCATCACACTCCGTGCAATGTGAAACGTGAAATATCTCTTGACGCAAGAAATCGATAAAAGGACCCCATCAATAAGAGAATTACACTTATGCTATGTTTTGTTATAAAATTTATATACAAAAATACAACGGAGTCCCACCTACTTCTAGTAAAACTTCAATATTTCATTACCTTTGTTTACCCTAACGAAGTGTATAGGTTAGACTGAAAATAAACTACTTCTACAGAAAAAAATAACGCAAAAAAAAAATGTAACTGGCAATACTCTTAAATTGTTATGCCCATGCTCATCAATAATGAGGCTGTCGGGACTCAAATTTAATATCATATGTTCAACACTTATTTGATACTGCGAACCAAGTATTTTATTCGTTTTCCGTGGATCATTATATTATGTTATGTCCAAGGTTTACAAAATAACATCTCATCGGAAATGATTATTGACTGACGGTTAAATAAAGTAATATTTGTCGTGCTAACATTATCAATTTCATTTATCCGTGATAAATAAGCTAGTTTTTTTTTATTAAACATATTGAAATATATAGTCAAAACATATAATCTTTTATTTCTATTGACCTATATGCACGTGTGTTTCCATTCTTTCATCCCGGTTCCCCTCTCGCACGTGAAGTGTACGGTGACCAAAGGTATGTCTCGTAGTTAATGTCACTGCATACGTGAAAAATATTGGCAAATAAGTTTATTGTCAATTATTCAGCTTTTGCAAATTTATTAAGATTATAATAATGTAATAGATTTTCTTTTTTTCTTCAGTTAAACGTAGCCATATAAGTACATGTACGTAAAACAAGATCAACATTTTTGTCTCTATTAAAAGTTTAATGTGGCTTTAAAATTGTATACTGAAATGTTTTTTTTTTTTCAAATGTGTCTGCATTTAAAATACGAAGATTCATTCTTAGACCAATTAATGTAAGGTTTGCAAAAGCTGAATATATTGTTCGTTTCTCTTTGTGTTGCATTTTAACGTTGAGTCGTTTGTGTTTTCTCTTATTTTTGAGATATTGAGATAAGACGTGGCACGGTACTTGTCTATCCCAAATTCATGTATTTGGTTTTCATGTTACATTTGTTATTCTCGTGGTGTTTTGTCTGATGATTGGTCTGTTTCTGTGTGTGTTGCGTTTCGATGTTGTGTCGTTGTTCTCCTCTTATATTTAATGCGTTTCGCTCGGTTTTGGTTTGTTACCCCGATTTTGTTTTTTGTCCATGGATTTATGAGTTTTGAACAGCGGTATACTACTGTTGCCTTTATTGCGAACACAGGAAGATAACTCGGATTCTAATAGTTGAACGAAGGCGGGACCTACCACTTTTGAATCTCTTTCATCAACCAATGTTCGATGACTATAATGTTATCGAAAATAAAACAACACCTTCCTCAAAATCTCTATTTTATTGTGATTTTATCTAAATTTGGACCGTAGAAGAAACGTTAAAACCTTCAGTTTTCGTCTTTATGACGTCACGTTCACCCATGACGTCTTTGGACGAAAACCATCGATAAAGTTTTGCGAAATTTTATTTTATTTAAAATTTATACATTTTTATGGCCCCACCGTAGCAGAGTTTTACCGTTGTCCGTCTGTAAAGTGCGTCTGTCCATATGTACGTACGTCCGTTAGTCCTATTACATATAACTTAGCATTCTTATTCAATTTTTATTTTCTTAATGCAGGATCCATTAACGAACATCTTGAATGGAGCATATCATTTTCAATTACAGAAAAAAATTCTTATATTTTCCTTCAAGCAAACCCAGTTATTTTGTTATGCTTTATTTAGAATCCTGCTCAAAGAAATTGTAGATACACATAACAATTTGAAAGGTTTATTGTGTTCTTATTTTTTGAAGACCTTGATGTTTTAGATATCAGAAGAATCTGATCTATCAATGTGGTGACCACACAGTATCATACCATGTTGTATTGCTTGTTCAAAGAGACTGTTATACTGTAATAATTACATTAGATGTATGTTTCATTATAATATTTTATTCTGATTGGCTTACTGCACATCACGTGTTATTCCGTAAGCAATTGCATTGCTCAATACAACTTTTCACTCATGATAACACGTGCTCCAACAATAAAGTGCACAGGTGAATTAAATAATAAAATATATAAAATTCGTGTTTTCATGATCATAGCTAAGAAATGTAATTATAAGTATTGAATGCTTCTTTTTGTAACTTTATAGGGTTGTAAAAGCGTTGACTGTGCGTACATTTTTAGAATGAAGCGCTTCCGCAATTTATTTTTTTTACTATTCAATACTGAAAACAGAGACAAAATGATAAACATTCTAAAAAACCTAGATGATCAAGGAGTACAGATCATAGACTCTGAGAGATTATTTAGGACTACATTTTGAAGGTAATAATAGGTCGCTGTTAAGTGAAAATACTATCCCAATCAATGGAATAATTTCAATACGGGATCCCATCAAAATTCTTTATAATTATATTCGTCATTCTAGAACTGCCTTATCAAGAAGTTTTATTAATCTTTCGTAGTCATATGTTTGACAGGGAGTACCAAAGACTACAAAAAAGTCAACTCACCAAACAACAAATACAAGTACTACAAGTACAAATAACATTAACGGTACCAATTTTCCTGCACCAGATGCGCATTTCGACAATACATGTCTCTTCAGTGATGCTCACAACATGAGTGCAGTCATCTGTTGATAGGAACACGGACAGATGCAGTAGCAGGATGGCTGATGTTAGTCTCTTTCTTTTACGTTCATACAAATTATTCAAAACCATTACACATAATATTGTATGTTTCAAGTAAGTTCATAGATGTGCATTCACAGTACACCAGACTGAACACGAACAATGAATTTATGTGGAATTAGGTAGAGAACGAAAAGTTAGGCGAAATAATGAATATGATTAGAATAAATTTGGTTAATTTTATTTAAATGTGTCTCCAATAATTCCACTAGAACTTAAAATTTATCAAAATGTCATCGTCTTGCTATCAATCCTGTAGTATATGCATATCTTCCTTTGTTACTTCCATCAACATGACATTACATCTTGTAGATGGGCGTTAAGTAAGTTATCACATACAGTTTACCAAAATATTAAAAATATGACAGATGTAAGAGAACTACAATCATTTATATTACTTGGTATAGCCCTCCAAATGACAGATGATGAAAAATATGCAAAATTGTGGTTCTTTGTTGCTGCTTCTATTGATAAGTGGAATGCAACCAGTGCCAAAATAAGAGTGCTTCATCACATACATTAAGCCTGATCCTGGTAAAATCATACCTTTCCGTAACTTAAACTAGAAGAAAAACACAAATTGAGCCAGGGCTGAATCAATTGAGAAACCATAAATTGATGATGAATGGGTTTCGGTGTTTAAAAACGTATACGTCTAGCCTAACCATGAACCAGTGCTTAATGAAAATTTGACAAAATCTGGTTCACTGATTACACACTTTTGATAAAAGAATAATCCCATTGACTGCTATCCTTCATCTAGATGTGTCCAGCCACTACTTTCTGCCCCCTCCCCCCCCCCCCCCACAAAATTGAGGCATAAATGATCATTGGTTATAACTATTGTCAAGTTTTACTTAACTGTTTTACAAAAAAAGATTTATTGTGGACGTATGATTTAAAAAAGAAAAATAAATATTAGATTTGTTTTACTGAAAGCTGTTTTCAACAGCTTAAACAACGGGGTTCCATGTAAATTTAAGTTTCATTACAAACTGGCGTTCTTATATATATATTACTTTCTTATTTGTAGAAAATACAGAGATTATAATCATGTCAATCTGAAATTCCCTTTATTTGAACATACTGTATATGGCAAAAACATAGATAACGAATCTCTACAACGTTTACAGTTGTTACCAGACATTCAGAGATTTATTTCATTATCTAATAATGAACATGTTAGTACTTTAGTTGCCAAAACCTGCAACTTATCTTTGATAACTATTTACCCCACGGGGTCCATGCCACTGCTAATTTTGTCCCCCTGGTACTTTTGGTAACTGTTATCCCATATAATCAAGTTTAAAAGAACAAAATGTTTTATAATTCATTTTGATATGTAAATCATATCTGTTAATGTTTCGTGTATTTGGTATCCATGAGTACATCTTTTGTATTGCATACGTTTCATCTGTTTTGTGTGTTATTTTATTATTCTTTATGTTTGAATATGGATAGACTGATAGATTCGATTAAATATAAAATCCTGAACCTTAGTATTCAATAAAGAATAATACATGTATTCTTTTCAGTATATTTTTGTCATGTAAGTCATTTTATTTTTCTTAAAGTGTTTGGTTCATTTTATCTATATCTAAGTTCGTCATTGGTCAAATTTAAATTATGACATTAAATGTTACTGCTTTCTTCTGAATTTCCTATTTTGACACCACAAAAAAGAATGGCTACAATGTTTGATTGCGTTTTAACAATAAAAAGAACACGTTTTTTCCAGATTATTGGGAAAAATTCAATTGTCTTAGCATTTTTATGTGAAACAGATTCTACCACCAACTATCTTGCAATACGATATTTCCCCACTCTAGACACTTTTGTTGAAACATAGCAAAACGGTCGGCGATCGTCGCGTCTTAGATTTGAAAATTAAAATGTCTCGAGTGGAGATATATCTATCACACTCGATGCAATGATATAATTTAAAATATAGACTGACTTCAAAGTTTTAGATTGACTGTTGATTTTCTAATGTCAAGTGTCAGACAATGCAAGATAAGAATAAATTAAACAATCCAATATCGTAACTGCAGATAACAAAAGTGTTCCCGCGTTTCTCCTTCTTATATTTGATGTGTTTTCCTCGGTTTCAGTTTGAAAACCCGGATTTGTTCTTTCTCAATCGATTAATGATTTTCGAACACCTGTGTACTACCTTCGCCTTTATTGATGTAATTGATGTCTTATATTAACTAAATAGCCTATTTTCCTTTTAAAACAAATATTATCTTTTGCATTATAAATCACCTTTAAGGTATCTGTAGGCTGTTACATTTTGGGAAGTAGATTTACGACAAAAATTACATATAAACTCAAAGGACACCGTATTGTGAATTTCTAGTCTAAAGATCGAAAGACTTTGAAAAAGTACACATGCGACTATTAAAAGCCTAACATAAGTTTATATGCTGAATTTTATGCATCTTGAAGCTTTTTACTTTATTTTAAGCTGCAGTATCTATGAAATTCACGCAACAGGAATGTTTATGCGCATAAACATGAATGATTGACGTCAATTTATAGATGTAATTGTGATATCGGGGCCTTTTATAGCTGACTATACTGTATGGGCTTTGCTCATTGTTGAAGGCCGTACGGTGACCTATAGTTGTTAATGTCTGTGTCATTTTGGCCTCTTGTGGACAGTTGTCTCATTGGCAATCATACCACATCTTCTTATTTATATGATATTGTTATACTATATTCGATACAGACTTTGTTTTTTTTGTATTTCATGTGCGAATGTTAAATAATGTAGCTCCGTTTTTATGTGTGTGTTCCTATCATATTTCAGGTTTTATCTTTCTTGCGATATAGTTGCATTATTTATGTACGGTCTTCAGAATCTTAATCTTGATAAGTGTTATAGATACCTATACGTTGATAAAATAACGTGTATAATATCTTAAGATGTCTTTATGTTTCGCTTCATACGTTTCAAAATAAATAATGTGGAAATGTTCAACTCAAACATTCTTCCAATAAAAATATCATTTCAATTTTGTTTTTAATAATAATGTTAATGCAAATAATATGTTTTTGGAGTATAGAGTCTTTGACAATGTCGTTCATGAAAATATGATAATGTGTGTTGCTGTTAAATTTTTACAAATTTGTTTTACGTTTGTTCGCATTTGATATAGTTATATATTATTTGGTTTCATAAGTCCTTCAACTATTGTGTAAGATATACATTTTCAATTATTTTAGCCTCATGCATTAATGAAAAAACATAAACTGTCGAAATATACAATATATGTTTACACTTCCATGACCTAAGGAACCTGGAACGTATCTCCCTCTTGTACATCTCTGCTCCTTTGTAATGCATTTTATTGACTTTTTGAAAATTTTATTTTGTGGGTTTTATCATCTCTCTTACATTTGACTTCCAAAAAATTTGGCCTCGTGCATCACTGTATAGCCATGGCTGGTCATCTGTTGTAATACATTTAGTACTGTAAATTGTATCTATAAACAATAAAACATAAATGGAAGCACGGCGGGGGGGGGGGGGGGGGGGGTAATGAGCGATATAACAATTGTATGTAATTTCCTTTTTCAAGTTAGTGGTCATTCTAGCAGAAGTATGATTTTGCACTTTTTGCTTTGTTATTTTAAAATAACGGTAAAGATAGTCAACGAGGAAGGTTTGTGTGCATGTGAATCGGCAAACTCATCGCTTTTTGTGTTTGTATAAATATAAATCTTTGAGATATCCATTTGTACAGTACGGCCTTCAACAATGAGCAAAATCAATACCGTATAATAAATCTATAAAAGGTCCTGACATGACAAATGGGTATCATTAAAAACGAAAACAAAACAGTTTATGACGAAAAAAAAAAACCCAGATTGCAATCAACGATAACTAAGTAAGAGGCGCATGGCTTGGAATATCAGCACAATGAATGTGGCGGTATTAATTATGTGTGTTGGCACTCAACCCTCCTTGTTTTACTGGAATAGGGGTATAACAGCGCAAAATATTAAAAAAAAAAATGGTAAAAATAGTTGGAATTGCTTGCCTCGTATATATACTTCAGTTAAACTATCCGGACGATGTGTTGTGCAATGTTGTTTGTTTTATTGTAGTTCTCGCTTGTTGGAGAGAGGTAGAGAGGGGAGTCATCTGGGTGTTTGGGCTGGTCTGTTGCACGGTCTACTATCTTTAATAAAAACCTGAACATCCGACAGAAAATCTTGAAGATGAACTAAATTTTATTTTATTGTTTAAAATGAAACAATTCAAGAAAAATTTCTACAATGAAAACGTCAACACAGAATATAGAATATATGATATATCAAGCTGTTCTTTGATTAATGTAGCTTATTCAAATAAATAAGAACAGTTTTCGCGTTTCTTCGGTACAAAATTTACAGAACAAAAAGCCCCTTTCTTACGTATCCGTATGTGCATCAACTTCCACTCAGTAATTCAAAAGGTATAATCCTAAGTAGATAAAATATATTACCGATTGTCTGAAGTTAAATATTCATCAGAATGAATTTTCTGTTGAATGTAAATGTGTGGCTACACTTAAATGATACCATACATAGCTTATTTTCATTAGAAAACCAATTGAAAGATTTATTTCCTATCCTATCGTATCTGTTTGTTTTTATTTAAGAATTGAATGCTTCTTTTAATAATTTTATTCGGGTGTAAAAAACCTTAACTGAGCACTTTTTGTATAGCATATAAGAGTTTAATAATAAAAATGTGCACTCGATCAACGCTTTACCAATCCTATAAAATTATAAAAGGAATCATCCGGTTCTTAATCAATTTTGTCATGCTACAACCATGAAATTAAAATTTATATTGCACTTTTTGGTTTATTTCTATGTATTGTTTTAGCATTATCGCGGATTGAATTGCTTGTGCTTTCATAACTGTTGTATGTTATACACAAATAAAATTTGGTATTGTTATTGTCAGCCATTTTGAATTACACATTGTAATGAAACATTCATGCAACGTAGTTATATTAGTTTCATTAATCTATATCTCCTGTGATCCTTACAACATATTTGCTTTCTGTTGGAAAGGTAAGATAAGAAATACAAACAAACAATCAAACAAACAACTAATTTATTAGAGTCTCACCTCTTTAAAACATTTGATATAAAACACAATATGATATTAACAGATCAATTTATAAAAGAGCCTCTCTAAAAAGAGTTATGAGAGACTGTAAAACACTCATTAAAATACATGTATATTACATCTATAACATATATCAACATATCTTAGCATAAAACACCATACTATTAAAAACAATTATACAAAAAACAAAAAACATACAAACAAAAAAAACAACAACATTACATACACTTATTACGAGCATAAAGTACACTTTTTCTTTAAACAAAAGTACTTCATAGCAGATTTAGCTGTAAAATTACAATTTCTGTTTCTAAACATACACAAAAGCTGTTCCTCATTAATCAAATTACTAAAACTACTTTCTATATTAAAAAATATCGTTTGCTTATCTACATATTCTGGGCCTTCTAATAAAACATGTTTTCATCTTTAATTATATTCAAATATTTTTTTCTACAATTAAAACAGAAAATTTCATTTACATCTATACCTTTATATCTGCCAGTTTCAATTTTAATCGGAACAACACCCACTACAAAATCGTCAAAATCGTTATCAATTGTACTTGAACAATATATTCAAAAACCAAAAAAAAAAAAACAAAAAAAAAACAACTAAATGTAGTTACATATTTATTTCGATTAAAGAGGTTTCGAGTCACATTTTCAGAATTTGTTCAATTTGATATATATCAAGATTGAAACATAATCATGCCAAGGATTTTTATAACAGACATCGAGGTCAAAACAATTTTTTTCAGTGTTGTGAAGCGGTATAGATGTAAACACATCTTAATGCAAACAAGTAATAAACATATAAGTGCTGAATGACATCCGACAAATTTTAATATACTGATATTTCATTACCTTATTTACAAAAGTACAACACATAACCCTTGGAGACACAAAGTACGCACATTCTGTTGTGATATATACTGTGAATTTTACTTAAGATTGAAATACATTTTTGAAAACATAGAAACAGAGGAATTTAAGGCTTTATTGACATAATTATCAATATGCCAATCTTATATTGATATGGATACTGAAATTTCACCTATATGTATCTTTCAACTTGTTTTCCTTATTCTTGGTTGCTGTTTCATTGAATTTACTCAATATACATTCTTATCTTCATAAACATAGAACGAATGACGTAAACGTTGAAACAAAATATGATATTTTATAGATCATCTTTTCGATACAAGATTGGTTTATTGAATGGAATGAGTGAATGTCGAATAATGTTTCTCTATTTTTTTTGCAGATCAATGGTGCTAGCTTACTTGCGATATGTAATTTATAATTGCATAATCAATGTGAGACTTTCAGAATCTGGACGGTTTAAGGCTTGACATACTTAAACTAAACAACAAATTTGCAGAAAGGAAAAATTGAAATTTTTGGTGAAGGAGAAATATATTTAGCTCATTTTGAACTAAACTTTACTTGTCCATGAGTTTGCATTAAAAATTGCGAATTTATGCACTCCATAGTATACTAGTTTAAGATCTCCAGAAAACCAGAGTTTTTTTGCGTACATTGTAGTAGTTGTCTTCCGTTAAAAACCGATAAACATGGTTTGAGAATTAGCATGTAGAAAGGTGAGATATATATGATTCAGGATATGCATGGTTTCTTTGGGGTTACACGTTAGGTAAAATATTTAGAAATCTGGATAAAATTGCAACATTTGGTAGTACAGTTAAGGATTTTGAATTGGTGGCCCGACACCTTTTAGGTAACTTTAAGTTTTATAAACTCGTCAACTTTTGTGTAAAATATGTATTTTCAGTTATTTGGTCTCATGATCACTGAACAAACATGAATTATCGAAATGTTCATCTGGTGAAGTTAATTTGGTACCATTAATGTTATAACTAATCTTTGGGTCAACCCCTTTGCTAGTTGAGTGTCATTCCCCGGGGGTACAACCAACTCAGTAGTGCTTACTTCAATACTTGCATGACAATTACGGATATTATTTATTGAATTTTGCCGTTATAAAGCTTAACAAAACCATCTTGAAATAAGTAGTGTATCTCCCTCTAGAACGGCTCTTGTTCTTTGTTCATTTTTGATTGATTTAGTTTTGAAAACATATCTTTGGCTTTACAATGTTTCAGCTCTCCAATCTTCGGACTTCCAAATATTGTGGCCTTGAGAATCACTGTAGAGGAATGAATTGTCGAAATGTTCATATGTTGCATTACACCTGGTACCGTTAACGTTAGCAATACATATTGATACTTGTATTCAAAAAAATGTCAGTTAAATAACGATATAACAATTGTATCTACTTTTTTTTTCAAATGTGGGGTCTTCCCATTAGTGGTATACCGATTGTGGTCATCCTAACGGTAGCATGATGGCGCAGTTTTGTATTATGTGGTTGAGCTAAAACTAACGATCCAGATAGTCAACGTGGGAAGTTTGTGTGCATGTAAAAGCGCAAATTGACCGCTTTTTGTGTCTGTACAAATATAAAACTTTAAAATGTGATAAATATTTAAAGAAATTCCACTTGTAAAGTACGGCTTTCAACAATAGGCAAAATCAATACCGTTTAAAAAACTATAAAAGGTCCCGACATGACAAAATGGGTATCATTAAAACAGAAACGAAAAAAACAAACACCAATTTATGACAAATCAAAAACAACAGATTGCAATCAACGATAACATTAAATAATAGGCACTTGACTCGGGTTGCTTAGCACATAGTATGGGCAGAATAAAACATGTGCGTGGGTGCCTAACCATTCTCGCTAACTTGGAATAGTGGTTTAACATCACAAAATATAAATAATTGTAAAAATCATTTGGAATGGCTTGCGTTGTATATACACCTCAACCAAACTATCTGGATCATGTGTTGTTTAATGTCGTTTGAAGTTTTGTACACCTAATGTTTTGGAGGGAGGTGGAGGGAAGTCATGTGGGTGGTTAGTATATAAAAAAGAAAGAAGATGTGGTATGATTGCCAATGAGACAACTTTCCACAAAAGACCAACATGACACAGACATTAACAACTATAGGTCACCGTACGGCCTTCAACAATGAGCAAAGCCCATACCGCATAGTCAGCTATAAAAGGCCCCGATAAGGAAATGTAAAACAATTCAAACGAGAAAACTAACGGCCTTATTTATGTAAAAAATGAACGAAAAACAAATATGTAACAGATAAACAAGCGACAACCACTGAATTACAGGCTCCTGACTTGGGACAGGCATAATGTGGCGGGGTTAAACATGTTAGCGGGATCCCAACCCTCCCCTAACCTGGGACAGTGGTATAACAGTACAACATAAGAACGAACTATAAAAATCAGTTGAAAAAGGCTTAACTCATCAGATGGACAAAAATACAACTTCTAAGTTGGTTTACATCCAATATTTTATGGAAATATTCTTTATAAAGCACAAAAATGTCAGTATTCACCTCAGAAGCTAACAAAACCTTTAAATAGACTTATTAAGAAGGGATATAGTTACGATACTGTTGTCAGGTCATTAAAGATTGCATATTTTGGCGTTAATATTGATTCACTTATAGGGTCTTTGCATCGGAACTTAACACATTTATTATTAATAAACCAGTTGTTGGCATGACACGGGTTATGTTCTTCTCATATTTGTTATGATGGTATGATACTAAACCCCTCAGGGGGAGGATTGTGCCTGATATTCATATGATGAAGACATAATTTTTCAATCAGTTTAATTGAGGTCCGGAGCTGGCATGTCATTTAACTGCTAGTAGTCTGATGTTATATATGTATTATTGTCATTTTGTTTATTTTCTTTGGTTACATCTTCTGACATCAGACTCGGACTTCTCTTGAACTGAATTTTAATGTGCGTATTGTTATGCGTTTACTTTTCTGCATTGGCTAGAGGTATAGGGGGAGGGTTGAGATCTCACAAACATGTTTAACCCCGCCGCATTTTTGCGCCTGTTCCAAGTCAGGAGCCTCCGGCCTTTGTTAGTCTTGTATTATTTTAACTTAAGTTTCTTGTGTACAATTTGGAGTTTAGTATGGGGTTCATTATCACTAAACCAGTATATATTTGTTTAGGGGGCAGCTGAAGGACGCCTCCGGGGGCGAGAATTTCTCGTTGCATTGAAAACCTGTTGGTGACTTTCTGCTGTTTTCTGCTCTATGGTCGGGTTGTTGTCTCATTTCCATTCTCAATTTTATAAGGTTGGTATTTTGAACTGTCCACTATCTTTACTAAATCTTTTACACTTTTTATGTGCCTATGTTATCAAAACGTCTCAAAATAGAATTAACTATATAAAAAGTTACTTTTTAGGCTTCCATATTTGAATCAATTTTTGTAAACGTTCAAGTTTAAGACACTGATTTGTTGCTCGTAGTATATTTCGAACTCAGTAACCGACATTTCCCTGCATACTATTTAGAAATACTGAAGTACTAACGAAAAGACTGTATATCTCTCAAATAAGAAAAATTATCGAATATCCGACGGAAAATCTCGAAGATAAACTTAATTCTAAAAAATAGGAAACTATTCACGAAAACTTTCTACAACGATAACATTAACACAGCATCTGAAATAGTTGATATATCAAGCTGTTTCGGACCATATGAGTGTTTGGATCATACGCATATGGTCGTGAATTTATACGGTCCGGAAAATATCCTCATTCCCATCATTTTACACACAAAAATCTAATTCTGAGTTAGGTTGTCTCTGTAGTTGTTACCTATACACAACTTAGAAGTTTAAATATTTATAATTCATAGGTCAGAAGAATAAAAGGTTAATTAAAACTTGTTTATTTGATACAGAATTCTGATTTTCAATTGTTACATTTCACAGTGTTGCTTATAATTAGCAATAAGATAAAAGCACAAATGAATGTCGTTGAGCTAATAAAGAAAAATCTGTCAACATAGAAATTATATTCATCTTTAAGCACACCTGAAAATATAAAGTGTAAAGTAACAGATTAAATATCTGATTAAAGTAGAGCTTGTAATGGAGAGTGGGCGTATTGACGATCACTCACTACGTGAGGTCATTTGGAGTTAAAGAAGTCCGATGTATTCATGCAACTAAAGAGCAGAAAATTGTCAAATGCAATATCCTTGACATTTCTTTCTTGTATAAACTGCCCAAAGTTGCATTTTCTCTGAATGTTATATTATCATTTAAAAAAAAAAAAAAAAATTCTTACTACTTTTACTTTGTGAAAAGTGAATGTTTTGATTTGGAGTGTTCTATTCGATTTAAATTCCAAGATTTGTAATTCAATAAAAAAAAATAGTTTTGAAGATGAACGTCATAAGAAATCCGAAGTATGTATCCAAGTCGTCTACACAATATTATTAGTTGAAACATAATACCCTTTTCTGTGCAAATTCTAATAAGAGAGAAATATTTGTTTTATAGGAAATGATGTTACATGTATTGTAATTGAGCATGTCTATGTATAAATATGATAAATTATAATCTATCAAAAAATAATGTCTGAAAACAAATATGATACATTATTATAATTATAAAAAAGCAAGGCTGATCTAAATTATCATCATTACGAAAGCCATGTTTTTTCATCTCATGTCAAAAGGGGTTCATTACTAGTTTTACCATTTTTATTTTGCTCAAAACAGAAAATTTAAAATGCTGATAACCTATAAAAGCAATTCAAATTTTCTTAAATGAGAAAAAAGAAAATAGTGAATTAAAAAATTAAAAAAAATAATATTTTCAAAATAACAGTGTAGTAACAGAAGTATAAAAAGGCCAATAAAACCACCAACCTTAACAGAAAGGATCGTGACCCCTCTCTTACAATATTTATTGATATATGGATATGTATGTTAAAGCAGGTGCTTGTCCTTTCATCTGGATCTTGAGAGATGAATAGTCATGAAAGAATTATCTTTAGTTTAATAAAAGCTCGCCAAGGTCAGTTCATAAATAATTTATAGGTATTTAATCATTCAGATGAGTTCATGATAAAGTCCATGAGTTGCATAATTTTCTTACTATTAAGTCCATGAAGCTCATTATAATAAAAGCAAAGATACAGCTTCATACTTTAAAAATTACTATAATTACAGACACCACTTCCAAGAAGTATTCTTCTCCAAATATAATCAACAACTATTATTTTTTTAACTCTATATTTATGTTTAAGTGTTTGAAAGCTAATTCTAAAGCTGACTTAAACAGACCAGTAACGACCATCAATTAAAGGAGTATACGTCAATTCATGTATTATAGTCCCTCTTCTAATGTTTAATTCAAATACTTCTTTAAAATGAAGTTATTATTTGGCACACATAAACCTAGTACATCCTTTGTTTTCAAATTGTCTTGTTAGGTTTGTTGTTATTCATTGTATTACAAAAAATCAAGCTTTGGAATATTACACATTTTCTCATGTCGGGACTTTTATAAGTGACTAAACGGTATGGATTTTACTCATAGTGGAAAACCAAATGATGACCAATAATAGCTTTCACTAGGTCACTATGGCTGATACTTATCTAATTTACAATCAAACCATATCTCCTTATTTTCACCCATAAATAAATCTTACACCTTAATTATACATTTAATCAACTTTTATGTCAGCTTACCTGTTATTGGTGGACCTATAAAAGTCCCAATTCCTTGGAAGAAAATCAGTATTCCGAATGAACTATTAAGAAGCTTTGGAACCGACAATATCCACTTATATTACGGACTTCTGAGAAGTGTATGTTCCTATAAGCAATCAAATTATGGCGGCAACAACCCAAAATTCAACAAAAGTCACTGTAAATAGAAGGAACAAATCACAAGCGCTAAGATGAACGTAACAGTATTGTAGAATAGTTTATCTGTGTTTTATTACTGATGTAAAACCGGATGCTATTCGTCCAATAGTGTGGAAAATTACATTACATTACATATACCTCTTCTCTACCAGGCAGACCTCTTGATACAGTACATGATATATAAGGCACGGAGATGTTATTTTACAGATCAGCTAAATTACCTATGGTAAAGTTGTATATAGAGTTGTCACTGGCTCAGACGTACTTATAAATATAATTATTTTCTGTGACTGTATCTTATATTAATTTGTAGGATCCTTTACTGATATTTAGCTGATCTGTAAAAATAACATCTCCATGCCTTTTATATCATGTACTGTAGTAAGACGCCAGATTAAAACTGACGTGGAAAGGTAACACCCGGACATCGAAAGCTTCATTTTTATGAACTCTAGGTAGTCGTGTGGTCTAGCGAGACGGCTGCAGTGCAGGCGATTTGGTGTCACGATATCTCATGATCAGTAGCATGGGTTCGAATCCCGACCAGGGAAGAACAAAAAATTTGCGAAAGCAAATTTACAGATCTAATATTGTTGGGTTGATGTTTAGACGAGTTGTATATATATACATATATATATATATATATATATTCATTTAATGTTAAACATCATATGAAAGCTTATTATTGTATATTGGATATAGGTAATAGTAGAATTGATCGATTGTTAAACTTAAGATTTCGCTTTTAATGATACATTGAGTACTTAAAGAACTGGTTTAATAACGCCATATGATAATGTGTCTGAGTAAGTAAAAAAAATCTCTTATGTGAATATCCATATTTAAGCAAAATCTGCAAAATTGTGTTTTATTTTGTTGAGATAAAACTTCTTTCTCATGTTTCTATTTTAATCAAAAGTGTTAAACAACTGTTTGGTGATTAGTAGTACCATTTTGTTTTTGTTTTATTAACTAATTTGATGATCTAATTCATAAACATGGTAGACTTACATAAATTCATTAAGACCATTTTTGTGTGAATATATAAACGGATAAAACTTTCTTTAAAAAGAACCTCTGTTGTGTGCACTCGATTGGATATGTGTTGCAAGAAATCAGTTTAATGACCACTTTTTTATTTATTTTTTTATTCCAATTGTTATATTTTATTGTTTAATTTTTGTGTGATTATATAAGACAAGAGCAGTATGGTGTATCTGCCTTCAGCATTTGATTGTTAGATCTTGTCGAGTTTGTCTGCATGCATATTGTGAAAGAAAACACATTTTTATAAGTCTAATGTTATATTTCCTTGCAACAGGCACGAACGGATGTAACAGAAACACATTCATATGGAAGCACTCTCGGAAGATTCGTCGATCTGAAATCAATTTATGTACTCTGTAGTAATCCTAGTAGTTATGAAAACATAAAATGTCATTATTAACTAATAATATCCCAACGAATACGCCACATTGTGTTTACCTATTGTACAATAAACTCGTCATAGATACAAGGATTATAACTTTGTAAACCAGACGCGAGTTTCGTCTTCAAAAGACTCATCAGTGACGTTCAAATTAAAAAAATAAAGGCCAAGTACAGTTTGTTGTAAAAAGACCGAACACAGTATGGCAGTGAGTAGCATTGAAAACCGAAAGTTTCAAAAGGTTTTGCAAATGTAATACATTAGCTTTCACCAAATCTCTTTGGATATGTAATCATTGCAGATGTCCATCATTGTAAACTGGAACCGTCTACTTATGTTGAATCAAACAATCAATCAGTGCTTTGTTAAATCTAACGAGTGTCTGTGGTTTCTTCTTGTGTTGATATTGATTGACAAATGGACAGATCAGACAAATAAATGACCATATAATACTACAAACTGACTTTCTTCACACTTATGGATCTAAATGATAAGTTTTGCTTAGCTAAATATGGTACAACTCTAATAAGTGGGACCAGACATAACTTGATATAATGTCAACCTACTTATTCCTTTCTCAAATAAAAATCTTGCTTAATTAATTTGATGCGTCAGAGCTGCTTTTTAAATGACTTTACGTATATCAGGGACGTCAAACCATAAAAGGTTTAAATTAAAAGAGGTGTCAAATTATCATTAAGATTACCATTTATTCGACTAAAAATCGGTAATTAATTTTTTTAACCAAGTGATGAGTGGTGATTTGTATATTTTAGCCATTCCACCTTCAACAAACACTTGAAATTTGAGCATCCAAGAAATTACGTCAAACAAACAGACGTAGATGGACGAAAGAAGCTGTAATAATTGCTCTCACTGGGATATTTACTGAGTGAAAGCAATGCTTTACATGAATGTCTACCTATCCCTTAATAAAAATATTCATGTTATCTAATCTCGTCAAAAGACTCTCTTAATAAAACCGTAATTTTAAACTATTATATAATAATCGCAAACCAAATACAATAAAGCGTTTAATTGTAACATTGTATGAAACAGATTAAGGAAAATAAAAGACAAAAATTCATTAGTATTCAAGTAAGTTGTATATATCCCAGTATCCAGGAGTTTAAGTTAAGATTTGGTAATTTTATTCACTGCTTGCTCACACTATTGGCGATTTAGAGCTGATCATATGAATAGGACGCTTCTTTATTACCAAAACAGATCTACCTTTAACGTCTCTGTAGAAAGCATTGCATTTTCTCATTGACATAAACCAAGCATAACGTTTATTCACATCATAATTTTAAAATAAATACATAAAATATCCTACTTTTGTTTAACCCCTTCAATTGTATTACAAAGGGGAATTGACCAAAAAAATTCAACGTAAAATTTGATATTTTAAGGAATACTCATACAAGAAAAGGTGTATATTTTGTTAAACATAAACATGTTCACACAATAGTATTAATATATTATTCAATAGCCGACTTTATTTTTTGCTGATATTGATATATTATATATTCACAGCTTTATTAGACGGGAACATTTATATATTGCCATATTGCATAGACGTTTGTTTATTGTTCAAAACTAAAGTTGCCCTTCAGATGTGAATTGATTATAGTATCGTCGACCTACATCTTATTATTAAGGTGCATTTTCTCCTTAATCACTTTCAGTGTATGAACAAAGATACTATGCATGAACGCCTATATATGAAGTGTTGATTTGTAGAGGTTTCACTTTCAAAAAAAATAATATGAATTTTAAAGTAATTGCTGTGTCAAAGCATTAAACTTCTTTAACACTGAACAAATGGCAATTGCAAGCAGATATACATATAGAATAATGGCATTATTTTGTTTGATAATGACTTTATCTATCAAGCAAGCCTAGGTCTGTATTCGATTTGATGAATTCAATATAGACAACATAATATCATTATCCTTTTAATAAGCAATTTGTCTTAACTATATGTTATTTGAGTAACACAACATTCTTCACTCAAATCTAAAAGTTTAACGTCAATTATGACACGGGTTTTTGCAAACGAATTGTGATATTCAATTCAATGAATAATGAAAATAGGTTAATCCATCCTTAATCAAAGATACCAACACTATAATAACGGTATCCATGTCATTGCTTTCCTGTGTGTACCATATAATTCATTCGTTATTAGGAAATAACTTCCAATATGTTATGTGCTATGGTATTTTACCATGTAATCATTTTGTAAATACTATACATCAATGAAACAATTATCTTTGTTAATTAAATTGTGACCGACTTGTTTGATCTAACTGATGTTTATCCTAGCTATTGTTCATTGCACGTGTTGTCGGTGGTTAATGTGGTTCATAAATGTTTCTCGTCCTTTTTCATATAGATTAGGTGATTTGCCTGTTTGAATGGTTTGACACTAGTCATTTTGGGACTCGTTATAGCTTGCTGTTAGGTTGGAGCCACAACTCCGTGTTCAAGGCCGTACTTTGATCTATAATCGTTAATGTTTTCTAAATTGTGACGTGGATGGAGAGATGTCTCAATAGCACTCATACCACATCTTGTTATTTCTTATCATATGTGTTTGTACCTTTGATGGAATATTGAACAGGAAAGACCCGACATATTCTCGTGTACGCAAATACATGAATAAATACACCAACACAATTTATTTTCGAAAATTACGTTTACAACACCATCTACATTTAACAGTGAATTATATAAATTACTTGTACTCATTTGTTCAATAATTCAAGATTTGGAAAAAATGAAAATGACAAGTTAGAATATTGCTTTTCAAAACAGACGAACAATGATAAAATGTTAAGTCAATTCTCACTATTAGTAACATCTTCTACTTTATGGTTTGCTAAATTTCAAATATTGCTAAGTATAACTTAGTTATAGCAATAGTGAAGGGTTGTAATGCCAAACGTGATGGAAGCAAGCTTCTATTATTTCGACTCTTCTCATCCGATTTATCTCATTTAATATGTGTGATGTTAAAATAAATTACTTTATACTGAAACAGAATTCTTTGGATTAAAAATTGTTTTCATAAATTTTATATTCACGGCTCATTTCGAAATTGAGTTCAACGTTCACATTATGTTTAAAAAGCCTCGTTCCGAATCCCTACAAGTAATTAAAACAATGCCAATTTACCGATTTCGTCTCCCAATTTCCGATCAGAGTTTTTTTTTTAAACTGATCAGTTAGTAGTTGATGAACGATTTTCCACTAACAGCAGTGCAAATATAATTTTAGGGAAACAAAGTATGATGCTTAACATGCATTACGCGTGTTACCGCATTAACCCATTAATTGTTGTAAAAGAAGACTGTGTAAAGCTTGAGAGATAAGTATGTAAAAAGTCTTACAGAGAACTAGAACCATTTTTATATGATTGCTTTTGAATTGGCTGACAGGATCGCAACCTAGTAATTAGTAAAATAAATCGATAGAATTGTAAATTCATCAAAATTGTAATTTACTTAAAACATACAATAATCCATTTCTTAGCATGATTTGTTCAATCATGCGTTTTTACAACTTTAGTTTTTAATGCGAATAAATTAGAGAAATGGAAATTGTAATTGAAATTGAAAATACACATTTTTCTACTTTTGATCCCTATTCGTTAAATGTACGTAATGAATGCAGACATCAACCTTTTAATTTCTTAAGACGTAAGAGTTTGGTTGGATTGATATCTGTCACTCTGTATTTATTATTATTCAATGGATTTTGATGTAAAATACTTACTTTGTTAAATTGGATATTTAACATTGCCTTAAAACATTAGCACACTAAATTCCATATCAGCTGGTATGCCAACCGTAACTATCAAATACAACATTTAAATTAAATTTGAAGTTTAGTATTACATTTCAAAAGATAAAGGAAGATGTGATATGAGTGCCAACTCTCCATCTAAATAACAAATTATAAAAGTAAACAATTATAGGTCTCATTTCTTTTAATTTAAAAAGAAAATAAAACATTTAACTTATCAGAATAGAAAAAAAATATGTTATTTATAATATGAAGCCAATCTGGGGAAAGTATCTGATGTGTATTGAATATTGTTTCAAGCGCCATCTTTTGTGTGTATTTGTGATGCATAAATGTGTTGTTAGTATGGATATTCATTGTTATTTTCAGTATTGTACTGCTTTGCATTTCTATTGTCTGATTGAACATATTACTTAATGAGTATTGAAAATATTATATTAGAGTCGTATTTATGAATGTAACGGGAATGTTTTCGGGCAAGAAAAAAGATTTAATATTTTTGATTGGGTAAGAGGTAAACATGCATCCATTGTTTGTTTTCGAGAGACTCACAGTAATGAAGATATCGAGAAACTTTGGCAAGATGAATAGGGTAATACATGCATTTTCAGTCACTGCAACAATTAAAGTGCTGATGTTAGTGTGATGTTTAACAAGGGTCTAGATTTTAAGATTCATGATTCTAAGATAGACCAGAAAGGTCATTTTATTGTTTTAGACTTATCATTATATGAACAAAGGCTAACCTTTGTCACTGTTTATGGATTTAATACTAATGAACCATCATTGTTTACTGATATTTTACACAGCATCTCTGGCTATACTAATACTAGCATCTTAATGTAGGGTGACTGGAATGTTGTACAAGATTTTCATATAGACACTTATAATATTCTGAACAATAAAAATTTGAACTCTCGTAATAAGATTAAAGAAATTTCACAAACTTTTAACTTTTAGATCCATGGAGAACCTGTCATCCAGGTGAGAAAAAAAAATTACATGGCGTCAAACCCCTCCTATCAAGCAGAGTCGATTATATTATTTTTTATTAAGTGAAGATTTATTTTCACTTATGAAAAATACAAAAAATATACCTGGATACAAAACCGATCACCCAGTCATTGTTTTTACATTTTCTGCCAGTCTGGATAAAGGGTAAGGGATATTAGAAGTTTAATTCACAAGTGTTGAGAGATATTGTATATGTTGAAAAGGTAAAGATGTGTATTAAGGATACTGTTTCTGAGTTCTATCTTTCAGACAGTAGAGATGACCTATTTCATGTACAATTTTCTTGTAACGATCATTTTTTCTTGAACTACTGTAGATGAAAATCCGATCCTTGTCCATTACACACAGTATATCTAAATCAAAAGAAGAAACAAGAGCTACTCTGAAACTTGAAGAAGATATACAAAATTTGGATATGACTATGAATACAGTCCCTACTGAAGCTGTACAGACCAATTTAAATGATAAAAAAGTGGAATTAGAATCCACGATAGAGCAGAAGGTCCTTCGATGTAAAGATGGTTCGAGACTATCTACAAAAGTGCTTAAAGTTGTGTAATCAACAATGGCAATTTATCAAATGTTTTTAATCTTGAGAGAAGTTGCAGACAAGGTGAACCGCTCTCCCCTATTTGTTTGTTATTGGTGTAGAGTTATTATCGTTAAAACATAAGTCAAACCCCAAAATTCATGGTATCCTCATTAATGAAAAACAAACACTTTTAAGTCAGTATGCAGATGATACTTTTCTAACTTTAGATGGTAGTGAGACATCACTACAAGAAAGCCTCAATTGTTTTGATTTTTTATATGTTATCTGGATTGAGAATGAACAAATCAAAGACAAGAGCTGTTTGGATTGTAACAAAAAATATTCTGAGCAAATATTGAGTCCTTATTACAGTCGTATGTGGTCACACACAAACTTTAGACTTTTAGGAATAGATTTTTCGCTTGATTTAAAAAGTATTCTTGATATTAATTGTAGAAAAAAGCTGGCAACATAGAAAATAAACATTTCTAGGTAAAATTGCTGTAATTAAGACATTGCCAAGACTGATTCATTTGTTGACTGCCTTGCCGAATTTACCTCATTCACAATTAAATGAGCTTAGTACTATGTTTTTTAATTTCATTTGGAATGGTAAGACTGATAGAGTCAGCCGTAGTACTCTTATTGCAGACTTTTCACATGGAGGTTTAAATACGGTGCATTTGCAGTCTTTCTGCACATATCGTAAATTATCTTGGGTTAAGAGATGTTTATCAAATTCAGAGAATACTTGGCAGAATTTATAACTAGCAGAACTAAAACAGTTAGGTGGTGAGAGAGAAAGTGTGAATGTAAGCAGCTATATTCTTTTTTTTTCTTTAATAACTATATTCTTGTATTACGAATATAAATTTAAAAAAAACAAAATGGATAGTCTTGTATATAACTTTCAATGTTTACCCCAAAAACCGTAGTCAGGTGGTGATTGTAGGGGTATTGTAAAATCCTGACTATTGAAAAACAAATAAAAGATAATTAAAAAAAAAAAACCACAGAAAAGGTCTAATTACAGATTGCACAGCTAGTTCAAAGAAAAAAAAAACCAACAAAACAAGTATCAAACTAAAATGAATAATAAAGATATAATTAAGAATCAAAGAATCGAACCGAGTTACAGTTGTTTTAGATACATTGTAGGAATAACGAATGACCAAAAAATCCAGGCAATTTGAAGTAAGTTTAAAACAAAACCCCATTTATATTGAGTTTTTAAGTTATGTTCTTCCTTTAACAGGTGACATTACAAAAGGATAAGATTAAAGAAACTTCTAATTGCTTAAAAAATTCATTTTGGAAAGACATATTTGAATGTCTACACATGGCAAAGCCTTATACAAACTTATGTATTCCAGAAATTTTGTCATTGGATATTTTAAACTGTATACCAATATCTGAATACCCTGTTCATATGAAATATAAGTTATATGGTATACACTTTATAAGCGACATTGTAGATAGTCAAAGTAAATCACTATTTACATTCCAACAAGTAAGACAAAAACTTAATTTGGAAATGTTTTTGAGATACTATAGTTTATTATCTAACATTCCAAAATATATAAAAAAAAAAAAATACATCAAAGATTATTGTGATATGAACTTAGAAAATTTTGTTCCTTTTGATGCATTTTCTAAAAGGATCTTGGAAAATAAGAAGTTAAAATTTCTATACAGAGATCTTGTAGATAAAATATGCATACTCACATATGAGAAATTTTTGAAATGGGAGGATGTAACTTATTCTGAAATCTCAGAATGGTCTAAATATTTTTCTCTTTCAAAAAGATGTTGTAGGGATACATCGTTAAAGAATTTTCAATATAAAATATTACATAGAATTATACCTATTAATACATGCTGATATAGAATTAAGCAAAAGGAAACAAGTCTATGTACCTTCTGTAATGAGGAATAGGAAACAACAAAACATTTATTTTATGATTGTAGAAAATTAAATTATTTGAAGAGCAATTCAGCATCAGTAAGATGGAAATTTTATTGGGATTTATTACTAAGCTTTTGTTTATAAATTTGTTAATTATTATAGCTAAAAACTACATCTTTAGATGTAAGTTAAGAAATATAGCCCCAGTGTTATAGGACTTAAATCCAGAATTAAACAATATCAATCTAATGAATTTTATATTGCAAACAAAAATAATAGAGCAGCATCTTTTGAAAGATTCTGGTCCCCACAATATACATTTTTTTCATGATTTATTATCTTTAATACTTGCAATTATACTATAGTGAGCAGTGATATTTTGATTTTTACTTTATATATAGACATGCATGCATACTAACGGTAAGATTGCAGTGACTGTGTGTCAGTAGTGAGAGAACGTGTGAATGAAAGCAGCTATATTCTTTTTTTCTTTAATAACTATATTCTTGTGTTATGAATATAGATTTAGCAAAAAACAAAATGGATAGTCTTATACATAACTTTCAATGTTTACCCCAAAAACCATAGTCAGGTGGTGATTGTAGTGGTATTGTAAAATCCTGACTATTGAAAAACAAATAAAAGATAATTTAAAAAAAAACAACAGAAAAGACGCTAATTACAGATCGCGCAGCTAGTTCAAAGAAAAGAACAACAACAAAAAATGTATTTTAGACTAAAATGAATAATAAAGCTATAATTAAGATAAAAAGAATCAAACCGAGTTACAGTTGTTTTATATACATTGTAGGACTAACGAATGACCAAAAATCCAGGCAGTTTGAAGTATGTTTAAAACAAAACCCCATTTATATTGATTTTTTAAGTTATGTTCTTCCTTTAACAAATGTTTAACAAAATTTTGATACAGAGCTGGTAATTCCTTTATATGAAACGTTGCATTAAACAAATCTTGCTGTGTCTTAAAATGTCAAACCAGAATTGCTTCTGTCATCGAACAGGAAGACAATGATCAATCCCGTAGGAACTCTATTATTGGTTTATTCTTATTTGTATCACAGACGACTTAACATCTTTTTGAAAGAGTGTATACAAATATAATGATTTACTGTTTGGCTTATTGTATAGTAAAATCCTCGCATGAATTCAAAAGTGTTTGAAACGTCTATTACCAGTTACTGGATTAAGGCTCCTGATACTACAGCCTTTTGCTTATACATTTTGAAGAGTGGTTGTGTTGCCAATGTTAAATTGGTAGACATATTTGCACAGAAAATTATTGACAAATGTGCATATTAAAAGCCAACAATTTTACCTTTTATCACAAGTCTACTAGTTAAAACGTATGCAACTTGATTATTGTGATCGAAGAACTTGTAAAGATCAGTAAGAAGATGTAGATTAGAAGCAATTTACATGATTAATTATGAATAACATTATTTAATATTTCAATGACGTTACAATACTATTAAATACGATGCCAACACCTTTATAGTTCATTGGCGTGAATGGAATACTCCATATCAATTAGCTAAGCTCACAGGTTTTGTAAATACTGAAGCACTACAAAATGTATAAAGCAAACGATGTAAATGAAATCCACTTGTCACATTAAAAGTCGTTATACAGAACTTTCAAATAAAACTGAAGGCATGTTATTTGATAAAACGTGATGTATGTTCTACCGCATGGTTATTTATTCAGAACGTAAATTAAGAATACTTAATCAATCATTCAAGACAACACATATTCTAGCGCATTGTTTCATCTCTTAGTTTTGGCCTAATATCAATATTTACAATTTAGCATGTCAATACTTGTGAATACATTTATAGTATACACCAGATGGGCATATCGACAACACATGTTTCTTTAGTAACAATTAAGATAAGAACATACAAAAATCTATAGGTCTTATATCTGTTATAACAATGATATATAGGCATGCAGATTATTCTTGAAAGTAGCTGGTCATCTTTATGAACGTGGTATAGCGTAGTATAGATATCTAACGGATAATCTAGTGCAATATTTGTTTTACCTTTTAGAAACAAATACTGATTCAAGGTATTCAAAGCCGATGATTTTACTAAAGTAATTTTGGAGAAATTCCAATGCTGTCATTTATCCAAACACAACTTGTAAGACATTAATTCTTTTAATGCATCCTATTTTGACATGAATCTTCATGTTCAGAATAGCTAGTACAAATGGAATGACATGCAGAATATTAAATTAAGTCATCCTTATCGATATTTGCCTTAATTTTATACATGTAGTATTTTCAAATTTATGAGAAGATATTAATCAAGAGAAAGCAATTTTAAAACCGTTTTACCACATAATAGTCCAACCGAGATATACATGTATTTCCTTATTTTTTCCTTTTCTTGTATTGTTATTTATTTCATGAGCACATCTTGGTACGTTAACTTAATGCTATAGTATATTTTACACTGCTATTCATATCCAAGTAGTTAAACATGTTTATATCTATATAAACTAGAACACACCCGCGAAATCGCGGGGAAATAGAGCGTATGTAAACTGTAAAAAAAAATATACTGACTGGAGAATTTCAGGAGAGGTATCAAAATTCAAAGGTACTTAGGGACTGGGCACATTTTTTTTGCCCTCCTCCTATTTTCCAAATACCGATTTTTATACCTTCTGTTTTTCTGTACTCTATGAACATGCATATATACTTTAATTACTCAATACAGAGAATTTCAGGAGAGGTATCCAAAGTCAAAGGTACTTATATATATATATATACATCAGTGAACGCCATGAATAGTAAAGAGTCCCCCCCCCCAAAGATAACCATTGGAATTTATAGTAAATTATAACAAATACAGTAATTCTTGGTAAATGTATGTAAGTATATAGACATATATCCGCAGTCACCGCCGTTGATAGTAAACCATAGGCGGATCGCAGGGGGAGCTGGGGGCCCTGTCCCCCTCTCGTTGGAAAAAAATTGTTGATTATATGGGGAAGCATGAGAGTAACGCCCCCCCCCCCTTTAGGTCAGTCAGCGCCCCCTCCCTTATGAAAAGTTCTGGATCCGCCACTGTAAACTAATTGATAGTAATCATTTTCGTTTTCCTCCCAAAATAACCCAAACTGAAACACGTTAAGCAAGGATGATACATGCTAGTACTCAAAATGATAGCAGAAAGCAAATTCATATACTTTATTTCATAGTCTTTGTATGTTCGAAGTACAGAAAAACACAAACCGGAAGTCTAATCTGACTTAAAGTTTTGTCCAATGACGGGGAAATATCCGGACGCATTCTTTTTCGTTTTTTATCCCAAATAACCCAAACTTAATGATCATAAGAATGGATGACAAATGCGACTATACATGTTACCTATAGGACACAGAGGCATGATGATTTATTTATTGTGAAAGGAGGAGAAGCGACACCAAAAATGAGGTCTTCTCGTTTAATAGTATAGATATATATCAGTCATTTAAAATGACATCGATCTGTGATTGAGAGTTGGTTAACGCAATTATGTTATTATTTTTTCTATGAATCATAAACAATATTACGTTCACTTATACTTCTTGTTTGAGAAAGAAAACAAATCAACAAAAGTGATTCTTTTAAAGTCTTAAGAAGAAACGAGTTGAACTCTAATTAAACACACATTATAAAAAAACATTCAATTTTAAAAACAAAAAAATAGTTGATTTAAAAGATTCGGAATATGTTCACCCACACGTATACAAAATCATACTTAGAGACCAAAAACAAACATGTACACCTCACGTTTTATGTATTCATTCCAACACGGGAATTGGTCAGCTTACAAGCAACTACATCAGTAAAAAACCACAAACACAACAAAAAAGTCATTAAAATTAGTCGATAATGAGATTTTGTTGCCGGCAATTGCTAATGTAAAACAGACATGTATTTATCAAATACGTTGGACGCTCTGAAATAGAGTCAAAAGTGCTGTCCAAATATACCACAGTCATGTATCAATTCAGAATCGAAGATGTTTTTTTTTTATGTTACATAAGAACCGAACAATTAATAACCTATTCATCTGCGATTTCATGATAACGTCTAAAACGAACACTTATGTATAATAGGCATATGATAAAATCTGACAAGTATTCTGGAAGTGGTTGAATAATTCTTATAACACATCAGTCATCACTCTTGGACAACATGAAGTACAATGGTAGATCTATATAAATCTTATTTGCACCTAGTGACATTGAAGTTATGAATTGCCAATCAAGCTATTGATTCAGCTGAAAAGGAAAAATAAGTTGGTTTACAAGGATTAGTTATATAAACAATATGTTTTCAGACGTTCTTCTCATCTGACAGTGCCGGAGACATGCCCTTGAAACGCTATGCCGTGAAACTTCAGGTTGATAGTAACGTAAACATACTTCAGGGAAAACAAACGATAGTTTATCCTGCGAAGCTTCATCAACAGACACATACGTCTTTAATAGATACTTTTTGTCGTGTCGTCAAGAACAATAAATTTCATATTAAGCGAGAAATTGAAAATTGCACATGTACCAAACACAGCTGCATAAAGTTCTTTTTGTTAACGCAAACAAATACTTAGGACAATATCTGATACAACTTAAAATTTGTACTGGATCTAAGATGCAGAACAGTAAACTGGAAACGATCCGAATTATCCGCACAAACAGTAAATAGTATCTGACTTTTGTTTTTATCAAAATCAAGATATGTTTACAGTAAACCTACATTTGGAGTTTCGAAAACTCCTCTTGTTTGTTTTATCTTCATTTATAGGACACAAACAAACACACTTGTCAAATAAATTGTGTTATTAAACATGTATTATCATTGGTTTTGAATATTTCTACTGATGTATCTGCCTTAATAGCAAAATTTGTCAGCAAAGACATATTTGACAGACAAATATATTTAGCTTTTTTCGCTATCAACTATAAAGTACGCAATATTTGTACACTTTATATTCACTCTTCTATTTTCGTCAAATGGTTACCGGAAATAGATTTTCCACTTCTACTTAAGAAGGATAGATTTCATAGTGCGTATAGACTAAATATATTCGATTAAATAAATCTTGACATATATAAAATTCCGCTTAAGGAAACAGAATGATTGGAAAAGTAGGAAATTCCGTTAAGAATGTCATGGTTCTTTTAAAGCTCTAGTATTTCAAAACAAAGTAATATGCAATAACTAGTTTATCAACTCAGAATGGGGAAAAACTTTTACAACTCTGTTGACGCCTCCCTAATATGTTGGAAATGATATTTCCGGTTAAGAGTTACTTGTCATGAAATCCAAGTAGTGGGGCGGCTTAATACCGAAATTTGACAAAATCATGCAAATTGTGATACAAGCAATGAATTTGGCATAGAGGTTCACTAGGAAGTACTTTATCATATTAGAGGGGTAGCCAACATGTTTTCGATTTTTTCACGGCGGCCATCTTGAATTCAAAATTGACATCATTTTGCTCAATCTTTGAGATTAAAAAACTGTCCTAACCATTTTCAACGCTATATATGTCATGAAAACTATTTGAAATACAATAAAATGATATAAAAATATGTCAAACAGACAACAATTAAAAAAAATTCATCACTTCCGGTTTGGGCCGAAAAAGTTCGTACACTAGAGTAAAATAATAGTGGTATAGATATAAGATAAAAATGTCCGTTTGGTATATCGATAATTATGTTAGACATGCTGGAGGATTGATCAGTGTTATAATCTACGATATTTTCCGATGTATTCCGTTTTAACAGCTACATGAACACAATGTTGTACAGGTCAAGCCAGCTTTGTAACACTTACATCTACCAGAACAAGTTTTTTTGCAGCCACATTTGTTTAACTCCTGACAAGATGCAGCAATTGCTGCTAATTGTGTCCAATAAGGAATCCACATTCCATCTGCGTTCCCTTTAACCCATCCCCAATCACCTGGACTAGGTAGATGTTGATCATGTATGACTGCGTGTCCCCATACATGGCCACCTTGGCATGTAGCTCGTTTGGTATGCTCAAGCAGTGCAGCTCTAGTTGGTGGAATGGTGTCATACTGTCTTTGTTTGCGTGCAAACAGTTCAAGTCTGGATTCGTTGATGTCAAATGTTGTTGTAGTTCTGTCGTACATAACCACAACAAATGCCTCTATCAACTCCATATCAGCGTCACTGACCAATTCAGGTTTCTTACTTAATCGTTCAAAAACCTCAAAAGTTACATCATCAAATATTTCCCACGTCTGCCATGCCGATTTCTTGCCCTTTCCATGAAAAGCGGAGACCGTGTCACATCCAGTAAAAGCATGATAAAATGGCAAAGCTTCTGATTTAGGACCGAGAGCATGAATTATTTCGTGAATCGGAAGCCATCTCAGGTCTTTTCCATTTCCAAAGGCAACCCAAAGTTTTTCTACTTGAAGTGTTTTGAAAAGAGACACCGCCAAAACCACTACATCAGTGTCTGAGCTGATTATCAGTGAAGACCCTTTTTCAGCTGCACTTTTGATATGAACAAATATTCTTGTGTCTGCTTCCTCATGATTACACGGACTGAGATCATCATGGTCATCATCAGAATTTGTCATAACAATTTCGCTTTTTGTCACAAAAATAATTTTGTCAGATTGAATAGAGCAAATTTTGTCGGCAAGGCAATAAAACAATTCCGTTTTGTTTTCGTCCATTCGAAGAAAGCTTGACCAAGCTTTCGGAGTCTTACTGGTGCCGACAACTTTCCTCCTGGATCCAGCACCCCTGGTTCCACGCGGTGGTCTTGAATTGACCATAGCCGCACGATCAACAACTACCATATCTGTCTGAGGTTCTTCTCTTGGTAAATCTCCCTTAGCTTCTAGGATTTCCATTAGCTGTGATTAGACGCCAAATTGATTTTTTCACTTTGAGATAAGATGGAGGAAATTTCTGATTTTCGTGAATGAAAAACTCTTGCAAGTCGCATTGTCTGCTTTGACAGGATATGAAAAGCCTTGAAAACAAACTGCAGTCTTCTCGGACGAGGTCAAGCTTGCTTTTTGTTTCATATGAACTTTTCTTTGGTTGGCGACTGAACAACAGAAACTTATTTTTCTTGATAGGCTCATAGATGCTTGCCGTGTTCTGCATTCTGATTCTGAAGTCAGCATACTGATTGCATCCAATTTGTTTAATTTGTGACAGTTTACCTGTGCCTGCTTGTACAATATCTTTACTGTCTATCTTGTAAATATCTTCCGAATCCTTAAGAAATGGATTTCCATAATCATTCATGACAGTCTTAAGACTTCTCACTTTGTCAATAAAATATTTTTGCATAGACATAGAATAGTCATGATGTCTATCATCTGTGTTCTTTCTTCTAGACGAAAATTCCTCGAACTGGCTTATCAGTCTACTGATTTCTGGCCCGACTACCATCCACCGTCGCAAAGCGGCGGGATCCTCAGTCAGCCCTACAGCACCACCATCACCTTTAACAATAGCGTTATTCTGTTCATGAGCCTGGTCTATCGCCATGTTTGAGAAAACATGATTTGATTTTTTAACAGTGAAATGCCCTTTAATAAATTTTCTGTAAATATCTGGGTTTTTTGTTTCTAATGAAGCCATATCGCGAAGATGAATAGGAAGCCATCTAGTATAGTTGATATGATCTAGTCCAAGAAAGATCAAGGAAGACAACGTTCGTTTATAAAGCTCAAAATCCGCTTCTCGTAATGATCGAATGTACGAAAAAAAACTAACAGCTGAATTTCAAGAACCGAATACCAAAACTCAAAATGAGGTCTACCTACTTTTCTTTCTTCACACCATTGTATAAAATTGTCAAATTCTATTGATTAATCAGGATCTTCGTTTTTTGAAGATTCATAAGTAGACATCAGTAAATGAAACAATACACATGCGGTTACTTGATGTGCTAGTCTAGTTTTAGGAGTATTAGAACTTGACAAGAACGATTCTGCAGTCCCAGAGGATGCAACATCTGCTTCTGATAAAGCCTCTATCCAACCGCTATCCCGCAATAGATCACCCAAAACCTTAAAACATGCCATCTCAATATGTAATCCACCGAACATAACAACGAATTTGTTTTCACCGTATTCATTTGGCCATTCCCATTGAATTTGCTTTGCCAAAACAAATAGCGGTTGGTCTGCTGTAATCACTAGAGTTTGGCCAGGATTCAAAAACGACACAACATCCCTGACCTTATCCATCGAATGTTTTATGGTAGCAACTGAGTTAGCTTGTTCTTGAAATAATGGCATTAAGCAGCTTAGACTCACTTTAACAGTTGGTCCACGTCTCTCTGAAGAATGAAATGATGACCATGAAATATTTTCGAACGTAATATCTTCACTTGTTAACCTTACAGTATTTAACCACTCATACTCATTTTGCAAACTCATGAACAAATAATCGTGGTGAAGTTTATTAATAATATCGTCAGGCAGAATGAGAGGTTCTGATTTTGTTTTAAGATATGCAGGTTTCATATTCATATAAGCAGCAGGGAGTTCAGCTACCTTTTTAGATTTGGGTTTATGTGTAGGTAATATTAACTCATCCCTTCTAACGCCGATATTATCTTTCATTGGATGTTGAAAAATAGAGATTCCGGTCCCATGAAAAGATGATTTTGATGTTGTTGAGCTTGGGTTGTGATCTATGTTGTCGACTGCAGCTGTGGTAAACACTTTGCCCTTTAATAAAGGTGGGCATACCACACCTTCATTTAAATAACGTTCAACAACAGCTTCACCTAGTTGAGTTGGTATTTCCAGTACAAGATCGTAAGAGATACATATCCCATGTTGAAATAATGTATCTATTAGCTGTCTTTTCTTGGTTTTTGCAAAGAGTAACAGTTCAAGATACACACAAAATGGTGTCTCACGATCAGAATGTCTTTGTTGTACTGTAACCTTTTGGCTGTTTGGGTGATAATTAAACATTAAAAATTGGGCCAGAGCTAAGTCAGACTTTGTAGAAACGTTGTCTAACTGATATCAGGTCCATGTTCTATTATTTTCACGAACTGTAACAATGGAGGGGGTATGCTATCATCGATATCTTCAGAGACCAAGGATCCAGAAAATGTTGTCTTCGTCGTAGCTAATTGACAGCGAATCATTTCGGCCGTCTTTGCCATATGCATGGTGTCATTATAATCACAAGCAAACGCTTAAGCTGGTCCTATATCGTTTTCAAACATCAAAAGTACATCTCTGCCCTTTGTGTGTGCTTTTAATTCTGGCATCTTTTGCAATAGCGTGTCCTTGAGACGAGTAGAATGTACTTGTGCAGAAGAAGAACCAAGCTGTGCCAATCATTCCTCGTACAGGTTTGCCAGGTCTGCTAATCGAAACACAACCGACTCTTCAGAGTTTCTTTGAGTTTCAAAAACGTATGTGACCAGCTCAGCTAATGCAGTTTCTTTAATTATAGTTTCCTCCTGTGTGCAACTGCTTTCGATCTCTGTTTGTCTCTTCTTTGATCTCTCTCTATTATATACAGCTGCGAGACAAGACGGGTGATACTTCATCTCTTGTGCTATAACATCACCACTACTCAGCTTTGCCAGCAGATGTTTATCCTGAAGAGCTGTTGCACAATCCACTAGTTGTTGGTTTAGTTTCATTGTCATTGCCTCTCTTAAGACAGATAAAGGTGACTCTTTATCACAAATATGCACATTTTCAACTGGATTTTGTTGTTGACTTTAGAATAACGAGGAGTACACCTAAAACATTTAGGAGACGTACAATCACTAGAACTTCCAGATAGTATCGGTGACATATTGCGTTTCTGGACTCTCTCAAGTTTAGTATTATGGAACTTTATCCTACACAAATTATGGTACTTGGCATTTTCTTTTTTCATTGTGCTTTCAATACCCTCTCCGTGGTTTAATCGCCGAATATCAAGAAGGATAGGGGGGACATTTAGTTCATGAAAGAGACGGATATTTTTGCCTAACATTGTATATCCTTCGTCTGACGATTTCAGTAGGTCTGTTCTGACCTCCTGACGCAAACAACATTTTGTCCAATCAGTTTCCCAACTGTCTGCGAAAGAAGCTGATAAGCGAATTCTTTTTGCCATTTCAAAACCCAAGCAACTATTATATAAACAAAAGTAATCAGCAATGCACTTATAGAACAATAACGCAAATATTATCTGAGCAATAAATAAATGCAACAGCAAACAAGAACCGAGTGAAACTAATCAACTATTAGAGAAGTGCACGAGGAGTGTTTGTCTGTAACATGAATAACTTTACGCAACATAGAAAATTTCACAGGTAAAATTCTAGAAATTGTATAAAATTCAAGATTACTTTTCAAATTAGGTTATGTAATGTTTTAACAATATTATTATTATAGAATTGTGTTCGTAATAAGGATAGAATTCCTTCAAATCAATATCCGATCAGAATTGCAAGTAAAACTTCTTAACTAAACTAAAAATATGAACGGTGGATAGACAAGTACCGAGCCACGTCTTATAACAATGAAAACACACACTCTCAAAAAGGTTAACTAGAATAAAATTGCGCCCTCTATTGGTCTATAACCTATCGAACCTAATGTGTCAATCGAAGATTAGTCGAAGATTTGTGGAATATAACAACTGACATTATTCGGGTTATAAAACAGTCATATTCGGAATATTCATAAAACCAGGAGTGGGTTAACGACCGATATCTGACCGAAAGTGATACTTTATCTTATATAACAATGAATTACTCCATTTTGTATCATTTTGGATACAATACAAGCAAAAGGGGCCATAAATATGATGTCTTTTCCCTATGAAGACGTCATTTCGAAAATCCAAGATGGCCGCCATGATCGAATGCTTTTTTTCGTGGCTACCCCCCTATAATGATTACATACACCTAACCGCATGCTCTTGCAAAGTTTCATGTATGCATCACCATTTGCATGATTTGTGTGGTAAGCTGCTTAACGAAAGATATATATCTGCTTCGTGCAATTAAGCCAAACCTTAGACAAAATGAAGTTATTCCTTCGAACGTTTCACGGACGGAATCCGGATTTAGTATATAACAGTGCTTCCTCTAGTGAAATATGGCTTTTTGTTCTAAGGTTGATTACCATGTCAAAGCTATACGTTAACTAGTCTTGTGCTGAAAATGGAACAGTCTTTTGATTGCATACAAAAGCACACTGACTCCCGAAATTCAGTATTGAAAAGAGAGCAGTACTGATATGATCAAAAAACAAATTATGCGCGCCTGTTTCCTTTTCACATACTTTTGTTAATATGCTTTTATAATGTTAATGGTCGAATCAAGCCTTTGCTATATTTCCCCTTTATTCAGCTGCTCGTTCTTGATAGTAATTTCAACACAGTAACCACCTATGAAATTATGTCAATATAACTGTTTGCAGTACAGAGGTATTTCAAAAGAAAAGAAAGAAAAGTATGCATAATAAATTATACAATATAACTACGCTTACATTTAAATCAATTTAAAGTAACAGCGTTTTTCTTGTTGGTTTTTACCATCTTAATTGTAATATGAGATTATGATTAAAAAAAAAATAATATCAAGATTAATTTTGTAAATACTGTGGTTTCAAAATATGAAAAAGAGATGCAAGATACCATGGAGAATTACAACATGTTCAATACAAATAAGTAAACAAAACTAACCGAAGTTTGGCAATAAACAAAAGACGACAAAATCAGAAGTTATTCAAAAGTCTCCTAGCGAGGGGGACTGAAAGCTCCAAATTTTACTGTACAGCTGTTATCCATTCGTATTATGTGGGTTAAAAGATTTTTGTCAGAACATGACTCAAAATGGAAACATGTTTCCAAAGCATTCTTCTCCCTTTTTGATTTAGAGGATTTATTTATGAGCAGATGTGAATTTCAGTTTTTAAATTTAAAGGCACCTATTTTTTCATATATATATAGAAGTGTTATCTGCCTGGAAAGGTATCAAGAGTATATTCATCCCGTTAAATGCATTTCATGTTAGAAAAGAATTTATTTGGTTCAATCCGTATATCAAAGTTGACAGAACGAGTATTTTTTTACAGATCTTGGTACATGAAAGGCATAAGGTTCATCAATGATATTGTAAATGATAAAGGCGAATTTTGTCTCATGACGCTATTAACAAAAAAAAAAAAAAAAAATAAAAAACCTGGTTGTTACTTTTGTAGACACTCCATCTATTAAACTTGCTATACCACGTGACTGGAGAGATTTGTTATTACAACAACACAATAGTATTACAACAAGACATGTCACCTAACAGCAACTTAATTGGATTCGTTTTTGAGCATGAGAATAAAAAAAAATGCCTATCAGTAAATTATTCGCTAAAGATGTATATTCCCTTTTTATCGATCATGGAAGTGTTTCTCCTATTTCACAACAAAGGTGGGAAGAAAGTTTTTGTATAGAAATTAGTGACGAAAAGTGACACAATATTTAATCACCAGCTTTTAAATGTACTATACATGCTATAGAAAGCAAACTACAAGCTTTCAAATATAAAGTGTTACTTGAAAAATATAAACTTTCCTTAACTTATCAATGTACCAGTTGTGAAGAAATAGAAACTATAGAGCATAAATATTTTGACTGTACAGAAATAAAATAATTTTGGAGAGAATTTTCTAATTGGTGGTATTAAGTTTTTGGAGTAAAAATATTTTTGAATAGAGACAGTGTCATTTTTGGTATATTGAATTCTGATAATTTAGTTTTAAATTATTGTATTCTACAGGCGAAGAATTACATTAATTATGTAAAGAATACACAATTAGACAGACTGTTAATATATGTGCAAGCTCTTCTTTAACTTTTGAAAAAACGTCTGGAGATATTAGAATATTTATATCTTCTAAAGACAAACACGAGTCATTTGTCGACAGATGGGGGAGATTTATTTAGGTTATTTAATTGAATTTATTCTTAATATGATCATATATATTTAATGTATTCCAAAGAATCCCTAAGATGTATCATATACTGAGTATTCACATCATTTTACGATGTCTAATTTTTTTAAAAATATCATTAGTATGACAATGCAATAAATATCATGTCAATCACTTATGTATTGCAAAAATGTATGTATGCAATGTAGTTTGAACACAAAAAAGATCAATAAAAAATAAAAAAAAAACAATGACAAAGTGATGAATAAGTCCACTAAAACCTACATGGAAAGATAAAGATTGACAAACTAACCACAATCTCCGACATCAAAACCAAACAAACCCTAAAAAAAACAAAAAAACACTCAATCTTCACTTGTCCAATGTTGTCGTCCACCACCATCCTAACAATAATGTGTTTTGTGTTTTGTCAATTAATCTCAATATTTTGTAGAAAAATGGTGACAAGCACTAGAGTAGTAAAGATTTAAAGATGCTAAGGTTAACCTCAGATGTAGATTGTTTGCAGAATATTTACACATAATAGTAAACAGCAAACGATTAAATAACTCAGGTGTTTAGTGTTTACTCTATTGGTAGCACGTGTTTTTCATATAGAAAACGACAAAGAGAGCTATTGTTTCAAATCTATAATGTTAACCTCAGATGTAGATTATTTGCAGAATATTTACACATAATAGTAAACAGCAAACGATTAAATAACTCAGGTGTTTAGTGTTTACTCTATTGGTAGCACGTGTTTTTCATATAGAAAACGACAAAGAGAGCTATTGTTTCAAATCTATAATGTTAACCTCAGATGTAGATTATTTGCAGAATATTTACACATAATAGTAAACAGCAAACGATTCAATAACTCAGGTGTTTAGTGTTTACTCTATTGGTAGCACGTGTTTTTCATATAGAAAACGACAAAGAGAGCTATTGTTAAAGACTGCACGGTTATCTGTTATCTGTAACTGATCATATTATTGTCGTTTCTTTTTTTCTATTATTATATATCAATTGGAAACTAGTTATAATGTTACATGTAGAATACTCATGTTAAGTTAAATATAATAAATCGGACCGTCTTAATATGTCCTTCATTTTCCCCCAACTTGATAGTACGAAGTACTGATTTGAATGAGACAAGTTTTACGAAATGTTGATGGTTCAATTTGAAAATTCATTAACAGAAAGAAGTATTTTGCGATATTTAGCGATATTTAGCTACATGGAATATAAAATATGCATAATTCCAACTTAAAAATTCGTTCAACAGGAATTAGATTACATCTTATGGCAAAACGTAAATGATGTTGATATTAAATGTCAAATCATAAAAATTCTAGACTTGTTGTAAAAAAAATAAAGAAATCCTTGCTTCCGGGAATTACTTAATCAAAATAATCTAATGGAATATGACATGTTTGCGTTCATGCTACTAATCCTGGTAAATTCATCCTTGAATGTTGAATTACAAGGATTTTTTTTTAATAAAAAACCTTTCAATTTTGTATAAAAAAAACGTTATTTATTGACTTTATATCATAATGCGCTTGGAATGATCTTAAATTTAAAGTCCCTTATCATTCTATTTGTTTTTAAGTTAGTATTTATGTTTTTTCATTGCTTAAATGATGCCCTCTTTACGGAAATCTTTAGATTATCAACAATGCACCAGTTGTTTCTATAAATGTTATTGCAACTGCTTCGAAAAAAATGTACTGTTGTGTTGCTAGATTGTTGTCTAATTGACGTTTATCCTACATTATTTGACATTTTCTCCTTACCATGAAAATCAGGACGGGTGTCACAAGCGAAACAGTATTTTAGTTATTTACTCATTCCAGTGTACCATATATGATAATAGTATTTGATAAGGTTCGTGTTATTCCATAATTAAATTTTGATATGTTTTTAGGCTAGCAAGTTTGACATTTGTATTTCATTATATCAGTTTGTAATTGACCAATGCTTTTTGAATGATTTTTCCTGACTTTCGGATTAAGAAACATAATGTGAAAATATTGATCCAATGTTACGTTAAAACACACATCAAATCAAAACGTCTATCGTGATTTCTTTTAACAACTTACCGTATTCATATGAAAATATCTCCTTTTTTGGATGTTTTGGGTGTTTTGATTATATAGATTATGATTTGTGTCGCTTATGCTTAGAAATATGATCAGATTGTCGTAGCTTGTCATCCTCCAATCGTTTTTATCTCGATTGTAACGATAATCTAATGAGACTCAAACCAAAACTATGTTTTATCCTGAGTTACACAATAGAAATAGAATAAGTTTTTGAATTACCTGCTTTATTAATCGGTTGTTGTTTGTTTTGTGCTGACCAGTCTGTGATCTTTGTCATAATTTGTCGTCGACATCTTTTCGATATCTAGAAAAGTAGTTAAATGTCATATAAGGTTATATTCATTAAACCTTTCAAATGATTGTTTTGCGAAATGTTTACCATGTTTACGTTTAAACTTGTAGATCAGGATCTGCTTACCTGTCCGATGCATATAAGATCGCCCCCAGTATTTGGTGGGGTTCGTGTAACATAATGTTCATTTTTCTATGTTGTGTTTGTCTGTTTTCCTTTTTTATCCTGTTGTCTAATCATTTTCGATATATGGGTTGAGTTTTCTATCTGGTATCTTTAACCTATCTGTCAAACAGTTTTTTTCTAGAAAAATGAAACGTGTTCTCTATCCTTTTTTAAGTTTCAAATTTGATTTTGGCAAACCGAAATGATTCCAGTTTAAAAGTTGTTTGGACAACCTTCAGTCATACTGTTATTCTTGCTTACAGTCAAAATTGTATGTGTTGAAGATCTGATTTTATAATATAGAAATTATCAAATGCCATATCATATCAATTCAATAATTGAACAAATTATTGAAACAAACAAATTCTTAGCTATCAGAAATTACAAATCAGTAAAAATGCAGTGAGATATGACAGGCACACGTTAACAGTTTCCGCTCATGGTATTAATGTCTGGAAAATGTGCAGATGTTTGATAAAATATGTATTATAAATAATTAAAACTCTTTCAATTTTATGAACAACTAATCTAAAGGACTGGCTTTCACGAATGAGCTGAAGGTGTTTTGTAAACATCTTCTGTGAATACATTGTTATAAAGCTTAATTCTTATTGGAAATTTTCAGTTTGTAGCTATGCTAAAAAATATTTCCAACTGCTTCGTATAATAGAAATCTGTTTTGTAAGTTTTGTCTAGCGTCATCATTGACGTAAACTGACATCCGTAACAGGACAAGTGTAACTAGTAAAGCTAGATCTGCTTAACTTTTCCAGAGCATCTGAAATCCTTTCTAAATATTTTTAATTGAAATGTGTCTTTTCGGGTATTTCTTTACTGGTAACATTTATTTTCGAGTTATGAGTTTAAATATCTATCTGGTATGTTTTGACTTTTTCTTACACGCATCATTAGTAAACTGCAACTTGTTCTTTAAGCTTTTATGGGCGTTTTTCAATAAAAGCGTTCCTTTCAATCCTAAATAATGGAAAATCAACTAGTCTAAAATTTATTTTCAAGAGTTATTTTGAATACCTCTATTATAGACTTGTTTGTAAACAAAAAGTGCAATCTTAAATACTCTTTAAAATTATATTATTTTCATAATTTGTGTACTGTTTCGTAGGGGACTTTTGTCCCCTACGAAACTGCTTCTAAACACACATATTTTTGCAATTTTAAATGTTTCCTATAGACATTCCAGTTTTTTTACTTTATATACTAGAAAATCTCATTTTTTTCTGAATTGGAGAACCATTTTTTATCGATAAAGATTAGACAGAACTTCACATAAGAAGGTACAACTCATGTTACGTAGTGGACATTTTGATGCGTTTCGTAGTTGACAAAACCGTTTCGTAGTGGACAAAAAGTTTCGTAGTTGACATCAACCCTATTCTATGTTAATAAAAACATAATAAAAATTACATGAAACTAACCTTTGTTATTTGCTTTGCACGAATATAATTGAAAAAAGAGTAAATAAAGACTGCATGGTAGTGGTAGTGCCAAACTTGTTTCGTAGGGGACCGTTTCGTATTCACATGCTTTATTTTTTTCTCACAACCCCAATATTGCAATAGTAACAAGACTGACTGTATTCATCAAAGCGTTATTAAGCTGTACACTGATATTTTTTTCATAATTTTAAAACCAGTTACTGAAGGAAATTTGACCCGTTTCGTAGTGGACATTTACAAAAATACGGTATCACTCTGGTCCATTTTAATGTGCTCAATTTTTCTTACCAACAGTTTAATTGTCGTTATAAAAGCATCACTTCTTTTGTAAGACCCTAATGTTTATATCTCTTGCAAACAAAAAATTACATTGATTTTATAAAACTGTTTATAAGCAAGTTTTAATGACTTCGTTTCGTAGTGGACATTGTGTTAGGGAAACACCTTCTAAAATAAAAAATCCTATGTTAAAAGCTGTTTATTAAAATATGTTGGCTCTAAACATACTTTTGAATTATTAAAGAACTTATATTAAGTAAAATTAATATTTATTTCTACATATTTTTACGATATTTGAGAGTATGAATGTTGAACAGGCGGTCTAGCGACATGCCATTTTGGTTGTTTTGGACAATTCAGGAATAAATATCTTATCAATCCCTCTAAAAAATAAACCGTTTCTTTGCTTAAAAATGTTATATCTAATTCAATGTACTGACTGCACAAAAAATTACTTGCAAAGATCAAACACATTTTTTTTAAAGTGGCTGGGACAAGAAAGTACGTTTTTATTGAAAAACGCCCTTATACGTTAATGATTTGATTTTGCAAAACAAAATCTGATTTCATTTTAAAGGCTTTGACAAACATTTAATCATAATGTCATTCCAGTTTTATGCTAAAATGTAAGGTGCTGAAGATCTGACTGATTTCATGAATTATTTTGTTTGAGTTATTTGTAGTAAATTAGATTTTAAAGTTTTGTCCATGCATATGTAAGCGAATTTACCTGTGCAAAAAATAAACAGTATTGAGCAATATTTGCCCATATTAAGCTCAAAATATAAATATATAACGTGCAAAACTTTCCGACTTGTTGAAAAGAAATCAAGAACTAAATTAATAACACCTTATGGGGATCATAAATGATGTAATATTATAACAATGATTAAATGCCGAATCATTAAGATCCAAGGATTGGACAAATTGTTAAAACAAACTTAATACTTTGCCTTCAGGAATTACATAATCAGTAATATTGTTATGAAAGATGACAGGGACAAGTGAAAAGTTTGCGTGTATACCATTAAAGCCGGTTAAATGTAACCTTGAATATTTGATCTAAAAATGAAGTATGCATACTAAAACTCTTTCAACTTTATCAACAACAAAATTAAAAGACTATTTCTCACACATAATATGATAGCGGTTTGTTTACATTCTACTCCCAACGCATTCATTCTGACAGGAAGTTGGTACTTCTGTGATGTCATGTACACAACATCTAACTAAGAAATGCATCCGTCGATATGCATAGATATAGTGTTTACACCTTCACTAATCGTTTGAAGATTGCTATCGCTTTATGAAAGCGGGAGGTTTTGCAAGGTTTAATCCACTACTTTGTTCCCTAAATGTCAGGAAAATGGCAATTGTTTTCTTATTGTTCGTACTGTGTGAGTTGCATTGTCTTTGTTTGTTTGTTGCACTTTAGTATTTCTGTTGTTTTGTTGTTTTTCTCTTATATTTGATGTGTTTCTCGCAGTTTAATTTGTAACCCGGATTTGTTTTCTCTCAATCGATTAATGAATTTCGAATAGCGGTATACTACCGTTGCCTCTATTCAATCAACTGTTTAACTCATTGCAATCATATGGTAGAAAGAAAAACAAAAGAATTAAAAAGTGTAATTCCGATTGTTCTTCTCTGTTGCAGCATATTTAATACATACTATACGGCATGAATGTAGCTCACAACAACAAAATCTTTTGATAAATTTTATAAACATGTCTATGTCGACTGATCTTTTGTCTTTTGTAGAGAATAAACTCTTCATAGATACCAGGATTTAATTTAATATTTACGCCAGACGCGCGTTTCGTCTACAAAAGACTCATCAGTGACGCTCGAATCCAACAAGGTTTAAAAGGCCAAATAAAGTACGAAGATAATTGTTTCATTGACAAACATAGAAGATTTTTCTATGTGTTTACCCTGGTTGTACACCAATGATTTTGTTAGATGTGTTTGACCTTTTTGCTTTTCTCATTTAAAGGGTTTTGGGTTTTGAATTTTCCTCGGAATTCTTGATTTTTGTTATTTTACTTTTTGCTACTTACATGATATAACCAATTAACTCTCTTTATTTTGAATCATCGCACACAAATTTAAGCAAAAATATAACTTATTTGTATGAGATATTTGATACTTATTGTCAATTATTGAATGTAACAAAAATATATTCAATCATATTTTTACGTTGGTGGGTCCGAATTCAGTCAAGGTAATTGTGCAAAACATAGACATTTCAATTTTGTAAATGTGTTTGACAGGCTTTCAATCATTTTTGTCAATCATAATGCTTTATGCTTACATCCAATCTATTAAGAGTCAGTATTGAATGTTTTTCTTGAAAAATTTCCTTTTCTTTTTTGTTGTAGGTTACATTATATAGGTTAATTTTGCCTCTAAATCGGATTTTATAAGAAATGACAAACGAACTGATAAATCTGGTTATATAGGATCACTTTATCAACGTTTATCAATGTTTTAATGCAATTTGCGCCGGACAAAAATAAAAATACAAATTGTTCATTACATAATTGTGAGTTGTTACATTCAAAGTTCATTGAAGTTCACATTGCAAAAAAAAATCAAAAGAATCAAAACCTAAATTTTGACAGACATTCAATCAATAAGATCATCTTATGAAGGCACATCTTTCCCGTTTTAAATCTTATCGTTTTAAGGGAAATAATTTTCCTTATCCTGATGTAGGAGTAGATAATAAAGGTTAATCAGTCTGTCAGGGTATTTATCGTGCAACTAAATTACATATATATTATATATAAAACTTACATATGAGTTTGCTACCTCGATTATGTCTATCTTGTAAAGTATTTATTCTATAATTTGATTAGAAGACATTGATATTAACTGTTAAATAATTGATGTCAATATCGATTAAAAGGATTATTTTCAAAGAACCTAAATGTAGCACCTGACCTTGAGTTTCTATTGAGGGATGAATTGTCAAACAAACTTGCTGATTAACTTATTTTTGTATAAGAGGGGCGAAAGATACCAGAGCGACATTCAAACTCATAAAAATATACTGACAATGGCATGGCTAAAGAAGAAAAAGACAAACAGACAAATAATAGTACAAAAGACACAACAAAGAACCTTTTGTATCTCAATACGCTTATGACATTTATGGCAAGTTAATCTGTTCATGTGTTGTAGTTATTATAATAAGAATAAAAAATTGATTCACGAAAGTTAATATATTTCAATCTATTATATATTTATTGTAAATTGTTTTGTTTGTCAAATAGCAAGTGTACATTACTTTTATTGCAGATCTTTAAACACCATTTTCAAAATATTGTTGGTGATTTAGAACTACTCTTTGTCTATTTATATTCATCTGCAACTTCGTCAAACCCAAAGCAAACCGTCATTACAAATTTGATGTTTAAATATATCACCTTTAGCTAATTAATTGACAAAGCTAAATGGGAGAGTAGATTATTCCGTTTGACTTTTAAATTACTCATTCTTTTCTTTCAATTCCTTTATATAGAATTCAAGTCTCCGTCTGTATGTTTTTTTTTATTAGAACATTTGATATAATGCATTTGATTAATGGTATTATAATACGCACTATATGTTTAAAACTGTTGCTTTCGTGATTTTTATGTGTGTATATATTTTGTTATTCAGTCGATTTGAAAAGCTCACTAGAGCATGTGGTTATGTAGTGTATTGAATATTGACTTAAGATAAAACTTTGAATTGAATTGAACTACGGATTTTCAATCTTTAGTTGAGTTTCTTTTTTTAGTTTTTTTAAATTTCCAATGTGTTTCTACACTATGTGTTTCATCAATTTTAATTAAAAATTACAATAACACAAATATCTAAATTGGTGTAAAAGTAGATTTTTGTCGAGAAGAAAGGCAACAGATACCAAAAGAATATTCAAAAAAGAGGGACAAAAGATTCCAGAGGGACAGTCAAACTCATAGATCGAAAATACACTGACAAAGCCATGGCTACAGAAGACACATCATGGAAAACTAAATACTAAGCAAAAACTTGGTGTGATCTCAGGTGCTCCGGGATGGTATTTAAAAGCAGATCTTACTCCACATGTGGCACCTGTCGTGTTGCTTATGTTTTACAAATCCGGTAAACAGTCTAATTCGGTAAGTCACATTTGTGAAAAGGGAAGGGATTGTAGCTACGACATAAGGAACATATCCGATATCAATTGTGAAACGGTTATTCCATAACGGTCAACCAACTCATGATGACGTCTGTTGAATGTACGAAGAGATGATTTCAACTTCAACATTTGGAACTCATGGTTTAAAAGCTTCGTTGTGAGCAGCAATCCTCTGTCAAGGAAATCATGATAGGAAATACAAGCCCGGGCATATCGTATCAATTGGGAGATATACACTCTGTATGCAGGCGCTGCTGGAATGTTGCTACATAGAAATGAAAAGTTCACTATTGGGAAGCTGCAATCACCTCTTTTGGCGTAAAGTTCTTTTTTCAACCGACCCTCATTGTCAATTTCTAGATGTAAGTCAAGACATAAGGTAACTCCATAAGTCCAAAACAAACTGAGAAAGCCATGATAAAAAAAATCAAAAAACGTCGAAAAGGCAGTACATATAATACTAGAGAAATCTCAAGTGCTACAAAAGGTTAGACAAATTCTGCTTGAAAAGCAAAATGTGTCGCTACGTATAGTCCCTACAACATACATTTATGTTCACACGTTAACAGTTCAGATACGATATAACATGGATTTTTTTTGGTAATTTGATATTTGTCAGATCTCTGAATTTGACATTAGCACACGACCAACCGATATTTTTAACATTTTTCTTTTGACTGGTGATTAGTAATATGATACATATATAACTGGAATCAATCAAACTCTACAATGACGACATTTCTACACAGTATTTGAGATACCCGACGACGAAACAAAATGATAATTGGCAGTTGCAACGACCCAATGGTTATACATTGACCATATATATGAGAGCGAAAATAAGAAAATGAGGATGTGATTGAGTCAATTTATTTATAATAGTAGCATCATTGCATTATCCACAAAACATCCTTACGGTATCAGGAATTAGGAACAAAACATTTATACAATAAAATTTAAATGTTTCATTTGTAAAGCTTCTTGTTCATCGTCAGATTAATGTTATATTAAACTTTACAAAGTTTTGAAATCACTGGTTATTTCAAAGCATTGACACATTCATTTGTTTTAGTGAGTTGTTTGAACTAACCTGATTTTGCAAACCCTCTCCTTACGAAGAAGAAAGTCATGAAAGCTATTTTGTATTAGAGTTTAGAGTCTATACCATAAAAATGTATAATTTAGAAATCTCTGTCACAAATCTTTTTTTAATGTAAGAAAATCATCTTATTGTTAATTTAAAGATATAATCTACACTAATTTAACTAACAGGATGGTTAAATTGACACATAGCTGTAAAATATTGTCTATTTCAATGTTTTGATGAGACGTAATAAGGAAGTTACTTCGTATATTAAAAGAACTAACCCTATAGGAGAAATAACATCCTACATTGTTTACAGAATGATTAAAGAATATATTTTATTATGATTAAAATACTTTAACTTGAGAGATATTTCGGACACACGTAATTTCGGAACACTGTATTCTACAAAGTTTTATGAACTTTTACATCATTTCAGTATTGAATCTTACTTTAAAAAGACAGAGGTGTTTGGTATATAAAGTCAGCATATATATTCTTGTTTATGTTTGTGTGAAATAAAGAATTATATCATAATTAATGTGTAAATTAATTGTACTTGTCACTGATATTTGTTGACAATTGATAAGAGACGATACCCTTACCAGAAAGCCAAAAGATGCTAAGAGAACATTGAAAACTGATAAAACATGAAAAATGGAAAACGCCATCATAATAAGACACATAACTAAGAATAAGCAACCAAAATCACATCAAAATCATGGAGTAGATGGATATGTGCCATGAAGCACGAAGGTAGCATGAAGCAATTCTACAATGAAATTAATTAATTTTGTGCTTCGTTAATTCATTGTCTGAAAATTAAACCATAGTGGATATATTCTCATAACTTCTGTATCAAACATATCGTCAACCCGATTTTTTAAAACTATTAAACAAGTAATTATAGTTTGTTAGTTTTAGTATGTTTCGTTTTGAAAAGGCAAATTGCAAAACCTAAAAGATATATGAGCTCGATGTCTGTTATGATTAATGCTAATGTAGTGTCATTTTATTTGATTCTGTATGTTATTTTTTAACTTTATATAGAAAAGAAATATTACTAGCTTAACATTGCAGAACATTTTTTTTAACAGCATAAAAATCTTCTTTATCATCTTTTGGTGTCATCTTTTGTCGTTAGATTGCATCTTAGATATAGACATGTTACAAGATATAACATTTTATTGTATACACCGTATGTATATTGATGAGAAATGTGTCCACAGTTGACCAAGAAACTAGATACTTGTAGTTTAAAAAAGTATGATATGTTATATCAAAATAAAAAAAAAAACTGATACAAATACGACTATTAGGGATTAAATTGTTTGGATAATAACCTTCGAATTAAACACGGTAAATGTACAAGAGGGTACTTTCTTTCAAAAAATCCTGACGGGGTGCACAAGGTCTGGAATATCGTATATATATTTGGATATCTACTTTATATGCAAGCGAATCTACTAGTTAACGGCTTACACACTCTTATTTATCATTATAAATATATATATATATATATGTGTGTGTAATATATGTAGTTAAACAACTTTTATGAAAGAATTACAAATATAAAAAAAAACGTAAATCGACATACATTTAATACATACAAGTTATACTAAAATATATATCATATTTATGTATTGTCTTTAAGTTTGGTGTTAATGAAAGCATCCAAATAACGATAGCAAGCTGTCCCAATCGACTCATGACTTGGGTATATCTGAACATTGAAGGGAAGTTACAATACACTAGTCTTAATACACGGAGTGGTTCTCTATCCCATTTGAGGTAAAACCGGTGTATTTTCAATTTTCTATTCGTGAAATATAATAATTATCAGCAGCATTGTAAGACGATTTAATGTGTTATTTAATAAAAGGATGATTAAATGCCTACGCGCTACATAAAGCGTGCTAAAACATAAACAAAACATATTTCACAGAACGATTTTCTAGGAACTTTAGGAAGTTTAGGATAGATACACTTTAACTCATAATAAATATAAATACTATTTGCCGTGACAAGTAACTGTTATTTTATTTAATTTCAATCATAACACTAAGTGATTACAAATTTGTAATGTCTGCAAGTGATATGATTTTCAATTAATTAAGAAAGCCTTATTTTATCAAATATTCAGTTTTCCTATAAAGTTTAGTAAAACTGTCTACTCTGACAAGATTCATATTAACAAACAAATTCTGAACTCATGACAAATAACGTCTCAACAAACAACCATCGTTATTGACACACTATATAGTTTAGAGTGACTTGTTTGAACTAACCTGTTTATATAATCCCCTAAACCTTCTTTGTACTAAGTATCATGTTAAGAATTTATTTTTGCTTAAATCTTGACACTTTACATTAAAGATTTTACTCTAGAAATCTCTTTTATAAAATTTAATGAAAGAAAATCATCTTATTGTTAACATAATGATATCCGGTGTGTGTCCGTTATACATTCGTTACACGGCTGTTGTTTTGGTCAGTACATCAAAGGACTCCAAATCGATAACAATTTTGTCAACGGACAACTTTTATTTTCATACGTTAGGCGTCCGTTCGTGATATCCAGTAATGTGTGACCACTGCTTTACTGACATTTGAAAGGTAGCGCAAAGGTAGCATGAAATAATTCTACATTAAACGAATTCGTAATTCATTAAAGAAGAAGCGCGAAAGATACCAGAGGGAGAGTCAAATTCACAAATCGAAAATAAACTGACAACGCCATGGCTAAGAAAAAAAGACAAACAGACAAATAACAGCACAAAATTAACAACATAGAAAATAAAAAAAACTAAGCAACGCGAAGCCTACAAAAACTTGGGATGGCCTCATGTGTTCCAGGAAGGTAAGCAGATCCTGCTTCACATAGGACATCCTTCGTCTTGCTCATGTTATAACAAACCCAGTATATAGTCTAAATTGGTAAGTAACATTCTATAAAGTGAAGGGGATTGTAGTTACGGCATAAGAAACATAACCGATAGCAGCTGTGAAACAATTATTCCATAACGGTCAACCATCTCTTGATGGCGTCCGTTAAATTAACGAAGGAATGCTTTGAACTTCACCATTTGGAACTCTTGGTTTAATTGCTTCCTTGTGAGCAGCAACTCTCTACCAAGGAAATCATGACAGGAAATACAATCCCGGAAATATCGTATCAATTGGGAAATATATACTCTGTATGTAGGCGCTGCTGGAATAGTGTAACATAGAAATGGAAAGTTCACCATTGGGAAGCTGAAATCATCTCTTTCATTAATAGATTAATTGGCCGAACAATTAACCCAATTGAATAGATTGAATACATCAAACGAAAGGACAACAACTGTCATATCCCTGACTTGGTACAGACATTTTCAAATGTAGAAAATGGTAGATTGGACCAAGCGCTAAACCTCTCACTTGTATGACAGTCGCATCAAATTCTGTTACTTTTACAACGATGTGTGAATAAAACCTACATAATCGTTAAAATTGTCAAAATATGGTTACAGCAGTCATCCCTGTGTTACAATCTCAAAACAAACAAACATTTACATAAAAGCACAAACAGCATCTATCAAATTAAAAAACAAATTCATTGTTTCGCGTGTTTGGCGTCAGAAAATGCCAACATTACATATTAAACAATTTTGTTGTTTAATGTATATTCAAAACAATAATTATTTCACATGGGGAATTGTGGTATGCAGGGTAAAAAATCAAAAGTTATGTTAGAATTAATTTCAGAAACAGTCCGACAGAAGTTTTTAAAAAATTTTAAAAATCCATATATAAACAGTCCGATTTAGTGGCAGGATTTATTTATATAATATAACCTACAACAAAAAGAGAAAAGTATTTTTTTTTTCAAGAAAAACGATCAATAATGACTATTACCAGATTAACCGTGCAAGCATGGAGGACAATGTGATTGAAAATCTATAAAAAAAAAAACCTACATCATGGTATTGTTTGAGTTTTGCTAAATGACCTTTAATGCATCGCGGATCAACCAACGTAAAAATATGACTGAATACATTTTTGTAGCATTCAATCATTGAAAATAAGTATGAAATATTTTATAGAAATACGTTATATTTTCGCTTAAATGTATGTGTGATGAATCCAAATAAAGAATTTTGAAAAGTAAAATTACAAAAATACTGAACTCCGAGGAAATTTCAAAAAGGAAAGTCAAATGTCAAAATCCAAAGCTCAAACACATAAAACGAATGAATAGCAACTTCCATATTCCTGACATGGTACACGCATCGGTTCTACTTTTTACATGTCATAAAAATTTGGTATTGAAACATGTTACTAGCAAAAAGTAAAATAATAAAAATACCGACCTTGAGGAAAATCCAAAATGGAGAGTCTCTAATCAAATGGAAAATTCAAAAGCTCAGGAAACGAAATCATTGATATTCAATGATGGTAAAATAAACGAAAAGATCTTGTATATAAAAAAGAAGATGTGGTATGATTGCCAATGAGACAACTATCCACAAAAGACCAAAATGACACAGACATTAACAACTATAGGTCAACGTACGGCCTTCAACAATGAGCAAAGCCCATACCGCATAGTCAGCTATAAAAGGTCCCGATAAGACAATGATTGTCAAAGAAACAACTACCCACAAAACAGCAATCGACATTGAAGTAGATTAATATATTTAACCTTAGTTTTTAGCTGTGAACTACACTCATACCGTTTGGTACGTTTCAAATATGCTGTAACAGAAAAGCACCATCTAAACTACTCTTTTGTTTTCCCTTTTTTCTGCCATACGATATCGATGAGTTAAACAGTTAACTTAGAAAAAGCAATATTTAAACTAATGACGTCAGTGTAAACATTATCAATGAATTTTGACTTGTGTATTTATTTTTTAGATGTTGTGTACATAGAATTAGGACATCTATTGACTGATAAACCGGTCCCTAAATGTAATTGTATAAGAATACAGAAGGTATACAATGCACAAAGCCTTTTTTCCGATTAATACTTTTTACATTAAGTTAACACAAACGCTTCGGACAAATATAATACATAGCGTCACATTTTATTATTATTCAGCACAAAAAGTGTCACATTGGACATGACATTTTCTTCGTTGTTTTACGTTGTTAATAAATAAACCATGCTGACTGAAATCCTACTGTTTATTGATAAATAGAATAACAACTCACTTCCTCATATTATGTATTAACAGATAATACATCTTTGAACTCATTGGTTGATATAATGAGTTTAAATAGAATCTAAAATAAAGTGTGTAGCAAAATTGATAAATTTTGAAAGCTATTTTACTTGCGTTTTTTTTATATATTTTATTTTACAAAAATTAGACAATGTTGTAATGAAGATGTCAGACGTTGCTCTGATCATTAGGAGAAATTATTATGAATTCAAGTACAGATAAGGTTTAATTCGGATAAAATATATTGGGATAGCTTGTCAACACTATGAAACAGTATCAAATGTGTATATAAAAATGTAAAATCATATGTTTAACTTATCTGCAATAAATTACATAAGCAGATACGTGTACAGTATGTACGGTTTTCAAAAATGTATTTCGTTATCTATTGGTCATATAGCGCTTCAACTGTTGCTAGTGAAGGTTAGTCCATTGCAAAGACGTCATACATCCTTGTGTATTTCTAACATATTTCTGAATAGAATGTCTTCATTAATAAGAATTATTAATCAAAATAAGTTATTTCTTCAATAAATAGAGGCAGCATTAGTATACTATTAATCAAAAGATATTAAACTATTGTTGTAATTATATCTATTGCGTTGCATTGTATCATCATATGACGTTAATTCTACATATTTATTCAATGAAACAATGATTAAGACTAATTGAATGTCATTTAACCTTTCATCTCTCCGGAAAGCAGTTGCATAACCACTAAAGTGGCCATTAACATAACGAACGTACCTTTCTTACCTTGACAACACATATGTACGGTTTTCCTGTCAGTTTTGAATTCTAATTTGCTTTCGTCGAAAAACGTACAGCTACACCCCTTTCGTATAGATTCTTTAGTAATTTGCAAAATTATGTGAATATAAAAAAGAAGATGTGGTATGATTGCCAATGGGAAAACTGTCCACAAAAGACCAAAATGACACAGAAAGTTTGTTTGTTCATTAAAGAGAGGAGAAAGGTACCAGAGAGACAGTCAAGCTCATAGATCGAAAATAAACAAAACATACATGTTTAATCTATAAATGTCATTTTACAATACGTGTTGATAATATCATCAAATACATTTGTATTAGCAAAAGCTATTTCCTGGCATATAATGTGAATAATAGAAAAAAGAGGCAGAAAATACTAAAAAGAGAACGAAACCCATACGTCGAAAAAGATACCGAAGATATCATAAAAATAAAACAAATTTTAAGCAGCACTGACCAACAAAAAATTGGTAAACAAAAGTGACATTACTGATGATTCAAAAAGGTAAGCTTCTCAAGATTCACATTTGATAGCGATTTTGCTACTCAAGGTAAGAACACTTTTAGTATTGAGTCTCAATTGAATATATCTCAAACGAAGAAAAAATTGATGGGAGAATGACTAGCTACGACAATTGGCTTATATACAAATTTGAATAATTATATTATTAAAACACCTACAAAGTAACCAAATAGACATGTTTCCATAAAAACAAGTATACTCTATAACCACTAGATGATAGATAGATAGAAAGAAATAAAACATGGGGGACTTTGTGATTTGATTTGTGTCAAAATCGATACAATTGGATCAACTGTTTGGTTGTTTTTTGTACTGTCTTAAAAAATTAGCAGACACAAAAACAAATTAGCGCTCAATACTAATTTGTCGATGTAGAGTTACAACGTTTTGAAAAAAAACCCAAAGACGAACACATTTACAAACATATCATCTAAATACGCTATAGAAAAATAAAGACTGAGCTTTAAGAACTACACAAAAACTTAGAAAGTAATTTCAGACGATCAACAGTAGGTAAGCAGCTCTTGCCTAATGTATGACAACTGTTAAGTTTCGCATAACTATCAAAAATGTATTTCAATTCTTCGAAGCATTTCCTTTTTTCGTAGTTTTATCAAGGCTACAAATTTTATGGACTGAAAGTGTCCAATAAGAATTTATCATTTTTACAATGACATCTTAAGTACTTAATTGCAATCAGATGGAATGCCCAGGGACTTGCATGTAAACAAAACACCATCAGCTCACTTGTGATATTAGTAGTCTTTCAATTTTACGTTTTATAAAATTGAAAGAGTTTTATTATTCATAATACATTTTTTTCAAACATTAAAGGCTGCATTTACCAGACATTAATATAATGAAAACAAACATTTTACGTGTGTTTGTTACATCTCATTGCATTATTACTGACTATGTTATTCCCCAAAGTAAAGTACTTGTTTGTTTCAAAAAATTTGGTCAATTCTTGAATTTCAATGATTTGGCATTTAATCATTTCCATATTGTAACATCAAGTATGTTCCCGATAAGGTGTAATTAGATTCTTCTGTAATCTAGTTTTAATGTGTGTCTCATCAGCAAATTGGAAAATTCTGCACGAGATATTAATCATTTGCATTCATTATCTTCAAATATCAACGAATGATTTCGACGTCATATGTGTAATCATTAGAAATAAAACAAATTTCAAAACACGGAAACGAAATAGCCCAGGAATTCAATCGGATCTTTAAGTTTTGCTGTAAGCAAAAATGACAGTATAATTGAATGTAAAAATTTTAAAATTGAAATCATTTTTGTTTTGCATAATCAAATTTGAATCTTATAGAACAAGAACACGTTTAAATTTACTTACCATTGTTTGATATATACCATAGGAATAGTTAATTCCATAAATCGAAAATAAGATTACAACACCTAGGATAAAAAAAGAAAAATACAAACAGATAAACAATAGTACACAAAACACAACATAGGATAAAATACTGTGCAACACGAAACCCACCAAACATTGAGGGGCGATCTCATATGCTCCGGACGTGTATTCAGATCCTGATCCAAATGTGGCACTCATCCTGTTGCTCGTGTAAGTACATACCCGGTTATAACGTAACCATGAGTAACATTCCGCAAATGATTGGTTTAACGAATGTACTAGTATCCTAATGTGAATTTAAGTACTTTTCTGGTTGTATCTTTCAAAAGTTTTCATTAACTTATTTGAAATAAACTCACTAAGTGTCTCATTTCGATGATATTCAATGGTATTGGCACTATTTTGATTAAAATAAGTGTGTGTTTTTCTTTTAGTTAGAGATTTTGTGTGTTATTATGACGTGAACTCATTATAAGCCGATACCTTTGATATCTATTCGCTTGTCGAAATTTAGTATTGTATTTTTCATTTTTATATTGCTATGTCCTGAATGTTTTTGCATTTATTTGTACTGTAGTTCTTTCATGCACATGTAATATTGACATTTAAGTGTTATATTTAACATTGTCATAAAAGCGCGAGGTTTGGCTAGACGCCAAAACCAGATTCAACCAACCATTTCGTTCTTAGAATGACCTGTACCAAGTCAGGAAAATGGCAGTTGTTATCCTATCTTGATTTGTTTCCCTCGGTTTTAGTTTGTAACCGAATTTGTTTTTTTTTCTCAACCGATATATTACTTTCGAATATCGGTTTACCACTTTTGCCTTTTTTATTTTATTTTGCGTTTTCTTATCGGTGTCTGATTTTGGTCGACTTATAAGTAAAACTATAATCTCAATTACACTGTTTTACTATTTGGTATGTTAAAAAGTATTTAAAATGTATATATAGCTTTGCGAAATAGAGGGTCTGTAAAAAAGAGTATAAAAAACAGTCAGGAGAGTTTTAGACATTATATCTGCTCTAAATATAATAAATTCTGTCACAATATTAACGTGCTTTCACATGTAATGTCTATGATATTAAACCTCTAATTTTTGTAACAGATTTGCTTTATAAATATAACTTGATAATAGTTATCAAAGGTACCAGGATTATAATTTAGTACGCCAGACGCGCGTTTCGTCTACATAAGACTCATCAGTGACGCTCAAATCCAAATATGTATAAAGCCAAGCAAGTACAAAGTTGAAGAGCATTGAGAATCCAAAATTCCAAAAAGTTGTGCCAAATACAGCTAAGGTAATCTATGCCTGGGATAAGAAAATCCTTAGTTTTTCGAAAAATTCATAGTTTTGTGAACAGGAAATTTATAAAAATGACCGCATTATTGATATTCATGTCAACACCGAAGTGTTGACTACTGGGCTGGTGATACCCTCGGGGACGAAACGTCCACCAGCAGTGGCATCGACCCAGTGGTGTAAATAGCTATCAAAGGTACCAGGGTTATAATTTAGTAAGCCAGACGCGCGTTTCGTCTACATAAGACTCATCAGTGACGCTCAAATCCAAATATGTATAAAGCCAAACAAGAACAAAGTTGAAGAGCATTGAGGATCCAAAATTCCAAAAAGTTGTGCCAAATAAGGTAATCTATGCCTGGGATAAGAAAATCCTTAGTTTTTCGAAAAATTCATAGTTTTGTGAACAGGAAATTTATAAAAATGACCACATTATTGATATTCATAATAAGTTGATAAGTTGTTCTTGAATAAACTGTATTGATGTATCATATTAACTCCATATATGTGTGCAATATCCTTGCTAAAGATTTCTTATCTCCAGAAAAGCATTTCCGTAACAAATCATGGAACCATACACCTACATCTCATTTATCATGGTAACTTTAATTATTTGCAAACGTTTGTGAGTTATAATATAATATACTGGAATGGACGTATTATTCAGTCTTTAAGTGTCTATGTTGAATTTTGATTTCAACAAAAAATAAAATCACAAAAAACTGAACTCCAAGGGAAATTCAAAACAGAAAGTTCCTAATGAAATGGCAAAATCAAAAACTGAAACACATCAAACGAATCAATTGTTTGTCTATTTTGTATTGAAGCCATGGCATTGTCTGTTTATTTTCGACATATGCGTTAAGATGTTCCTGTAGTATTTTTCGCCCGACTTATAGTTAATCAAACATTAAAAATACCTTTGTAGACAGGAACGCAACCTTTTCACAAGTCTCTGTCACAGTTCATAGCATTATTGCTAACTGTGTAAATACCAAAAGAAAACTATTGTAAGATTTAACATTTCTTACCAATTTGACCTATAGTTGTTATAACAATTTAAAATCATTTCTGCTTTCCATTACACAACATGTAATCCTTTGGAGTTGTGCTTTTAAGCAAGTTTGAATGCAATGTTCATAATAAATGTTTAAGTTTTATTTATACATGTAAATAAGTATCAAACGTCAACAAATAAAGGATATAAGCCGATCACAGTCCATTCTGTAAAATATTGGACATGTCTGTGGCCGAAAATGGACTGTTAAGGGCTTATATCTTACTGAAAACATTGTTTAACTCGCCAAAAAAAGTAAAACAAAAGAAAAAGCAAGCACAGATTTATTTTCATCAAGTATAAATGGTTTTGTGAATAAACTTTCTTTCATTAAAATATATCCTATGTTGGCCTCTGTAAACAGTACCTCAACTTAAAAAAAATGGACAAAAAGAAAGTATAGCTGAAGGTTAGCAACATGTATTGCTACATGCAGAATAAGTCACAGGGTAAGCATATCATAATTTTTGCGTGTGCAAGGACTGCTCATAGTTTCCGTTAATACCGGGTACCATTACACGTGTATTGTGTTTGAAATGGATAAAGTGATAAAAGTATATTCTTCATGCAAAAACGATGAAAGAGATTTCGTTATTAGTGATTGTGTTGTTTCAAACTTTAGATTAAAATCAAATGTGTTCAGAATCTATTCAGATACATTATTTCAGTGTGGATTACACAGAGGATACAGTCAACGCAGCAAATAATGGCAAGTTTTATATATATTATACTTCAAAATGTAGTCTTCTCCCATTATTTTCTTGTTTCTTCGATCTCCGGTTTTATTTTTCACTAGGTGAATGAGAAAAAAAAATAGCATATGAAATGAAGACAGGTTCTCGTTGAACCATATCGAGTGCACCGCAGTCAATTTTATTTCGAATATATAATTAATATGAACAAACGAAACGATAACATGCTATCAGTTAAATTTTTTTTTTTTTTATTTTCAAGAGACTGTTATTGTTTACTCGAACCTGAATCCCCCCTCTTTTCTGTTTTGTTTGTTTATTGGGTCCCTTGTGTTTTTTAAATGTCACCAACATTTTATTTTGTCTGGATTTCCTTTTGAAAAAGGCTTTTATAAAACGATCACGGCTAACAAATTGCGAATCGGACACACGATTGGTTCGTTTGACAAATAAAATGCAACAACTTGCAAATTAACGCCGAAACCTGAATTTTAGTTTTAAATCATTATAGCCCTTAGTTAATGAAGGAAGTTCTACATTAGCACTTTGTACACATGATAAGGTTTAGTTTGTTCATGGCCATTGTACTGCTGCATGATCTATCAAATTTTAGAAGCATTACTGTATTGCTTTTTTCATTTTAATTGTAGTTGAAAATGATGTTAGAGAGAAGAAGAGCAACACCAGAGGGTAATTGTGATTACCTTAAGTAAGACGGACGAGGATGAATCTTTTGAAAAAAGAAATATATAAAGTCAACAAAAACAAGACTTACAACAAGCATAATCAACTTATTGAATTGGTGCTAAAAGAGACAACCCAAAAACATGAAAACAAAGGCTGTGGTATAAGTATTGGAAGTGTTTATAAAAATAATTTAAAAGTGATTTTTTTCCCTCAAGATACCGTTTTGATGAGTGACAAAACTATTGTATTGGAAGGTGACTTAAATAAAATGTGTTTTTTTACTTGTCATTTGTTCTTTGGTTGTATGTTTGTGTACAATATGAACACAATTGAGTTTATTAAGAGGTTTTTTTTTTTATTTCAGTGTTTGAACTATAATTTACCTGAAAGAATCAATTATGCTACTTTAGCTGTCCAATATTTTTAAGAAAGAAGAGGGTTATCCTTAAAAATACTGGACAGCTAAAGGTAACATAATGGTTTCTTACAGGTAAATGATAGTCCAATCACTGAAATAAAGAACAGGTTAAACAATAGAATGACGTCACAGTAATGTTTTAATGACATATACAGTTAATACGATTAATGGAATGTATTCCGATAAAAAAGAGTATATAAAAGAGGTCGCAAAAAACAAAGCGAAAATGAAACGCATAAGTCGAAAAGCATGAAAAGAGACTGACCAAATTTTGACAAAAGAACAAAGACTGATCAACACAAAACAAGACGAAATTTTGACAAAATAACAAAGACTGATCAAAACAAAACAAAACAACGAAAAACCAGTTAACAAAGCAGAGAACATTCATAGTAAGAACACGTTTGGTTTTTGTCTCTTGTTTTTATGTTACAATGATGGATGAACTGCAAGCTACGACAATAAGATCATATTTCTGATCATAAACGACACAATTTTTATTATGCATTCAAGACTGCATTTACCAGGCAATATGACATGAACGCAAACCTTTTACATATTCCTGTAATACTATGGATTCATTTATTTTCGTGGGTACCAATTTTCGTCGATTGAAGAAATATTGCATTTTCGGTGTTTAAGTCATTATATTAGCCTAAAGTTAATTTGTACTGCGTTGTACATTTAAATTCGTGGTTTACCTCAACCCACGAAATCCACGAAAATTGTTATCCCACGTAAATAATGTATCCACAGTATTTCATGCATTATTACTGATTATTGTTGAAATTTAATGATTTGACCTTTAATCATTGTTAAGATATAACATTATTTATGATCCCCATAGGGTGCAATCCAATCCCCTATTAATTTAGTTCTTAATTTCTTATCAGCAAGCTGTACAATTTTGCACGTTATTTTCATATTTTGTACTCAATATCTTCAACTACCGCCCAATACTGTACTTTAGCATGACGAACTTGAGGCTATATTGTTTAACCTTAAAATCGAAATAACTGCAATTTTCTCATGTCATCAATCTGATTTCAACAATTAAAATATTGGCAAGTAAGTTTGAATGTTTCTCAAATGTCACCTTTTTTATCTAATAAAAAATGAAACTGATCAAAGCTACCCGCCCGACTCATAGGACAAGTGTCTGATTACTAAGTATACGTGTAAACATTCCACAAATCAAACTTTTGATGGGTTTACCTAAATGCCATATCTCCAGAACAATAACATATCAAATGAACAGAAATTATACACTGACAATGCATTTGTTTAAATACAGTCGTCAATTCTTACACTTATCACATTTGTGATATTTACTATAGTTATTTGAACCTTTTTTTATATTGATTATTCATATATTTTTGTTTAATGAAATGCTTTTGTAGACAAGTTCGCAATCTTTTCACTGTTTTCTTTCACAGTTCATTTAGTTGTCTATGATTGTGTAACTCTTCTTTGATAGAACAATTCGTAAGATTCCATGATTTGACCTTCGGTTGTTATTATAATGAAAAATATTTCTGCTTTCCATGAGTAGAAATTTACTTATCTGGTGCAGTTCGATTTTGTGCCGTTAAGGATGTTCGCTTGTCATGTTTTGGAATTGTTGTCAGATTTTCGGAATCCTCTGGTCGTATCCATTTGCCTTAACAGATTTTGCCCATTGACCTTCATTTTCTTTTTTGTAAATCATTTATATGTATAATTATAAGCCAATTGTAAAAGTCTTTCGAAATCATTGTTATGTTTCAATAGTTTTTGAGCACTTAAACTTGTCAATGATTAAGATATGTAAAATCCAGAGAAACCATTTGCCCGCCAATATTTCGATGGTTTATATCTCGAAGTCAAGCACAATAATCTATATGTGTTTTGCATGTTTGGTTCCTTTATTGAACTCCTATCAGTATATACTAGTGTTATGAAAAGCTTGTTATTTTGAAACTGAATAGCGAACTTCCTTAAAGCAAGTTGAAGTTCATGTTAAATATTTGCATTAACTATTGCTATTTCCTGACACATACTGTGAATATGATTAATGTGCATAATGTATTCGAATAAAAACGGATATAAAAGAGGTCGAAAAAAACAAAGCGAAAATGAAACGCATATGTCAAAAAGAGACCGACGACTTTAAGGCAAAAGAACTAAGACTTCATGGACTTATCAACACAAAACTACCAGAAACTGGTTAATAAAGCAGGTACTTTATTTAGTCAATACAAATTTGTTTTTTTTTTACAAAATTGAACGAGTTTTGTTTTATTCATAAATTGATCTTCTTATTCTAACATTCAAGGATTCATTTACAAGGATTAGTAGCATGAACATAAACATGTCATATCTCATTACATTGTTAATGATTATGTAATTCTCAAAAGCAAAGTATTTCTTTGTTTTTGCAAATTTTTCCAACTCTTGAATTTCAATGATTTGACATATAATATCTACATCAGTTAAGTGTTTCCAAAAGGTGTAATATAATTCCTGTTAAAATAAAAGTTGTGTCTTTTGATTAAGACGGAATTCTGCATATTTTATTTTTCATGTCGCAAACATGACAAACCTTTAAAATTTAGTTAACTACTACATCAAACACAAACAAACAAACATATTTCAAGCGGTAAAATACAAACAAAAAACTGTCGAAATGTGCAGTTTCATTCTGTTATCAAATGACCAATGAATGAGTGCGTCCGATCTTTCGCCCCATCTTGTCAAATTTCGAATCCAATTTATGTTTCAGCTCAACTCCTAGCAAATATATTGTGTTTCTTTCAAATAATAAAGCTCTTTCATGGCTGAAATCGTTTTCCAGGAGCTACATAACTCTAAAACATCTCATATTTTGAGGATAATCTTATGTTTGCATTGGTACAGAAGCCATCTTGGATGCTTTAATCATATGATTAAAATTTAATAGACCTGAAACAGGTTGATTAAGTTAAACGACAGTTTTAGCCTTTTTAACGCAGCGTTAAAATTAACGACAAGTTGAACAACACACTAATCATATGATTAATTTTAATCGAATGATTAAGAAATTTTAACGATACGTTAGCACTAACGACAAGTTGAACAAAAATCAATCGGATTATTTAATGAACAGAAGATAAGGCGTAAATTGGAAGGAGGTACGATTAAAAATTTGTCAACACTTGAAAAATTGAATCATTTCTTTTTTGCAAAATTTAATATGAATATGAAAATCCTCGAATCATTCTTCCTCAAATTATCACTAAATGATCTGAGGTTTGACATTTAACCATAGGCTTTTCATAAGTCATCTCTTATTTAAATCAGTCCTTCGCACAATCATGCTTGTGAACTGAAATAAAACTGAAGGTTATATAGATTGTCCGAGTTCGTATATTTACCTCAGTATGGGTATTCTAAATTAATAATTAATTTCCAATTGATATACAATAATAGAAAGCAATTTAGAGAGATAAAATGACATGGATATTATCAGTTACAGATAACCGTGCAGTCTCAATAATAGCTCCCTTTATCGTAACATATGGTAGTATTTGATTTTAAGAACCGCTTTTGGCCTTTTTCATAGCGAAAATTGTTATGGGTCGAGGAAGGCAGAATGCCAGGGGAAAAACTGATCGAGGGACCCAGAATGCGTAGACACAACCACCGATCTTCGATAGGAAAACTGACAATCATATGGTGTGTTTGGATATCTACCTATAGGTAACATATAGACAGAAAATAAGTAAACCTTGGTTAAAACGTAGACAATCCAGGGGCTACCCATAGGTTTTGCTTTAGAACATGTTGGTACCTATGGTTTGCAAAGCAATTCCAAACGATTTTTTATCACCTGTTGCTATTAAAATGACACACAATCAACGACAACAAAGGCTATTTAAATTAATTTTAATGATGAATGTGACTCAAATGGAACTCAGTGTAATAGCATTACTCACTACCATTTATATGAAAAATGCACAGCAGATATTGTTTTTCTTGGACAACAAAAACACTATACAAGTACACAAACAACACATAGAAAATTAAAGACTAAGCAAACCGAACCCCCACCAAAAACTGGAGATGATCTTAAATGTTCCGAAAGGGAACGCAGATCCTGCATGTTCAACATGTGGCACCCGTCGTGTAGCTCATGTTAGTGTTAACCCGGTATTACGACTAATTCGGTAAGTTTCTACCATGTTTGTGACGTAATATTTTCATAAAGGGGGTGTTTGGATATACGCCTGGATATACGCCTGAGGCGCCCTATGGCTACATAAAATATCAAACCATATGTACCTATGGGTAACCGTAGGCCGCCTCAGGCGTATATCCAAACACACCCTTAATCATGCTCTTAAATATGGGTAGGAATGGCAACCTATAGTTAGTAAATGAACAAAAACTGTGGGTGAACCCTAGGTACAACAGGCCATCCATGGTCAGAATTATTCCTTAAAATAACTAACCATAGATACCTAGAGTTACATATAGGTAACCATAGGACGCATTAGGAGTATATCCAAACACACCCATAGCTAATCAAGATTGGAGTCGAGTGCACCTGCACGAACGAGGTTTGAACTCACAATTTCAGTGTTGACTGGCTAGTAATTACAGTAGTTCCTACTTAGATCACTCTACCACCGTGGACCCCATATGCTATTAAACATCCGTGAACCCTATAGGGTAAACCCTAACCATCTGAGTTATCAAAACGGTTGCTGTTTACTTACAAATATGTGAAAATATTCTGCAAAAAATCTACATCATTCTAGGGTTTACTTTTTGAACCACATTAGTGTTTTAACTAACACGAACAACATGACGGGTGCCATATGTGAAACAGGATCTGCTTACCCTTCCGGAGCACATTTTATCCCCCAGTTATTGGAGGGGTTTCGTCTTGCTTAGTCTTGAGCTTGCGATGTTGTGTCTTTTGTACTACATTTTCTGTTTTTCCTTTTTTTTTAGCCACAGCGTTGTCAGTCTATTTTTGATCTATGACTTTGCATGTTACTCTGTTGTCTTTTGCCCCTCTTTTAAACCTTTGATACACTCGTGCCTATCACTATTTTTCTACAAAATAGAGAGATAGACAGTTAACACAGATATTAATTTCTTCAAACGTTTGGCGCTGATTGTCGATACATTTTGACTGATAAATATTTATTAAACACAAAAGGATGATTTGACTCACTGTAGTATCAGAGGAAAACTCAAATTGCCCAATCAGCAACAGATTGATAACACTCTATAAACATTATTGTTTTGATGGTGATGGAGGACAAGTGAAGATCGACTGTTTTTTGTTTCTCAGTCTTTAGATTTCCGTGTAGTTTTTATAGGCGCTTTTCGTCATTTCGTCGTTTTCCGTTTATTACCTAGCCGTTATCAGTTTTCTTTCACTTGTATGTATTTAACATGTTGAAATTCCCCATGGTATCTTACGCCATTTTTCATATTCTGAATTTGAAATTTAAATACTTAAACTCAGTGGTTCACCTTTATCCAGACTATTTACAAAATTAACCTCATCAAGGTAGTTACTACTACTTCATCAGAAAGATATGTTAAGGCATTGAGATAATTTGTGATGTGATATCGTCAGTTGTTCGTTTACATAACTAGCCAATTCTGTTTGGTTTTTTTTTTATTTACAATCTCATAATTAAGATGAAAAACACCAACAAGAAAAGCACTATTACTTTAAATTGATTTTAATGTAAGCGTAGTAATATTGTGTCATGAATTGATGCTTAATTTTCTTTCTTTTCTATTGAAATACCTGTGTACTGCAAATAGTTGCATTGCCAGAATGTCATAGTAAGATACTGTGTTAATGTTACTGTCAAGAGCGGAAGTCAAGTCAAGGGGAAATATTGCTTAGGCTTGATTCGACTATCAACATCATAACAACATAATAACAAAAGTATATAAAATGGCGTACATATCCATACTACTCCTTTTTCAATACTGAACTTCTGTGTGTCATTGTGTGCTTGTATGCAATCAAAAAAATGTTCCATTTTCAACACAAGACTAGTTAACGTATAGTTTCGACAAAGTAATTGATCTTATTACAAAATAGCCATATTTCACTAAAGGGATCACTGCTATATACTAAATCACGAATCCGTCTGTGAAACATTCGAAGGAATAACTCCATTTTGTCCTAGAATAGCTTTATTGCACGCAGCAGATAAATATCTTGGATTTCATGACAGGAAATTCTTGCCCGCAAATATCATTTCAAACATATTAGGTAGGCGTCGGCAGAGTTGTAATATTTTTTTTTTTTTTGTCCATTCTGAATTGATAAACTGGTTAATGCATTTTACTTTGTTTTGAAATATCAGAGCTATAAAGGACCGTTACATTCTTAACGGCATTTCTTACTTTTCCAATCATTCTGTTTCCTTGAAGAGGAAGTTTTGTTTGATCCAAGATATTAAGTCTAAATGCACTATGCACGTCTTCTGTAAATACTTTTTACATCATTGAAAAATTTAGTTCTGTTAATTAAATTGTGACCGACTTATTTAAAAAACAAAAATGTCTTTCAATAATGTTGTTCAGCGGTCGTCGTTTGTCATGTTTGTTGATGTGGTTAATCATTGTTTCCCGTTTGTCGTTTTTTTTATATTGATAAGATCGTTGGTTTGGCAGGTTTAATGAAATTATAGTTATTGACAAACTGGTCATTATCATGATATATGAACTGCCCAGATGACAGTGGTATTGACTAAGACAGTGATACTGACTGAGCTGTAGACGAAGTCATATATCGGTGTCGCAGTCATTACCATTGTTCCACGAGCAGTCCATGTATCACGATAATGACAAGTTCTTCAATTACTATTATGTTCATTTCATTGAGGAACCATGTTTGTAGAAATTCTCATAAATTCAAAATGTTCAAAGCGAACTCGTTTTATTGTACGATTTCTGTAGAACAGAGTGAAGACTAGTCGTAGCAAAATATTTAGCTATTATAAGTCACTGCTAGTGATATAAGTGTATTTTTTCAGTATATGAATACTAAATAAAGTTGTATTTTAATTTATAATTTACGAAAACATATGGTAAGCAATTCGACAACTTAAATATAAAATTGAAGACAGGATAATGTTTTATTAAAGGAACATCTCTTTAAACAGAGAAACCACACCCATCGGTCATTAACAAAGAAACCTCACGCCCCACCGGTCATTAACATTGTTCAAATGTTTACGTTTTACACACTGTGACTTGGATTGAGAGATGTCTCATTGGCACTCATACCACATCGCCTTATTCCCATTTGTTAGTATTTATGATTGAATATTGAACAGAAAAGACACGACATATTTTCGTGTAAGCTTATACACGAATAACATAACCTATTTGTGAAAATTACGTTTACAACACCATCTGAATTAAACGGTGAATAAAATAATACTCATTTGTCTTTGTCAACTAACGCCTGAATCGGAAAATTTATTGACAAGTTAGAGAATTGCTTTTTCAAAATAGACGAACAAAACATTTTTTTAGCTTTATTGTTACATTACTCAAGCTATTTCTCACATTTGGTAACTTTTAACAGCACACAATGTTTATAATTGGTATGTTGCATATCAAATATTGCTAAATAAAACTACGTCGTTGCAACAGTGTATGGTTGAAATGCCAAAGTTGATTTAACATGTATTTTATCAAACTTCTCTTTCATCTCAGTTTGTTTTAATTGTCGATTCTTCTCCTCCGTATTTACCTCATTTACTCCGTGTTATGTTTCAAATCCATATTTTAATCAATGCCAATTTACAGATTTCATCTCTCAATTACCGATATGAGTTTTTTCTCAATTATAACCAGTTTATAGTTGGTAAACGATTTCCTTAAGCAGCAGTGCGAATGAAGTTTCAGAGAAACAGAGTATGATGTTGATCGCGTATTATAACGCCAAAACATTAAATTGTTTGTAAAAGAAATATGGGAAACGCTTGTGACTTTGATATATAAAAAGTCCTAGACAGAACTATAAAAACCGTATCTGTCCTTTGGCTGACCGTGCCGTAATATAGTAATTAGACTAACGTATTAATATATGACTTGAAATTGGACGAAACTTTAACTGACATGAAGCATAAAATTTTCATTTAGTTATTTGTTCAGTCATGGTTATTTACAATTTTTTTTTTGTTAATGCATACACATTTTAAAAAATAGAACTGTAAATTGCAATTCAAATTGAACTATACTTTTGTCTAGTTTTTATTCTAATTCGTTAAATGTATGGATTGAATGCTGATATCAACATTTAATGTCTGGGGGTGATATTAGTTTCCCGGGAAGGATAAGTTTAAGTGATGTGATGAATTTGAAATCTAGTAAAGCGATTCGGAAGCATGACATTTATCAAGTGTTATTTTCATCCTAAGACTAGTGTAATATCAAATAATTTGTAATGCTATATGATGAACATTTGGCTGCTTTTGTAGTTTGTTAAAATTTAAAAAAAGAGCAGCTTTTCGTATAAAAGGCAAAAAGACATATTACCAAGAGTGAACCACATTGACAATTGTACTTCACATTGTTAAATGTTCTTCGAATCGTTCAAGGAAGTGGTTATGCTAACACGACCTTTCAGGTAGTGAATTAAATGTGATATTTGAATGCGCCTGATTTCAACAGAATGATGTATAATAGTTTGGTCTAAAGCGACAAGGATTCAACCGGATCAGTCTTGTTTAACATATACCGTACCATCAACGGTAATATGATAAATTATAGCGGATATTAATGATTCAAATATAAATGTCAAAATAATTAGATGCTTCAAATTTCAATAGACGATCTTTTCCAAAAATTAAGCTGATATCTATTTTCTTTAAACAATACTAACAAAAAATAAAAAAAAGAAGATAAACAGCCCATAAAGTGTAGGATGCTGTTAAACAAAAAAAAAAAAAAAACTTATGACTAAGATTGATCGTAAGTCATAAACAATTCAGAATACTTTTTTTGTGAAATCAATCCTTGAAATCTAGAGATTGAACAACTCGACCTCATTAAAAATATATAAGGATAAAAATTCGTGTGGTGTCCAACAAACGGTCACGTGATGCCTTGCTGCATTTACAACAGTCTTTATGGTTTTAATGGCATATCATTTCAGTCCCATTGTGATTAAATGAGACAATAAACCAATAATATCATGCATAACCAAAAGATATGAAGTGATCAGTTTCCAAGCTAAAACCATACAATCAAACATATATTATCAAAGATCTGTATTCATTTTTTTATAGTGTACTTCTTAGTCTTCATTTAACCAAAGATATTTTGGAGAGTGGTATATATTCATATAAGGTGATAACCTTTACTTTACGTTAAATAAATGTTGTGATACGCAAATGTCTGAATAAAATGATAGAACATCAGTCACCTCAGGTTTTTAATGGGGTTCCTGTTGCTTAGTATTTAGTTTTCTATATTCTGTCGTGTGTACTATTATTCGTATATTTGTCTTTTTCTTTTTTTAGCCATGGCATTGTCAATTTATTTTCTCTCTGCTTTCTTTTACTCTTCTTACAGAATACCGCATTTTAAAATTACCTAAGTTGCAGGAAACGGCTTATTTCTAACAATCAAGCAATTACATTTGTAATCAATGATCGCAGGTACAGCACGGACATTAGCACATAGTTTGTAACATTTAGTAGAAATTAGATTTTAATAATTTAATGCCCTTTTCATGTTTTCAAATTGATACTGGATATTTCTATTCGTTACCACACTGGCAATATTTGCATAAAAAAGTTGTATAGCTATCATAACAGTATTCTAAACGCAAAAAACATTTAATCATTTTTATGGGACCAGGTTCTTTAGCTGGTTAGATGGAGCCTGCTTGATTTCACGGACGACATATTTTGCAGTGAGTATCAAAATAAGGAACTGTATCATTCAATGTTCGATTAAAACTTATGAACATGTGGGTTTCATGACAGAGATAACTGAGCAACTGAATCCGTGTAACAATCACCCGATTCAAGATTTGTACTCTGCGACACGTATCTGTATTGAGGTTTAACTGCAAATGTTTTGTATAGCTTCCCCTGGAATATCGTATCAACATGGATACATGTATTGATTGTTGAAAGTACTTTTACCAAGTCAGGAATATGACAGTTATTGTCCATTCGTTTTTGATGTGTTTTGTCATTTGATTTTGCCATAATTAGGGACTTTCAGATTTGATTTTCCTCTGAGCTAATATTTTTGTGATTGTACTTTTTACTACTAAAGGGAGGTTTGCAAATGAAAACATATCAATATTGCTGGCGGCTAGATAATCTGTAAGAAAAGCAGATTTATCTTGAAGATTTCTGAACAGATTTGACAACATGAGTCCTTATCTAACTTTTCATGTTAATGATTCAGTTGGCTTAGTTTTCATCCTGCCATTATTCATTGTTCTCAAAGGACACAGTAAAAATAAGAAGTTCATTCATTCAAATTGATGGAGTATGATATCTTTTTCACAAGTGATTGCATTCCCAGGGAGACCTTTTTGTATTTGAAGGATGAACAAAATAGTTCAAAAGATTTAGTTTTAAAGTCCACATTGTTTAAGAATAAGTCACATCATTCTATAAACAAAACATTTGTTAAACGATATTCTTATCTATATTATGAGAAATGACACCGTAGATTTATTTTCTCATCACTGTGGGATTACTTCCAAAACAGAAGTTTGATGGAAGATACAGAAGGCGGAATCTATACTATTAAACGAGAAGACCTCATTTTGGGTGTCGCTTCTCTTCCTTCCACAATAAATCAATCATCATGCCTCTGTGTCCTATAGGTAACATGCATAGTCGCATTTGTCATCCATTCTTATGATTAATCAGATTGAGTTATTTTGGGAGAAAAACGACAAAACAGGAGTCCGGATATGATTCCGCCATCGGACTGACTTTTAGTCATAGATAAGACTTCCGGTTTTAAAGATGCACAAATACAACCAATCGTATGATAGATAACAAAAATGAAAAATAAATAAGCCAATCAGAGCGTTCTCCATATCATGGTGTTTAGATCGCAAGAACCACAACTATTATACCTCCTTATAGAGGACAATTATTTTTCGCGTTTATCTACATGTAAACTACGATTATACTACTTTAATATATAGAGACTCTCTGTATTCTGTCTACTGTTTTCTTTGAAATGTTTACTATTTAAGGGGTCATACCAGTTGTATATATATTAAAATAAGTAAAACATTTGACACATGTCACTTGACAACCAATCGTATGATGGATAACCAAAATGGAAAAAAAAATAAGCCATTCAGAGCGTTCTCAATATCATGGTGTTTAGATCGCAAGAATCACAACTATTATATCTCCTTAGAGAGGACAATTATTTTTCGCGTTTCATATCATGGTGTTTAGATCGCAAGAACCACAACTATTATACCTCCTTAGAGAAGACAATTATTTTTCGCGTTTATATATCTACATGTAAACTACGATTATACTACTTTAATATAAAGAGACTGTCTGTATTCTGTCAGGGACTTTCTATGTTAGTATGTTAATATGTTAGTATGTTAGTATAGAAAGTCGGCCCTGATTCTGTCTACTGTTTTCTTTGAAATTTTTACTATTTAAGGGGTCATACCACTTGCATATATATCAAAATAAGTAAAACATGCTCAACTTCATCTAAAACTACCTCGACCAAAAACTTTAACCTGAAGCGGGACAGACACGGACGGACGAACGAACGAACGGATGTACAAACTAGAAAACATAATGCCCATAAATGGGGCATAACAATTTATTGTTGAAAGGGAAAATAGTGATTTGGCAAAAATGAAAGTAAGGTAGGGATTAGAAGTAGGCAGGACCTTTTTCGGGGCGTCGGGATCGGGTGTTTTTAAGCTCGGGATTTGGGGATTGATCCTTACGGGATCCGGGAATATATTTTTCGATTTCGGGATTTCGGGATATGCATTTCTTTAAATTCTGCATCTCGGGATTTCATGGTTTTAAGCCCGGGATTTCGGGATCAGGACCCGTCCGACCACCCCTCAAATTAGCCTTAGTCATTTATACATGATTCATATCCTACCATTGGCATGTTAATAAGGCTCGCAAAAGAAAAAGAATACAATGATGGATTGTCCTAGAAGTATATTTTATTAGACTAATAATGGTCTATATATAAGCAGTTACATTTATTTCACCAATATATGGTGACTTTTACCAAAAGAAGCATTGTAGCAAAGGAGAATAATTGTGGTCTGAGGCCAGACACACGAAAATAATTGAATTTAACAGAAAGGAAACAAATATCGGACTTTGGAAAAAGGGAGAGGGCTTTTGATACTTTTTATGAAATTCTTCATACATAATATCTTTTACAAAAAATTATCCTACAACAGTCTACAAGCTGTATATGCCCGCGATTTCGCGGGTGTGTTTTAGTTCAAAGTTAAAGATAACGTAGCGAGTTCAGAATCATTTTAATTTGGCCAAATTGCGAGATCAAAAAATTGAATAAATAGTGCGTTAAATTTTGTTAACATATAGCCCGAATATCATATATACTTTTAGCTTATTCAATTAAAGACAAACGGTATAATTTAAAATCAAAGAACTGCAGTTATGAACAAGTCTATGAAAGACGTTGTGGTGTGGAAAACTTAAGAATAATTCAAAAGTAAGTATGTCGCCTAAATTTTGCTAAGACAACACAAGTACACTTAGTCTCTAAGTTTTGTCATCACTCCCACAAGTGAGGGGTTTTGCTACTTCAGTATATAGCCCACAGTCATTTTTTACGTTTGAATGAAAAGCAAAATGTAGAAATCACTGATAACTGTGTCATTTTCTCTATGTCGCTAGGTCGTATTAAATGTCCAAAATATGAAATCAAGTTAGTATCCGGTTTGAAAATTTTTAAGGGGGTTGTTTCTTGTAAAACGAAGAAATACACAACATGGGCTTGATAGTTGAAGAATGACATTTATTTCTTAACGCAAGGCCAACTATGGATACAAATTTCCTGTGTTTCTATTTAGAAGATGACTCGTAAGACTGTAAAAGGTTGACAACAGGAATATGTTCTTTAACAAAAGCTACCCCAACAGTGTTATGAGTAAAATGACAGCTTGTATCTTGCATACTAATTTATAAGCCTATCTTTGAGTTGTTTCCCTTTGTTTTGATCAGCGACAGATTTTCAAATAATCCACACAAAAAAAAAACCCAACAAATTGAAGACTGAAATAACGACATTGCTAAAACAGAAAAGACAGACAAACAATATTACACAACATATAAAACTAAAGACTAAGAAACACAAACCTCACAAAAACTGGGGTGATCTCAGGAAGGGTAAGCAGATCCTGCTCCAAATGTGGCACCCATCGTGTTGCTAATGTTATTACAAACCCGGCAAATAGTAGATCACATTTGTGGAATGGAAACGGAATTGTAGTTACGACATACGTGTATAGAACTTATCCAATATATATTTGTGAAACGAAGGTTCAGTACTTGTATCTTTAATTATGTTTATATCGGGTTATATGAACATCGGTAGTCTTCGAAGGTAATCTCGATGATCAATTAGATGACTACTGGAGTAAAATACTCCCTAAATGTTGATACTTTTTAATGAGTACAGGCATGATAAATAGGTAATTTTAGACTTTTCATAAATTTGATGTACGTTTTATATGTAATACATCAAATATGAGAATTTCACTAAAATTGGAGAGCAAGAATTTGACCGCAAAACCCCCTTTACAGATCAAGAGATTGAAGTGTGAAGCAATTAACACGATTAATAACGAATTAAATTATTCATATTATATATACGCGAAATTTAGTTTCATTCATAAGTCAAATAGGTGGATATCCCAAATGGTAAAAAACTACAAAATTCTGAACATCTGTAAATATAAAGAGATTAATTACAAAATGTAAATGGAATCTTAACACGGAATAACAAAAAAACCCTTGCAAATAAAATGAGGAAGGTTTTATGAGGCAATACAGAATGATATAATTACCGCATTGTATTTTGTTCAGAAAAACAGGAAAATCATTAATCCATCTTTCAAAACATAAAGCTTTCTAGAGCATTGGATGTTCTCCAAGATTTGACTTATTATCAATATTTACAATGTGTAAATAGTATGCCAATACTTAAGAATACCATTTATAGTACATATTTTACAACACCATATTGGCATATTTACAACAAATGGCTTTAGTAATATAGAAGATTAACGCAAAAAAATAATCTGTAGGGTTTTTTTATATTCTAAAAAAAATCCTGTCATTTTTATGAGCATTGTACAATATAAAACGAAAATCTAGTGAATTATTTTGTGTTATTAATAACAAAGAATACTGACATTAACTCCTCATGATATTACAATCGAAATTGAAAAAAAAAATATATCAATGCTATCATTTCTCAGAATACAGCATAGAAAACATTAATTCTTTTAACAAATTATATTTTAACATGATCCTACATGTTCAGAATAGCTCTTTTAAATGGTATGAAATACCGAATGATAAATTAAGCTATTGATATATGGCAGAATTAAACATATATTGCACTAGTGTGTTCAAATTATTATAAAATGCTAGTGCAGAGAAATATCATTTTCAGCTGTTAGTTTATATATCATTTATTTACAGAGGCGGATCCAGAGTTTTTTTTAAAGATGTATATGTGCAAGTACGAGTGAGGTTTTTTTTAAGGGGAGGGAACATTTATCTTTATACATGGAACTATTATATTAACAGTTAGTATAATAGTCCCAGTTCATACTGAATATTTTCCTGCCTTAAATGTATCAAATATTTGCCACTGTATATTAAATAACGAATCAATCAATCAATCAATAGGTTCTTTATATTTCATTCATGTCTATATATTCTTTTATCCATATTTTTTATCTCGCTTCCAGATTTACTTTTTTGCACTTTATTCTAATAGCCATGATATCTGTGAAACGCCTTTATATCTTGATAAATGGTGACCTATTTTTATCCTCATACATGTTTATGGTAACTGAGACAAGAAAATACACAAATGATAGAAATGTATGCTTGGGCTTTTGGAGAAATTTTATATTTTCGAAGAAAAATAAGAAAATACATCCACAAGAAATGTTATTGTGAGTACTTAATTTTGGAATGAAGAGACATCCAAATATAGATACTACTACCATCATCGACATTATATATATATATATTTGTACCTATTCTTTGAAAACACAAATCAGAAGTTTCACCTGTTAATCGATCTTAATCGGTATTGTATTATAAACCAAAATAAATTCGTTCTATTGAAATCAACATGCATGTAAATGCATTTTACATCAAACTTTTGCAAAGAGATATTACACACAGGTGTCTATATTTAAACACCGATAAGATGTCATTAATCACGCATGTGGACGTTTGTATTAATTAACGGCCAGTTAAAAAAGTCAAATCAAGCTGTGATTAATTTCCGTTCTAAACAAGAAGATACAGTGGCAATAAAATTATGTTTTTATTGTGACCTGAAAGGGGGGCTGTGCCCTCGGTTAATCCGCCACTTGTGCTATATATATATATCATATGGGTAAGAAAATAAACATAATGATACATCAATTGTTTGAATGAAAATCTTTATACCTACGCGTGGTACTTTATTTATAGTTTTAACACTGTCTCGACACAGACTGAATGCAGTATCATGATCAGCTTCATGTACTATGGCGACCTTGGTGGTGTTTAGACGCACCATTGTGTAACTTAAATAACTGTGTAATGATATATTGCACAGTACAAAGCTATGATAATTGAAGCGTTTCCAGGTTTAACAGAGTAACTAGCACGAAAATAATGATAAAAAAAAACCAGCTCAAACGGTAATAGTAAAGTAGGAAATATCAACAGAAAAAGAATTAAAACAAAAATACGCATGTGTTAATTTGCTTCCGCTTCATTTCTGTGGATTGTTACATTGGCAAGTATACGACATCTCTTTTTTTAGGTTACGTTTAAACTTTCCGTTTCTAATTTTAAAATACGAAAAATATTTTCACAAAGGGCTCACACATTTTAAGGTTAAATGTATATGACAATTTTTTTTTTGTGTGTATACAATTAACATACGTCCTTGCATTGAATATTTAATATAAATAAATAAACTAACATTTATTAAAAAATTAGCAACATATATAGACGAATAATCAATTACTTCCTAAAAAAAACCAACAGAAATAAAGAATCAACAGAGGATTTAATCTTTTATTACTTTTTATTATTATTATTAATTCGAGAGATATAATACTTTAACTTCTAATATATATATAATTAATCTAAAATGCACTAATCAAGCAGAATGGGCGTTACTCGTAGTATCATACTGGCATACTGAACAGATCTAAACATGGTCTGACAATTTTGAACGCTAATTTTGAGATTTGATCTGTTTTGGTCTAACCGTCGTAACGGATGTAAACAGCTCGCTAGAGGATTCAGTCTTGTTTATCTTGACATGCCTTAACAAACTGATTTACCTAATGAGACTATCAATCGTAACGGCGTCTTAACGGTCATAAACGTCTTGACGTTTTTCTCTAGCGGTAAATCCAGTCGATTAAATATGATCAGACCAAAATGACCGTTTCAGACTGAAGTCGTGCTACTAGTGACAGTCCGTTCGATATATGCTCCCTTATAATGTTATCGTCTGGTATTAGCATTCTTTAACACATTTTGGTAGGCTAACTTAACGATCCTGATAGTTTCTTTTACATTGGTATTCATTTCTATTTTTATATGTATATCAGTCATTTAAAATGACATCGATCTGTGATGTCTTATTCAGAGTGGATTAACACAATTATATCATTTTTTGTCGACATTTTACCACATTATATTTCACTTTTACTTATACTTGTTGTTTAAAAAGAAAAAAAAAATCATCAGATGTAACCTTTAAACGCTTCCAAATTAATATATTAAAATAGTAGAATATTGATTGAACACACATTATAACAATCTTATATTTTCAATAACAAAAACTGGTGGAGTTGAAAGAATTTGAATACTAGCGGCCCCGTGTATTCAAAAACATTAGAAATATAGGCAGTTTAAAACCAAAAACATATTTACCGTACGTTTTAGCCATACAGTGTGCCTTTATTCCAATAAGGGAATTAACCTGACAGAGGCAACTGCAACAGAAACAATAGCATATACAACAACAACATAAGTCGTTTCGTTTTTGTTTTTGTTTTTTTGTGTCATGCAATTACTTATGCAAAACAGACAGTCATGTAAATATATAAGGAAATTGCCGCTTTGAAATCGATTCATTAGAACTGTGGGTAAATCCAAGAACGCAGTTTTTATTTTTTTGCTTAAGAACCGAACATTTAAATCATATTCATCTTCCTTTTCGTAATACTGTTTGCAACTAATCACATCACTCTAAGACAATTTGAAGTACTAATATTGTAGATCAACAGAAATCTTAGTTGGACCTTGTGACATTGAAGTTATGAATTGCCAATCAAGCTATTGATTCAGCTGAGAATGAAAAATAAGTTGGTTCACAAGGATTAGTTATATAAACATGTTGTCAGACGTTTTACTCATCTGAGAGTGTCATAGACATTCCCTTGTAATGTTATGCCGAGAAACTTCAAAGTTGATAGTAACGTTAACATACTTCAAGGAATAAATAAGATAGTTTGTCCTGCTAAACTTCATCAGCAGACACAAATGTCGTTGATTGTGATTAAACATTAGAAAACAGAAGAAAAAATAAAAGAAGACATGTTTTTATTCGTGTCGTCAAGAACAAGAAATTTCATATTAAGGGGGCTCGCGGGTCTAAATATTTTTTTTTTTTTTTTTATTTAATATAGGATTTCGCTATCTTTTTCTATAATTGAACTTGATCTTATACTTAATAGAAATATGAATTAAAAAAAAAATGAGGTCACCGTTCATTTACGCTCACAATCTGCCTTCGAAAGAAGCATACGTTTTTAGTTAATGTCCTTTTTTTCTGTTGAACTAATAGGAGAAATAGCGGAAATATCGAAATAAAAAAGGAACTTAATTACAGAAATCGTTTTAATTTTACAATTATTTAGTTTATGCACAGCTTATTCGAAAACAACAATAAAATGACCGATGAGTTAAAAAAGATATTTCAATAATAATGCCCAAAAATGACCTTTTTGCACCAAAGGGAGCTTTTTCAATGATATCTACATTTTAAAAGTCACCTGGGGCCAACACGTATTTTTTTTTTTTGGAATGATTTTTGTACAATATGATAAAGTAACAACTACTATAGGTAATTAATAAAATTAAATTTGTAATGAAAAATAGATATTTTTCTGAAAATCTTATACCCGCGAGCCTCCTTAAGTGACAACTTAAAGATCGTTCATGTACCAAACACAGCTGCATAAAGTTATTTTATAACGAAAACAATTACTTAGGACAATAACTTACACAACTCTGTAATTGGTCTTAAGGATGTACACCTCCGAGGAGCCAAAAATTTCTAGAATTAAACTTTTTTTCTTAACCTGATTGTTGGGTTAATAAGACTGTAATAAAATAATTGGTAAAGAAAAAAATCATGTGTTGGTGCACCTCTTTTTTTGCTTAGGCCCTTCAAAAATACCCAATTTTGACGATTTTCCCATTTTTCATTGATTTTTACCCATTTTTGGACTATAATCGTGAAAAAAATCACAATTCCACAATTAAACTTTTTTTCATACTTTCTACAAAGATGAAGTGGACCAATCTGAATAAATTTTACTAAAAAAACTATAGGTAGGTGTTAAAATAAGGAAGTTTTATCATATTTTGATGCTTTTTTGTGTACAATTTACCATGCTGTCAATTTTATATTTTTGTGATTTTTCTCAGTTTTAAGAACAAAATACATATTATTTCAACTTTTTTGTTATAAATGATTGAAAAAAAAAACATATCTAAGAAATTTGAAAAGATAAAAATGATATGGGATGTACAAGATTCTTGTCAAATAATTTTTACACCACTGGGTCGATGCCACTGCTGGTGGACGTTTCGTCTCCGAGGGTATCACCAGCCCAGTAGTCAACACTTCGGTGTTGACATGAATATCAATAATGTGGTCATTTTAATAAATTTCCTGTTACAAAACTTTTAATTTTTCGAAAAACTAAGGATTTTCTTATCCCAGGCATAGATTACCTTAGCCGTATTTGGCACAACTTTTTGGAATTTTGGATCCTCAGTGCTCTTCAACTTTGTAATTGTTTGATAAATATTTTGATATGAGCGTCATTGATGAGTCTTATGAAGACGAAACGCGCGTCTGGCGTACTAAATCATAACCCTGGTACCTTTGATAACTATATGTATCCCTCACCCATTTTCTGAAAATTTTGGCTAAAAATACAGACTTGATTGGTCGTAAAATTTGAAAACTGGATTACTCAAAAACCATTCATTGTAAATACACAATTTTTTTGACAGCGTTATGTTTAATTATAATATTTTTAAAATTCATTGATATTTTCCCCTTGTATTACATGTTTTGGGAATAATTCAAGAACGAGACTGAAAAGTCAGAAGAATACATCCTTAAGTGCAGGACAGAAAACCGAAAACTATCTGATTTATCCGTACAAACAGTAAATAGTATCACATTTTTTTATATCAAGATCAAGATATTTTTACCGTATATCTACGTTTGGAGTTTAAAAGACTTCTAAAGTTTGTTTTATCTTCAAAAAGACCTTGATGCTTCTGATTGGACTAACGCCATATTGTTCTTTAAGAAACCACAAAGACACCAACGTGTCGAATGATATGTGTAAACATGTTTAATATTGGTTTTGAATATTTCTTATGATGTATATTGGTTAATAGCAAAATCTGTCAACAAAGATATATTCAACAAACGAATATGTTTATCTTTTTTTCGGTATCAACTATAGTGTATATGTACGTAATATTTGTACACTTTATGTTCACTCTTCTATTTTCGTCAAATGGTTACCAGAAACAGATTACCAACTTCTTCTTAAAAAAACATAGACTTCATAGTGCATTTAGACTTAATATGTTGAATCAAATAAAACTTCCTCTTCAAGGAAACAGAATGATTGGAAAAGTAAGAAATACCGTTAAGAATGTCACGGTCCGTTACAGCTGTGGTATTTTGAAAATCAATGTAAAAGGCATTAACCAGTTTATCAACTCACAATAGAAAAAAACTACTACAACTCTGCCGACGCCTACCTAATATGTTGGAAATGATATTTCCGGGCAAGAATTTCCTGTCATGAAATCCAAGATATATATCTGCTGCGTGCAATAAAGCTATTCTTAGGACAAAATGGAGTTCGAGAATGTTTCACAGACGGAATCGTGATTAAGTATATAGCAGTGATCCCTTTTTTGAAAAATAGCTATTTGGTAATACGATAAACTACCTTGTCGAAACTGTACGTTAGCTAGTCTTGTGCTGAAAATGGAACATTTTTTTTGATTGTATACAAGCGCACAATGACAAACACAAGTTCAGTATTGAAAAAGGAGTAGTATTGATATGTCCACCTTTTTATATACTTTTGTTATTATGTTGTTATGATGTTGATAGTCGAATTATGCCTAAGCAATATTTTTGCTTGACTTGACTTTTGCTCTTAACAGTAACATTAACACAGTATCCTACTATGACATGCTGTCAATACAACTATTTGCAGTACAGAAGTATTTCAATAGAAAAGAAAGAAAAACTATACATCAATTCATGACACATTATTACTACGCTTACATTAAAATTAATTTAAAGTAATAGCGTTTTTCTTGTTGGTGTTTTTCATCTTAATTATAATATGAGATTGTAGATTAAAAAAAATAAACAGAATTAGCTAGTTATGTAGACGAACGACTGACGATATCACATCACAAATTATCTCAATGCCTTAACATTTCTTTTGATGAAGTAGTATTAACTACTTTGATTAGGTTAGTTTTGTAAATAGTCTGGATAAAGGTGAACCACTGAAGTATTTAAATTTCAATTTCAAAATATGAAAAATGGCGTAAGATACCATTGGGAATTTCAACATGTTCAATACATATAAGTGAAAGAAAAACTGATAACGGCTAGGCAATAAACGGAAAACGACGAAATGAAGAAAAGCGCCTATAAAAACTACACGGAAATCTAAAAATTGAGAAACAAAAAACAGTCGATCTTCACTTGTCGTCCATTACCATCAAAACAATAATATTTACAGAGTGTTGTCAATTTGTTGCTGAATGGGCAATTTGAGTTTTCCTCTGATACTGCAGTGAGTCAAATCATCCTTTTGTGTTTAATAAATATTTATCAGTCAAAATGTATCGACAATCAACGCCAAACGTTTGAAAAAATCAATATCTGTGTTAACTGTCTATCTCTCTATTTTGTAGAAAAATAGTGATATGCAAGAGTGTATGAAAAGTTTAAAAGAGGGGAAAAAGACAACAGAGTAACATTCAAAGTCATAAATCAAGAATAGACTGACAACGCCGTGGCTAAAAAAAAGGAAAAACAGAAAATGTAGTACAAAAGACACAACACCGCAAGCTAAAAACTAAGCAAGACGAAAACCCACCAATAACTGGGGAATAAAAGGTGCTCCGGAATGGTAAGCAGATCCTGTTTCACATGTGGCACCCGTCATGTTGCTCGTATTATTTAAAACACTAATGTGTTTCAAAAAGTAAACAGTAGAATGATGTAGATTTTTGCAGAATATTTTCACATATTTTTAAGTAAACAACAACCGTTTTAATAACTCAGATGGTTATGGTTTACCCTATTGGGTTCACGGATGTTTAATAGCATATGGGGTCCGCGGTGGTAGAGTTATCTAAGTAGGAACTACTGTAATTACTAGCCAGTCAACACTGAGATTGTGAGTTCAAACCTCGTTCGTGCAGGTGCACTCGATTCCAATCGTAATTACCTATGATAGTCAGTTTTCCTATCTACAGTCGGTGGTTGTGTCCGCGCACTCTGGCGTCCTCAATCAGTTTTCCCAGGGCATTCTGGCTTCCTCGACCAACAACAAACTGGCCGCTATGAAATAGGCCAAAAGCGGTTCTTAAAATCAAATAATACCATATGTTACGATAAAGGGAGCTATTATTGAAGACTATTATTATTGTATATCAATTGGAAACTAATTATTAATTTAGAATACCCATGCTGAGGTAAATATACAAACTCGGACAGTCTATATAACCTACAGTTTTATTTCAGTTCACAAGCATGATTGTGCGAAGGACTGATTTAATTAAGAGATGATTTATGAAATGCCGATGGTTAAATGTCAAACATCGGATAATTTATGATAATTTGAGGAAGAATGATTCGAGGATGTTTATATTTATATTAGATTTTATGAAATTTGTTTGTTTGTTTGTTTGTGTTTAATGTAGTAGTTAACTAAATTTTAAAGGTTTGTCTGTTTTCGCATGACTGCGAATTGTCAAAGGAAAACAGTATTTGGCGATTTTTAATTCCATCTTGATTAAAAGACACAACTTAAAAATTATTTTAACGGGATTATATTACACCTTTTGGCAACACTTAACTGATGTAGATATTATATGTCAAATCATTAAAATTCAAGAGTTGGACAAATTTGCAAAAACAAAGAAATACTTTGCTTGTGAGAATTACATAATCATAACAATGTAATGAGATCTGACATGTTTATGTTCATGTTACTAATCCTTGTAAATGAATCCTTGAATGTTAGAATAAGAAGATTAATTTATGAATAAAACAAAACTCGTTCAATTTTGTAAAAAAAGACAAATTTTTATTTACTAAATAAAGTACCTGCTTTATTAACCAGTTTCTGGTAGTTTTGTGTTGATAAGTCCATGGAGTCTTAGTTCTTTTGTCATAAAGTCGTCGGTCTTTTTTCGACATATGCGTTTCATTTTCTCTTTGTTTTTTTTAACCTCTTTTATATCCATTTTTATTGAATACATTATGCTAATTAATCATATTAACAGTATGTGTCAGGAAATAGTAATAGTTAATGCAAATATTTAACATGAACAATGAACTTCAACTTGCTTTAAGGAAGTTCGCTATACAGTTTCAAAATAACAAACTTTTCCTAACACTAGTATATACTGATAGGAGTTCAATAAAGGAACCAAACATGCAAAACAAATATAGATCAATGTGCTTGACTTCGAGATATAAGCCATCGAAATTTTGGCGGGCAAATGGTTTCTATGGATTTTACATAGCTTAATCATTGACAAGTGTAAGTGCTCAAAAACTATTGAAAAATAACAAGGATTTTGAAAGACTTTTACAATTGGCTTATAATTATACAATCATATAAATGATTTACAAAAAAGAAAATGAGGGTCAATGGGCAAATAATGTTCAGGCATTCAAATGGATAAGACCAGAGGATTCCGAAAATCTGACAAAAATTCCAAAACATGACATGCGAACATCATTAACGGCACAAAATCGAACTGCACCAGATTAAGTACATTTATACTCATGGAAAGCAGAAATACTTTTCATTATAAAAAAACCGATGGTCTTGGAATTTTACGAATTGTTCTATCAAACAATAGCTTTTTTCAAGAGTTACACAATAATAGACAATGCAATGAACTGTGAAAGAAAACAGTGAAAAGTTTGCGATCTTGTCTACAAAATGATTTCATTAAACAAACATATATGAAATCAATATAAAAAAAAGTTTTGAAATAACTATAGTAAATATCCCAAATGTGATGTAAGTGTAAGACTTGACGACTCTATTTAGACAAATGCATTGTCAGTGTTAAATTTCCGTTCATTTGATATGTAATTCTTCTGGAGAGATGGCTTTCAGGTAAAACCACCAAAAGTTTGATTTGTGGAATGTTTACACGTATCCTTAGTAACCAGATATTTGTCCTATAAGTCAGGCGGGTAGTTTTTATCATTTCCATTTTTTTTTATTAGACAAAAAAGATGACATTTGAGAATTATTCAGACTTATTTGCCAATATTTTAAGTGTTGAAATCAGATTGATGACATGAGATAATTGCAGTTATTTCGATTTTAAAGGTTAAACAATATAGCTTCAAGTTCATCATGCTAAAGTACAGCATTGGGCGATAGTTGAAGATATTGAGTACAAAATATGAAACTTATGTGCAGAATACTCCAACTTGCTGATAAGAAATTAAGAACTAAATCAATGGGGGATTGAATAATGTTATATCATAACAATGATTAAATGTCAAATTATTAAAATTCAAGAATTGAACAAAATGACGAAACAAACTAATGCTTTGCGTTTAGGAATCACAAAATCAGTAATAATGCATGGGATACTGCGGATTCCTTTTTTTCATTGGATACCAATTTCTGTGGATATCGTGGTTTGAGGTGAACCACGAATTTAAATGTACAACGAAGAACAAATTAACTTTAGGCTAATATAAAGACTTTAATTTGGTAAAACAACGAAAATGCAATATTTCTTAAATCCACGAAAATTGGTACCCACGAAAATAAATGAATCCATAGTATTACAGGAATATGTAAAAGACAAAAACCAAAAGTGTTCTTTCTATGAATGTTCTCTGATTTGTTAACTGGTTGTTCGTTGTTTTGTTTTGATTAGTCTTTGTTATTTTGTCAAAATTTCGTCTTGTTTTGTGTTGATCAGTCTTTGTTCTTTTGTCAAAATTTGGTCAGTCTCTTTTCATGCTTTTCGACTTATGCGTTTCATTTTCGATTTGTTTTTTGCGACCTCTGTCATATACCTTTTTATCGGAATACATCCCATTGATCGTATTAACTGTATGTGTCATTCAAACATTGCTGTGACGTCATTCTATTGTTTAACCTTTTCTTTCTTTCAGTGGTTGAACTATTATTTACCTGTAAGAAACCATTACGTTACCTTTAGCTGTCCAGTATTTTTTAAGAATAGCCCTCTTCTTTCTTAAAAATATTGGACAGCTAAAGGAAGCATAACTGATTCTTTCAGGTAAATGATAGTTCAAACACTGAAATAAAAAAAAAAAAACTCTTAATTATCTCAATTGTGTTCATCATGTACACAAACATACAACCAAAGAACAAATGACAAGTAAAAAACACATTTTGTTTAAGTCTCCTTCCAAAACAATAATTTTGTCATTCATCAAAATGGTTTCGTGAGGGAAAAATCACTTTCAAAATTATTTTTAAACACTTCCACTACATTTACCACAATCTTTTTTTTTTCGTGTTTTTGGGTTGTCTCTTTTAGCACCAATTCAATAAGTTGATTATGCTTGTTGTAAGTCTTGTTTTTGTTGCCTTTATGAATTTCTATTTTTAAAAGATTTATCCTCGTCCGTCTTACTTAAAGTAATCAAAATTAACCTCTGGTGTTGCTCTTATTCTCTCTAATATCATTTTCAACTACAATTAAAATGAAAAAAACAATAAAGTAATGCTTCTAAAACTTGATAGATCATACCGCAGTACAAGGGCCATGAACAAACTAAACTTTATCATGTGTACAAAATGCGATTCTAGAACTTCCTTCCTTAACTAGGGGACTATAATAATTTAAAAAAAAAATCAGGTTTCGGCGTTGATTTACAAGTTGTTGCAAGTTATCTGTCAAACAAACCAATCGTGTGTCCGATTCTCACTCTGTTAGCCGTGATCATTTTATAAAAGTTTTTTTTTCAAAAGGAAATCCAGACAAAATAAAATGTTGTTGTCATTTAAAAAACACAAGGGACTCAATACACAAATAAACAAAAAAAAGAGCGACACTATCTTGCAGAAAGAAAACAAACTCTTCAAAAAAAATTCCCCCAAAAAATATAACTGATTGCATGTTATCGTTTTGTTTGTTCATATTAATTATATATTCGTAATAAAATTGACTGCGGTGCACTCGATATGGTTCAACGAGAACCTGTCTTCATTTCATATGCTATTCTTTTTTTTCTCATTCACCTAGTAAAAAATAAAACCCGAGATCGAAGAAACAAGAAAATAATGGGGGAAGACTACATTTTGATGTATAATATATTATACAGCCATTATTAGCTGCTTTGACTGTATCCTCTTTGTAATCCACACTGAAATAATGTACCTGAATAGATTCTGAATACACATTCGATTTTAATCTAAAGTGTGAAACAACAGAATCACTAGTAACGACATGTCTTTCATCGTTTTTGCATGAAAAATATACTTTCATCACTTTATCCATTTTCAAACACAAAACGCATGTTATGGTATTAACAGAAACTATGAGTAGTATTTGCACACGCTAAAATTATGATACGCTTACCCTGTGACTTATTTTTCGTTAGCAATACATGTTGTTTACCTTCAGCTATACTTTCTTTTTGTCTATTTTTTTAAGTTGAGCTACTGTTAAAAGGGACCAACATGAAGAATATATTTTAATAAAAGAAAGTTTATTCACAAAACCATATTTATACTTGATAAAAATAAATCTGTGCTTGCTTTTTCTTTTGTTTTACCTTTTTTGGCGAGTTAAAAAATGTTTTCAGTAAGATATTAGCCCCTAACAGTCCATTTGCGGCCTCAGACCTGTCCAATATTTTACAGAATGGATTGTGATCGGCTTATATCCCTTACGGAAATAGTTATTTGTTGACGTTTGATACTTATTTACATGTATAAATAAAACTTAAACATTTAACATGAACATTGCATTCGAAATTGCTTGAAAGCACAACTCCAAAGGATTAAATTTTGTGTAATGGAAAACAGAACTGATTTTAAATTGTTATAAAAACTAAAGGTCAATTTAGTAAGAAATGTTAAATCTTACAATATAGTTTTCTTTCGGTAATCAATCCGTTATGAACATCATGTTTCATAGCACTTTTCTGTATTTGCTTCAATTGGAACGCTCAAGGTCGTATGTTATAAAGCCAGGTATTTTAAAGGACAGAAAACGTTGAAGAGCTATTTATACACTATGCAATATTTGGTTGTTCATTCTTGCAGGCTGTATGATTACCTATAGATATTAATTTCTATGTCCTTTGGTTCTTTTGTGGAGGTTATTTCCTTGGCAATTATACCACATTTTTGTTCTTTTTATCGTTAAGGATATGACTGTACTAGAACATGAAAAAAAGAAACGTAGAAAAAAATACATATTAATTAGTTTTGTATCTGAATGATACTATCACTGCATCTGTTTAATAACTCTGAACATTATAGAGAAACAATTATCAGTTTCAAAATAATTAATGTTTATCCCATTTAAATGCACAGTATATATATCCGTCTGTAATAAGCAGGCTCTATTCTTATGATGTTGTTGTTGTGTTTTTTTGGGGTGTTTTTTGTGTTTTTTTTTAATTTTTTTTTTTAAGTTTCAATGTTTTATATCTGACTTAAGAATTGTAAACTACAATGACTAATAATAAGGGATTTTTATTGTGTATCAAAAGACTTGCGTATTAGCGCTGGTGGTTTCGGTAGCTGATTTTTACATCTAAAAAATCGTTTGTTAATATTAATCTTATCGGAGTAGATAGCTTTACTCAATTTAATAGGAAAACTGAGAATTCAATAAAAATAAAGTCGACTCTGCATTAATTGACAATCATATCATTTGCAAACATGACAGTATTTGTAATCACTTATCGTTATGATGGAAGTTCAAGACAATAACCGTTCCTTTGTCACGTCAAGCAGTTTTGATGTTGAGTTGAAGTGGATCTATCCTAAACATGCTAAATGCACTTTTAATCAAAAGTTGCAAGAAAACAGTTAAATATGCTTTATTCTACATGTAGCGCGTAGGCATTTAAACACCCGTTTTATTCAATAACATTTTAATTCGTCTAACAGTGCTGACGAATAGAAAATAGAAAAGACCGTTATTCTCAGAAATTCGATAGTAAACAACCATCCCGTGCTATTAGACATGTTTATCTTCAGTTTTTAGCGGTTTCAGAGTCAAAAGTTGATTTGGACAGCCTGTTATCTCAATTCAAATGTTTTAATAACAACCCATAAAAAGTAAAATCACAAAAAAACTGAACTACGAGGAAAATTCAAAGCGGAAAGTTCCCCTGGCAAAATCAAAAGCTCAATCACATCAAACGAACGGATAACAACTGTCATTTTACTTACTTGGTACAGGCATTTTCTTGTGTAGAAAATGGTAGATTGTACCTTGTTTTCAAGCTAGATCAACATACACTTGTATGACAGTCGCATCAAATTCAATTTTATTGACAACGATGTGTGAAGAAAACAAACACAATAGGTAAAATATCATAAATAGGGGTACGACGGCAACACTAACCCCACCAAAACTGGGGATGATCTCAGGTGCTCCGGAAGGCAATACAGACATATAATATGTAAATATAATTTGTGATAAAAAGTAGGTTGATCTTCTGTATTTATATTTGCAATGCTTTTATAGAAGTTGAAAAATTGTATACAATTATTTTGCAAAAATGTTTAAGCAGTAAAATAGTTGATTCGCATGCATATAAAATATGTCTCTGAATATAAACGATATTCTAGGGAATGTTTTATTCTGTCTTGAACATAACATGCATAAACCGGGCCACGTCCACTTGTATATTTGTCGATCTGATGAGTTAAGCCATTTGCAATTGATTTTTATAGTTCGTTCTTATGTTGTACTGTTATACCAATGTCCCAGGTTAGGGGGAGGGTTGGGATCCCGCTAACATGTTTAACCCCACCACATTATTTATGTATGTGCCTGTCCCAAGTCAGGAGCCTGTAATTCAGTGGTTGTCGTTTGTTTATGTGTTACATATTTGTTTTTCGTTCTTTTTTTTTACATAAATAAGGCCGTTAGTTTTCTCGTTTGAATTGTTTTACATTGTCTTATCGGGGCCTTTTATAGCTGACTATGCGGTATGGGCTTTGCTCATTGTCGAAGGCCGTACGGTGACCTATAGTTGTTAATGTTTTGTGTCATTTTGGTCTTTTGTGGATAGTTGTCTCATTGGCAATAATACCACATCTTCTTTTTTATATAAACCCTGTTATATTCGAAGGGTATTATCCCAGACAAAGTTTTTTTATTTAAGTCAATTTGAATTTTTTCTAGTTTTTTTTTCTATATTAGATTATTTCTCATCCACTTTTATAATTCTAATATCATGTTTTTGTCCAACACTCGAGACGTTATTTTAAATACACAGACAGTGCATGTATGCACTAAAATTTCATATGCTGTAATGCTTTATTCGTACTTGATGTTACTCAATAACTGGAATCTTGCAATCTTCCTCGTCTAGACAGATATATGTTCATTGTAATCATATCTTAGATGTAATCCAACGACATATTATGACACCAACAAGATGATAAAGACGATTTAACAAGCTGTTCAAAAATAAATTGTTTTGCAATGTCGAGCTAGCAATATTTCTTTTCTATTTAATGTAGCAAAACATATCGAATCAAATTAGATTACACAGCAAAAGAACCATAAAGGGCATCGATGTCCTATTTGGCCCTTTCAACAACACATAGTAAAACTAAAAGTTTGATACAGAAGTTATCAGGATATCGAATATGGTGAACTTTACAGACAATGAATTTATAAAAAAACACAAATTCATTGAATTGTAGAATTGTTTTATGTTTACTGTCCTTACACTTCTAAATTTCGTATGGTTCGGGCAGCTTATTATTATATTTCCTTTTTAACTAAACAAATATCCCTTTTCTTTTTATAGTAAGAGAAAATTTGAAAATGGTGTCAAAATTTGCAAAGTGAGCAATTATCTTGGAAACTATGAAGAATCAGACACCTTAAATTGTAAAAAAAATCAGCATGAAGAGAACTGCAAATAACATCGCTGAAAATAAGTCTGAATATTTCAAAACGCTCATAAACAATACAAAAAGGAAAAAAGTTTATTTGTAGAAAAAGGCAATCTGAATATGTACAAAAAAATGTACTTACTAACTGACTCAAATTTTGTGCGAAAAACTAAAAACTGAACAGTACGAATACCACCAAAGAATGGGAGTGAACTCTGGTTCCACCAACAAATAAATAGAGGATTTGAGTATGATTACGACCGGTGGAACATTCGCATGGTAACATTCAACAAAGCATGGTGGCGCCTATTAAAAGGGAGGACTTTTCAACTTACCTTTACAAAACATTTGGTACAATAGATTCCTTGCTAGAAGTAAAACATTATTAATAAATTGTGATAGGAATAGCAATATCAAACATTTCATCTCTTCAAAAAATGTTTTACACAAAATAAAATGTACAACATTATTGTATGAATACATCATTCTATGAATAACGAAACGAGTCAACGAGAAGAGAAGCGACTTTGGTTTCTATTAGCAAATTTCCTGTTAATAAATAAATCCACAAACGCATCAAATATATTGTCAAAAAACTTTCTTCAATTTAATTTCAAAAGAAGTTCTGACATAATCAAGGAAATAAATTGACATCTATCAACTTAATCATTTTCAGTATCGTTGCTTTATTAGCAAAAACAAAGGAATAACTGTTTCTACCAACACACTTAAAATATAACATTTACTTTTATTTTCATTTTGATGTGTAGAAAAAATAACAGCAGGAAAATACCAAAGGGGTTTTGAAAACCATCAGGTAGAAACAACAAAATCGTAAGAAAATCAAAAGCTATACTGGAATAACCAACGGAATGAATAGAAAAAAAAAGAAACTCTAACATGCATCCCTTGGAACAGTCATTTTACTGAGAAAATGGTCGGTAAATCTGGTAACAAAGCTTCAAACAATACCATAGACAGGAATTACCCAGGTTGTCCACATGGGCTCAGCATTATCTGCAGCACATTTTTTTGGGTTAAAAATGGATTTAATTTGAACAATCAATCACTCATAAATAGGCTTACATGGTTGATATCAACGGTTATTATTTCTCAATATAATCTATTTCCAATCCTTTATCTAATTTGATAGTCTAAATTTGACATTGGTTACATTTATTGTTAATACCATAAGTACAAATGTACATGACATCATTAATATAAAGCTATATAAAATAGTACAACCCTTCGGGATTTTAGATTTAAGTGTCAACACAGACAATCTCAACTTTTATATTGCATGACTTAATAACAGAATGATGTGTAATGACTTTGACATTCAAATTTGTTTAACTCAAGTAGTTTGCCTGTAGAATTATTATGAGTTGTGATACTTAATTATACAAAGCCAATTAGGTGGTATTCGCATTCTTTGTCTGTCATAACTTTGTTTCTCTAGATGTAATAAATAGTTTTAATGTCCTGTTTCTGCTTGCAAGTTACGTATAGGCGTTTTCATTTGATATGACAATTCATTCGTTTCTGAGGCGGACATGTTTGCAGTTTGTCAAACCACCTGACGTTGCACTGATCATGCTGATACAGTCCTTGGATGGTGTAAACTTCCCACTAACACCATACACCATTACACCATACACCATACACCATACACCATACACCATACACCATACACCATTACACTATACACCTTGTACCATTACACAATACACGTTACACCTGTGTACCATACACCGTACACATTACACCATTCCCCATTCTATCTAAATGATCCGAAATTAAAATTTTAATACAATTAAATTTCAAATGTTAAGATTATTATTATTATGTTTACAATTCGAAAAAATAAAATAAAAAGAACTTCGTTTTCAACCAATGAAATGTCGTACACCATCATTCACACCATTCCCTTTCGCACGTTACACAATCACTACATTCCTCAAACACCATTACACCATTCCCCTTACACCATACACCATACACCATAGCACCATACACCGTACACCATTGCACCATATGCCATACACCAGTACACCATACACGTTTTTTTTTTTGGGGAGGTTTACACGATCCAAGGTCTGTAGGCTGAGAAAATAAGAACCGTTTTATCATGGTAGCAGCTGTAAAAATTAGGACTTAGGTCTTTTGACAGGTTTCCCTGTTTGTTTATAAATCTCTTCAAGTGTTCAATTTGTTTACATCTTTTCGGAAGTTTCAAATAATTTAACACGCGCTTCAATCACATGACAATTAATAAAGCAAGACTTTTTCGGGAGAAATGAACAAGTTGATGTGACAATATATAAATAACACATAGCTGAGAGGGAGATAGAGCAGATTGTTACCCCGAGAAAACATTGTCCACCGCGGCGAAGCCAAGGTTGACAATGCATTTTCGAGGGTACCAATCTGCTCTATCACCCCCTCAGCTATGTGCTATTTAATTTATTATACTGAATGTTCTATCATAATAGTCTTTAAGATAGATTAATTTTATTTTAAAAGTATTTTCTATGACGTCACGTACATAACAACTTACAGGTATCAGAAAAACAACAAAAGTTAAGCAAGTTGTTTCATTTTATTTTTTTTTTGACAGTCAGATAATAAAATCTAGCTGAGCCAAAACGTAGAACTTAAGCACTATATTACTTGATGTACTTTCAATTCATTGTCCTTTAAACTATCGATTTGATTGGTCTACACGAGAGGGTAACATTAAAAAAAAAATAGTCACCCTCTCAGCCATGTGATAGAATAAGTTAAAACCCTCGTATTAGCCAATCAAAATATGGCATTTTTACGTGAAGTATTATAATATATAATATTATTTTTGATCCTGCTCTTTCAGATAAGAGACTATTAAACAAGCTTAAGAGTTGTACTCGATTTATCGATGCGAAACTTATCTTTTAAATCCATAAGTGAGAAAATAAGTCAGTCTGTAGTATTATATGGTCATGCATTTGTCTGTTCTGTCCATTTGTCAATCAATATCAAAACAAGAAGAAATCAAATACATTTGTTAGAAGGCACTGATTAACTGTTTTATTTAACGTAAGTAGATGGCTCCTATTTACGATGATAGACAACTGCAATAATTACAAATCAAAACTTTGTAGAAGCTAATGTGTTATATTTGCAAAACCTTTTGGAACTCTGGGTCCTCAATGCTCCTTAACTTTGTTCTGTATTTGGCCTTTTTAACATATTTGATTTGAACGTCACCGATGAGTCTTTTGTAGAATAACCTTGCGTCTGGTTTACAAAGTTTTAATCATGTTATGTAGGTAGTTATATTAATTATCATATGTACCAGGATTATAATTTAGTACGTCAGATGCGCGTTTCGTCTACATTATAAGACTCATCAGTGACGCTCATAATATCAAAATATTTATAAAGCCAAACAAGTACGAAGTTGAAAAGCATTGAGGATCCAAAATTTCAAAAAGTTGTGCCAAATACGGCTAAGGTAATCTATTCCTGGGTATGATGTGTTTATTGTACAAACCGGTAAACAAAATATTGCAAAATTTTGTTTTGATATCATTTGTTCATAATGACTCTTTTGTTTTCATAAACACTAGGATGTACCATTTGGTACATACATTTATCTCCGATCGACGAATCTTCCGTGAAGGCATCCATTTGAATGTGTTTCTGTCACATCCGTCCGGGTCTGTTGCAAGGAAATATAACATTAGACTAATAAATTATGTGGTTTTTTTCTTCATAATATGCATGCAGACTAACTCGATAAGATCAGGTGCACCATACTGTTCTTGTCTTTAAAAATCACACAGACATAAGATAAAGTGGTCATACAACTGATTTTCTCGTTTTCATGCAACACATATTCATAGTGCAATTTTGATTAGTTATTTTATCTATAAACGTAAGTATTTTTGGATGAACAAGTGTTTATGTGTCAAATCTGATCATTAAGAAGGTTATTGGCCAATACTTCTTAATCATGTTAATGGGTTGACGAACCAAAAAGGCCCTTTGGACTATATCTAGAATATCACCTGACGGTTTACTTTGATGGTGATTATCATTTGCTATCAATATTAATATTTTAAAGATTAAGATTCGACGCCACACAGCAGAGGTTATTATTTTAGATTTTGTATCCGTTTATATATTCACCCAAAAACGGTTTCAATGAATTTATACAAGGCTACCATGTCAATGAGTTAGATCATCAAATAAGTTAATAAACCAAAGGCAAAAATAAAACAAAATAGTAATACCATAAATCACCAAAAAGTTATTTAATAGTTTTGATTAAAATAAACAAAAGTTTGATATCAACAAAATAAAACACATTTTATAGATTTTGCTTACGTATATATAAAGATTCAGTCTTTATCAAAAGTTTCATGATTATTACTGACTGACATTCACTGAAGATATCTTTAGCTATTACCTATATCCAATATACAATAGTAAGCTTTAATATGATAATTAACATTTAATAAAAATACATATAAATATATATATACTAGAACACACCCGTGATATCGCGGGCCCGTGACTGAATTAAGTATATAACTATACGTAAGCCTTATTTTAGTATAAGTATTGTCATCTGATAAAGTCATGCCGATTATAAGATGCACAGCTTTATCTGCTTTCAAAATCTTTCTGTTTGAACCCATCGACCTGGAACTAATAAATTATTGGTAATATTAATTATTTGGAAAACAAAAGGTCCTGGAATGGAGTATTTTTTAATCAACAGCATTGTCTATCTATATTAGTTATACATAAAGTTGAATTCTTTTATTCGCTGTTTTACGTCATGCCCGCTAACAAATTGAAAGCTGTATCTATACGTCTTATTTTAAGTCCAGATTTTTAGTATTCGTATTGTTATCTTAGAAAGTCTTAATGATTAAAATGCTACAATAGGGCACAATTCGACAATGATTGAATTTAGTAGTATAAACCTTGTGATTGTGACCCGTGTATATAGCAAAATCCTTAATACACCGTTTGGTGGTGCGCCTGTCAGATTCGGAACGTACAGATAAGGTAATAGGTAACAGTTGAATATACTATTGGTATCGGTATAGGATCGACCCGGAACTTAATTATTGACAATATTAAATATTTGGAAAACAAAAGGGTCTAGAGTGGTGTAATTTTTAATCTACACCATTGTCCTATATTAGCTATATATAAAGTTGAATTCTTTGATTTGTCGTTTTTAACCGATGCCGGCTGACAAATTGGACCTCGTTATTTTAGTATTATAGATGTATATGTCTTTTCATGGGATTCTGGTACACGTTCTTGATTTGAGAGTGCTTTATGCGAATAAAAGTATCAGATGGGGGCCGTTAACATGACAATTTATGTTCAATTAAGTCTTAATTCGATAAGGCGCGTTACTCCGTATCAAATCAAACAATACTGAAAGCTGTTTGGAACATCGCAATTCTTTTTTTCACCGAATGATGAATCTTCTTAACTATCTTGTTTGTGTCATAATTGTTGTTTATATATTTAATTTGAATGCACTGAAATGGGAAATCCTTCGATAATTACAGCTACTAAGGTATTACACTGGCAAGGTATATTGCTCGCAATAAAACCAGAGCTATTTAGATTTTCGAGAAGTGACATGGGTTGAAACGCTTAAAGTGGTATCGTATCATCATTTAAAGGCATTTAAATTTTGACACCATTTTAAAATTTTCTCTTACTATAAAAGGAAAGCGAGATTGGTTTGTTTAGAAAGGAAATATAATAATAAACTGCCCGAACCATACGAAATTTAGGAGTGTACGGACAGTAAACATGAAACAATTCTACAATTCAATGAATTTGTGTTTTTGTTTTTATAAATTCATTGTCTGTAAACTAAACCATATTATAAAAATCCTGATAACTTCTGTATCAAAATTTTAGTTTTATTATGTTTTGTTGAAAAGGCAAAATAGGAAATCGATGCCCTTTATGGTTCTTTTGCTGTGTAATCTAATTTGATTCGATATGTTTTGCTACTTTAAATAGAAAAGAAATATTACTAGCTCGACATTGCAAAGCAATTTATTTTTGAACAGCTTGTTAAATCGTCTTTATCATCTTGTTGGTGTCATAATATGTCGTTGGATTACATCTAAGATATGATTACAATGAACATATATCTGTCTAGACGAGGAAGATTACAAGATTCCAGTTGTTGAGTACGAATAAAGCATTACAGCATATGAAATTTTATTGTATACACTGTTTGTGTATTTAAAAACAACGTCTCGAGTGTTGGACAAGAAACAAGATATTTGAGTTATAAAAGTGGATGAGAAATAATCTAATATAGAAAAAAAACTAAAATAGATTAAAACTGACTTAAGTAAAAAAACTATGTCTGGGATAATACCCTTCGAACATAACAGGGTTTATGCCTGTTATATTCAAGACAGAACAAAACAGTCCCTAGAATATCGTTTATATTTAAAGACATATTTTATATGCATGCGAATCAACTATCTTACTGCTTTAACATTCTTCAAAATAATTGTATACAATTTTACAACTTCTATAAAAGCATTGCAAATATAAATACAGAAGATCAACATACTTTTTATCACAAGTTATACTTACATATTATATTTCTGTATTGCCTTCCGGAGCACCAGAGATCACCCGCAGTTTTTGGTGGGGTTAGTGTTGCTAATTATATAAAAATTATCAACAGCACTAGACGAATTAAAATGTAATGAAAAAAAAGGATGTTTCAATGCCTTCGCGTTACATGTAGAATAAAGAATAAATATGCTGTAATATTTTTAAATTGTTTTCTTGATTATGAGTGCATTTAGGATAGATGCACTTCAACTAAACATCAAAGCTGCTTGACATGACAAAGGAACGGTTATTGTCTTGAACTTCCATCATAACGATAAGTGATCACAAATACTGTCATGTCTGCAAATGATATGATTGTCAATTAATGCAGAGTCGACTTTATTTTTATTGAATTCTCAGTTTTCCTATAAAATTGAATAAAGCTATCTACTCCGATAAGATTGATATTAACAAACAAATTTTTAAATGTAAAATTACGTCTACCGAAATCACCAGCGCTCATACGCAAGTTCTTTGATACACAATATAAATCTCTCATTATTAGTCATTGTAATTTACAAGTCAGATACAAAACATGGAAACTTAAAAAAAAAAAAAAAATCACACAAAAAAACACAAAAAACACCCAAAAAAACAGAGTTATTAGACAGATGCAGTGATAGTATCATTCAGATACAAAACTAATTACGTATTTTTTCTAAGTTTCTTTTTTTTTCATGTTCTAGTACTGTCATATCCTTAATTATAAAAAGAACAAATATGTGGTATAATTGCCGAGGGAATAACCTCCAAAAAAAAAAAGAACCAAATGACATAGAAATTAACATCTATAGGTAATCATACAGCTTGCAACAATGAGCAACCTAATACCGCACAGAGTATAAAAAGCTCTTCAACGTTTTCTGTCCTTTAAAATACCTGGCTTTATAACATACGACTTTGAGCGTTCCTATTGAAGAAATAACAGAAAAGTGTTTCTGAAACATGATGTTAATAACGAATTGTTTTCATTTTTATAGCACTGAGTGGATACCTCTGCTGTTGGGCTATTAATACCCCAGGGTATCATAAGCACAATAGTCAGTACTATAGTACTAAATTTCCCGTTATAAATTTTGAATCCCTCGGGCATGTATGCCTTACATGTAAATAAATATGTCTATATTTTTTTTAATTTTTGGACAGTTTCAGCTGATACATGTTAAAGCTCGTCAGCGTTTTCGGTTCTTTATAAGTCCTTGGCTTTTCAATTTTTTGCTTTCATCGTTCATGATGAAGGTCCACCAAGAAAAGTGCTTAAGACGCATAAAATGTAACACGTTTTGTTTGCACTTTTTTTAATGAAAGGTCCCGAAATGAGAAACGAAAATCCTTCTAAACCAGAAAACCTGCATCAAGTTTATCTGATTTAAGATCGTAATCAATAGAACACTATCATTTCGAATTCAAGTGTCGTTTAGTTTTTTGTTGCACTTTAGTGTTTCTGTTGTTTCGTTTTTTCCTCCCATAGTTGATGTGTTTTCCTCGGATTTTGTTTGTAACCCGGATTTGTTATCTTTTAATCGATTTACTCTGTATTCAACATGACCATACATTATTATTTTTTTTTTAACTAACCATGTCAATAACAATTCATTTCAGCACAAAAAGTGCTGACTACTGGGCTTGTGCTAAAAGGATGACCTTGGAATTATTATTTACAACCACTCTGCCAATACCACTGCTGGTGTATGTTGTATCGTATTCAATTTCATTACCAGTTTTTTTTTTATTATTTGCATATGTGCCCCTAGCTGTATAATATATATTAATGACTTCGAGTACAGGACATTTGTTTTAAACTATATGTATAGATTATACATGCCCTTCTTCCATATTGGCCCTGGTATCATCCCTAGACTCCCATATAAGCCTCGCGGCCTTTCACCAGGGCCAATATGGAAAAGACATATTATAATCTATTTAACACATATTCCAGTTCTACAGAAAAGAGAAAAAAATCAATTATGACAATTTGGTGAAACATAACAGGTAAATTCTTAAACATTTTATCACAGAAGTGTAGTTAAGGATAAAATGACATCACGTCATTTGGAACCAGGGCACAATAACCAATAACTTCTTGTTTGCCCCGGGGAATTTTGAGGTTATAACATACGCCAAACCCGACGTACTCGTAACACATATGTGATATTTATATATACACATGGAAAAAAAGTATTGCAACACCAAATTGAAATTCAAATTAAAAAAAAAAACACTGTTTATTTGTTTGTGATATAATTTGTAGAAATAGAATTAGTCAAACATTATTTAAATACTACCTGAGTTTAATCAATAAATATCGACTCGATAAGTTCTTATCTGCACATGCAGCTACTGTACTCGTAAGCAATAAAACAGATGTTTGTATCCTCAGTGTTTTCAACTCTTTAAATAACCAAGTTTATAAAGTTCTGTGAATGACACCTTGTAATTGGTCATCCACAACTCATAACTGCAGCAAGATGGCAGATAATCAGCATGAGCGAATTAGGTATGTCACTGTGACAATTGCACGTTGGTCATCACCATTCCACTATAAGTCGTTTTGAAAATAAAAATCAGGCAACACACGCTGTTAAAGATATTCCGAGACCTAGAAGACCCCTTATAACATCTGCTAGGGAAAATCAAGCATAATGAAGGTTGGTCAGAATGAAACCCATTGAAAACAATACAATTCTAAAAAGAGAGTGATGACCATACAGGAGCCTTTAAACACAAACTGTTCGAGAACGGCTCATCGCTATTGGTTATCGTGCGATAAGACCATTTCGGGGACCTTTGCCTACGAACAGACACACAGTTGTCCGTATCCAGTATAGTACAGAGCTCGCCAAAGTTGGAAATTAGCATCGTGGAGGAAGATCCATTGTTCCTATGGAATTCGGATTATCTTCTCTGGCCCGATCGTAGACCGAATTTAAACCAAATTGAACATATATGGGACACTTTTTTGGCGTAAAGCGCACGAAAGGACACCCCAGTTCAAACACGTTATAAAATAAACAATACCCTTCGACAGGAATGGTTGATGCTACCATAGCAACAAATAAGTTGGCAGGAATCAGAAGACGTTAAGATGCGATTATCCGTTTGAATGGAGGCTGCACACAAAGTACTAATTATTTTGCACATAACAATTACCCATGATGTGAACAATCATCTAAAGATTAATTTTGAAATGTCTGACATTGTAAACTTCGACTACAGCAAAAGTTGTAAAATGTATTTTTTTGTACAAAAACACTTCATTTTGTTATGAAAATTTTGGTTAGATAAAACATTTCTTTTCATACATTGTTTATTTGTTTTAAGGCCAATGTTATAATTACCTATGTTTAAATATTATTTTACAATTATTTTATCATATTCCATCCAAAATAAGAGACTGATTTATCAAAAGGTGTTGCAATACTTTTTTCCATGTGTATATATGATATTGTACAATTGATACCAACACCTTATGTTCACTTGAATTCTTTAACTATATTTTATGATTTTAAGATATTGATGTACCAAACTTATTAAAGATATCAGGCTCAAAATTGTGTACGTCAAACGCGCGTTTTGTCATTTAAAGATTCCTGAGTGACTCTCAAATCAAACACATAAAAATGTAAAATAAATAACGAACTTCAAGTTGAAGATCAGTGAGGACCCAAAAATTCCGAAAGGTATTCAGAACACCTCGGGAAATTTGATAAATCCATTTAATTAAAACGACTCATTTAAACTAATCCGCTCGTTTCAACCTCTTCATTCCTCGGAACTATAGCCCGAAGGTATGTTGTTAGAATGTTAACACCAATTAAATTTTATATTTCAGAAAACTCTTTACAAAAAAGCAATTTTAAAGCAAATTGCGTTTTCGTATGATTACAGTTGACTTTCTGATATAAGTCGAGTTTTTGATTATTCTGGTTACAGGATAGTCAGCAGAAATATGGTTGGTAAATGCTGTTTATTTGAAGTAATGGAACGAATGAAAATGTTTTGATAAAAGTGTCAACTTTTTATGAAAATCGTCATCTTAATGTCTTTAGTAATTTTCTTTCAACCTTTTCCGTTGCTCTTTGCAATTTTTTTCCTTCATAGAATTAATTTTGAGCTGGTAATTATATGTTTGTGAAATGAATAGAGTTATTTCTTCATGCTTCACTATGTTCAGTCTGAAACTCATCACAAGCAAATGGAAAATCTTTTGGACTGTTGTGTCCTATATGCTCTTCAACTTCGTTCATTTTTTGAACATTTTTTTAATTTTTTTTTTAGTAAAGCGTCACTCTTGTGAAGACAAAATACCACCATGACGTTCACAATTTGAAGCCTGATATCTATGATGAGTTTATTTCACCATGCAAAATCGACGTTCAGTTTACTACTTAATTAGGTCTTCAAAGGATTAGGTAGAAAAAAACATGAACGGTACAAATATCTTTTCACTGGTTGCAAATTTCGGCAATCTTTGTCCCCTCCGTGACAGATATTGTTTTCTGTCATGATTCAATGTTTTGTTATTGGGAAGGATTGGGGTTTATGGCTAATCTTGGTTTGTTTTGTTCCATTTAATGGTATTAACGGATTGACAAATTAAAAAAAAGAGTTTTTATGTTGTACTGTTATACCACTGTCCCAGGTGAAGGGGAGGGTCGGGATCCTGCTAACATGTTTAACCCCGCCACATTATATATGTATGTGCCTGTTCCAAGTCAGGAGCTTGTAATTCAGTGGTTTTCGTTGGTTCATGTGTTACATATTTGTCTTTCGTTCATTATTTTATACAAATAAGGCCGTTAGTTTTCTCGTTTGAATTGTTCTAAAGTTGCAATAAAGATAAATAAATCAAAATTACTGTCATTCAACCTCATATTTTCATTGTTGCTCATGTTTGTCTGAAATCCATGTTGAATGGCTGTCTCATTAGCAATGGTTCCATATCTTCTAATATAAAGTCACTAAGACCGAAATCAGAGATATGGGTGTTCATCCTAATTAGTGGTCAGAACTACAAGCGTTACATATGGCATCATGCCTGTCCTTCCATCCTTTTGAAGTGCAAGATTTAACCCTCTGATGTTTTACTTTGTTTGGATTTTGGCACGCGGACCTTGAACAGGCATGATGAATGCATTTCTCTATGTTAAGATATTACAACAAAATATACTTGGATTAATCGTTGGATTAATCGTTTTTCATCATTATTTTACTTGCATTACTTCAATTGTCATATTTGACAAAGATCTTTTAACAATTGACTCGATCATCTCGAGAGAGACAGATAGAGAGAGTACTAGTAAACAATACTTACAAAGTTATATATTCAATATAGACCAATATGCAACAATATAACAGCCTTTATTTGAGGCGGATACTATGTCTGCTATAATATAGCGTGTTATAAAATTTAAGTTCATTAAAGGGTATTGTTGCCAGCCAATTGGGTACCACTGGCTGCTTAGATAAACAATGCTGAATAACATGGTTATGTGAATGACATCATAACACAGGAAGCTGCTGACTGTAACATAAGGACAAATAAGGAAATTGTGGTTCTTCAGACAAGTGTATGTTTATGTAAATTGTCACATATACATTTTCATACTAGTTTCAATTTCTCTCTAGAACTTCTAAATGTATCTAACTTACTGTTAAATGCATGCCTTAAGTTTAAGATTTCGTGGTGATTATTTCCGGACTGTTCAAAATAAACACTTAGTATTGTTAGCACCATCGGCAGATCATACAACAGTTAGTATCTTACTTTAAGGCATCGAGTTTTATCATTGTTTGAGTTTGAAATAATTTTGAAGAAGTAAATATACTATCTGTTCTTCGGTTGCAACAGACGGTTGTTTTGTGAAACTCCTTAGTTTTAATAATTTTTGTTGTACCGTTTGAATTTCAATTAAATATTGACAACTACTACAATCAACTGTTATCGTTGATTGTAGTAACTCTTCATCAATGATAGTTTATCTAATAATAATTAAGACATGTGTTTTGAAAATAGTCGAATATCGATAATAATTATAAAATTCACAACGTATTTACCGTAGATCAATTCGTTTGTCAAATATCATATGTGCATTGTTTTCATTGTAGTTCATAAACAATTTCGATCTTTCAATTCAATTTGGATGCAATTCTTGATGTTTTACGGCTACCCGTCGTCTATTTCTTTTAAAATGAAACGTAGTCAAATACGAAGCAATCCATTATTGAAAATCTGATGCTCAAATTTATCAAATAAAACTAATTAAATGACAGAGTGAAATAGTTTAGGAAATTATTTCGTTTGACTTAATTCGATAATTTTTATTCTTTCAATTTCTTTATCTTGTATTTAAATGATCTACTGCATCTTCGTTTGTTATCAGCACATTTGATGTAATGTGTTTGATAATGGCTTTCTAACCTTTAATTGATTTTTTGTGTGTATAATTTCAAAATTTTCCTTTTGTGTACATAAATAATGATATTTTTTATGTCATAATCAAGAATTATTAGAACGCATATCTAAACAAATGTTTTGGAGAAGAGAGGCAAAAATACCAAAGGAATATTCAAACTATTTAATTGAAAACAAACTGACAATATCAAAGCAAAATTGTATCATCAATATAAACAAAATGCATAATATATGATAAAACAATCGTTTTACATTAAAAGGGATGTACTCTTATAATTTTAGCAGATAAGACTATTTTTTTACAATACCTCATGTGTAAAGGCATTTTTTTTCTATATTTATAAGTTTGTATTTTAATTTTTTTTTTTTTTTTTTTTGGTCTAAAATCTCGTTAGATGTAGAATGTACTAGAGCTCAACAAGTTGATAAAAAAGACATTCATATCACAATTACAGTAGTATTGATAAGATATATAAAATGACTAGAATATACAACGTGAAAAAGAGGCTATAAAATTATATTATATTGGGTTTTGAATTGATAAGTTTATTGTGATTTTGTTTTGCATTATACGTTATAGTAGCAATTGTAATACCCATATATTCTGTTTTATCACACATCAAATGCCAGTAATAATATAATGAATTATATAATAATCAAGTCATTATAGATCAAACTTCAACTGATCTGATAGCACATGCATACATAAAATGCACACTTGCTTCAATAAAATGTTATTCACTGTGCATTTTTTAGTTGTATTGATTTATAAAAAAATAAGTCAAACTTCACCTTGTGGTTCAGTTATATTTTTATAAAATTTTGAAACACAAACAGTCCTCATGTTAAAAGACGATATTACTTGGATGTTGAAATAAGACTTAAATAACATTCATGTACTAATTCAAATTTCAGTTATACATTTTGCTTTTAAAAAAACCCAAAACGACATAATTTCGTTTCAAACAAAGATATCCATTGACAAATACTAGTAATCCAACTGTGATTTGAACCGGTCAATTTGATTTGAATATAAGAATGAACAATACACAACTAAGTTATTAACGGTTTTTCAATCAGTTTTTAGACTTATTTATTATGGTAAATGCAGTATAATTCAGACAATTCACGTGTTGTCAGTAAGACAACATGATATGTATTGACTATTAAAAAGATTTATTACATTGGTTGCAATGAATTACATTGATTTCCCAGTTAGATAAAAACCGATAATTTCACATGTGAAATAAACGTGGTTATTTCACTCTCTGACGTCATACAACAATAGGCGTTGTCAAGACGTCGATAACGTCGGATCAAAACAAATTGTCAATGCGTAGGAAAAAGATATAGTTCCTTACATTTTCTACATTAATTTCATAAAAAAAAGCCATTTGCCAATGTAATAAAAAGAATAACTAATCGCCGTATTTGAATATCAAAAATAAGACAACTTGTGACCGAACGCCGCTATGGATTAAACTCGTGCTGCGCACTCGTTTAATCCATGCGTCGTTCGGTCACGCGTTGTCTTATTTTTGATATTCAAATACGGCGATTAGTTATACTATAATTATTACTAATGAACAGCGGTATACTACTATTTTACTACCCTTTTCCTGTGTCAGCTCTTCAACCTTAGTACTAGGTTTTTTATTTCAAATTTTTGACCTCTTGCATTTCTTTGATTCAACTTTGTTTGTCGAAATGATCTTATGGAGTATTATTGGCACCGTAAATGTGTTTAATACCATATATTGCTGTATCACCAACCAATTCCCGAATACTTCGGAACTGTTTTTTTTTAAATACATGTATTCTTGTTTAGAACTTTGGAAAATCATTTTATCAAAAGGAAATATCTCCAACATGTACATTTCTAATTTCTAGTCGATTAAGATATAATTTAGATATATTTTTGTAATAAGCTGTTCGACGTTTATGTAAGATGTTACATTTTCAAATATTCAGATCATGAAAATCTTTGAAGATATATTAATTGTCGAAATGCACATCTGGTTCAATAAAATTGTAATAGTTTATGTTATTAGACAAATATTGATCATTAATCAAGGAAACACATTGTTTGAAAAGGTCATTTTAAAAGATGGGATAGGTTGACACCTTTTAGTACTTCTTGTAATCCTTTATATTCACAATTATTTAAACAATATGTGTGGGTATAAATAGTTTTCAAAGGTACCAGGATTATAGTTTAATCCCCCAGACGCGCGTTTTGTCAACGTAAGTTTCAACAGTGACGCCTAGATCAAAATAGCCATAAAGCCAAAAAGAGTACAAAGTTGAAGAGCGTTGACTAAGGTAATCTATGCCTGGTATAAGAAAATTCTAAGTTTTTCGAAAAAGTTTTGTAAACGGGAAATTTATACAAATGACCATATAATAGATATTCATGTCAATACTGAAGTGTTGACTACTGGACTGGTGATATACTCGGGGACAAAACGTCCACCAGCAGTGGCATTGACCCAGGTTTTTAAATAGTTGTTAAAGGTGCCAGGATTATAATTTAGTACGCCATGGCCACGTCTACGTAAGACTCATCAGTGACATCAGATCAAAATAGTTATAAAGCCAAAAAAGTATAAAGTTGAAGAGCATTGAGGACCCAAAACTCCAAAAAAGATGTGCCAAAAACGGCTTATGTAATCTTTGCCTGGGATAAGAAAATCTTAAGCGTTTCGAAAATTTCAAAGTTTTGTTAACAGAAAATTTATAAAACAATCCTTTTACTACTCACCCCTGTGGTTTTCTTCTTCTTAAAAGAGTATATGTGGATTCGTCGTTAAGACTACAACGTAATGATACAAACATCTAAAAGACACGAAAATATCGAAATAACAATTGGAAAAAATCGATTCATCATGCAATTACCTGTAATAACTGGATTCGGGAAATACTAATAAGAGACTATCGTATTAATTAACTTAATAAGGTTATTGAAAGAGTTTTTGCGTTATCATATTAGATATATTACCTGTCATCTTTGTTGGATCATATTTCAATTGCTAATTAAGCTGTCATGAGTAATATATTTTTATAATTGAATTCTAAACCCGTAAGGACTGCTTCGTGTCGTTATAACATATTCACATTATCCATTAAGAAGAACTTGATTTCAAACAAATTAAAAAGAATACAGGCCCAAATAACATTATTCACTTTGCATTTTATTCGGTAAAATATTTCGGTTGATCAAAAGCTGCATAACATTCACTACTGTGGTTCAATCAAATATTTAAAGATATTCTACACTTCAACAAAAATCACCGAATGCACAATTAATTTGATACTGGTTCTAAATAGTCTAATTGAAATAGGAGTTTGGGGTTTAAACATTTAAAGTATTGCTATCTTCCAATCACAGAAAACATATACTTTCTAATGTATTAATAATTTAGCAAGATATTTTGATTGGGATTTAGTCAAGGACATTTTTCGGGAAAAGGAAGTAATGACTTACGAGTTACCGTAGACACTTTATTTGTCCAAATTCTTTATTTTCTCCGAGATAACAAATTAAGATGTATATTTACAACCAAGGAGTGAAATGAAATTTGAATGTATTTTTTTTTTAAACCATGGTTATTTTGTATGACCTTGTCCTGTCTAAAACGAATACAATAGTAATAAGACATTCAAACTGCATTGCAAGATGTAAGAAAAATACATTTTTATTTATATGGGCAATGGCATGATCATACATAGGAAGTATGCAGAATGTACAAGGCAAAAATACATAACTTGGAGGAACAATTCAAAACGGAAAGTTCATAATCAAATGACAAAAACAAAATCTCAAACTCATCAAACGAAAGGATAGTAACTGTCACATTTCTGACCTGGTACAGCCATATTTCTGTAAAAATAGTAAATTAAACCTAGTCAGATAAAACTCTCTATTGTATCACTGTCGCATAACATTCAATTAAGTTGACAACAATGTTTGAATAAAACAAACAAACATGATAGGTAAAGATGTTAAAATAGGGGTACAGTAGTCAACAATGTGTTATAGTTGCAATCCCTATAAAACAAACACATATGTCAACAAACACAAACAAAAAGGCATGTAGACAAATTGCATAAGCAATGAAAAAAATATCATGGCATAATAACACAATGGCGGAATACACAAGTACCGATCCAAGTCAAATGGATATTGCCCAAAAAGATAGACTTAACAGTACAAGTAATAAGTTACAATGACAAACAAAAGATCACTTTAACACATAATTCAGATGACAAACAATGTCCATACCTAGAATCTGTACTCCACGATCATCTGGTATAATATGTTTAGTTGATACTGAATATTTATCAAGAAGATATCTTCAGACGAAATTTGATGTTTTAGAAAAAGGACGAGACGTTCTTGTGACACAACCCTGGTTCATCATCTTTTTGCCCATACAATGGTGACGTTTTATAAAGTTTGAGTAGCAGCTGCAAGCTCTTGAATACCAAATGAGTTTAACAACGTATATCCCATTTGCAAGTAAAGTTAGTAAATTACTACTAATACGGGGGGATTTCGTAATTCCAAAGTACAATCGTCGCGTTTGTCATAGATTCTGGTACTTAGATGAAAGCTTATGTCAAATTATAGGTTGTCTAAAAAGTAGTCAGATGAAACCATATTCTGTTGTTTTCTTATCCTGAGAGATATTTTTTAATGAACTGTCCCAGGTCAGTGGACACATATAAAGAAATGTTAAACCTCTACCAACTTTCTTTTTTGTTGTTTACTACATGCAATAGTTCAAATTGGTTATTGTTTCAATTCGTTCCATGTTTGTTTAAAATTTTAGTTTCAATTGATTCACATTATAGGATGTCAGGCATTGCGAAATTCTTATCATTGAAAGCATATTGAATAGTATGTATTGACGGGTTTTTTTTTGTGCCAAGACTTTATATTTTTTTTCAATCGGTCACAGCAAGTGTGTGTATGACTGTTAAAAAAAAGTAAAATCACAAAAATACTGAAATCCAAGGACAATTCATTCGGAAAGTCCCAAATGACATAGAAAAATCAAATGATAAAACACCTCAAACGAAGGAATCAAAAGAGCAAAAGAAATGTATAGGTCAATGTGCTTATTTTCAAGATATTGGCCATTGAAATTTTGGCGGGAACATATTCTCTCTTGACTTTTCATAGCTTTATCAGTGACAAGTGTAAGTTCTCAAAAACTATCAAAAAGTAATTAAAATTTTATAAGACTTTTACAGATGGCTTATCATTATACATGGTCAATGGGCAAATTTTTTCAAGGCGTTCAAATGGATAAAACCAAAGGATTCCGAAAATCGGACAAAAATCCCAAAACATTACAAGCGAACTTCCTTAATTAATTTCTAATTGCTCTAAAAATTCAAAGCAATACAATATGTTTTTCATTTAAAGGGTGTCGAAGACCATGCAGGAAGAGGTGGAAAAAGGAAAATGACATCGTTAAATTAATCTTCCACTCGCCCCTTAAAATTCTATGAACATAATGTCACAAAATAATTGAAGGCAATGCATTTTGTTACTTATATATTCATAGCGTGTTAATGCTAAAATGAGATACAAATTGATTCGATTCCTTGATTGTACTTAGTGATTGATACCGATAAACAACTACGCAGAGGCTTCTTAAAATGGAACTTACGGTCAACAACCTATAGCTATCTGTCAAAATTAGATAATCTTATGTACATTTATGTCATGAATAATTCAAAGGCGACTCTTGATCTAATCTCGTTTTACGTTTCCAGTGAACAATAAACAAGTACGTAAATGTGTCTTCTACATCCATTCGGATTTTATATACTGTTAATTTCAACCAACGACTTAAACATTAACTGCATGTATAATACAACTGAATTTAATACTGAACTTGTGAACACGCCCGCTATTTTATCCATCATTGCTTTGTCAGAAAAGAAACTACTGCTGACAAATAGGTTGATAAAAGTAACGAAATAACTAAACATAAAAGTGTTTATACACGTAATGAAATTAATTAATCTGAAAATAAGTTAGAAGTAAACTTTTGTCAAGTCGGTACACACAATGCGGTACGCTGCTAAAATGCACTGGGGTTAGAGAATATGACATTACGACATAGATGACAATTAGAAAGTCATTATAGTAGTTTAAACTCAAAATTTAAATCACTATTAAAGACAAGCAGACATTTAAAACTGTATTTTTATGTTGCATGTCAATTAGTAATGTTTTGTATGTGAAAAGTGAACTATCTTTCGGGTTTATAATAGACTTGTGATTAATGATCGTCTGAATATTTGCCTCCGTTCAACCAGATGTTATACTTTGTCGGTCTTATTCTGTTTTTGTGTTATTATGTAGCTTTCTTATTTATGTCAAATATTTCAAAAACCTCCATATATATCCTACAATTTCATTCTGAGGCATATATTGTAATTATCTGTTGCGATCTGTAGGAAGATTAAATATGAGCTATGACAAAAATATAACATATTCACTCAATAAACAAACACGCAATTGATGCAAAATTGGTAAATCCAAATATAAAGTACCCTTGAGCTCGTATATTTTTGGGTCATATTTTCAAAACATTAATTTTAAATCCTTTTATGTGTTAAAGTCGAGCCTCTCTGATAAAACGAGCGTCTAGAGTATAAATATATAAACCTGTTGTGTTAAAAGTCAAATGTATATAGCTAGGAGCGGGAACCGTTTGGACATACAACTATAGAACAATCTGGTTATAAAAAAAACTCATTCACATGAAAGCCACAATTTCATAAGTCTTATTAAATGTTTGAGTGTTTTTAAGTCATTGAACATTTATAGATCAAAAGATAATCAGCTATACTTTGCATTTGAAAGGTTAAAACTGGAACAGCATGTTATTATTATAAATACTCTCCACCTAAGCAGAAGTTTTTTTTATAATAAAGATGTAGATTTGATCTGTTATGTTATATTCAATACAATTAACATGTCATATTTCTTATGCCAACTGCTTTCTTTTTCTGTTTTTATTTATAGGATTGTATTCAAGGTTAAATAGAATTGACAGGTAACTAAAATAATTATGCACTATACCTAAAAATGACACTTTCTGGACATGTTTAACGTTTTCCTCGGAAAAAGTGAACACTTTAGAATAAAAGCATACAATTGTATGACAGACAATGTCACATGATATAGCAGCAATGTCATTGACTTACTTTTTTTTTAACAATTAATCGATAGATAAGTGGAAGTTAATTATACGAGTTGTCGATTAGAACTAATTGACCAATTTAACAATCAGTAAACATTTTGCATAATCCCTAAATTAATATAATAAGACAGCGATATGGCAGGTTATTATTCCAAATTAAATCATAGATTTATGAGTTTTACTGTCTCACTGGTATCTTTCGTCCCCATTTTATAAAAAGAACCCCACTTGTATTCCCGTGAAGGATCCAATTGTCAGTGAGCAAAAGTAAATTTCATCAAAGTTGATGACGTAAGGAGCAATAATAGGTAAGTAAAAAATTTAAAAATGTGAAACCCGTCAGAAATATTTAATCAAATGAAAACAGTTTGCTATTATAAACAGCCATATGGCATCGAGGCATATTGCAACTTTAGTGGTGTAGAATACAATAATGCATAAGCAGCAATCATTAAAATCATTCAATTTCTAAATATGTGCCTGTAAAAGAAATATAAAGAAAACGTCCACTTCATCATGTTGAAAAACAACTGGTATAATTCGGTTTCAAATCACTGACAATTGGGCAGACAATATAATTATAGAATCAGATATGACTTACATGTCTATCATAAATATTAAATTAAGATGTTTATACAAAATATACAGGAAATATGTTTCGATACAACATTAATATAACGGGATCTAAAGTGAAAAAGGGCCCTATATCTGATTCATCATCAAACCAGAATAATAAATATTTAATTTATAACGAATTAGGGAAGCTATGTTTTACACAAGAATGTTTGAATGAGATGGTAAAATTTCTGTTCAACCATGATACATAAAATAACAACTTAACAGGGCAATAATCAGAAAAAACATCTTTAAATACAACTAAAAATCAAGAGAGAACATGGACCATCTGCATAACCAAAAAAAACTCGGTATAAAGAGGAATGATTCAGATAAAAGACATCATTGACCTTAAAATATTGACGAATGATCATCATTGGTTCCTTAGTCAATTAACAGTCAATTAACAGTACTGTAGAATTACAGTAGAAAAAGCAACGTTTCTCTGGTATTTGAGGGTTAACAATTCAAGATAAATTTTATTAATGCCTGACACAATTGTCAAAGGTCATACGATGAATGGTAATTGATGATACCCTCGTCCGTTGGTCCTTTCAAGAAAATTTTATAATATTAATAGTCATTTCACATTTCTTTTTGTTGATAATAATCTACCGATCAGTCATATTGATTCAAGTACCATGTATGTAACGCACATAAAGCGTACACAATTATAAGCTTGTTATCTTGAAACCATATCAAGTTCCATACAAATATAGCCGAAGCTCACAAAATATCAAGAAAGTTCATTTTGTAATCAAGAATTGTTGATGCAAAAAGGAGATAACAAAACTAATGACATCATATGCATCAGTGATCCAAATAAACTTATAGCAACAAGTTTCCTTCAACATTTTAAAATGCATCTGGTATTATTTGGTGTGAAAGCACTGACAATTAAGAAGACACTTATATTTTTAGAATCAACAGTAGACCAGATATGACAATTCTCCAAAATATTATTGTGAGGTCTTTATACAAAATATTAAAGGAAACGTTTAAAAAAATCTCTTTATCTGAATCATCATAAAAACGCAATAATACAACTGTATATGTCTGGCTCATAATAAAAAAAATGCTATGTTATACACAAGATAGTTTGAATGAGAAAATGTCCGAAATAACATACTTAACAGGTCAATAACCAGCAACATGACCCTAAAAGGCAATTAAAAATATAAATAGATCATAAACTATCTGAATAAACAACAAAACTTTGTATTAAGAGGAAGTCTTCAGAAAAAAATCCAGTGATGTCAACCAGTGACAAGAATATACATTTTTCGATTGGTTGCTGAGGACTAACAACTAGCAAGATCTTCGAATAAAAAATGTTTAAGTAAACCGACTTCGTGATTTTAAACATGAACATGTGAAAGGGAAAGTCTGAGAGAGAGAGAGAGAGAGAGAGAGAGAGAGAGAGAGAGAGAGTCCACCTGATTTTCCCGATATAAATTCAAAATTGTTTTAGAAATCTTTCCCCTGTAAACAATTATTTTTTTCTTAGCTTGCTAATAGTAAACAAAATACTTTGATTGCAAATCAAATATTAAACTTATCACACATGTTTAATTATTTCAAACAGCTCAGATAATATTAACAAGCATATGACATTCCAGGAAATTAAAGATTTAGTAGCATATAGAACATGATAATGCATAATCAGAATTCTTCGAATAGCTCAGTAAACCAAGACCGAATATCAAGTATGTTTCGAATGTTGATATATATTGCATCGTTGAAGTAAATAAAAGTATGCTAATAATAATATGTATCAGTAAAAAAAATATACAATAAATCGTTGAACATGCTATAATTTGGTTTCATAGCACTGATAATTGAGTAGACAATATAATTATAGAACCAATAGTTCACCAGAAAATGACTGACATGACTACCATAAATATCATTGTGGTATGTTTATACGAACATGATTCCAAACCACGCTAATCTGACAGGATATAAAGTATACAAGTGCCCTATATCTGATATATCCTAAAACCAATATAAAAAAAATGGTAAATGTTTTAAGCTTTATCATTATAAAAAGAAGCTATGTTTGAGACGAGAATGTTTGAGTTTGTAACACGTTTTTTTTTCTCAGGCAATTTATGACTTTCTTATAGCAGTATTCTTCTGTTGATTAAGTTTGAATGAGAAAATACCATAAGAAACAACTAAACAGGTCAATAACCAGCAACATGATCATATAAGGCAACTAAAAATATAAATTGGTCATGAACTATCAGCATAAACAACTTTACTTTGTATTAAAAGGAAGTCGTAAGAAAAAAACACCAGTGATGTCAACCAATGGCAAAGATAGAAATTGAGGGCTATCCATAAGCAAGATATTCGAGATTTTAGACTAATGCATTAAAATAAAATATTCAGAAAAAAAACGATGCCTGCAGCCATTGGAAGGATGGTGAACTTTTGAAAGAAGAAGTCGCCAAAGTATCATCATTCTTTGATAGTTTCGCCCTCTTGTTGAACATCGCGTCAATCGTGTAAATATATAGAGATTAATACATAGCCTGTTCCCGAGACTTAGTCGAGGTGCTGATATTGGGGTCTCAGGATTCTACCCAGTTCGATATGGTAAAGGCCATGTATTAATCTCTATATCATATACTTCCAACAATTGTTTTATGTACTGTGGATTCATTAATATTCGTTGGATACCAATTTTCGTGGAATTCGTGGGTACTGGTGAACCACGAATTCCAATGTACAACGAATAGCATATTTGGAATAGGCTTTGTATATAGTGATTGATAAAACCACGAAATCAAATATCTACGAATATGCAAGTTTTCAGCAATCCACGAAAATTGATATCCACGAAAATAAATGAATCCACAGTATCATGTGTATGGCAAATTAACAAATGAAATATATAAAACAGTCAAAAACTTTATAGAAAGTTAGATTATGAATCCAACAAATACACTATCACTTTTCATATTTGTTTTATGTAAATTGTTATTTCCTATAGAGGCATTTTGAAACATTGAAAATTTGAAAGAGTTTTATGATCACTATTACTCCATGTTTGTTGTACTATAAAATGATTCATAATTGTGAATGGCATTTGTTAGCAAGTTCTCAACTATTCCCACTAAAGTTCCTGTAAATTTTGACGTCGTCATAAAAAAATATCTGACGTCACAATGGAAAAGTAAACAACCAATACCGAAAATACCGGAAGTAACTTGCACGAGAGGCATTAATATGGGTTTTTTGCACGAGATGCCCTAGATATGAATTATCAGCCCGGATGTGAAATTATGTCTTGTGCACTTCCACTCATTACACATATACAAAAGCTATCATATCAATGCTAAGTATATGATAAATAAATATAAATGCGATATTTGACCTTAAGATGTACGACGTAACAACTATATATATATACAGTGAAACATAAAAATATTGTTCTAACTATTATTGGTAAACATTTCAAGTGAAATATACAATTGAGAAGACCCGATGTGTTGACTTAAATATATTTTATAAGTGTTGTAACATGTCTTTACCAATAATTATGCAATGTTCTATGAATTTTCAGATGTTATTTGTCTAGTATTGTATATTTCATATTTCGATCTTATCAGTTATACAGTCACTTTACTCAACTAAAGTTTATGACAGTTTATGACAACCCTTCACAGTTGTATCATATCATCTGGTTTATCACAATTGTAGTAGGTTATTGTTTTGTTCACATCGGATAGACGCAAACACTTATTGATGAATCCACAGCTTCCTACATTAAGAGATAAATGTGCCTAGTCAGGAATATGCCAATCTTTTAAAGAGTTTGGGCTTTTTAGTTTAAAATTAAAAAATGGGACTTTCCGTTTTGAATTTTTCCTTTTCTATATATATGATGCTTTCCTATAAGATGTTTGAAAGAAAATCCTGTCTTAGTTTATCATATATAAGAAAGTTTTTTCGAAATGTTTAGCAATAACCAGATGTAGGTGAACACATATAACATAACAAGTACTGCCTAGATTTTTATGTGCCGCAATGTACAGTAAATTAGAACTGTTAATGAAATTACTAAAAAAAAATATGTGGTATAATTGGCAAGGAGACAACTACCAATTGACACAGAAATTAGTCACCGTACGGATTTCCACAATGAGGAAAGCGAAAACCTCATAATCAGCTATAAAAGACCTCACAATTACTTATAATGTAAAACAATTCAAACGAGAAAACTCACGACATAATTAATGTACAAAACAAAAACAAAAAAACAAATATGTAACAGCAACAAACGACAACCACTGAATTTAAGGCTCCTGATTTTGGACAGGCACATACATCCAGAATATGGCAGGGCAGTTTTCTATGTTGTGATTTTGTACTATTATTTGTCTGTTTGTCTTTCTTTTTTTTAGCCATAGCGTTGTCAGCTGATTTTCGATTTATGAGTTTGATTGTCCGTCTGGTATCTTTCGTCCCTCTTTTTAAAACATGTTCGCGGGATCCAAATCCTCCGCTTACTTGGAACAGTGGTGTTACAATTCAACATAAAAATAACTATAAAAGTCAGTTGGATTAATTCATTAGATGAGTACAAATTTAATATATAACAAAAACAAAGAGCAAACTTGAAAGGGTACTTGTACACGCCAACAACAAATAACTACTTGGAATAGATCTGAGAATACTTTCAATTACTGACAACTAGTTCAAAGCCAAAAACAACTTACATAGCATGTATCTAAGACTAAATTATGAATCAGTACACATGGAACATTCAACGAATTAAGTGTAAATACGGTTAAGGTGTTATACATTTTTACCAATAATTTGAATCGCCATTAGATATATATTTATTGTAGTCTAGTCAATTTATTAATATTTTGAGATTCGTTTTGTATTGGAACATAATATTCGTAGTTCGATTTCGTAAGCGTAGATTATATTCTAATCCTGGTTCTTCGACATCTTTATTAAATCTTAAGCACAAAGGAACGTCTCAGTAATCATGGTAATAACGACTATGTTTATCTTTTTCATTATAAAACACAAATTTTATTATTATTAGAATGGCAACTAATTTACAGATACAATTCGTAATAAAATCAATGGAATTAATCAACCAAAAAATTTCCTTGTGTTAAAATTGGTTTTCTACGTTATATATAAAATTAATTTAGTTATGAAAGAATGACGTCTATGATAAACGACCTACTTTTCAAATTCTTGTCTATAGATTGAATAATAACTGACCTGATTCTTATCATAACCAACGTTAGTTTCTTCTTTAAACTGGATGATTTAACATTCATACCGACGTAAATATATCATTAGCATTACGTTGAACAGGACTCGATCACTGTTATGAAAATTGGACGGAAAATACTTTGATGTGAACCTTCTGTGACTTATTCACTGTCTTCCTGTTCATATAAACTCTCTATTTTAATTGATCTATCTAATTTTGTATATACGTTTATGATGTAAATTGGATCTTTTCAAAAATATTTAACAATCTGCTTCACCTTTTTGAAAATAAATCATCAGTATCCCGCAGACACTAAAGCCCCAAAACCGACAGGGCAGAGAATAAAAAGTACTTTATCAAAGACAAATTTTCAATTTACTTCTTGACGACCCCCAGTCAATGGTTAAGATTTTATATGAAAATACTGAACACGAAAACAAGCATTTGTGAATCACGATGCACGTAAGATTTAAGTAGAAGAATTCAACGTTAAGCAGTTGTTGGAAGGAGCCAACGTCAAACAAAAATGTCAAACACATGTTGAACGTTAAACATAAAACGACATTCACGTTGCACGAAAACAACCCTTTCCACACTCTGATTACGCCGGATTCGCATTTCGTCTCTTCGATACTTACATTTGTATAACTAGGACTTGAGTTAATACGACTGATAAGCCAAATCAATTACATTATTATTAATTTTGAAAGAGATTCGGTAATATATTTTTATTTTGATATCATTTTATTCATATTTTTGTATGACTTTGCTCTACAGAAAAAAGCAATACTGAAGACAAAAAGAAAACAAACGCATAAATAAAGGCAACAGTAGTATACCGCTGTTCAAAACTCGATGGAAATAACCAATATAACATCAAACCAAATACATAAATTTGGGAAAGAAAAGTACCGTGACACGTCTAATAGTAATGTGAATTCACACTCAAATATAGGAGAAAACAAACGACACAGCGGAAACACAACGTAAAAATGTTACACACACAGAAACGAACTATGATATAACAATGGCCATTTTCCTGACTTGGTACAGGACATTTTTAAAGAAAACAATGGTGGGTTGAACCTGGTTTTGTGGCATGTTAAACCTCGCACTTTGATGGCACTGAAAACTGAACACAACAGAACTAAATTGAGGAATAACATCAAGTATAAGGTTTAACTCGGCTAGGAAGGAACAGTTTGACACCTGCTGTATCACTCACACATTATGTCCCATAATAAATACAAATAAAAATGCTTTCCTCCATAAGATTAATTATATTTTAGGATGTTATATTATGTTGGTTTGTTTTATATGTTACCTTGGTTGCAAATTATGTCTTAAACTATTCAGTATCGTTTCTGTTTTCAAAGCTTATTTAATTTAACATAACATGCATAACACTTACTAATACAAAAAAGAAGATGTAGTATGATTGCCAATGAGACAACCATCCACAAAAGACCAAAATGACACAGACATTAACAACTATAGGTCACCGTACGGCCTTCAACAATGAACAAAGCCCATACCGCAAAGTCAGTTATAAAAGGCCCCGATAAGACAATTTAAAACAATTCAAACGAGAAAACTAACGGCCTTATTTATGTAAAAAAATGAACGAAAAACAAATACGTAACAAACGACAACCACTGAATTACAGGCTCCTGACTTGGGACACGCACATACATAAAAAATGTGGCGGGGTTAAACATGTTAGCGGGATCCCAACCTTCCCCCTAATCTGGGACAGTGGTATAACAGTACAACATAAGAACGAACTATAAAAATCAGTTGAAAAAGGCTTAACTTATCAGAGGAACAAAAAATACAAGTGAACGTGGCCGGGTACTTATACATCCCGACAAAAAAAGACACAATGAACAGATCTGAGAGTACTAACAGTTATCTGACAGCTACTTCAAAGCTAGTTTTACGAGAAGGTTATGAAAAAAATCTAAGATTCAATAATAATTCTGTTGAAAAAATGTTATTCTATTACATGTAAGCAAACTACCGGCAATTTAAAAAGACTCAAAACATAAACCTGTGAGTTCAAGGGTTTTATGTCGTTTTACTTATTTATAACTGATATTGTTTAACTGTTCAACAATGAACTCTTTTGGTTATATTAGAATAATATTATTATTTTAATTTAGCATTATTATTTTTTAGGGAAGCGAGTGTGGCTATCCAAGAAATAGATGACCATTTTACCTATAATTGAAACGTCCTTAATTACAATTGATAAATATTTTTAAATCAGTTCTCAATTGCCATAGAATATCCGTTATTCGATTGCAAGCAGGCGTAGATTAAATATATATTTCTAATCCTGGTTCTTTAACAATTTTATTAAATCTTCAGCACAATGGAACGTCTCAGTAATAACGACTATGTTTATCCTTTTCATTGTCAAGCTAAAACTTTATTATTATTAAAGTCGCGACTAATTTACAGATACAATTTGTAATAAAATGTTACGCAATGGAATTAATCAACAAAAGGAATTTAATACAATAAGTCTCTCTTTTTAAAAATTGGTTGTCTACGTTGTATAAAATGAATTTAGTTATGAAAGAATGACGTCATTAGGAATCGACCTACTTTTCAAATTCCTTTTATATGGATTGATTCATAATTAGCCTAATTCTTATTATAACCGGCGCCAATTTATTCTTTTTATTGGAAGATTTTCAAAAACTTCATACCAGCGTAACTATATATCGTTATCATTAGGTAAGGATAAAAGATATAAGATTTGTTACATACATTGAACTTGTACTATAAGTTATAAAAGGAATAAAAAAATAACCGTTTTTTCTAGTAGAGGATGATAACGAAGTTAGACATAATTTCGCCAATTATTTACGAAAAAGTAAAACTTTGACGTAAACCTTCTGTGACTGAATCCTTGTCTTCCTGTTCATATAAACTCTCTGTTTTAATTGATGTTTCCAGTTTTGTATATGCGTTTATGATAGATGTATAAACGGGTTGCGTTTTTTTAAAACAAAGTAATATATAACAATCTTCTCAGATTTTTATATGGTAAACAATGTATTCCGTAGACAAAAATTAGAAAAAGAACATCAAGTTTAAAAAAAAAGCATGAATTTCCATTTTTGTTTTTATTTTAAGTGATGTATCTTTAATTAACAACACATAAAGGAAAAACGCTTTCATTTGTAAGTTGAATTATATTTTAGGATGTAATATGATATTGGTTGATCTGATATGATACCTTCGGGGCAAATAATATCTTAATCTGTTGAGTACCTTTCGTTGCAACAAATTGTTACCTAACCAAACCACGTTTGCAAAATGATTGTAAATAAACTTCAATCATTCAAAATTTGTTCAGTTTGAATTGTTATTCTGTTAATCGAAGATGCGCAAACTCTGTGAACTAATGTCACGGCATACAGTAACTATTGAGTACAATCATTTTTATTTTGTAGATTAATATAACTATTGACATAATAACCATAATCTCCACATAACAGCTTTTACAGAAGATTATATCACGTTTTATGATTTAATAAGTAGCAAAAAATGCTAAAATAACTGTAACTGTTCCATTAGGGGACTTAATATTTTTTGAAAAAATAATTACAAGCTAGGATGGTTGTCGTGTGAATATTCTTATAGGCCATTTGCATATGTATGTACTAAGAAGTATGAAATATTGTAAAGATTGAATTATTAAACTTTATCTGCTTTCAAATTAACCCTGGTTCTTTTGAAAAATATTAAATGCAAAAGTTTGGTCATAACTTACTGTTTGAGAAAAGAAAAAAAAAACCATCAAATACTTTTCAGCCTCAAGTAAGCTTTAATTTCAAGTTAAATTCCGTCTAAAACTTGCTTTGAGTCTTTCCATTGTCAATATCTACAAAAATACCTTTTGTACTTAATCTTAGGAAATGAGAACTACAGAATTTCCTAATATCTGGTTTATAATATCAACATGATTAAATCTATTTGACGGACGTCTATTTCTCTTAATAACTTTTTTTTCTGAAACTCATAATCTAAACTGCAATGTGAACTTCAAATATTAACACAACGCAAAACCATATCATTTAGTATATATAATCTGGTAATTTATTAGGGGTATTAGTTCTTTGCACATTCTCAGATGCAGTTATTTTTGTGTTGTTCGATTTTACCAGAAATATGGAATACTTTTTGTATAAACCGACATAAATATTAACTCTAGGGGCACTACCTTTAAACAAGGTGATATGACATGCAGCTGGAATAGGTAACCTTTTTAAGCTTCAAAATAAGCGAATATGTAGTGAATTATCATAAATATAGGCTAAGGTCAATACAGCTACCATTAATTTAGGAATGATTTGAAATTCTAACAGAACGTAAATGTAGATATTATTGTTTGCTTCTTATCAGGAGGCTCCTTTTTGCAGTCTGTCAATCTTTGTAAGCAAAGTTTTAGAACTCATTGTTAACTAGTCTTTTAATTATTGTGAATTGATGAAAATATTACTCGTGTAAAGAACAAGCGAACAATCAGGTCAAAAATTGAAAATACCTTGCTTGTTTTATAAAATTAAGTTCTCAACTGAACACCATCATCAATTTCTACATGTTAATCGAGAAACGAAGGAGCCATGTAATTCAGTGGTTTTAGTATGTTGTTATATATCATATCATCACATTTTGTTTGGAACAAACCTAGTATATTTAGTATTTTCATTTCAATTGTTTTACATTTGTTCTCTTAGGGGTATTTTTTTTAAACGCTGTTAAATAAAGAAAAAATATATTGCTATCCAGGTTTTTCTTATTCCTGTTGATGTTTTGACTTGGCAAAGTCATAATTTTTGTTTAGAATATTTTCTGCATCTTTTTTTACCGTTTGATGTTAGAGTCTGTGAAAACATGGTTTATTGATCATTTGTAGTTGATTTTGAGTTAAATTGTATGTGCTATAAGGATGGTACCTTGTCAGTTTTTATTTCTTCATTTAGTATTGTTTGTTTCTGTCAGTTTCGTGTCAATCACATAGTTAATACCTTCAAAAGTTGTAATAAACCATTTTTTATGTTTAGCTTACTTTAATGAATGAGTTTAAACATGGTTTAATATAAAACAATAAGCAATTGGAAGACTTTTTATTTATTGCCATTCATGTCATCCTTTCTGTTGGGTGATTAGATTAGTCCTGTCAGCTGTTTGGTAATGATGAGGAATTCGTTACAGAAATGTATTACCATGTAATATTTGTGTATGTGTATCAAATCGTTGGTTTTAATCGTTTTTTTTTTTTATCGTTTGTTTATATTTTGTTTTGCGTTGTTTGGTGAAAGAAGGCTAAATCATTTTTTTATTATCAAAACAAGTTAATATTTCTTTTTTAAATCTATTGTTGATATCCAGATATGAGCAGGTATTATTTGGACAGACAACTATAAAAAAAATCTGGTTACCAAAACACTCATTCAAATGATAGCTGCAATACCATCAGTCTAAATACATGAGTGTTGAAGTCATTGCAAATTTAGACGACAAAAGATAATCAGCTATAATTTTCATTTGAAAAGTTTAAGATGAAACATTATTTTCAGGTTAGTATATAATTATTCGGAATGGTGCCTACAAAAGCAGACGGTTTTCTTTATAATAAAGTTCTTATCTGTTTTGTTATATTCCATACTATAAACATATCATATTTAGTATGCATAATGCTTTTTTATTATTTTTCTTTATATTATTGTATGCATGGTTATGAAGAATTGTTAATTAACTAAACAAAATTATACCCTACACAAAAATGACACTTTATTGCCATTTTTTAACTTTTTCCATGAACAACAAATGCTCACTTTAGAATAGAAGCTTGCAGTTATTTGACAGATCACACCACATAACATAGCAGCAGTGTCATTGTATTAGCTGTCAAACAATTAATCAATAGATGATTGGAAGTAAATTCTACAATTTGTCAATTATAACTAATTTACAAATTTGACAATCAGTAAACATTTTGCATAATCTATAAAAAAAAAGAGGGACGAAAGATACCAAAGGAACAGTCAAACTCATAAATCTAAAACAAACTGACAACGCCATGGCTAAAACTGAAAAAGACAAACAAACAACAGCACACACGACACAACATAGAAAACTAAAGAATAAACAACACGAACTCCATCAAAAAACTAGGGGTGATCTCAGATGCTCCAGAAGGGTAAGCAGATCCTGCTCCACATGTGGCACCCGTCGTGTTGCTTATGTGATAACAAATCCGGTAAATAGTCTAATTCGGTAGGTCACATTCATGAAAGGGAAGGGGGTTGTAGTTACGACGTAAGGAACATATCCGATATCATTTGTGAAACGGTTATTCCATAACGGTCAACCAACTCGTGATGGCGTCCGTAAAATTTATGAAGGGATGATTTCAACTATACCATTTGGAAGTCTTGGTTTAATAGGTTCCTTGTGATTATTATCATAATACTTCAAATTAAAATGCCATATTTGTATTGGCTAATACAAGGATGTTAATCTATTATATCACATGGCTGAGCAGGTGACAATTAATATATGAGTATCATCCTCACATGTAGACCAATCAAAATCGATAATTCAATGGACAATGAATTGAATTTACATAAAATTATTCCAGACAATGCTGTTTTGATTCAGATTCTATTATTTGATTGTAACAAAAAATATATAAAACATCTTGCTTCACGTCTGCTGATTTTTATAATACCCGTAACGTTGTTCTGTACGTGACGTCATAGAAAATACTTTTAAATAAAATTTATCTGTAAAGGGCAATAATGATAGGATATTCAGTATAATTCAATAAATAACAAATAGCTGAGAGGGTGATAATATTTTCTCGAAATAACAATCTACTCTCTCAGCCTCTCAGTTATGATTGATTGATTGTTGTTTGCTTAACGTCCAGTGGCATCTCTCAGCTATGTATTATTTATTTATTATAATACTTCACGTTAGAATGCCATATTTTGATTGGATGATAATAGGGTATTAATTTACTCTATGACATAGCTGAGAGAGTGACATTTTTTTAAATGTTACCCTCTCGTCTATACCAATCAAAACCGATAGTTTAAAAGACAATGCATTGCCTATACATCAAGTCATGAAATACAATGCTAAAAATCTGCGTTTTGGCTCAGATTTTATTATTGAACTGTTAAAAAAAAAAAAAAAAAAAAAAAAAAAACTTTTTTTTCTAACACCCGTAACGTTGTTATGTGCATGACGTCATAGAAAATACTTTTAAAGTAAAATTGATCTGTAAAAGACTATAATGGTAGGACATTCGGTATAACAAATTAAATAACACATAGCTGAGAGGGTGATAGTGCAGATTGGTACCCCTCGAAAAAGCATTGTCAACCTTGGCTTCGCCGCGGTTGACAATGTTTTCTCGGAGTCACAATCTGCTCTATCACCCTCTCATCTATGTGTTATTTATATAATGTTATGATGTATGATATCACAAAGCTAAACAGAGAGAGAGAGAGAGAGAGAGAGAGAGAGAGAGAGAGAGAGAGAGAGAGAGACAGACAGAGAGAAAGAAAGTAACAATCTGATCTATCAGCCTCTCTGCTATGTGTTATTTATATATTGTTATGATGTATGTTATCACAAAGCTAAACAGAGAGAGAGAGAGAGAGAGAGAGATTTTCAGTGTACAATAGTCAATGTTCTTTCTTATAAATTATCAAAGTACTTTTCAACATGTTCAAATCCAACTGATATGATTCGGTGTCGAAGCACTATCATTTCGGTATACAATATTATTATAGATTCAACAGATAGCCAGGTATGACTGACATTTCTACCATAAATGGTGTAGTGAGTTGTTCATAATATGTATATTCTACGCTAATCTGATAGGATATAAAGCAAAAAAGTACTTTATATCTGATTCATCATAAAAGCAGAATAATTAACATGTAAATGTTTAACGTAAGAACGTTTGAATGAGAAATAATCATGAATTGACGTATACAACAAGTCTATAAACAGCAACATCATCCTAAATGGCTACTAAAACTCTCGATAAATCATGACCTTTCTGCGTAAACTAGAACACTCATTGTAAAGAGGAACATTCTGGGGAAAAATCAGTGAAGATAACTAGTTGTTATAATAAAATTTTAATGTTTTGTTATAAGAACGAATAATTCATGTTTCAAATATTGTTTAAGTGAACTGTCTTCGTGATAATGAGTAAATTTTAAAATTTGAAATATTCAATAAATGAAACACATATCATGAATAAATGGCAGGTTATAAATGAACTATCATAGGAAAAATCTGTCAGAGCAAAGCTAATCCCAGATTTTCCCGCCTCCGTGTTGAACTTCCCGATCATTGTCTGAATATTTACATATAAATATTATATTTAACCTTACAACCTTGATGAATAGTCCTCATTAATTTCTTAGTAAATCATTGTAGGTGCTCAGGAGAAAAGGCAACGTTTCTCTGTTATTTGATAATAAACAGTTCAAAACAAGTTTAAATAATTCCTAACGCAATTGTTGAAGACCATACGATAAACGGTCATTGATTTTATCCTGATCTTTTTGTCCATTGATAATTTCATGTTTTTTACATTCATTTCCTTCATTGTTGTGCTGATAAGATCCTTTCAGCTGTTTTGATTAGTATGCCATGAATGTAAACCGTGTTTACGTACGAGGTTTCATGCCTTGTATCATAAACTCATTTTTGTGCAAATACGTGGGTTCTGGTTTACCATATGGAATTCGTTTAGGAATTGTATGCCCGTGTACAGATTTAAGAAAATAGCTCAGTTAACAACCATGAACAAGTATCAAGACATTAGTATGTTTAACAAAATTACGATACAAATTTGGCCGCGTTAGTAATGAATGTTCATTTTCAAATAAATTTAAAATTACAAATCAAATGATTGCATGTTTATTAGTGAAAAAAACGGACACAGAAGGTCTACGTTTACAAATTGTTACTGCGATGGAGAACTATCTCATTACACATCTTCTAATTCAAAAATCATAACCAGGGGTAAAAATACAAACAAGACAAAACAAGAAGCACAAAGATACGGTTAATTCTAACTGTCAATATCATAAGTAAATATAAAACAGAAGATGTAGTATGATTGTCAATGAGACAACTCTGCACAAGAGACCAAATGATAAAGAAATTATCAGCTATAGGTCTTCAACAACAAGCAAAGCATATACTGAATAGTCAGCACTAAAGACCCCGAAATCACCAATGTAAAACAATTTAAACGAAAAATACTCGTTTGTTCCTGTATGTTTTTAACTTTGTATATTATTTAAGAAATATGTATAAAATAGCGATAGTAAACTTGTACATTTCATTTTAAAATGTAATTTAGTATATTTTAAATACTGAATAAATGTGTCAACAATTATACAGAAGAAGCCCACACATCAGTTATATCTGTTTATTAACTATGGACAGTGGTGTAACAGTACAACATAGAAACACTATAATCATTAGTTGAAAAGGCATTTGATGGATACAAATAGAAATACATTAAACAAAAACATAGAATTGACATTGCCGGGTACTTGTATATCCAACAACGAAACCACTTATAACTAATATGTGAGTACGTGCAAGTACTGCCAGCCAGTTCAAAGCCAATAGCAACAGAAAAAAGTCATGTATATGTTTGTCTTTTAAGTAGTTAGCCATGGCAATGCCAGTTCATTTATGAGTGTGAATGTCCTGGTATCTTTTATCCCTCTTTTTCAGACTAAATGTGTATTCATCACACATCCAACACTCAATAAACCTAGTGTATAGACTTCATAAAAAGTCAGAGAAAACATGACCTTGTGCAATGACAAGGAACATTAATCGACAGATGGAAGATAAAGTTTTAACGCATCTTGTGTAAATATGAAATTTCAATCCAGCTGGTATCTATGATGAGTTTATTTACAACCACTTGGTCTTTGCCACTGCTGGTTGATATTTAGTTCCCCAAGGGTATCACCAGCCTACTAGTCAACACGTCTGAGACGGGTGTTGACTTGAGTTATCATTGATATGTTCATAAATATAAATTAACTGAAAAACTTTGAACTTTTGAAATACTACGGCTTTTTACCTCAGTAATAGATTATCTTAGCTGTATTGAGCATAACTGTTAGAAATATTTGGTCCTCAATGCTCAACATTTTCATATCTTATTTCGCTTTTTAATGTTTTTGGTTCGAGCGTCATTGAAGAGTCTGTTGTTGATGAAACGCGCGTTTGGCGTAAATATATAAATCAAATCCTGGTATTTATAATGTGTTTATTAAAGTTTATTGATAACTTAATACAAATAAAAACAATAATCAAATATTTGAATTACAGTGTTGAATTGGTAACTTTTAAAAGTAAGTTTATTTTAAAGATCGATGGGTTTATCTGGATCAACATCTTCGCAAAAAGGAATCTACAGTTACAAAAAAAATACAAAAACTTATTTTAATTAATCTGGAAAATTTAGAAAAAGTAATTGGTGGAGATGAAATCCCATACATAATAATTAACCAGTAATGCATATATTGCGTTCGTTAAAATCTAAAACGTCACAATCGACACGGGATTAGCGAACGAGTATTAAAATATAAATACCATACGATGGTGATAAAATATCTAGGATAGAACAGTTATTAGCGCTGACATTTGGTTTATTTAAATTCAGTTACTTTAAGTGAATTTCGGCAGTAGTTAAAGAAAATATTTGGTTATTAAACGAAAACATATCATCAAGATAACTTTAAGTGTTGTTAAAAACTCATCATACCAGGTTAAAAAAGTAAATATCGTTTGCTAAGTGAACATTTTCATATTTTTTAGTAACATTTGAAAAGTCAGGTTTTGCCATCGTTAGTCGTTGTTTATATCATAAACTTGAGGTTTAGATTATTTTGATCTTTGTGCTTCTGTGACTTGTCATAATTTTTTCTGCAACTGGCAATTTGAAAAGACTCAAAACGGTTATATACCGTTCTATCTAATTTATAACTGATATTGTTTAACTGTTCAGCAATATTCATGTTTATCATATACTTAGACTAAATAACATATGATTTTTACTGTATGATAATAGCATTAAATTAACGTAAATTCCATATTTTTCGAATTGGTGGTTAGCGGGCTGATATGAAAAGTTTATCACATGCTTCGATTGTTATCACATGCCTTTCCGTAACGTTATCACATGGCATTCCGGTGATACTCGGCAAATTCCGGAAAATACACCCAAATGCTACGTTTTCGGTGAAAAACATTACAAAATAGTGTACAAAACAATTATTTACTAAGTCTGATACTGAAAAGTATATTGTGTAAATTAATTAAATAAAAAATAAAATAGAAAAACAAACAAATTATTAAATAAATGCATTCTTTATAAGTTTCAAACATAATTTAGAAAGTTACTTTGAAAAGGTTGACTTTTCCAAACAGTGTTCATTATGTATATTGTTGGTTTTTTTTTGGTCGAGTCGTCCATATTAAAAATGTGTTCTGCTCTGCTGAGGCATATGGTAGAAAGATTTGATATCGAATGTACTAAATTTGGGTCCGACGTCCTTGAACTTTTCAATCTTTGAACTTCTATTTGATTACCACGTAAAAGGATCAATATATGAATTTGTTATTTTTCTCCATTGTTGAAGCATATGATAAAAAGATCATAACATGTCATTTTTCATATCGCATGTATTATCAGCCCTCGGTCAATATCAGCCCTCGAGCCATGCGGCTCTTGGGCTGATATGGAACCTAGGGCTGATAATACATGCGATATGAAAAATGCCATGTAATAATCTGATAATATCTCTTTTGAATAAAGTAGAATCCTACTATATTTTTTTAATTCAGCATTATTATTTTTTAGGGGAGTGAAGGTGTTGTCCATGAAATGGATTGTCTTATAACCTATAATTTGATTCGCCGTTAAATACATTTTTTTTATTTTTGTCTAGTAAATTGATTAATATTTTAAAATCAGTTGTAAGTTGGCGTAGATTAAATTTTTATTTCTTATTCCGATTCTACAACAATTTTTTTATCAAAATTTTAGCACATTGGAACGTCTCAGTAAAAACGACTATGTTTATCTTTTCCATTGTGAAGCAAAATTTTTATTATTATTAAAGTTAAAAATGTTAAGAAATGAAATTAATCAACTGAAGTAAGCATTTTTGTGTTAAAATTGATTGAAAAGTATATATAGACCTATTTTACCTTTTAAATGTAATCATAGTATCTCGCAGACACGAAAGCTCTTCAATCGACAGAGAAGAATAACCCTTTCCACTTTACAAAAGACACATTTTCCAGTTATGTCCCCCGCAAAAGGTTTTACTTTTATATCAAAGTACTGAGCATGCAAACTCATTATTTGTAAATAACGATGCGCGTACAATTTAATAAGCAGAACACGGTGAACGGATGCACCTGTCTTCCACTATTGAATGGCACATAAAATTAAAAAAAAACATGTTGAACGCGAACAAAAAAACAGCGTTCACGTTGCATGTAAACAACCCTTTCCACACTCTAATTTACATTTATTTTGATCTGAGCGTCACTGATGAGTCTTATGTAGACGAAACGCGCGTCTAGCGTATTAAATTATAATCCTGGTACTATTTACACCACTGGATCGATGCCACTGCTGGTGGACGTTTCGTTCCCGATGGTATCACCAGCCCAGTAGTCAGCACTTCGGTGTTGACATGACTATCAAAATATGGTCATTCTCTGGTAATTTCCTATTACAAAACTTTATTTTTTTCGAAAAACTAAGGATTTTCTTAACCCAGGAATAGATTACCTTAGCCGTATTTGGCACACCTTTTTAGAATTTTGGATCCTCAATGCTCTTCAACTTTGTACTTGTTTGGATTTACATTTATTTTGATCTGAGCGTCACTGATGAGTCTAATGTAGACTGAACGCGCGTCCTGGTACCTTTGATACGCCTACTGCCATCTTTAAAATAATGTCAAAATTTAATTAATAATATATCTGTTTGTAAACAGATTTAGATCAGAGGAGTCACAAGTTTGATATGAATTCAATTATTGATATTGAAAACAGAGCATATCACATTTCAATGTAAAAACATCGCAGCATATATATCACTCTTTATACTTTGAATGTCATGATTAAATATGTTCCTTACGTCGTAACTACAATCCCCTTCCTTTTAATGAATGTGACCTACCGAATTGATGGAAATAACATTTGAGGCTCGTCATGAATTTTGTACCCGACTATACCATTAACTGGAAAGTGTATCGCTTGTTTTATCAATACGTTGACGTTATATTGTTAATAGACTAACGATATTCCATTTTCTGTTTATGTAAGTCGATCGGGTAAAGTTAAGCTTGTTGCATTGTATACACGGCTGTCACAAGATGAAAAAATATGCTGACCCCGTGGTTCTCTAATGGTTGTACTGTTCTGCTATAACTCATATTTGTAAATTAATGTAAAACAATTACATATTTACCTGAATAGTCAATTACTATTGGGACCGGTTGTGCCAACCAATTGTGATGTATTGCACAGTCTATTAAAGAACTGCTTTAAGAGTCCTGAAGTGGTGAAATGATGAGTTATAACTATTATTTAATATTAACAGGAAACCAGTTTTCGAATGAAACCGACTGTTCTGTTACGACACTTGCTTACACTAGAAGTAAAAAATAAATAAAAACAATAAGTAATGTTTTTTTCTAAATAATTTCATTTGATCTGAATACATAAAAAAAAACAGAGTAGATACAACGGGAACATTAACAAATTATACGATCAATGAAAACAAAAAAACAGCTAAAACAAATAGCAAAACACTAAAACAAATTCAACACGAACCCATGCATCCCCCATCTATAAAAACGAATACTTGTAGTTAAATTCTTTAATTCATTACAAAGAAAAACACACATGTACTGTACTTTTGTTTTATCTCGTTGACACAAACTGAAATGTTGAATCTACATTTTCTAAAATAAAGGAAACTGTTAATTGTATGTGTGTTTGTGTTTAAACCTCAATTGTGGCCATGGAAAGGATAATTTAATTCTAGAATTTTCATTTTATTTTAATCAAATTGATATTTTTGACAGAAATCTCCCTCAATTTATTTCCTGTTAGTCTCTGATATCAATCCATTTGATAATATTTCCTTTTTGAATCGTTGATTCTTATCGGAAATGATTTCTAATTATTGGATGAAGTATGTTTAATTTTGAGATATCATTAATCTAAGATGCCTTAGATCACAGACAGCTTGACATTTAAAAAACAATTTCCGTTATTGAGAGACTAAATAATTGCTTTAGTAGGTCATTCATTTCAGATCTTCAAGGTATATATTAGACTGAAACATCTAATTCATTCCATCGCATGCAATTGGTCTAAAACATATACTTTTTGTGATTACTTCAATGTGTCTGTCACTACTTTAATTACGCATTACAATGCATTGACCTCATATTAGTACATGAGAAAATTTAAAGACTATAATATATCACTCATCTTCAGGAAATACATACTATTCTAAAACAAGTAAGTGACGGATATTAATCGATATTTTTCATGATAAGTTGAGCAACGGAAAGTAGTCCAGAAAGGCATCGAACGGTCTGTAACGCGTGTAGAGCAAACAGAATACAATGTGCCAGCTTTTTAAAACACTACAACGATTCAGATCAAACAAAACTGGAAGAACCTTCTTAAAATTGATATCAAATCGACGAAATGAATTATTGGATTTAAAAAATAATTTTGAAATAAGTTTTATAATTTTGTAAAAGCAACGAATATAGTGGAATCAGTCTTAGATTCACAGATTCTATAAGTATGATATTAAACGATTAGTTTAGCCATTGTTTATTGTAATGTTTGCTCAAAGCATACATACAAGTTGAAAATGCGGCCATTTTGTTAAACTTAAAGTACTATCAAAATACAATTGTCTTATGAATAAAATCATAAACACAGTGTGTTATCAGTTACTCAAAATACGTAATCATCATAAACATATTTAATCTTATCAAAATGTATGTGTTTGCAAAAACAAAATATAATCTAAAGAACCGACGAGACAATGAATTTACAAGTCAATATATCCATATCCTAATAATGTTAGATTTTTAGAATGTTTCTGCAGAATAGTTATCAAAAACTTGAGGCTACATCCATATGTTTATGGCCAGATTGTTTAAAAAGCCCATTTATTTAGAAACGATCTATATGGATTTTGTTGATTCTTTGAATAATTTTATTCTTAAAAGTCATCAATTTTATACATTAATGAATCTAAAAAAAAACGTTTATCGGTATTATCATTTGTTTTGTATTTGGGAAAGTACAAAATAACGGTATATAATTGTACAGTTATGTGCACACGTCATCTCTAACTATACGATGTAATTATATTTTGGCATTTCACATTGTAGATCGTTTTTGACGTCTTTACACTAAATCCATGAGTTACTTAATTATTTACATTTAAGACCGGTGGAACATGATTTATTCATTACTTGTGATAGGTGTACTAGTTTAATGAACTATGAGTACCAGTGAATATTGATTGAATTAATTTTTTATATTCTTTAACGATCTATATATATATGTATATAGCAAATTAGCAACTGATCTCATGTCAGGCTGTTACATCACTATCCCAGGTGTTTTTTTCTAATTATTAATGGCCGTGTCGTAACCTATAGATACTTACATTCACGTTATTTGAACTCTGCCTGAAAGTTGTCTATTAGCGATCATATCACATCCCCTTATTTTTATATTTCGTGACAAATTAAAATGAAAGCATTAACTCAAATGTCACATTCATAGTATCGTTTTCATGAAAAGTAAGCTTTTAGCAAACAAATTAAATTTCCTATGAAAAAAAAAAGATTATTGTTGCAAAAATAGCAGTCTATAAGATTTAACGATTATATAAATGTATTGAATTCCTATGTTGTTAATATAGACGCATAAAGGAACCGACATGCCATCTGTTTTATCAAACGTAATGTATTCTAATTGAAAACTCACTAAACAAATGGCATAATAAAGACATCAAATACATAGTTGTCAACTATCATATTCCTGCTAAAACGCACTGCTACAACTAAGCGATTGTTATGTTGCATATATAGTGTATAGTCTGGCTTAACACTGTTTATCTATACATACAACATTAAGCATATATCATGCATCGTGTGTATATATCGTTAACATAAGTTATATCAATTAACATCAACATATAGAAATTAAAATTATCAAGAAATGTTTCTGTTTGTTAAAAGAGCCGTATTAATTTCCTCTTGGGGACTGAAAACCGACAAAGAATTCCCCTCTTTTAGTATTATAGATATAGAGGTCATTGAAGTGTTAGAACTATATTTTATCCTGATATGCATGCTTTTTGAATACATATTAAGTTTCCAGTATTTCACAATTAAATATTGTTTTATATCAACCTATTTCTGTATGTTTACTTATCGTTTTGAATCAACTAAAATTTCAACTCTCTCAAATAGAATCATTACCTTAGATTGATTTTACTATACTTGTATTAATATCTCCGATTTAGTTATACAGCTCTGCAAGTGTGTCAGTTTTCATTCCTCCCTGGCTTTCAAAGATTCGGCTTTCAGTTTTCCTCATGACGCTTAAGCCAGAAAAGCGTTTGATGATTTTCTAGATTGTGTCTTCACTATTGTGTAAAACTAATAATTACTGGTTTAATAGATCTACAACTGTTGATTTATTATTATTCATTGGATACTCGTTTTTGTGGATTTTGTGGTTACTTCGGATTGATTTGATTGATTTTTGATGTATTAACGCCACTTTTGAGCAACGCATTTAGAATATTTTGGTAGAGGAAGCCGGAGTGCCCGGATAGAACCACCGACCTTCGATAGGAAAACTGACAACCCTAGTATCAAGATTAGAGTCAAGTGTATCCGCACAGAACTCACAACATCAGTGTTCACTGGCTAGTGATTGAAGAAGTAACTACTTAGACCATTCGGCCACCGAGTCGCCCTGGTTACCTCGAAACGTGAATTCCAATGTACAACGGTTACAAATTTTCAATAAGAATGTATGCAGAGTTTGTCAAGAAAACGAAACAACATTAATAACAACAACGCAAGAATTCACAAATCCACGAAAATTGATGCCCACGAAAAAAGGAATCTACAATAACTGTTGTAATATGAGTTCCACTGAATGGCCACGTTTAGACGAAATATACGTCTGGTGAAACACAGTTCTTGTCCATTCGTTTTTTATGTGTTTTGTTATTTGATTTTGCCATGAGATTATGGACTTTCCGAATTGATTTTCCTCTAAGTTCAGTATTTTTGTAGATGTAAGCTATTATAGGTCACTGTACTGTCGTATATTAAATGAATAGAAACGAAAATATCTTATCATCATATGAATACTATTAGTGTCATCAATGAAATATTTTTTAATAATCCTTAAATTGTTATTAGCATACAATCTATCAAAAATTTAAGTTATATATTTAGCTATGAATATACCATTTGTTCAAGAATACTTATTTCGTATTATTGATTATTTTCCAAGTTTGCGTTCCCTATTGTTAGAAACAACAATTTGAAATACCAAACGGAGTGGTATTTTTTTGTAGATGTGTGTGCAAAAGTCTAATACATTCTACAAATGATATTTTGTTATCAGGATGTATTCAAAAACCGAGAATGTATAAGTTGATGGTTGATAACGTCTTTGCATCTCTTGGTTTTCAGTGGCATACACTATTTGTTTATTATTACATGTACATTGACGTATACTCCATATATTGTTGAAACATCTTGGATCAGGTTATCCGAGGGTTTTGACTATAAAACAGTTTTGCCTTGTTACCGTAAATGTTTTGAAAATGTAAAAGAACCAATTGATTATTATGACGTTGACATAATTACCGTTCAATAAACTTACGAAACATGTTTGTATGTGAGTCACAGATGTGGGGAAAGCACAGGCTTATTCTGACAATAACTTAACCTTAATTAACAGAAATTATCCGCTGGGTAAGGTTAAGAAAAAGTAACTGTTTCTTCCCTGCTTTGTTTTCTTTGTGCTTTTTATCGTATTTAATGAGAACATATTCTGCCTTTGGACATTATAATCGTACAACAAAGCAAGAAATTTGAACTAAGTTATGCAAGCTAGATATCTGAGCTATCTAAGTACAACTGTGTCTATCATTGACCTTATATATACCGATTTGTTAAAAATAATTGGAGAGCAATTAGACTGTTCGTTAGAAGAAATTATGAGCTATGTGTACCATTAGATGCACTTTCGACAGCTTTAAACGAATACATTGCTTTATTTCTAGATCCCAGGTTATTTATATATTGTTCTTCAAATTTGCAGTTATCTACGTTTTGCAGCGCATACTCGGTTTCATGTGAAAAGTTGTTTTCAACATACATTTGATTAAGAGCCACAGATGTGCTGTTGTCAAGCATATAATCTATCTACAATATAAAATATATAAGGTAAGAAAAAAAAGTAGTTGAACTCGATAAAGATGTCATTTCTCTCATTTGTAATCCTAATTTGTTTTATCTCAAACGATTTATGACTTTTAAACACCGGTATACTATTGTTGCCTTTATTTCTATTTTCTATAAAAAAAACAATGCCTGTACAAAGTCAGAATTATTACAGTTGGGGTCTATTCATATGATATGTTTGAGCTTTTAATTTTGGCAATTGATTCCGTTTTGAATTTTCAGTATTTTTGTGATTTTACTTTTTAGATCGGTTGTAAAAAAACATACAGTACGAAATTATTAAGCACTGATGAATGTAAATTGTAGACGTATACCAGCGCTACTAATAATTGATACCGCCAATTTTGACTAATACTAATATTGTATTAAATGATATAGTGTTATCAACTGACTGTTTCTGTATTGGCACTGTTATATTTCTTTTTTAGCCATAGTGTTGTCAGTTTATTTTTGATCTATGAGTTTGACTTTCCTTCTGGTATCATTCACTCCTCTGTTATAGATTCAGGGTAAGTTGCATTTGACCCGAGACTCAGAGAGTCGAGGGCCAATACAGCTGATCGAGAATCTATAACAGGGCCAATGCAGAACCAGCCAGCTCATAACACGTCTTTTGAATGATTTCAATCTTCAATTAAACTAAACAACTTACCTTGAAGTTGAAGAAAATACAGAATTCATATCGCATTGATGGTGGATTTTTAGTCATAATTCTCAGATGTAATTTCTGATTTCTCGTTCACTTACCTTATTGTATGCTAGAACAATTAATTTTATCTAGCCAATATTTAACGTAGCTGGGAAAAATGAATCAGACAGTTTAACTATTCTTGGTCTAGTATCGTCTTCCGGCTTGATTGATCAACCGATAATTACAGTAAAAATGATCGAAAGTCGTACTCAAAAAGACTGATTAATATATTTTCGTTTCAAGATGTTACAAAACACTAAACAGCATTTAAATGTTTTCATGGTATTGAATTCAAAAGTATGAATACAAATGTATGTTATGCATAACGAAACGTCCACAGTTAACTATTAAGCAAGCTAAGGCATGAGAAAATTGAAACCGGAAGTGAACGTTCCATAGTAACCCATATGCCAATACGGTGACCTATACGGTTTTGATTTGAATGTTTGTACTGTTTGAAGTATTGTAATGTAATAGAGGGATAAACGATACCAGAGGGACAGTCAAGCTCAGAAATTGAAAATAAACTGATAACGCCATGGCTAAAAATGAAAAGGACAAACAGACAAACAATAGTACACACGACACAACATAGAAAATTAAAGAATAAACAACACGAACCCCACCAAAAACTAGGGGTGATCTCACTTGCTCCGGAAGGGTGAGCAGATCCTGCTCCACATGTGGAACTCGTCGTGTTGCTTATGAGATAACAAATCCGGTAAATAGTCTAATTCGGTAGGTCACAATTATAAAAGGAAAGGGGGTTGTAGTTACGACGTAAGGAACATATCCGATATCATTTGTGAAAAGGATATTTCATAACGTCAACCAACTCGTGATGGCGTCCATAAAATTTACGAAGAGATGATTTCAACTTCACCATTTGGAACTCTTGATTTAATGGCTTCCTTGTGAGCAACAACCCTCTATCAAGAAAATCATGATAAAAAATACAAGCACGGGAATATCGTATCAATTGGGAGATATATACACCGTATGCAGGTTCTGCTGGAATGTTGCTACTTAGAAATGAAAAGTTCACAATTGGAAAGCTGAAATCACCTCTTTGTCGTAAAGTTTTGTTTTCAATCGACCCTCATTGTCAATTTCTAGATGTACGTCAAGATATGAGGCCGGCTTAACTGTATCTGTTATATCCTTTATTTCTAGTTCAATGGGATAGATGCGTTCGCCATAGTCACCAAATGTTGAATTATTTAGTGAATGAACATCATCCTTATAGCATGTATAGCAGAAAGTAGAGTTAAAGAATATTGCAAACTTCTTATCTTTCTTCCTAAGAAGTTCCTGTATGAAGTCAGCCTCATAATGATAAAGAAGCAAGTCGGTAAGAAGAGGGGCACAATTCGTTCCCATTGGAATGCCGATAGTCTTTTGAGAAACACGATCTGCGAACGTACATGTAACAAATATATTATCAATCAAGAAATCAAGCATCTTGTATTTTTGTTGGCCATTCTTTTTTATGAAACAAACAATACCAACCCTTTCTATTTGTATTTTAGTTTGGAGTGTGATAAACTTGTATAAAGTGTAGAAAAGTCAAATGTTTGAATACTATTACAAGATGAAAGAGCGTTTGCTTGTATGTACTCAAAAAGATCTTATAGCTTTTCAACTCTCGAAATTCCTCGGCTATTAAGAGTTCGGTTTTAATAGTTATTAAAGATGTAGGTAAATTCAGAAAAGCGCTTCGGACGCTTAAAATGTTAAACGTGTTGTTTTGATTTTTTTAATTGTTTTAAGTACTCTATGCGTAAAGAAAACGTCTATCATAACATATGATGACAATTTGGTTGTGTTTGATTACATCATCAAATGATTTAAAAGTATTGTAGATATATGAAAGTTTAGTTATTACAAAATTCAAGTATTTACAGAATTCCGGAACCAGTTCTGGTGTTTATATGAAAATAGTTTGGAAAATAGTGTTACCTCAAACTGGTATTTTTTTCAAAATTAAATAATATAAAATGGTGTTTCTGGAGTTATATAATCTGATTTGTTTTGGTATACACAAACAAAAGGGCATTCAAAAATCATAAGTTCAATTAAAACAAAAAAGACAGCATACCAAAAAAGAAAATCGCCGTTAGTTTTCTTGTTTGAATTATTTTACATTGTCAATTCGGGGCCTTTTATAGCTGACTATGTAGTATGCACTTTGTTCATTGTTAAAGTCGTACGGTGACCTATAGTTGTTAATGTCTGTGTCATTTTGATGTTTTGTGGACAGTCGTCTCATTGGTAATCATACCACATCTTCTTTTTTTATATTTAAGACAATAGAAAATAACAAGAACATTAAAAAGTAAGCTACACGAATACTTTACACAATCATCTATTCGTATTTTGAGAATGTTCTACCCTTTATAAGGTGAACAATCATAGTCTTGTCACTTGGTCAAAAAATAAATTATGAGAAAATTGAACTCTTTTAGTACTTGGGTGACACATTTCATAAATGGAGACTCAATATTTGCATAAGTGAATCAACTGTTACTTCCATGAGAGTTCAAACATCTCTTTTTAAAGAAAACCTTAAATAATGATAATTCAATTGAGAATGTTTAACATATTAAATACAATTCCATGTTCTGAAACAGCCATCTTTGAAATAAATTTCTCAATTTCTGTAATAATTTCTATATCAGTTCTTGTTTAAATAGTTGATGACTATTGGAAGTGATTTGTGATTCTTGCTGAAGTATACTTGATTTTATGATATCATAAATATAAGCTCAGACAGCTTGACATTTCAAAATATTTCCGTTTTTTAGAGAAAACAAATACGGTTTAGCAGGTCATATAGTACAGAATGTCAAAAGATATACTAAGGTTTAACAATATAATTCACAAAAGAAAAATGACAGATGAATCGGTGTAAAATAAAACCCGAATTTATTCAAAAATTACTTTCCTTGCTTTATTTCTAACATACGTCTAACATTTTGTTGATATTGACCGAATGAAAGGGCATGGACAATTAAAAGACTGCAATATATCATGCCACCTTAGGAAACTGAGACTTTTCAACGATCACATTTGGAATGTAGTAAGTACAAGACATCAATGTGATCGTTTTCTGTACGCAGTTAAAGAAAATAAAGTACTTAAATAGTCTGTAACATGTAATATATATTAGCCAGGTGTAATTAAACAAAACCTTACAATATTTTATCTTGATAAGCCCTTTTTCGTAATCCAAATTATACCAAACCGATAGAATGCATCTGTCTCAAAATTTGAAATGATTTGTTTCATAATGTCTACATCCTCTTGCCTACCATATTAATGGATGATTTCAATCTGCACATTATATTTTATTCATGTAAACACCCTACAATGAATTCAATGTTATATATATGCTCACAAGGAAGCTATCAAGGTAACGAATCAATTCACTCTCTCACCAATCCATTTGTTGGGTTTGCAAGAGTCAAATACCTAGGTAGAATTTAGTGTGAAGGCTTGCTTCACACTAAATTCTACCTAGGCATTTGACTCTTGCAAACCCAACAAATGGATTGGTGAGAGAGTGAATTGATTCGTTGGGTAAATTCCATTTAAAATTCCATCATTTGAGCAGACTTTGAATAAGTCATTGGTCTGACCTATTGCCCCATCCTCTTTTGTTACTGCGCACTTTAACCAGAACTGTTAAATAGCTCGTTTAGCTTGAATTATTTGAGACACACCAGGAATGTAATAAAGAAAATACTTTAATTGCCAGCAGATTTTCTTTTTTCTGTTGTTTTGTTTTAACATCAATGCACATTTTAGCATGCTTTCTTTTATAATAGTAAAATTGAGAATGGAAATGGGGAATGTGTCAAAGAGACAACAACCCGACCAAATAAAAAACAACAGCAGAGGGTCACCAACAGGTCTTCAATGTAGCGAGAAATTCCCGCACCCGGAGGCGTCCCTCAGCTGGCCCCTAAACAAATATATACTAGTCCAGTGATAATGAACGCCATACTAATTTCCAAATTGTACACAAGAAACTAAAATTAAAATAATACAAGACTAACAAAGGCCAGAGGCTCCTGACTTGGAACAGGCGCAAAAATGCGGCGGGGTTAAACATGTTTGTGAGATCTCAACCCTCCCCCTATACCTCTAACCAATGTAGTAAAGTAAACGCATAACAATACGCACATTAAAATTCAGTTCAAGAGAAATCCGAGTCTGATGTCAGAAGATGTAACCAAAGAAAATAAACAAAATGACAATAATACATAAATAACAACAGACTACTAGCAGTTAACTGACATGCCAGCTCCAGACTTCAATTAAACTGACTGAAAGATTATGATTTCATCATATGAACATCAGGCACAATCCTTCCCGTTAGGGGTTTAGTATCATACCATCATAACATATATGAGAAGAACATAACCCGTGTCATGCCAACAACTGTTTTTAGAATAAATGTGTACACACTGTTCTTCGATTCAGAGATTTTTTATTTATTTTTTAATATATCGGAGGATAAAACAATATATAAGACAAAAACAATCAAAACCAAGGAGAAAACAAAGACTCATAAAACCAAAAGACATTTACATCAACAGTTACAAATAATAAATAAGAAGCAACACGAACTCCACTAAAAACTGAGAGTGGAATCAGGTGCTCCGGAAGGGTAAGCATTTCTTGCACCATATACGGCACCAGTCGTGTTATTTCTTTGGTCAGTTCGGTAATGATAGAAGGTTATCATGACTGAGAAAGAATATCTAATATGATTTTTGACACACTTTTGTCATAATGGCCAATCAGCTTATGATGGCGACCGTAGAATTTCTTGAGTGATTACCTTAATTTGATTGATTTATAGTCCTGTCTTAGCAACTTTTGAGAAAGCAGTATTCCTTGTTCAAGAAAATCAACGTACTTTGAGCTACCTCTAGAGTAACGTATCAATTGAGACGTCACATATACTCCATATGCTGGTGCCGCTGGGATGTTGCTACACAAAAATGGAAAGTTGACTATAGAAAAATTTAATTCATCGTGTTTGTCATAAATTTTGGTATTTAACCTACCCTTAATAGTCATTCCGAGAAAAAGGTCTAAATATGAAGCAGATTTATCTGTGTTAGTAGTATCTTAACTTTCAAGTTCACTTGGACATATTAAATGTAAGCGATCACTGCATCTATTATTATTAAGAGACAGTACATTATCAATATATCAAAAGGGGATATTAAAAGACTGGGCTAATTTCTTTTCTCCTTTCTGTACAAGCCCTTGGGTAAATTCTGCTTCATAGGAATACAAAAGCAAATCTGAAAGTAGAGGAGCACAATTGGTACCCATTGGGATTTCAATAATCTGTTTGAAGACCAAACCTCCAAATTCTACAAATTTGTTATCAATTAAAAAGTCCAGCATAGCAGCGATATCCTTTTCGGTGTATTTTTTTGACTCTGTATGTTTTTCATAAAGCAAGCTGAATTCCTGCTCAAAACTAGATATTTAAAACGTCTAGTGCCCTTTTTGTTAAAGAAACATTAGCTGACGAGTTCTTTTAGTCGAGCGTTTGGTTCAGTTTGTGGAATAATGGTATAAAGAGTTAAAATCAAAGGTTTTCATGTTGGTACACTGTTTTAATGATTGAGATTGTAAATTCACCAATAACTCTTTTGAATTGTTCAGTATCTACATCTGATTAACATCACATCTTGAATATGCCGTTTCGTAATATTTCTGAAGTCCTTCTACAATGTTCTATAACTGCAGTGAGTATGACAGTAAGAACTTTATAAAGTGGTTTAGTTTAAAAGATTCAGATAAGGCCATTGTATTAAATAAGTACCATAACTTTCCCTCGCGATATATCTGCTCAGTCGCTCTGTAACTCTCGTATCACACCCTTGGGACTTGAACAGACATTTAACATCGAAGTCACAACATTTATGCCGACGTTATCAAGATTACCTTTGACAACATCAAACATTGTCTTTTGGACGATAAAAATACTAGTTATAATGTATTGTAATTTGTATGTCAAGTCATCAAATTTATTTAATAGGTGATTGACACGTTCGAAAAGTTGAAATGATTTAAAGTATCGTATACCTCATATTTCTTAATTTACTGTAATCGTTTTCACATAAAACTAGTTTAGAATACAGTGTTGTTTGAAACTCGTACATTTTTCAAAATGAAACAATATAAAATGGTGTTTCTGACTTTTCATCATCTGATTTGATATACGCCACTACAAAGGGAAAACAAACGGGCATTCGTCTTCTCGTATCTATTCGAAAATGATAAGTTGAACAAAAAAGAAACAAAAAACTAAACATCCTTATCCACCAAATAATTCGACGTAAATACAATTGAAAATCACAGCACATAACAGAACACTACAAATTAAACGACATGAGCAATTCATGTCAATCACCTATTTGTATTAAAGAACTAAACTCATTATAAGGCGAAAAATCAGTCTTTTCATTGGGTAAAAAATATATTTATGAGAAAATTGAAAGTACTTTGTTGACACATTTCATAAATGCACTCATTTTGTCTGAAGTGAATCAACTATTACTTCCTTGTGAGTTTAAACATCTCTTTCTCAATAAAACCTCGTATAATGATAATTAAAACTAGAATTTATACGACATATTAAATTCAATTCCATGTGCTGAAGCAGCCATATTTGAAAGAAAATTTTCCTCCATTTGTGTAATAATGTCTATATCCTTTCCTGTTTAAATCGTTAATGACTGTTGTAAATGATTTGTGATTCTTGCTGAAGTATACTTGAGTTAGTAATATCATTAATATAAGCTGTGTTGAATCACAGACAGCTTGACATTTAAAAATGTTTCCGGTTTTGAGAAGAAAAAAATGTTTTAGCAAGTCATATAGTACAGAATGTCAAAAGATATATTTAGACTAAACAAATGATATACATCAAACAAATATGAGAGATAAATCGGTGTGAAAAAACCCCGCATTTATTCCAAAATATTTCCGTTGCTTAATTTCTACATGTACCATTAGTCTAATATCTTTTTTATATTGACCTTATGAATGGGATGTACAATTAAAAGACTGCAATATCTCTCGCGTTCTTTGAAAATGGAGACTAACTTTTATAAATGTGATATTTTCCTGTACGCAGTTGAAGGTAAAATTTGTAATTCCATTATTTTTTTCAGGTAATACATGTAAGCACTGATTATATGTGATTTTTAAAGCTATTTACTTTTTCAAAATTGTAGACATAATTCAAGAAACCAAATAAAATAAGAAATGTTCTTCAACACTACGTGCTTTTTTGTTTACAGTTTATGCATTGAACTGAGAAAGGGTTGTTTAACACATGTAATTCCTAAATTTTAGTAGCTATATGTACCTATTCTTTTAAAAGATATTGGAGAATTAAACCATATATACAAGATACTAATATGGCAACTGTGTTTAACAAATACCACCTCTTTCCTTTATGACATCTCTGAATAATCGACCTGTAATTCTTGAATCACGGCATTGGGACTTGAACAGACATTAAATTTCGAAGTCACAGTAGGTGCAGAGACGTTATCAAGATTACCTTCGATAACCGCAAAAAAACTATCTTGGACAATTAAAGACTAGTGTCCTAATGATAGACATATTTCGGTGTTTTTTACGTACATATATCATTCCATGCCCTACATGTTTAATGTCGCTTTATGCGATCATTTCGCTGAAACAACCTTATTATTACCAATTGTTTTGTGTATGACGAGTCCTTAATTTAATTTACTAGACATCTTTAACGTTATTGTTTCGATTGAACATTAAAAATTCATCTTTTATTATGAGAAAATAACAAAAAAAAAAACCAATATAATTTCACGCATTTTTGGACCTCGACTTTAATTTTCTGACATGTTAACAAACATTGGTTAGAATATTTCAATTCATACATCACATGATTCCATTGGTATGTAGGTGTTTTAGTTATGAAGTTTATTCATACCTTCAAAATAAAAAAAAAATGTAGAATTGCCAATGACAGCTATCCACCAGAGACCAACTCATGTAAATGAAATCAACTAACGGTCATCGTACTGTCTGTAATGAATAAAAATATCCAATATCAAATGTCTTTTTATTGACGAAATAATTCATGGCAGCCGTAGATTTTTTTCATTAAACCATGGATTGTGCATTTATATTCGATTATATTACCCGGGGCGTTATTCAGTTTGTAAAACATGACATCTTTTCACCAATAATTGTTTCGTCATTAATTAGGTGCTTCTATCAGTATTTTAGGTGGTAGTAAATTTAAATGCACAATAAAGTGGATATAAGATTTTCGTTTATAAATAATTTTTAATTATAAAAATTATATTGTGTAAGCTGGGATGCAAAAGCTGCCATAAAGACGTTAAAACCTAAATATAATGACATCGCCGTGACAAAAATCGAAAATAGGACAAATAAGAGCATACCAAAGAGAACATAAAAAACAAACAGACAAATAATAGTACACAAGAGTAGTTTCTGATTTAGAGCTAGACATCTGTCTAATGAAGACCTTATATTGATTAGTTCATATTTTTTTGTTTCGATGGATTATTTGTATTGCTATGTACCCAAAATATGAGGATGTTGAACATACATTAATAAATTTAATCTATAATCTTTACATTATAATATTTTTTTTTTAAATATCTATAAATAATACTTTTATGGGTGTGTGTATGGTAGATTATACCTGGGGGTGTTCATTTTAATTAAATAGAAGACACAAAACTTCTCAGTTTGCCAGCATCTACTCTCATTTGAATCAGGTGTGACACAGGGCGCGTCACAGTACTTCGTGTGTGATCAGGTATAGCATATGAATGCATCAGAAGATGTCGATTCTTGAACACATCATTTGTTGTATCCTAATCCCATCATTATCAGTTATGACAAAATATTTTTTTAAAGATTAGATTGTGTATATTTCTGTGCAACGTCACATTCATCAATCGTAAAACGAAAACTGTATACCATCAGAAGTGTTCGATAGCATCCCTAGCCTTGTATGGCCAATCCTACATAATATTTTTGGTTAAACTGTAACCTTGATACTAGTCATGTCTATTGCATTTAACGAATATGTTTGTATTGAATAGCGGCTGTTAACATTTAAACGTGGTTTTTTTTCTGTGTCATATTGTCCATTATCATATTAGTGAGTACCAAATCTTCTTCACCTCTCCTCAAATTCATTATTTGATGGTTAATCAGCTTTTTAACGTTTGTGTTAGGTTCTTAATTTTCGAATAGTTTAGCCTCGAGCTTAACCGAAGAGACGTTAATTTTCGGAATCTTCATCTGGTGCAGTGAAATTGGTATTCTCTTTTTTAAAAACTGGAGGAAAAAAGTAAAATAACAAAAATACTGAACTCCAAGGAAAATTCAAAAACGAAAATCAAATGGGTTTCTAAAGGACCATCTGCTTAGTATGACATTAACACTGTTGCAAGACAGTGTGCTCCCTTTAAAAATACATAGAACATAGTTATCATTTAAGTCAGAGATGTTATGTCGTTATATATATATACAAGTCTAAATTGAAAACTATATTCAAACAACGTTCAAACATATGATTGCGTTGGATAAAAACCGCAATTTTTATACGTGTGCATCTAAAACAATTTTCGTTGTAAAAGGGTCTGAATACAGCACAAACAATATTTATTTGTACATCAGATCCGGATTTCGACAATGAATGTCTCTTCCGTAATGTTAGGGATCGAAACGGTATTTGGAAGGCCATATAATATACCCTCAATTTAAGACAGACTCTTGAATTTTAAGAGTAAATATAGGATGAACGGATCATATTAACCGGAGGGAAAATATGATACAAGCCCAAACGAAAAAATATAAAAAAGTCTAAATTGAAAACTACGTTCAAACATATGATTGCGTTGGATAAAAACCGCAATTTTTATACGTGTGCATGTAAAACAAATTTCGTTGTAGAAGGGTCTACAACAGCACAAACAACATTTTCCAAAAAACAAAAGAAATAAAAAAGTATTACATATACTTTTATATATATGTCGGGGAATCATATCGAATTAGAGAAATAAATCCACTTGATTTACAGAAATTTCCGCTGAGTATTACACAAATATAGCCTTTGTATGAGGTCGATACAAGGATATATTGACCTGAAAGAAGTATATTGACTGAGGACGACGTCCGAGGTCGATATACTTCTTTGGGTCGATAAATCCTGTATTGACCTCATACAAAGGCTATATTTGTTATATTATTAATTTCAGACCATTATGTATATTTGTATCAAAATCGTCATTTGATTTTGTTTGAATTTTATACATCATATTATCTCCTTGACAATAACCACATATTAGTTTTTATTTAATTATTTTGTTTGTTTGTTTGACATCTTAGGTATTTGAAGACTTTGTTCGTCAAATAATCGATCACAGATATCATTTGTTTCAAAACGTTTAACGATATCATGAAATTCATTACATGACGTCACAAAGTAAATCGGTTTTTAGATATTCTAAAAATAACCGTGCAATATGCTCTGTGCAATATACTTTTTGCTATCCGCCGTTTTCTCTCTACCTTCGAAAATATACTTTAACATGTGACTATCCCTAAATGAATTAAATTTGTTAAAATATACGAATTAATAATATAGAGTAATAAAGATATTTTAAATGGTAATTTTGTTTTACAATAGTAGTATTGGAATGAAAGGACCAATTGAATGGTGTGATATTGACACTGATGCAAAACTGCGCGACCCCTTTAATAAAGATACGACTCATATGTAGTATTTGAGTCAGAGGTGTCGGGGAATTATATGCATATTACAGAAATAAAAAAATTGATTTACAGAAATTTTCGCTAAGTATAAAGTAATAAAGGAATTCTTAATGTTAATATTATTTAACAATATTGGAATGTTTATAGAGGACCACTTGATTGGTTGGACATTGCCACTGTTGCAAAACTGTGTGGGAAATAATGATTACATTTGATTAACAGAAAATTCCGCCAAATATAGAGGAAGTAAAAAAACTTTGGTGTCCTTGTTTTTCTTTGGGTTTTTTCTTGCAATTTTATTCAGGAGAATTTTGCCCATAGACTCAAATATCGAAATATGAAATGCACTTAGATATACTACAAAATATGTTTTGGCAACATCACTGTGGTTATTATATATCATAATTTAACCGATTTCTCTTTTTAATAAAATCGAAGTCGATTAGATTTCATGTGGATTTGCTGAGAAGTGAATTGATTCTTGGAGTGGGGGGTAAATGCGAATATAAATGCCTAACCTATGGCTAGATGAAAACAGATCTATTTATACAGTGAATGTCCTACATGTCGTATGTACACGATGCTGTTTTAAGCGCTTTTGCTTTCGTTTTGCCCATTTTTCAACCATAAATGTTCTTCTCGTGTAATTATTGTGTATGCTGGGGCGTCCAAGAAGCGTCTTGTGTTTCATTTGATTTTTTTTGTTTTCGGAAGCATGCATATGGCGTGACCTTGTTTCGTAGCCATGCGAAGACGAGAACACCACTTCGTGGAATTTTCGTTTTATAAAATTTTAACATAAACATAAATTCAAATTGACTGTTGTTAATTTTTTTTTAGAATAGAGATAACTATATTGTTTTAGAATATTGGTTATTGCACACTGTGGGTTCTGATGTCAAAAATTGAGAATGCCTGATAGTATAATTCAGATTAGTCAGAACAGTCAGCTTTGTGTATTAATGCGATTGCGCTAAAAGTCGATATACTGGTTAACGATAATAGGTCCTCTTATTAGTTCAACTAGTTTAAACATTTTCAACGTGATAAATCGATGACGTGAACATGTTACAAAAAGTATAACTGTTTGTTAAAGAGTTCCTATATCTTAGAGCTAGACATATGCTATAAATATTTGTCTAACGAAGATCATATAATGACCAGTTGATAAATTTTTGTGTAGATGGATTATTTGTATTGCCATATACCAAACAATATGAGGATATTGAAAAATACATCAATGAGAATTTAATCTATAACCTTTACATTCTAATTAAATTCTTTAATAACATATATAAAGTATACCTAAATAGTCGTATGTATGGTTCATTTTAGACAAACAAAAATATTCCTCTGTTTGCAAACATCTACCCTTATTTCAATCAAACAGGTCTTACACAGTGGCTTCACATGACTTTGGCTTTCGTTATGGGATATTAATGCACCATAAGACTTCGATTAGTGTACACTTTATTTGTTGAATCCACAATCCCATTATTTTCAGTTATGACAAAAAAATGTGTTTGATGACTGGAGTTTAACCTTTCTGTGCAAAAAGTAAAATCACAAAAATACTGGGAGAGGAAAATCAATTTGGAAATCCATAATCACATGGCAATTTCAAATAACAAAACGCATCAAAAACGAACGGACAAGAACTGTCATATTCCTGACTTGGTACAACACCACAATCGTCAATAGTAAAATGTAAACTGTATACCCTCAGAAATGTTCGGTAAAATCCCTATCCTGGTATGGTTAATCCTACATATTTTATTTTGTTAAACTGTTACCTTGCTATTAGTCATCTCTATTGCATTGTACGGACATTTGTATTGAAAAGCGGTTGTTAATGTTTAAATGTTTGTTTTATGTGTCATATTATTCATTATGATAGTGATGGGTTCTCAACATCTTCTTTTATCTTCAAATTGATTATTTAATGGTTGATCAGTTTTTAACGTTTCTATTAGGTAATGAATTTTCAAATATTTTCGCCTCGAGCATAACTGAAGGGACATGAATTGTCGCAATCTGCATTTGGTGCGATGAAATTGGTATTCTAAATGTAAATACAATCATATTAGAGAAATAAATAAATTTGATTTACAGACATGTCCCCTTAGTATAGACAAATAAAGGTTTTCTAAATGTTAATATTATTTAACAATATTGGAATGTTTATAAAGGACCACTTGATTGCTGTGACATTGACACTGTTGAACAACTGTGTGACCCCTTTAATAAACATATGTCACATATTTATTATTTGAGTCAGAAATGTGGGGGGAATGATGTGGATATTGGGAATAATGATAACGTTTGATTATTAGAAAATTCCGTTAAGTTTAGAGTAATAAAGTTATTCAAAATGTTACTATCATTCCAATGGGAACCAAGTGTGCCCGTCTTCTTGGCATCTTGTTTTTTTTTTATCATTATGAGGCTGAATTCATACGGGATCTTCTTAGGAAGAAAGATAAGAAGTTGACAATATCCTTTAACTATACTTTCCGCTTATATGACGTTCTTTCACTAAATAATTCAAAATTTGGTGACTATATTGAATGCATCTATCCCATCGAACTAGAGATAAAGGATACAACAGATACAGTTAAGTCGGCCTCATATATCTTGACTTACATCTAGAAATTGGCAATGAGGGTCGATTGAAAACAAAACTTTACGACAAAAGAGATGATTTCGGCTTTCCAATTGCGAACTTTCCATTTCCAAGAAGCATTATTCCAGCAGCACCTGCTTACAGGGTATACATCTCCCAATTGATACAATACACCCGTGCTTGCATTTCTTATTATGATTTTCTTGATATTGAGTTGCTGCTCACAAGGAAGCCATTAAACCAAAAGTTCCAAATGGTGAAGTTAAAATCATCCCTTCGTATATTTTACGGACACCATCACGAGTTGGTTGACCGTTATGGCATAACCGTTTCACAAATGATATCGGATATGTTCCTTACGTCGTAACAATCCCCTTCTCTTTCATGAATGTGACCTACCCAATTAGACTATTTACCGGATTTGTTATAACATAAGCAACAAGACGGGTGCCTTATGTGGAGCAGGATCTGCTTACTCTTCCGGAGTAACTGAGATCACCCCTTGTTTTTGGTGGGGTTCATGTTGTTTATTCTTTAGTTTTCTATGTTGTGTCATGTGTTCTATTGTTTGTCTGTTTGTCTTCTTTCATTTTTAGCCATGGCGTGTTTTTTTTCGATTTCAGAGTTCGACTGTCCTTTTAGTATCTTTTGTATCTGTTCTTTAAAAATATTGGAATGTTTATAAAGGACCACTTGTTTGTTGTGACATTGACACTGTTGCAAACTGCGTGGCCTCTTTAATACAGATATGTCATATATTTATTATTTGAGTCAGAGATGTGGGAGAATGATGTGCATATTGGAAATAATGATTACATTTGATTAACAGAAAACTCCGCAGGATAAAGAGGAAGTTAAAAAACATGTCCTTTGGTGTACTTATTTTTCTTTGAGATTTTTCATGCAATTTCATTTAGAAGAATTTTCCCATGGACTCAAATATCTGAAACGCATTAAGATATACTCCTCTCAAAATTATGTTTTGTAAACACTACTGTCACAGTGGTTATTATTTCTACACCAAGCATTATCTTTAATCATTATTAAAATCCACATTAGACATCTACTAAATCATGAAAGTAAGTCAGTTCAACATAACCGAAGCTATTGTCGGCTTTAGATTAACCGATTTGTCCTTTCACAATAACAAGTGAGACATTATAAGGAATATGTTTCTATAAACATGAAGTTATGAGCAATATGAGCTACACATTACACGTTTCCTTGTGATTAAACGAATACGTTGTTAAATTCAACATCTCACCTTGTATTTTTTTATTGTTATACCGAATCGATAGTGGACATTTAAGAATCTTCTAAAACTGAGTATTTACATATTAATTACTAATCATTAACACATTTAGTGAATAACTACATTTAATGCAGTATATACGAAAAATAATTCGTTAAAATTCAGCTATACAGTGTACAGTTATCAAGGTTTCACGTCATCTTTTTGTTTTCAATTGCATTTCAAAATGTGTGTTTAACATATATTTAAAAGGGGCTTTGTCTAATGCAAGTTCACTGAGGTGTCTCAAATTATCAGATTAAATTTAAATCATACAGAAATGTATATCCAAATTACAGTTAGTCTAAAATAAACAACAAACAATACATGTACTCGACAAAGTGTGTGTGTACTTAAGTCAAGACGCCAGCTAGATAACATTTGGGAATCTTGAAGTAAGTTACTTACTTCGTGTGTTGACCTGTGTTTTTGTTTACGTTCTTTTATGTAGCGATTGCTCCACCTTTCATCGCATACTATTGTTGACTGCCATTAGGTTGATAATTCTTCATTTGCATTAACTAAAATCTTTGTAGAAATTTTGTAAAGCAAAAGAATGACTTTTTAGGTATTTTCTTTATTCAATTTTTGCATTCAACATTATCTGTTGTTTTAGAATTCATTCAACGGAAAAATTAAACTCCAAAACATAGAAATGAACTAAAGTTAAAAATCATACAAGTCTAATAAAGACCAGTCTCCTGACTTTTGACAAGCGAGAAATGCGGCAGTGGAAAACATATGTTGTGAGGGCTCAACCTTCCCTATATCTTCATTATTTCCCATAATTTTTACACAACTTTGATTTTTTTTTTCAAGGAAAATTTTATTGGTATGAATATTTCGAGTTACAGATGTGGGGATTTGGGCAATGATTAAATTGTTAATTAACAGAAACATTTGCTGGATATAGTTAAAATAAAAAAATAGTTTCCTGATCACATTCCTGGGAAATTATGTTGCCCATGAACACGCACTTAGAAATATTTCTTTTTAATCATGCGAGTAGGATATTTAAACACAAGTGTACCGATTGTCGATTTTAACTTAACCGACATTTCCTTATAAAAATACAAGATAAGTGTTTTACAGATAGAATAGTTATAAGAAAATTGTTCTACACTTTACCCGTTTGACTGTAAAAAAAATAGTGATGCCTTGCTTCAATTCAACATCCCACTTCTTTTAATTCATTGATTATTCCAATTTTGATTAATACTGGAAATTCTAGAATCTTCTTATATTGTTGAAGTACTCAAATATATATAATGTATATGTACACATTCAGTCAATTCAGGTATATATCGTTCTTTATAAGGTTTGCTGTGAAGTTCTTGTATCCATTATAAAATGAACGAATAATCTTTCCTCGTCCCTTTCATGTTAAAGAACATGAAAAATACATCATTGTCAATTATTTAATTGAAGGTATTAAATCGTAATGGAATAATGATATCATATGTATAATGATGACTCTTCATAAATTAAAAGACAATATAACATTTATCAAAGACCTAGGGTTCAAAATCGCTCAGGCAAAGTTAACGTTGAATGAATCAAGAGACTCCTTTTGATTGGCTAGCTCTTCACGTGTTTAAGTTGTTATACATTCTTTGCGTTCATAATATGAAGTATGAAGTATGAGCGACTAGAAAGGTGTTTTTCTAGAAAAGTGCTTCGAAAGAAAATCATATTTAATAATTTATGATAGGATTCAGTACCACAACATGAAATGTTAGAGATCTTTAAAAGATATCAATATAATTCAGAATTTCCTAAAAGGTTTGCATCCTTAATTCTAAATGTATTTGATATGTGGGACAAAAAAGGAGAAATGAATAAAAAGACATCATCGATATATTTGAAGGTGAGATAACAGTCTATTAGTCTTAAATAAAGATAAGCAATTCTAGATTGGTCAGATATCAAACAGGGATTGAAGTCATATAGATATGTAAACAACAGGTTTATTATGGCACGATGTTGTCAATATAAAGATATTTAATGTGACTGTCATACAAGTGAGGTGTTAAGTTAGCTATAAAACCAGGTTTAATCTACCATGTTCCGCATAGGAAAATGTCTGTCCAAGTCAGGAATATAATTCATGGTTTAATACTACTAACTTCCCGTTTTGAATTTACTTCGGAGTTCGGCATTCTTGTTATTTAATTTTTCAGAAAGTGTAGCCTGGCAGTCGAATGTTGACGATATAGTTGCAATGTTAATTCAACAAAACGGCAAACATGTCAGTTGAGATGGCATTTGAAAGTGCATTTTTCTAAAAGTAGTCCACGTGAAAATACATCCTTGAAAACAAAGCAAAAGGAAAATTGCTTGTTATAAATTAATGAAAATTCACTGGATAATAACGATAAACGGATATTAGCTGGAAGACAAATACCGATCATCTTGCTATTAATTCGAAATTGATATAAAATGCAGTTCCATATGATGAGGGTCATACAAGAACAATTCTTATAACCCATGGAATTTTCATTACGGTACTCATTAATTTTAGTCTATAGGTGCTGATGCCTTCAAGAAGAGAACATTCGAAAACTTTCCAGTATAATATTCAAACAACCGTAGATATATCGTGATTTGTTAGTTACATTTAACACATTCTATTTTACTCAGATAAAGTATAACATATTTTAAAACAAATGAACTATGCATAGAAACACATGTTAAAATCACATTTCGACAGACAAACCAATATGGATAATTTTATCAAAATATGCCTAACAATGTACATAATGTACCACCTGTTCTTGAGGGGATTAATTGAATTGAAAAAATGCATCAACATTTCAGTCATTAAATGTATATGCGATTATGATGCATAATAAGTATAAACAACACAATAGAAAAGAAAGCAGCACGAAAAGTCAAACAACTATATTCAGCAAAATACATCGAGAAAAGATTTCGAAACACATACCTATTGTTTTTTGTCTTACCGTAAGACCTATTCCAAACTATAAATTATCGGATATGAATATTCTTAAATCAGTATCAATAGGAATGATTGAATTGAAACCAAACACTTTTTTCTTTCCCCCTTGGAAATTTGGATCATTGCCATTCTTCTCCCGCGGAAATTTGGCAATACGTATACATATAATCACTTTTCCCCATGCCAATCCCCCACGTAGTATAGATTTCACTATATTTATACAATTTTGTAAATTAAATCCAAGAGTTTGAATTATATTTTTACGCTGACAAATATTTTTTGTCAATTTACATTAACACAAGTCTGTCTATACATCTTCATCTCTATGTGTCAACTAGTTTGTTTTTATATTCATCAGTCTTTTATAACAGTCTAGGTATGTTTCCACAAGTCTGTCTTTGGTCCACTAGTCTGTCTACATTTTCATCGGTCTGTCTATGTATCCACCCGAATGTATGCATTTTCAATAGTCTTCATATTCACCAGTCCGTCTTCGTGTCTACTATTCTGTCTACATGTCCACCAGTCTGTCTTTGTGTTCAATATTCTATTTACATGTTTACCAGTCAGTTTATGTATCCGTTAGTCTGCATACTATACCAGTCTGTGTATGTGCCCACCATTCTGTCTATACCTTTCTACACATGTCTACCAGTCGGTCTATATGTCTACCATATTATAGTGTCAATGTGTCCATCGTCTGTCTACATGTTCATCAGTCCGTCTGTAATTGCATTTTGTTGTGTTATTTTGTCTGATATTCCAAATCTTCATTACGCTGACATTTACATGGTTTGCATTATTTTGACCTGAAAACGTACTATAGGTGTAAACTCGTTACTTATACCCTTATGCTTTGATTTGCCAAAAGTTTTCGTTGTGATTTATCATTTAAGCCAAGAAACATTTTTAATATGTATTGCTACAACAAATTACTTTACAGGTTTAGTTTTTCTAAGGCTAGTATGACAAGTAAAGCTTAGAAATAAGATAGTCTAATATATCTCGAGTTGAAAAACCATACCTGATATACATGGTTTAGCAGTTAATGTCTGTATCAGCATGCTTTTTTTTATATGAAATGCAGCAATGTCTAATACAAAACAAATCGTTAGTAGTCATTTCATTATTAAACAACAACCAGTCTTGGAGAACATGATTGTTATTAGTTGTAATTGGTTTTGAAATAGCTTTCAGTAACCGAGAGTACACTATACCAACATTTTTAGTGAAGACAATTGCAACTGATATTTAACATTGTTTCTAATGAATAATTAGATAATTAGAATAATTAATGGTGTGATGTCCAAGGCTGGATTGTTTGGGGGAGGGGTGAATGTTTAGTTTAAACAATATTTATTCAGATAATTCATCATTATACGATATTATACAAAGGAAATAATATTCAGGATTCAGCAACAAGCAATTTGCTTTTACAAATCTGTCTCTTTTACAAAAATAATACACTTATTGAACAATACATAAATATAAATACTGGCATGCTCTGTAATAAATATATGAATATGAAAAAGTTGAAAGAAGAAAAAAAGAAGAAAAAATTTAATGAAAAAAAAAATTAAAAAAAATAAAAATAAACATGAATTATTGTAATGTATACAGCGTGAAATGCTTTGGTTCCTATTGAGTGATAAAGCATTAACATCAAGGGTTAAAACATTTACTTTTAATAATATATTTCTGCACCAAACTAAATAAAGGACTATTTTGCTCATCTGAGAGTACCGTTGATCCAAAAAGCAAAGTTTTTGTGTTAACTTGGACAGGAAGAACTGAAACAGAATCTAATAGTTCTTGTCTTAAATTAGTATATATAGGACAAGATAACAGGAAGTGAGAATTTGTTTCTACATCACCACAACGACAACTTGGTGAGTCTACTAAGTTACGAAGGAAAAGGTGAGAATTCAATGAGCTTGAATCCATTCTTAAGCGAGCATGAAGAATTTGACCAAAACGATGTCCTATATAATAAAACGCTGAGATCTTACTATTTTGGGTACTAATTTGTTTTTTGAATAATGATAGAGATTCACATTTTCTTATGTTTAAGTTAAGAGTGTTCCATAGTTTTGTTGTTGCAGGGATGAAATATTCAGAATATAAACGGGTCCGTGTGTTGACTTGTGAAATATTATTTCTCTGTCTTGTATTATGATCATGCCTACTGCCTACTGAATCAGGCAGTAAGTCTCTTAAATACTCTGGAGTTTTATTATTCAAAATTTTGTGATAATGAGTTAGTCTGTGATTGCGTTGTCTTTCAGATAATTTTTCCCATCGAGTTTCAACATATAAATTGTTTATACTGGTAAGTTTAGTACCCCCGTGACGATACGCGCTGCGTCAAGCTGAATACTTTCAAGTTTAGCTATCAAATTCTGATTTTGAGAGTCCCAAACGACAACGGCATTTTCAAGAATTGGGCGAACAAATGATATGTAAATTTTTCAAGTGAAAATCTATCAAGAACATTTTTCATTTTTCTCATTATATTTATTGTTTTGTTTAGATTTAGAAACTATATATTCAATATGGTCGTTCCAGGATCCGTTGTTAGAAAAAAAGACACCTAGATGTTTGTGTTTACTTACTGTTTGTAACTCTTTGGTGTTCATATTTAATGGAGGATGAAAGGGTCTATTTATTTTTTTTAAACTATTATACTTTCAGTTTTTTGGGCATTAAAATTCAAAAGCCATTTTTTTGACCAATTATAAATCTTATCTAGATCGTCATTTAAATTTTAGCTGTTTCTGTTGGATTGTCAACCATAATATATAACGAAGTGTCATCTGCAAATAGCTTAATTTGAGCTTGAATGTTTTCTACAATATCGTTTATAAATATCAAAAAAGGAGAGGGCCTAGAATGGACCCTTGTGGGACGCCTGCATTTACAGGTAACCATTCAGAACTTGAACCGTTAATAACCACCCGCTGGACTTTATTTGTAAGATAATTTTCAAACCACTTTAGTAAAGAACCCGATATGCCCGCTTGTTGAAGTTTAAATAGCAGTCCCTTATGCCAGACTCGATCAAACGCTTTAGGGACCGTTCAATATTTATCAGATGGATGGGCCGGTGCAAAATGGGGCGGGGCAGCACTTTTTTTGTGGAAATTATTGGATGGGCAAGAACTTTTAAAAACATATTTAGTGGATGGGCCAGAACATATTTTATAGGAAAAATTTTGCTATCAATTTTATTGGTTTGTAGGATATTTCTTTTGCGGGCACTCAAAACATGTCTTAACAAACTGGTAGCTTGGCTCATTTCTGTCAATTTTAAGGATTTAATTAAGGAATAAAAAGCTAGAATTTTCTGTTCAGACTATCTTTTAAATTATTTTGACCTTATAGAATACCAAATTGTTTAATAGTTTGGTGTATTGCGGTAAAATTCATGGCTTTAAGTAATAGGTAAGAAAAAAAAGCATAAATTTTTAGATAAGGCTAAATTCAGATAGTAAACTTTAAATTTTTTTCTAACTTTTTCAAATCAACTTGGATTTTCCTAAAACTCAACAGCTATCTCATTTATATATTGATCTTATAGAAAGCCAGGTTGCTTGGTAGTTAGGTGTATTGCTGTTAAATTTATAGATTTAATTAATAGGTAAGAAAAAAAAGCTCAAATTTTTAGTTTAGGTTGAATCTAGATAGTCATCTTTGATTTTTTTTATAACTTTATTAAATCAACATGGACTTTCATAAAACTCTACAGCTATTTCATTTATATATTGATCTTACAGAATGCCAGGTTGATTGGTAGTTTGGTGTATTGCTGTCATTCTTATGGATTTAATAAAAAGGTTAAAAAAAAAGCTCAAATTTTCAGTTTAGGCTAAATCCAGATAGTCATCTTTAAAAAAATTTATAACTTTTTCAAATCAACATGGATTTTCATAAAACTTTACAGCTATTTCATTTATATATTGATCTTATAGAATGCCAGGTTGATTGGTAGTTTGGTGTATTGCTGTCACTCTTATGGATTTAATAAAAAGGTTAAAAAAAAAGCTCGAATTTTCAGTTTAGGCTAAATCCAGATAGTCATCTTTAAATTTTTTTAGAACTTTTTCAAATCAACATGGATTTTCATAAAACTTTACAGCTATTTCATTTATATATTGATCTTATAGAATGCCTAGTTGTTTGGTAGTTTGGTGTGTTTCTGTCATTCTTATGGTTAAAAAAAAAGGTTTAAGAAAAAGCTTAAATTTTCAGTTTTTGGTTATTTCAAGATAGTCATCTTTAATTTTTTTCATAACTTTTTCAAATCAACTTGCATTTTCATAAAACTCTACTGCTATATCATTTTTATATTGATCTTACTGAATGCCAGGCTGTTTAGTACTTTGGTTTTTTGCTGTCATTTTATGGATTTAGTTAATAGGTTGAAAAAAAGCTACAATTTTAAGTTTAGACTAAGTTCAGATGGTCACCTTTCATTTTTTTTATAACTTTTTCAAATCAACTTAGATTTTCATATAACTGTACAGCTATCTCATTTATATATTGATCTTAAAGAATGCCAGGTTGTTTTATAGTTTTGTGTTAAGCTGTCAAATTTAGGGAATTAATAGGTGAAAAAGGCTGCATCATTAAAGTCAAAAAGATGTCTGCCTATATTTGCTTAAAAAGACCATATTAAATTTCTTTTTTGAAAAGTAGAATAGATGAAGGGACATTGATATCTGAACTATAAACATGTTCTGTTATTAGGACAATAATTAGTAATTCAGTATATGATAATATGTTTACTAGTCCAAGAGTTATTGTCCCTTAATTTAAATTATTTCCTTTATTTTAAATCAATATTGTATTTGAGGCTGTACATATAAAATCAAATCTGTACATGTATATTCATACTGGTTTTGAAAATTAATAAAATGTATGGTTCCGATACACACATAGATATATACATATAGAATTAACTAGCACATTTAAAGTTTGTATAAAGTCTATTCTTTGATTTCAAGACATAAAAATTTAAAAACTTAAAAATAGAAAAAGAACCTAAATCATTTTTGATTGTCTTTATAGAGTTTTAGAGGGGCAAGGACTTTTTTTACAGATTTTGTTAGATGGGCAAGGACTTTTTTTCAGAATTTAAAAGGATGGGCAATAACTTTTTTAATGAAACAATATTAAGAATGCACCGGCCCATCCATCTGATAAATATTGAACGGTCCCTTACTTATATCACAGAATATTACCCTTATTTCTTTACCGCTATCTAAAGCCTTCCCAAAATCATTCGAAATGTTGGTTTTATACCAAACAGACAACAATAAAATATAAACATGTATAACACATGTATATTAATGCAATGAAGGTTTCGTACCGCTAAAATGTCGGCGACGTTATAATTCAAGGGGGAAACATTAGCTTCTCGTGCTATTAGGGGGAAAAATTGGCTTGATCCTGGTTTTCCTCCCATAACACTGAGGGGGAAAAGTTGGATCATGCCAATTTTTCCGGGGGGAATAATTGGATCGATCCAGTTTTTCCCACCGGAAAAATTGGCATGGGGGAAGAATAACAGAAAAAATTTCAAATGATTTTCGTGCAGGTAAACAAATCTTTAAATTAAAATGTTAGGTGTGCCTGTCAAGTATTAAGTCTGTTAGAAAATTGGCATGTTCAAATTTGTTTTGGGGAAAATAAAAAATATTTAACTATAATTATCAAATTTTTGCAGTGGAAAAATATATCGCATACTCGGGAATAAACTCAAAAAAATACTTGAAAATAAAGATATTTCAAGTTTTAAATAGATTTATGACAGAAACAAACTGTTATAAAACGTCAAACGGATTATAGCTTGAAAATAAACCCGCCCCGATGCATTTAAAGCATACTATACGGGCAGAGACATATATACACACATATGTCTCTGATACGGGTCACAAGTTTACCTGTGTTTTTGAAAGCTGTACGATGACATGAAGTTGTTTACATCGCTATCATTTGTTTACAGTTATTCATTGCGTCATTGGCAAAATATTTTCAAAAATAAATCTCCAAGACTTCATTTAATTCAACCGTCATTTAAGTGAATTTAAAATATGGTACGAATGGACCCAAGAGGCGACCGTGTAAGATGAGAATGCGTTTTGGGAGCGAAGCGGCACCAAATACCGTCGACATACATGTGACTTTGTCAGTATTTATATATTCTTTTTTTTTTTAATGTTATATTCATGTATATTTCTGTCCTTTTTCACTTTTATGCGAAAAATCAAGAAAGCACTCTGAATTTCTGATCGAACATATTTCCTGTTTTGAAGAACGTTTTGCATGATTTGTTTACATCGTCAAGGGTGCTTTCATACACGCCCGTGTTCCAAGGTCGTCAAAGCTATTTTTGAGAAGACCCCTAAAAGCGACCGTTCCCAAGGCACTCGTCGTAAGAAACATGCGTTAAAATATGCGCACTGTTAAAGGGCCGAGCCACCTTAAGAGTTCGACTGTCCCTTTAGTATCTTTTGTATCTGTTCTTTAAAGATATTGGAATGTTTATAAAGGACCACTTGTTTGTTGTGACATTGACACTGTTGCAAACTGTGTGGCCTTATCAATACAGATATGTCATATATTTATTATTTGAGTCAGAGATGTGGGAGAATGATGTGCATATTTGAAAACTCCGCAGGATAAAGAGGAAGTTCAGAAACAGTTCCTTTGGTGTACTTGTTTTTCTTTGAGATTTTTCATGCAATTTCATTTAGAAGAATTTTCCCATGGATTCAAATATCTGAAACGCATTAAGATATACTCCTCTCAAAATCATGTTTTGTAAACACTACTGTGGTTATTATTTCTACACCAAGCATTATCTTTATTCATGGTTAAAATCCATATTAGGACATCTACTAAATCATGAAAGTAAGTCAGTTCAACATAACCGAAGCTATTGTCGGCTTTAGATTAACCGATTTGTCCATTCACAATAACAAGTGAGACATTATAAGGAATATGTTTCTATAAACATGAAGTTATGAGCAATATGAGCTACACATTACACGTTTCTTTGTGAATATACAAATACGTTGCTAAATTCAACAGATCACCTTGTATTTTTTTTATTGTTATTCCGAATCGATAGTGGACATTTAAGAATCTTCTAAAACGGAGTATTTACATATTAATTACTAATCATTTACACATTTCGTGAATAACTCATGCAGTATATACGAAAAATAATTCGTAAAAAATAAAGCTATACAGTGTACAGTTATCAAGGTTTCACGTCATCTTTTTGTTATCAATTGCATTTCAAAATTTGTGTTTAACATATACACATGGAAAAAAGTATTGCAACACCAAATTGAAATTCAAATTAAAAAAACACTCTTTATTTTTTTGTGATATAATTTAGTAAAATAGAAATAGTTAAACATTATGTAAGTATCACCTGAGTTTAATCAATAAATATCGACTCGATAAGTTTTTATCTGCGCATGCAGCTACTGTACCCGTAAACAGCAAAACAAATGTTTTTATCCTCATTGTTTTCAACACTTTAAATAACCAAGTTTTTAAAGTTATGTGATTAACACCTTGTAATGGGTCCTTGACAACTCTTAACTGCATCAAGATGGCAGATTATCAGCATAAGAGAAGCAGGGATGTCGCTTAACAACTGCACGTATTGTTGGTCATCACCATTCCACTATAAGTCGTTTTGAGAATAAAAATCAGGCAATAAACGCTGTTAAAGACCTTCCGAGATAATGAAGACCCCCTATACCATTTGCTAGGGAAAATCAAGCATAATGAAGGTTGGTCAGAAGGAAACCCATTGCATACAAGACAATCCTAAAATGAGAGTGGTGGCCATACAGGAGTCTTTTAACAAGAACTGTTCGAGATCAACTCATCGCTACTGGTTATCGTGCGATAAGACCATTTCGGAGACTTTTGCTAACGAACAGACAAACAGTTTTCCGTATCCAATGTAGTGCAGAGCTCGCCAAAGTTGGAAATTAACATCGTGGAGGAAGATCTAATGTTCAAATGGAATTCGGTTCATCTTCCTTGGCCCGATCGTAGCCCGGATTTGAACCATCTCGAGCATATTTGGGACACTATTGGGCGGAAAATGCGCGAAAGGACACCCCAGTTCAAACACATCATGAAATAAACAATGCCCTTCATCAGAAATGGTTGCTGCTTCCTTAGCAACAAATTAGTCGATTTATGGCAGGAATCAGAAGACGTTTAGATGCGGTTATCCGTTTGAATGGAGGCTGCGCACAAAGTACTAATTTTTTGGCGTATAACGATCAACCATGATGTGAACAGTCATCTGAAGATTAATTTTGACATGTCTGACATTGTAAAGTTCGACTACAGTAAGTTGTAAAATGCATTTTTTTGTACAAAAAACACTTCATTTTGTTATTAAAATTGTGGTTATATAAATCATTTTTTTTTTTCAAACATTTTTTGTTCGTTTCAATGCCAATGTTATCATCAACTATGTTTCGATAATATTATACACATATTTTATTATATTTCATCCAAAAAAAAGAGGCTGATTTTTCAAGTTTTAAAAAATCAAGGTGTTGCAATACTTTTTTTCCATGTGTATATATTTAAAAGGAGCTTTGACTGTCTGATTCATGTTCACTGGGGTGTCTCAAATTATCAGATTAAATTTAAATCATACAGAAATGTATATCCAAATTACAGTTAGTCTGAAATAAACAACAAACAATACATCTACTCGACAAAGTGCGTGTGTACTTAAGTCAAGACGTCAGCTAGATAACATTTGGGAATCTAGAAGTAAGTTACTTACTTCGTGTGTGAAAAAAAATGTAACTGTTCTGAATAGCTAGTGATGATTTCTGCATGTTAACGGTTGGTTTTTCAAAAATCCCATTTTTAAAAGTGTCTAAAATGTGTACTTTAATATGCAACTAAAACCACCAAAATAGAATACGAACTTGACAAGTTAAACATACAACAGTATGTAAATACATGTAATACCTGTTTTCTATTAAAACAACGTTGTTCAAAACACAACAAATCATATCGCGTGATACAACATTTTGAATATTTGATGTTAATATCGTAATGGAATAATAATGACATAAAGTATACTTATAACAGTTTGAAATGTAAACATATGGTTAGTCTATGAATGTTTTGCATGAACAAACATCACAAGAATTATTGAAAAACTATGACTCCAATGCAAGTATTTCAGCCAAAGCTGACTTGTGTTTTTGTTTGCGTTCTTTTATGTAGCGATTGCTCCACCTTTTATCGGATATATTGTTGACTGCCATTAGGCTGATAATTTTTCATTTGCATTAACTAAAATCTTTGTAGAAATTACGTAAAGCAAAAGAATGAATTTTTAGATATTTTCTTTATTCGATTTTTGCATTCAACATTATCTGTTGTTGTAGAATGCATTCAACGGAAAAATTAAACTCCAAAGCATAGAAATGAACCAAAATTAAAAATCATACAAGACTCATAAAGACCAGTCTCCTGAATTTTGACAAGCGAGAAATGCGGCAGTGGAAAACATATGTTGTGAAGGCTCAACCTTCCCCATATCTTCATTATTTCCCATAAATTTTACACAATTTTGATTTTTTCTTTCAGGGAAAATTTTATTGGTATGAATATTTTGAGTTACAGATGTGGGAATTTGGGCTATGATTAAATTGTTAATTAACAGAAACATTTGCCTGATATAGTTAAAATAAAAAAGTAGTTTCCTGATCACATTCCTAGGAAATTATGTTTCCAATGGACACGCACTTAGAAATATTTCCTTTTAATCAAGCGAGTAGGATATTTGAACACAAGTGTACCGATTGTCGATTTTAACTTAACCGACATTTCCTTATAAAAATACAAGATAAGTGTTTTATAGACAAAATAGTTATAAGAAAAATGTTCTACACTTTACCCGTATGACTGTAAAAAAATAGTGACGCCTTGCTTAAATTCAACATCCCAATTCTTTTAATTCATTGATTATTCCAATTTTGATTAATACTGGAAATTCTAGAATCTTCTTATATTGTTGAAGTACTCAAATATATATATAATGTATATGTACACATTCAGTCAATTCAGGTATATATCGTTCTTTATAAGGTTTGCTGTGAAGTTCTTGTATACATTATAAAATAAACAAATAATCTTTCCTCGTCCCTTTCATGTTGAAGAACATGAAAAATACATCATTGCCAATTATTTAATCGAAGGTATTAAATCGAAATGGAATAATGATAGCATATGTATAATGATGACTGTTCATAACTTAAAAGACAATATAAGATTTATCAAAGACCTAGGGTTCAAAATCGCTCAGGCAAAGTTAACGTTGAATGAATCAAGAGACTCCTTTTGATTGGCTAGCTCTTCACGTGTTTAAGTTGTTATACATTCTTTGCGTTCATAATATGAAGTATGAAGTATGAGCCTTCTTGAAAAGTGCTTCGAAATCATATTTAATAACTTGTGATAGGATTCAGTACCACAACATAAAATGTGAGAGATCTTTAAAAGATATCAATATGATTCAGAATTTCCTAAAGGGTTTGTATCCTTAATTCTATATTCATTTGTTATGATGGAAAAAAAAAGGAGAAAAAAAATAAAAAGACATCATCGATATATTTGAAGGTGAGATAACAGTCTATTAGTCTTAAATAAAGATAAGCAATTCTAGATTGGTCAGATATCAAACAGGGATTGAAGTCATATAAATATGTAAACAACGGGTTTATTTCGGCACTATGTTGTCAATATAAAGATATTTAATGTGACTGTCATACAAGTGAGGTGTTAAGTTAGCTATAAAACCAGGTTTAATCCACCATGTTCCGCATAGGAAAATGTCTGTCCAAGTCAGGAATATAATCCATTCGTTTATGGATTTGAGCTTTTGATTTTGGTTTAATACTACTGATTTCCCGTTTTGAATTTACTTCGGAGTTCGGCATTCTTAAAATTTTTAATTTTTCAGAAAGTGTAGCCTGGCAGTCGAATGTTGACGATATAGTTGCAATGTTAATTCAACAAAACAGCAAACATGTCAGTTGAGATGGCATTTGAAAGTGCATTTTTCTAAAAGCAGTCGACGTGAAAAGTCATCCTTGAAAACAAAACAAAAGGAAAATTGCTTTTTAAATTAATGAAAAATCACTGGATAATAACGATAAACGGATATTAGCTGGAAGACAAATACCGATCATCTTGCTATTAAATCGGAATTGATATAAAATGCAGTTCCATATGATGAGGGTCATACAAGAACAATCCTTATAACCCATGGAATTTTCATTACGGTACTCATTAATTTTAGTCTATAGGTGCAGATGCCTTCAAGAAGAGAACATTCGCAAACTTTCCAGTATGATATTAAAACAACAGTAGATATATCGTGATTTGTTAGTTACATTTAACACATTCCATTTTACTCAGATAAAGTATAACATATCTTAAAACAAATGAACCAAGCATAGAAACACATGTTAAAATCACATTTCGACAAACAAACTAATATGTATAATTTTATCAAAATATGCTTAAGACCACCTATTCTACAGGGGATTAATTGAACTAAAAAAATGCATCAACATTTCAGTCATCAAATGTATATGCGATTATGATGCATAATAAGTATAAACAACACAATAGAAAAGAAAGCAGCACGAAAATTCAAACAACTATATTCAGCAAAATACATCGGGAAAAGATTTCGAAACACATACCTATTGTGTTTAGTCTTACCGTAAGACCTATTCCAATTTATAAATTATCGGATATGAATATTCTTAAATCAGTATCAATAGGAATGATTGAATTGAAACCAAACACTTTTTTTTCAAATATGGAACCGATAAGACAGATACTGATCGAAATATGATAAATAGCACAAATACAACATAGTAATCGCATGGTCTTGACTACAATGAAAGTCTCTGGTTTGCGAAATTTTTTTGGCATTTTAATAACCATTTTGTACCTTAAAGAAATTAATATGATTTTGATAAACGAGCAAAAATTTAAAAGATAAATAACTAGGACAATATTACTAATTGATGATTATAAATAAAAGATAGAAATAAATAGAACTGGAATTAAATGATAAATATATCATAGTAAAGCGGACAGACCCTTTTATTTCTAACATTGAACTATATATTCTTCAAATTCACCTTATCAAACATAACGTCATTATATTTTACCTCGTTTTGAGAGTAAAAACATTATATTCGTGACTTTTCCTACAGCTGACCACTATAATCTGTTCCGTTTGCTAATAGCATTCTTATTGGACGCAATATAGACCAAGACTGACGCCAGTGCATACGCAAATGTCTTCCAAGTCTTTATTTGAAGGTCGATAAATAACTAAAATGCGCTAACTACTGATAATGGGTGATCAGGGAAACTTTGTCATCACTTATACATTAACAATTGACAGTCGATTATGACAAGTTTTAATGGACGAACAAAAATGGAATAAATTGAAATCGGATATCTTTTACGGCTGAATAATGATAAGTAATGAAGTATAAGATCATTAAGGACATAGTCGCTAGTCAAGGATTTCCGCTGCCTACTGAAAGGGGATATTAAAAATATTCAAGACGCGTCTTGGTAAATCAAAAGTTTGACAGGTGCATGCAATATTAAGTATACTTGTACTGTGACTGCAAAACATTAATAATAACAATTATGCTAGAGTGGTCTTATTTAACAACGGAAATTTCTATCATTAAATGAAATCATAGACATTTTCACCGATTTCTATTGTAATTATATCATGTACATTTATTTCATTATTATATAAAAAAATATATAGCAAACAGTGTTCTCATTGTCTATAACGAAGTGTTTCTATGTATTAACCCATCTAAAAAGCTTTTACACAAAAGTTGATGTCATTGATATTAGTCATTTTTGTTGAATTGGTGAAATTATTTAGAAAAAAAAAAATAATTAGCTTCAATGATTTTTTCAAAATGCCATATAAGCTGGCAAACAAGATATTCCAACTGAACGACTGAAAAATAATTGACTATTCAATATAAAGCTAAGGCATACTGTTAGAGGTAGTTCATTTGATCATTTCATTTCTAAGTGTTTACTGTAAGTTGTATATCTTTCCATGGTGTTTCTCGTTCGTTGCCAGAGATAAAATTATTTTCATTTACCCTTCATCAATCTATGAAAGAAGCGAATCCATAAAAATATATGAAATAGCGATATTGTCTAATATGAAATTGTAAATATACACACTCCATTCGGCAAAAGTTGTTTTCGGCAATGAAAAATATGTTTTGTTAAGAAAATACCAACATTAAAACATATTGTACAAATTCATACAACATTTAAGTCTAAACATATATTGAAAAGTTGGTTAAAAACAGAGTTTATGTCCGTAAAAGTGCTGTGTTTTTCTTATGTACATGTTACAGTAAATAGGTGAAATTAGTAATTACAAGTAATTACTAACAAATTCAGTAAATGCCTGTAATTACTAGTTGAATTAATGAGTTCACGTTTTTACTTATTGTTTCAGTTAGTACAGGTAATCATTGATTTTTTTAGTAATTTTTACAGCTATTTACTAGCTTTATATTTTTGTTTCAAAGTTTGAGACATAATTTAGGAAACCAAACATGAAAGGTGACATATCTTGTTATTAATAAGTTCTTTGCATCAGAAACAAACACATTTATTCTAAAACCATTTGTTGGCATGACACGGGTTATGTTCTTCTCGCATATTGTATGATCACAAACCCCCAACAGGGATGGAGGTGAGGGGGCTTGATTTTCATATCGTTTAGACACAATATTTAATCAATTTAATTGGGTCTTGGGTTGGCATGTTAGTAACGGCTAGAAGTCTCTGTTAATCTATGTTTTATTGACATTTTACTTAGTTTCTTTGGTAAACCATTTTGACATCGGACGCGAGTTTTGTGTGTGTTACATTTTAATGTTGTGGCGTTGTTCTCCTCTTATATTTAATGCGTTTCCCTCAGTTTTAGTTTGTTACCCCCGATTTTGTTTTTGTCCATAGATTTACGAGTTTTGAACAGCGGTATACTACTGTTGCATTTATTTACTGTGCATACGTATAGCTGTGTGTGTTTGTTCTTTTTTGGTTAGAGGTAAAGAGAGGGGTTGACTGTGCATACGTATAGCTGTGTGTGTTTGTTCTTTTTTGGTTAGAGGTAAAGAGAGGGGTTGAGATCTATCAAAACATGTTAAGCCTAGATGCATTTGTGTGCCTGTATCAAGTCAAGAGCATCAGGCCTTTGTTAGTCTTGTATGTTTTTATTTTTATTTTAGTTCATTTATGATGTTTTAAAGATTAGTATAACGTCCAGTTTCATGTATACATTTTTATGTAATTACCTGCTGACCCCAACCTTCCGGATGTGGGATTTCTTTCTGCGTTGAAGATGCATTGGTGGCCTTCAGCTGTTATCTGCTCTTTGGTCGGGTTGTTATCTTTGACATATTTCCCATTTCCATTCTCAATTTTATATCTTATGCCAACAACTTATTGACTTGGTAAGACAAATGTAAAATAAAAGTTGTAAAAGATTTTGTGTACAGTTAAATCTTGAAAATTGCTAATTCCGATATATTACTGTCTGCTTTTCATTGTTTATTTCATAATAAACTGTATGTAATAAGATCTTTGAATATTGTTTTACTGGTGTAGATATAGATTTTGTTATCAGTAAATTAAAACCATATTAAATATTATTCTTCTACAAATATACACTTTTACGGTACTACAATCTGTCGATACTTTTGGCATTGGACAAAGGTCATGTTTTCTCTGATTTTAATGACGTCTTTACACTAAATCCTTTGGATGTTGGTGTGCATATATTGATATTTTAGTCTTAGATAATAGATAATCAAAACCAAGGAGTTAACAAAGACTAAAAACCCATTGTAAATTTAGAGATGTTGTTGGCTTTGAACAGCTGTAACTGCGAGTACTTTCAGATCTTTTGTGTTTTTTGTTGTTATGGGTGTTCGAATACCGGTGCCACGTCCTTTCTGTGTTTATGTGACAAGTATTTCTGATTTGTATAGTATGCGTGCTAACAAGCATGTCCGACCCCACCACATTATGTAAGTTCCCATCCCAAGTCAGGCGTCTAAGTCAATGGTTGTCGTTAGTTCAATTCTGTCATTATTCCTTTTTTTTTTACGTAAATTCATTTTCTTATGAATTAGGCCGTTTTTTTCTTATTGACTTTTCTAATAGTTTCCATATTGATGTTTTAATAGCCGTCTATATTATATCTGTTTTTCTCATGATTGGAAGCTGTGAACAAAACAAACACATACGATAGGTACAAATGTAAAAAACTATTTTTTTTTCTTATTGACTTTTCTAATATTTTCCATATTGATGTTTTAATATCCGTCTATATTATATCTGTTTTTCTCATGATTGGAAGCTGTAAGGTATAATCATATTAAACCATATTACCAAATCTCCACAGAACAGCCATCTCAGTCAAATATTATTTACAGTTTTACAGTATTATCACCAGAAATTGAAATCATACACACAGACAGTAAATATATTAAAATTAACACAAATATAAACGAATTCTACTATATTTGCAATTTGAGTGTGCTAAAAATAACTTTACCCGCATTTCCTGTGGTATAGAAATTCAAGGTGGTACCCAACACTTTCACTAAAATTAATTTGGCTCGTTTAATTTTCAAAAAAAAAAAATTGTCAAAGTATTTTCTTTTACCCTTTAACAAAAATATAAAAAATTCAAAAAGTTTCAACCAAACGTTTTGTCAGAAAAATTACACTGGTTTTATAGCAGTTTGACAAACACCTATTTTGATCATTGAGAAGCTTAATATTCCTTTTACAACGCCAACGTAATTAAAACTTTTAGCTGACTTTATAGAGTTATCTCCCTGTAGTGTTAGGTACCACCTTAAAGGCCATGACAAATGTTTCAATTTGTAATCAGAGTTATTTTGTGACGGAAAATAAATTACAAGGTCATTGTTTTAGTACTCAATTTCGAAAGTCATTAAGTGTTACAAATCAATTCAAATATTTCATAAAGTTACAATGAAAACAAATTATTGAGAAAGCAAATAACAATCTTAATAATCCGGTCAGCCATGATCTGCATAGCAATAACAATAATAATGCATCACATCTCAGTTATGACAGCTCATTAATCATCAGATTTAATCTTGTTAAAGGCAATCAACTGTTGAGACAAGGAAGCCATTACATCTTTCTCAATCTAAAACTAACTGAATTTTTAGATTGCTTTCCAATTTTAAATGAAAAATATTTGTTCTTGGATTAGATTTAGCAAATGCATCATTTAAGTGCAAGTTATAAGTTTACTGTACTGTTTGGAAAATTTAATTGATTGGCGAGTTAAGTTTCAACTTGAGGTAGGAATCTACGGAAAACGCAATATTGAATATTTTTGTTTTCTTTACTTTATTAATATTTATTGATGACATAAATAAAACACATGTACAAATTGACGCAACGGAACAATTAATGTATTGCTATTTTTATGGAGAGTAATAAATAAAAACATCAATAAAATCACTATTTTATGTTTGAAAATTATTTCATCAAACTTACAGCATTATATATTTCAACATACCCAGACAAAGTGTGCAGTACTATACGTAAAAATCTCTTTTCAAATATTTGATTTATTCTAATTACAAATTTTAAAAAGTAGAATTACAGAAATAATTCTAACAGGAAAGTCCCTAATCAAATGGCAAATTCAGCTCAAACAGATCAAACGAATGGATGATAACTCTCATATTCCTGAACTGATACAGGTATTTTCAAAAGCAGAAAATGGTGGGGTGAACCTGGTTTTATAGCTAGCTAAACCTCTCATTTGTATGACAGTCTCATCAAATTCCATTATAAGGACAAGGATGCGTGAACAAAACAAACACAAACAATAGGTACAAATGTAAAAAAATGGGAGTACAGTAGTCAACATTGTGTTATATTTATCCCTATAAAAACACACAAATGTAAAAAAGCACAAAAAGGCATACATCAAATTATACAACTTCATTTTGCGTTTTTATTAAAAGATTTTATTTATCTATGTTAAATCCACTAATAAAAGATTGAAAGATTTTAAGTACTGAGACCGAATCCTTACGCTGACAGACACATGGTTAGATTAACATTAACGTAACTGACGTAGAATTGCGCGTTTGAGGTCACACAGATGGTAGATATAAAATTAATTTTGTTTTTCAAAGTATAACGGGATGCACGAGTACAGAGTCACGTCAAATGAATATCACAAAAAAACAGACTCAACAGAAAAAGTAATATTAGTTAAGACAAATAAAAGAATACTATAAAAGAGGGACGAAAGATAACAAAGGGACAGTCAAACTCATAAATCGAAAACAAACTGACAACGCCATGGCTAAAAATGAAAAAGACAAACAAACAACAGCACACATGACATAACAATGGTGTAGCGTATTATATACATATATAATACTTACATGTATGTGGTGTGATTTCCAATGCGACAAATGAAATGGATGTAAGCAATCAAGGTCATTACATAGCCTTCCTTAATGACCAAACCCATACCGTACCTATAAAAGTACTGAACACAATTTATCAAGAAAACAAAAACAAAGGTAAGCTTATCATTCGTTTATGTTTTTTCCTCTTAAACCAGCTGTACATTTAAGTCTTGCCTAATCAAACACATACTGAGTGTATTATCATGGGTTAGAATTCTAGAATTCGTTACATTTTGTTTTGATAAGGTCCTTTTTCTATCCTTATTTTGTATTGCCCACACAGTAGCCTTAGTTGACATTAATTATCATAGATATTGACATACTGTTTACAAAACAAAATCATTATCATGGTTTTCCCAAGTTTGGCCTTTTTTAGTTATCTTTCTATGTTTTTTTTTATTACATTTAGATCATTTATATGTTTTGGAGTTAATGGTTAATGTGATGTCCATTTTCACTGAACTAGTACACATTTATTTATTTTTTTTTGGGGGGGAGGAGAGGGGGGCAAGCTGAGGCCCGCTTCCGGGTTCGGGATTTTTTCTTTGTGTTGAAGATTCATTGGTGGCCTTCGGTTGTCTTCAGATCTTAAGTCAGATTATTGTTTCTTTGACAAGTTCCCAATTTCCATTCTCAATTCTAGGAATAGAGTACCTAAGTTGTATATGACAAAACCTTTTAGAAATTTGCGTCTCAATACACTTCAACTTCCTAGATTTGAGAGTCACTGACAAGTCAACCGTAGTTAAACACGCGTCTGACATACAAAAATGCAATCCCGGTATATATGATTATTTAAGTCATAATAAACGAGTGACAGGTGAAAAATAATGTTATTCCAATTCTTTAACCAATGCATACAAACATCATAAACTTAGTCTTCTGTGAACGATTTTATCATTTTGTTCGCATTAATTTCGTATAATCGTCATTTTTTTTTTCAATCGGTCAGTGTTGTTGTGAAAATATAACAGGTAATTAAAGTTCGTGTTTTAAAGCCGAAGTTTAACGATTGTCACCTGTTTGTCAACAAACAACAAATCAAAGTACTGAAGTACTGAACATCAGAGGACCTCAAGTTATGTTGAATTGTTGATAAATGCGAGGTGTTTATATAATACCTGCCAGACAGAAATGTTCACCTTACTATATAGTACAAATAATATAATTTGCTATCATATCTGAGATACTGACTTGAACTAGGAAACTTAACTTTGTGAATTATCAACGATTACGTGGTCAAATGAGAACTATTAGATCGGCATTATGACCATATAGTTGCACAAATACAAAAATCATTAGCATATAACTTATAATAGAGAATCAACATAGCAAACAATTCTTCGAGTATCTATATAGTCCCTCACTGAACTATGAAAAAGAGGTTCAAGACAATCATATTAAAACAGATAAATTGTAATATTGGGACTAAATATACCAGATGAACAGCAAACTCATAAATCGATAATAAACTTACAAATCCATGACTAAAACTGAAAAAAGACATGCAGACAAATAAAAGTACACTAGAAACAACATAGAAAACTAAAGACTGAGCAACACGAGCCCCACCAAAACATGGGGATGATCTCAGGTGCTCCGGATGGGTAGGCAGATCCTGCTCTACAAATGGCATTTATTAACAATGTTTGTACATGTAGTATCTAGGTCTTCTATTTTCTGAAGCATTTAGCTTTTGGATCAATTGCTAATTAAATGGATGTTAACACAGCAAAATTAATATCCCTTATTCTAGATTTTTGTTGCAGTCAATACAAACTTTTTAAATGTTCATAAATAGCTTCACTGAGTTATCTTGGTTTTATTGTAATCACAGTCAATCATTTATTCATTATATTTTTTTTAAATCAGCAGCTATACATGTACATTGTAGGTTCTGTTTTCTAATTATTAAATGGTTCGTTGTAAATATTACAATGTATTATATGTAGATTGCCTTTCGCTATTAATGGTATTTTTGTAAATTGAATTTCACAACATCTGGATAGTTTTTCAACTGTTAGTCTTTTTTTACTTTGTTCTGGATTTAATACTTTGGATACCCCTGGTTTTAGCAATGAGAATATTTTGCACCATACGTATACATGTTCATTGATGTGGCCATTTGTTTTCTTGTATATATTGTTTAACATTTGTCATTTCATGGCTATTTCTAACTGATTTGTGTATAGTTTTTTTTCTGATTGTAAAAATGTTGTATGGTAAGCTTTATTTCTTTTTCATCAAATTGTCTAGAGCTGGTGTCTGATTACCAATCATACCTCCCTTTTTGTTTCTTTTTTTTTATGAATAATGACAACAGTTTGGTTTTAATTTTCATTTTAATATGTATGTACATTTAACAACATAAAACAGTATATATGTAACACTCAGAAACGAGTCCTTCCCCCCAAACGTGTCCGATTCCCCCAAACATGTCTAGTTGAAAACTGCGCCAAAGCGTGTCATTTGTATAAACGCCCAAACGTGTCCATTTCTCAACTAACCACCAAACGTGTCCATTTCTCAACTAACCACCAAACGTGTCCAATCCCCAAAACGTGTCCATATCAAGCGTTATTTGGTTATTGCTATTTCATTAACGTATACTAATTTTACCATTTCATTAAAAATATACATAAGCACGTTAGTACTTTTTCAAAACGGAAGAATTAAACTGGCTTAAAGTGGGGGCGTCATTTCGGCTATTTCGTTTGTAAATTGTAAGCAAACATGTTGAGTTAAACAGTACAGTTAACGGGTGAAAGTGTCCCTTTCTCTGCGCGGTAAAACTTTAATGTTCTCTCTAATTATGCATGAAATACTGACAACTGGACAATTCGCAATCAAGAGTCTAAAGTTAATTTATTCAGTAGAACTGAAAAAAAACATTAAAACTTGTATGTTTTCTCTAATGAAATACTTGCAACTGGACAATATGCAACCAGCAGTCTAGAGTTTATCTTAACAAAAGAACAGTAAAAACATTAAAACATGTATGTTAAAATGTAAAAAAAAAAACAAAAAAAAAAGGAGTAGCCTATGTTCTCTCTAAATAACTGCAAAAACATTAAAACTTGTATGTTCTCTCTAAATATGCATGACATACTTGCAACTGGACAATACGCGATCATCAGTTTAAAGTTTAGTTTAAAGTTAATGTGTACAGTACAACTGTAAAAACATTAAAACTTGCAAAACTATTGTGCGCTCTAAATATGCATAAAGTACTTGCAACTGGACAATACGTAATCAACATTCTAAAGTTTATTTATACACATTTAAAACCGGCGTTGATCACATAACAGTAATATTCATAAAAAAAAAGAATCTATAAAACTTATGCATGAAATATTTGACACTGGACGTAACGTTTCTTATCGTGTGTCTTTAGTGATGGTGGAAACCTAAAATTTATTAAAAACCAGGATAACAAGTTTATAATTTGATGGGCATTTGAAATACACACAAACTTTTGACAAAAATAAAAAAAAAATACTGTTAAAACCCCGCCATGCAATATTCGGATAAATATAAAAGGCAACATCGGAGTTTATAAGTACAAAATAATTATCAAAGTTAACGATTAATTCAACTCCAGAACTATGTGTATGTTCGCTCTAAACGAATATGAAATACTTGCAACTGGACAATAAACAACTGCAGTCAAAGTTACTTAATAATAACAGATTAATTTTGCAATTATTATAATCATTAAAAACCTACATCGAACTAACTTTATCTGATAAATGACATCTTCATCACGTGTGTCTCCCATCATAGAATTGCCGTGAACGTTATCAGCGATTCTAACATGACGTCCTTCAAACGCTTTGAGTACACACCCGATGTAAAATATGAATATATTGGTTGGGCTGTTCTGATTGTACTCCCACGTCATATGATTGTTTATGGATGGAGTACACGACGTCATAGAATGATAACGTAATAGTTTAAGCATTTTTCGGGAAAATACACGCTTCTGATACCGAAAATCATCACCAGAATGAAACGTAAACAAACAAATTGAATACTAAAATGTGGTATAAGCCCCTTTTTATATACATAGAAGATATAAAAGTAAATTATCATTAAAATTCATCCAAATCTATCTAAATATATTATTGTAAATAGTTTGAGCATGTCACTAAATCTGTTTGCTCCGTTCTTTACCGCCAATCTTAAAGTGGGTTAATTTATGGGAACGGCAAATATTTGCCTCCATCTAGTGCGCTTTGAACCAAAACAATTGCTATATTTGTCTTATCAGAATCGAAATAATTCATGGGGGCTTGAATATATCTAAATTTTACCACGGGTTGTCCCTTTATGCCGATATTTTACCCCTCGCTATCGCTCAGGGTAAAATATTTGTCATAAAGGGCCAACCCGTGGTAAAATAACGATATATTCAAGCCCCCATGAATTATTTCTTAATTTTATTTAAGAGATACATGTAAAAGCGCTAAAAGACGTGTAACGTTTTGGCGTTAAATATTGGACACGATTTGGCGAATAACAATTATCGGATACGTTTGGGGGTTATGAAATCGGACACGTTTGGGAAATATTGTACATTTAGGACACGTTTAGGGAGAAAAGACACGTTTGGGAGAATCGGACACGTTTGGGGGGGAAGGACACGTTTGGGAGTGTTACATATGTATATGCATGTATAATCTCATTCCATCATTATTATTGGTCATTGTAGGTATATAGTTATCTTTAAATTTAACAATGTACTGTGAAAGAGCTATCTTCTAACAGATACTTAGTATTATGGTTATTGTGAAACCACTGATTCAAATGACAAGGTTCACTTATTGCCCAAAATGGCCTAAAATATAAACAGTTACTTTACCATCAAACTCCAAAAAGTTCACAATTTGGTTCGTAAATGGGTCTATTTTAAAAGTCTTAACGCTCAATAAATCAGTTCTTTTCATAATAGTACATTTTATGTTCCAAATGTGTCAAAATGTGATGATTTTGGACAATTTTCAGACCTGAAAGCTTTAAGCCTTTAGGAATAAAGATTTGGCCGCCACCTACCATCCAAAATGTTTTGTAACCAAAAGAATCCAAATCTGATATATACAATTTATCAATTTAAAAACTTTTTGGATCTTGGATGGCAGCCAAGGTTAATTATGCCAAAAACAATTAAAGTATTACCATAGTTATCTGTGGTATAATTTTCACAATTATTCAATGATTTTGTTGTGTATGGTTTTCGAAAAGAAAAAATAAAGATTGCAAAACCTGAACGAGGCCGCCTGATTTGTTTAAGTGACATAAAAACAACAGAGTCAGTGTGGGACACTATGCTAAACTGCCCGCTTTGCACTAGCCAATATAAATGAATGCCTAGGGTGGGAATCGAACCCACGTACACCAACTCTGTTGTCCCTATATTTTTAAATGAACAAAAAATTGACAAGAACAAATTTAAAACAATGTATAAATGTGTTAAAATTTAATTATAAAATTATACATGAAAATATACCAGACTCAAGCTAGCGACCAATTCTAGCGACCAATCAAGCTAGCGACCAATTCTATCGACCACTTAAGTTAACACTGAGCATAAACACATAACAGAACCATTTCGAGATATGTCTGAAAATCACAAAATGACATTATACTACAACGTTCTACTAAATTAAATATTTAATACGTGAGGTATCGCTATTGATAGAAAAAAAAATACATACTTAATATACTTTGAAAAGGAAACATTGCAAAGGAAACACCTATTAATTTTGTTTTAATTTTATTTTGGATTCCAACAAATAAACACGAGTAGCGTGGTTGCTTGCTGGAGGCTAATATTCTAAATTAGTTATTCAGTTTTTGAAGACTTTATATTACATGGTATTATACATTTATTTCAAATCGAGATTTTTGTTTTAACTAGATATACTGTTTCCAGATTAGATATTTAAAAAAACCCTTTATGGTCCAAATACCTTATATGGTCCGGCCAGTTGATAATAAAACGAGTATAATACTAATATGGTCCAATCACACGCGGCGTACGATCAGACCATATGAATATACGCATAAGGTCATGACCACACGTATATGGTCCAAATATTGATATGGTTTGGAACATATTCGTAAGTATTGTAAAACAGAATAAAAAAATATAAGTACAGCCGTTCAAATGTCAACTTACGGTGAGATAAAGTGAACAAGGAACTAGAAAAATATCGAGTATTTACTCAAAACCATTTAGGTTTGAGGGGAGTGGTTCTCAAAACAGTATGATGGATATAGTCCAAGGCACTTCAGATAATACGGAAAGCAGTAAAACAAATAAAAATATAATAAGAAAGAAAAAACACAATGTATTCAATGCAAGTCAAAACATTTAAACTACGTTCAGCCAGATGCATTTTTTTTAATCTTTAATTCAACATTTATATACAACAGATATATATTACATATTACTCAAAAATATCACAAGAATGTTTTAAGTATAATGACATAAATAATCAACCCGAAAATTAGAAAATAAATGTTATGAATCCTTCGGTTTCTAGTACAACAATGTTGTTCTTTAAAAAGTGTTTCTCAAAAATATTTCTCATATATCTTGCATAAAACAAGTATTCATACAGAATAGTTATATAATGTTTTATACTGTGTAAGGTCAACTTTACTGTTGAGCCTCTTAAGTAAATTCCTTCTGTGAAGATAAAACTTTTATTTTTTTTTCTCATTTCAACCTTTATTCAAACATTATGTAGCATGTTATTAATAAAGTGACCGATAAAGACAAAAGAGTAATAAGTTGTCTAACAAATAACATTTTATACATTATTCCTTATTCAATATATTCTTTTAAGATAAATTATTCGTATTTTTTTTTATCAATTACACAATGCATTGTCAAGAAAAAATTCTGATTTAATGACAAAAACTAATGTTGTGTGAATATTCTTTCTTATCTTCTCATATGTGATCAGAGTAAGTTTCAAATATATATCTTTGATTTCGTGTATCGACTTGTTGTTATTTTACCTTTATTCAATCATTCAACTTATACATTTATAAATCTTTGTCAATAAGTATAATATTTAGTTCATTTTGGTATCAAATGAAAGCGTATTCACTTAGGATCACGAAAGACCCGTGTTGAATAATAATCAGAAGAAAAATAATAAAAAACAGGGCATATTTCCCCCGTTGTATAGTTAGCTTAGTACCTGTTTTTTTTTTATTCTGAATTTATAGGGAACCAGAAGACAACAATACACAGTTAGGAGTTTGGTTTCGCATTTTGGCCCCTGTGGATTTTTTATATATGAAAGTTGTTGTGCAATAAAAATCATTTTCAGACAGCTGACTACTAATTAAGCATTCAAAGATGGTTAAGAAAAACATCAATGTTATTTTTACATGTTTAATGGGCTATTTTCTGTTTGACTTTCCGTATTTTCATAGCTATACCAGCCATAGGTCCAGAAATTAATGTAATATTTCTGGTGCACTTTCCCACCCGGGCATTTTCATGAATAAAAGTGTCTGGGACAAGCTTTTAATCCCACTAGGTGTGGGTAAAAACTTTACCGTAGGGAACTGTACAGAAAGAGTTAAAATATGAGCCCATACCCATTTCTGTATAGGTACCTCAGACTTTGGATGGACAATGAAGTCTTCAGGTGCATTTTCCCACCCTGGAATTGATACGAGTTAAAGATATGGATGAAAGCTATCAATCTAACCACCTGCGGTCAAGAACTTTGCCGTAGGGGGGTGGCAGTAAAGCCACTGCTGCCACCACCCGTAATGGAAAAAAAATGAGAAATTGGGTATGGGGTTGTCAGCTTCTGGTGCACTTTCCCACCCGGGCATTTTCATGAATAAAAGTGTCTGGGACAAGCTTTTAATCCCACTAGGTGTGGGTAAAAACTTTACCGTAGGGAACTGTACAGAAAGAGTTAAAATATGAGCCCATACCCATTTCTGTATAGGTACCTCAGACTTTGGATGGACAATGAAGTCTTCAGGTGCATTTTCCCACCCTGGAATTGATACGAGTTAAAGATATGGATGAAAGCTATCAATCTAACCACCTGCGGTCAAGAACTTTGCCGTAGGGGGGTGGCAGTAAAGCCACTGCTGCCACCACCCGTAATGGAAAAAAAATGAGAAATTGGGTATGGGGTTGTCAGCTTCTGGTGCACTTTCCCACCCGGGCATTTTCATGAATAAAAGTGTCTGGGACAAGCTTTTAATCCCACTAGGTGTGGGTAAAAACTTTACCGTAGGGAACTGTACAGAAAGAGTTAAAATATGAGCCCATACCCATTTCTGTATAGGTACCTCAGACTTTGGATGGACAATGAAGTCTTCAGGTGCATTTTCCCACCCTGGAATTGATACGAGTTAAAGATATGGATGAAAGCTATCAATCTAACCACCTGCGGTCAAGAACTTTGCCGTAGGGGGGTGGCAGTAAAGCCACTGCTGCCACCACCCGTAATGGAAAAAAAATGAGAAATTGGGTATGGGGTTGTCAGCTTCTGGTGCACTTTCCCACCCGGGCATTTTCATGAATAAAAGTGTCTGGGACAAGCTTTTAATCCCACTAGGTGTGGGTAAAAACTTTACCGTAGGGAACTGTACAGAAAGAGTTAAAATATGAGCCCATACCCATTTCTGTATAGGTACCTCAGACTTTGGATGGACAATGAAGTCTTCAGGTGCATTTTCCCACCCTGGAATTGATACGAGTTAAAGATATGGATGAAAGCTATCAATCTAACCACCTGCGGTCAAGAACTTTGCCGTAGGGGGGTGGCAGTAAAGCCACTGCTGCCACCACCCGTAATGGAAAAAAAATGAGAAATTGGGTATGGGGTTGTCAGCTTCTGGTGCACTTTCCCACCCGGGCATTTTCATGAATAAAAGTGTCTGGGACAAGCTTTTAATCCCACTAGGTGTGGGTAAAAACTTTACCGTAGGGAACTGTACAGAAAGAGTTAAAATATGAGCCCATACCCATTTCTGTATAGGTACCTCAGACTTTGGATGGACAATGAAGTCTTCAGGTGCATTTTCCCACCCTGGAATTGATACGAGTTAAAGATATGGATGAAAGCTATCAATCTAACCACCTGCGGTCAAGAACTTTGCCGTAGGGGGGTGGCAGTAAAGCCACTGCTGCCACCACCCGTAATGGAAAAAAAATGAGAAATTGGGTATGGGGTTGTCAGCTTCTGGTGCACTTTCCCACCCGGGCATTTTCATGAATAAAAGTGTCTGGGACAAGCTTTTAATCCCACTAGGTGTGGGTAAAAACTTTACCGTAGGGAACTGTACAGAAAGAGTTAAAATATGAGCCCATACCCATTTCTGTATAGGTACCTCAGACTTTGGATGGACAATGAAGTCTTCAGGTGCATTTTCCCACCCTGGAATTGATACGAGTTAAAGATATGGATGAAAGCTATCAATCTAACCACCTGCGGTCAAGAACTTTGCCGTAGGGGGGTGGCAGTAAAGCCACTGCTGCCACCACCCGTAATGGAAAAAAAATGAGAAATTGGGTATGGGGTTGTCAGCTTCTGGTGCACTTTCCCACCCGGGCATTTTCATGAATAAAAGTGTCTGGGACAAGCTTTTAATCCCACTAGGTGTGGGTAAAAACTTTACCGTAGGGAACTGTACAGAAAGAGTTAAAATATGAGCCCATACCCATTTCTGTATAGGTACCTCAGACTTTGGATGGACAATGAAGTCTTCAGGTGCATTTTCCCACCCTGGAATTGATACGAGTTAAAGATATGGATGAAAGCTATCAATCTAACCACCTGCGGTCAAGAACTTTGCCGTAGGGGGGTGGCAGTAAAGCCACTGCTGCCACCACCCGTAATGGAAAAAAAATGAGAAATTGGGTATGGGGTTGTCAGCTTCTGGTGCACTTTCCCACCCGGGCATTTTCATGAATAAAAGTGTCTGGGACAAGCTTTTAATCCCACTAGGTGTGGGTAAAAACTTTACCGTAGGGAACTGTACAGAAAGAGTTAAAATATGAGCCCATACCCATTTCTGTATAGGTACCTCAGACTTTGGATGGACAATGAAGTCTTCAGGTGCATTTTCCCACCCTGGAATTGATACGAGTTAAAGATATGGATGAAAGCTATCAATCTAACCACCTGCGGTCAAGAACTTTGCCGTAGGGGGGTGGCAGTAAAGCCACTGCTGCCACCACCCGTAATGGAAAAAAAATGAGAAATTGGGTATGGGGTTGTCAGCTTCTGGTGCACTTTCCCACCCGGGCATTTTCATGAATAAAAGTGTCTGGGACAAGCTTTTAATCCCACTAGGTGTGGGTAAAAACTTTACCGTAGGGAACTGTACAGAAAGAGTTAAAATATGAGCCCATACCCATTTCTGTATAGGTACCTCAGACTTTGGATGGACAATGAAGTCTTCAGGTGCATTTTCCCACCCTGGAATTGATACGAGTTAAAGATATGGATGAAAGCTATCAATCTAACCACCTGCGGTCAAGAACTTTGCCGTAGGGGGGTGGCAGTAAAGCCACTGCTGCCACCACCCGTAATGGAAAAAAAATGAGAAATTGGGTATGGGGTTGTCAGCTTCTGGTGCACTTTCCCACCCGGGCATTTTCATGAATAAAAGTGTCTGGGACAAGCTTTTAATCCCACTAGGTGTGGGTAAAAACTTTACCGTAGGGAACTGTACAGAAAGAGTTAAAATATGAGCCCATACCCATTTCTGTATAGGTACCTCAGACTTTGGATGGACAATGAAGTCTTCAGGTGCATTTTCCCACCCTGGAATTGATACGAGTTAAAGATATGGATGAAAGCTATCAATCTAACCACCTGCGGTCAAGAACTTTGCCGTAGGGGGGTGGCAGTAAAGCCACTGCTGCCACCACCCGTAATGGAAAAAAAATGAGAAATTGGGTATGGGGTTGTCAGCTTCTGGTGCACTTTCCCACCCGGGCATTTTCATGAATAAAAGTGTCTGGGACAAGCTTTTAATCCCACTAGGTGTGGGTAAAAACTTTACCGTAGGGAACTGTACAGAAAGAGTTAAAATATGAGCCCATACCCATTTCTGTATAGGTACCTCAGACTTTGGATGGACAATGAAGTCTTCAGGTGCATTTTCCCACCCTGGAATTGATACGAGTTAAAGATATGGATGAAAGCTATCAATCTAACCACCTGCGGTCAAGAACTTTGCCGTAGGGGGGTGGCAGTAAAGCCACTGCTGCCACCACCCGTAATGGAAAAAAAATGAGAAATTGGGTATGGGGTTGTCAGCTTCTGGTGCACTTTCCCACCCGGGCATTTTCATGAATAAAAGTGTCTGGGACAAGCTTTTAATCCCACTAGGTGTGGGTAAAAACTTTACCGTAGGGAACTGTACAGAAAGAGTTAAAATATGAGCCCATACCCATTTCTGTATAGGTACCTCAGACTTTGGATGGACAATGAAGTCTTCAGGTGCATTTTCCCACCCTGGAATTGATACGAGTTAAAGATATGGATGAAAGCTATCAATCTAACCACCTGCGGTCAAGAACTTTGCCGTAGGGGGGTGGCAGTAAAGCCACTGCTGCCACCACCCGTAATGGAAAAAAAATGAGAAATTGGGTATGGGGTTGTCAGCTTCTGGTGCACTTTCCCACCCGGGCATTTTCATGAATAAAAGTGTCTGGGACAAGCTTTTAATCCCACTAGGTGTGGGTAAAAACTTTACCGTAGGGAACTGTACAGAAAGAGTTAAAATATGAGCCCATACCCATTTCTGTATAGGTACCTCAGACTTTGGATGGACAATGAAGTCTTCAGGTGCATTTTCCCACCCTGGAATTGATACGAGTTAAAGATATGGATGAAAGCTATCAATCTAACCACCTGCGGTCAAGAACTTTGCCGTAGGGGGGTGGCAGTAAAGCCACTGCTGCCACCACCCGTAATGGAAAAAAAATGAGAAATTGGGTATGGGGTTGTCAGCTTCTGGTGCACTTTCCCACCCGGGCATTTTCATGAATAAAAGTGTCTGGGACAAGCTTTTAATCCCACTAGGTGTGGGTAAAAACTTTACCGTAGGGAACTGTACAGAAAGAGTTAAAATATGAGCCCATACCCATTTCTGTATAGGTACCTCAGACTTTGGATGGACAATGAAGTCTTCAGGTGCATTTTCCCACCCTGGAATTGATACGAGTTAAAGATATGGATGAAAGCTATCAATCTAACCACCTGCGGTCAAGAACTTTGCCGTAGGGGGGTGGCAGTAAAGCCACTGCTGCCACCACCCGTAATGGAAAAAAAATGAGAAATTGGGTATGGGGTTGTCAGCTTCTGGTGCACTTTCCCACCCGGGCATTTTCATGAATAAAAGTGTCTGGGACAAGCTTTTAATCCCACTAGGTGTGGGTAAAAACTTTACCGTAGGGAACTGTACAGAAAGAGTTAAAATATGAGCCCATACCCATTTCTGTATAGGTACCTCAGACTTTGGATGGACAATGAAGTCTTCAGGTGCATTTTCCCACCCTGGAATTGATACGAGTTAAAGATATGGATGAAAGCTATCAATCTAACCACCTGCGGTCAAGAACTTTGCCGTAGGGGGGTGGCAGTAAAGCCACTGCTGCCACCACCCGTAATGGAAAAAAAATGAGAAATTGGGTATGGGGTTGTCAGCTTCTGGTGCACTTTCCCACCCGGGCATTTTCATGAATAAAAGTGTCTGGGACAAGCTTTTAATCCCACTAGGTGTGGGTAAAAACTTTACCGTAGGGAACTGTACAGAAAGAGTTAAAATATGAGCCCATACCCATTTCTGTATAGGTACCTCAGACTTTGGATGGACAATGAAGTCTTCAGGTGCATTTTCCCACCCTGGAATTGATACGAGTTAAAGATATGGATGAAAGCTATCAATCTAACCACCTGCGGTCAAGAACTTTGCCGTAGGGGGGTGGCAGTAAAGCCACTGCTGCCACCACCCGTAATGGAAAAAAAATGAGAAATTGGGTATGGGGTTGTCAGCTTCTGGTGCACTTTCCCACCCGGGCATTTTCATGAATAAAAGTGTCTGGGACAAGCTTTTAATCCCACTAGGTGTGGGTAAAAACTTTACCGTAGGGAACTGTACAGAAAGAGTTAAAATATGAGCCCATACCCATTTCTGTATAGGTACCTCAGACTTTGGATGGACAATGAAGTCTTCAGGTGCATTTTCCCACCCTGGAATTGATACGAGTTAAAGATATGGATGAAAGCTATCAATCTAACCACCTGCGGTCAAGAACTTTGCCGTAGGGGGGTGGCAGTAAAGCCACTGCTGCCACCACCCGTAATGGAAAAAAAATGAGAAATTGGGTATGGGGTTGTCAGCTTCTGGTGCACTTTCCCACCCGGGCATTTTCATGAATAAAAGTGTCTGGGACAAGCTTTTAATCCCACTAGGTGTGGGTAAAAACTTTACCGTAGGGAACTGTACAGAAAGAGTTAAAATATGAGCCCATACCCATTTCTGTATAGGTACCTCAGACTTTGGATGGACAATGAAGTCTTCAGGTGCATTTTCCCACCCTGGAATTGATACGAGTTAAAGATATGGATGAAAGCTATCAATCTAACCACCTGCGGTCAAGAACTTTGCCGTAGGGGGGTGGCAGTAAAGCCACTGCTGCCACCACCCGTAATGGAAAAAAAATGAGAAATTGGGTATGGGGTTGTCAGCTTCTGGTGCACTTTCCCACCCGGGCATTTTCATGAATAAAAGTGTCTGGGACAAGCTTTTAATCCCACTAGGTGTGGGTAAAAACTTTACCGTAGGGAACTGTACAGAAAGAGTTAAAATATGAGCCCATACCCATTTCTGTATAGGTACCTCAGACTTTGGATGGACAATGAAGTCTTCAGGTGCATTTTCCCACCCTGGAATTGATACGAGTTAAAGATATGGATGAAAGCTATCAATCTAACCACCTGCGGTCAAGAACTTTGCCGTAGGGGGGTGGCAGTAAAGCCACTGCTGCCACCACCCGTAATGGAAAAAAAATGAGAAATTGGGTATGGGGTTGTCAGCTTCTGGTGCACTTTCCCACCCGGGCATTTTCATGAATAAAAGTGTCTGGGACAAGCTTTTAATCCCACTAGGTGTGGGTAAAAACTTTACCGTAGGGAACTGTACAGAAAGAGTTAAAATATGAGCCCATACCCATTTCTGTATAGGTACCTCAGACTTTGGATGGACAATGAAGTCTTCAGGTGCATTTTCCCACCCTGGAATTGATACGAGTTAAAGATATGGATGAAAGCTATCAATCTAACCACCTGCGGTCAAGAACTTTGCCGTAGGGGGGTGGCAGTAAAGCCACTGCTGCCACCACCCGTAATGGAAAAAAAATGAGAAATTGGGTATGGGGTTGTCAGCTTCTGGTGCACTTTCCCACCCGGGCATTTTCATGAATAAAAGTGTCTGGGACAAGCTTTTAATCCCACTAGGTGTGGGTAAAAACTTTACCGTAGGGAACTGTACAGAAAGAGTTAAAATATGAGCCCATACCCATTTCTGTATAGGTACCTCAGACTTTGGATGGACAATGAAGTCTTCAGGTGCATTTTCCCACCCTGGAATTGATACGAGTTAAAGATATGGATGAAAGCTATCAATCTAACCACCTGCGGTCAAGAACTTTGCCGTAGGGGGGTGGCAGTAAAGCCACTGCTGCCACCACCCGTAATGGAAAAAAAATGAGAAATTGGGTATGGGGTTGTCAGCTTCTGGTGCACTTTCCCACCCGGGCATTTTCATGAATAAAAGTGTCTGGGACAAGCTTTTAATCCCACTAGGTGTGGGTAAAAACTTTACCGTAGGGAACTGTACAGAAAGAGTTAAAATATGAGCCCATACCCATTTCTGTATAGGTACCTCAGACTTTGGATGGACAATGAAGTCTTCAGGTGCATTTTCCCACCCTGGAATTGATACGAGTTAAAGATATGGATGAAAGCTATCAATCTAACCACCTGCGGTCAAGAACTTTGCCGTAGGGGGGTGGCAGTAAAGCCACTGCTGCCACCACCCGTAATGGAAAAAAAATGAGAAATTGGGTATGGGGTTGTCAGCTTCTGGTGCACTTTCCCACCCGGGCATTTTCATGAATAAAAGTGTCTGGGACAAGCTTTTAATCCCACTAGGTGTGGGTAAAAACTTTACCGTAGGGAACTGTACAGAAAGAGTTAAAATATGAGCCCATACCCATTTCTGTATAGGTACCTCAGACTTTGGATGGACAATGAAGTCTTCAGGTGCATTTTCCCACCCTGGAATTGATACGAGTTAAAGATATGGATGAAAGCTATCAATCTAACCACCTGCGGTCAAGAACTTTGCCGTAGGGGGGTGGCAGTAAAGCCACTGCTGCCACCACCCGTAATGGAAAAAAAATGAGAAATTGGGTATGGGGTTGTCAGCTTCTGGTGCACTTTCCCACCCGGGCATTTTCATGAATAAAAGTGTCTGGGACAAGCTTTTAATCCCACTAGGTGTGGGTAAAAACTTTACCGTAGGGAACTGTACAGAAAGAGTTAAAATATGAGCCCATACCCATTTCTGTATAGGTACCTCAGACTTTGGATGGACAATGAAGTCTTCAGGTGCATTTTCCCACCCTGGAATTGATACGAGTTAAAGATATGGATGAAAGCTATCAATCTAACCACCTGCGGTCAAGAACTTTGCCGTAGGGGGGTGGCAGTAAAGCCACTGCTGCCACCACCCGTAATGGAAAAAAAATGAGAAATTGGGTATGGGGTTGTCAGCTTCTGGTGCACTTTCCCACCCGGGCATTTTCATGAATAAAAGTGTCTGGGACAAGCTTTTAATCCCACTAGGTGTGGGTAAAAACTTTACCGTAGGGAACTGTACAGAAAGAGTTAAAATATGAGCCCATACCCATTTCTGTATAGGTACCTCAGACTTTGGATGGACAATGAAGTCTTCAGGTGCATTTTCCCACCCTGGAATTGATACGAGTTAAAGATATGGATGAAAGCTATCAATCTAACCACCTGCGGTCAAGAACTTTGCCGTAGGGGGGTGGCAGTAAAGCCACTGCTGCCACCACCCGTAATGGAAAAAAAATGAGAAATTGGGTATGGGGTTGTCAGCTTCTGGTGCACTTTCCCACCCGGGCATTTTCATGAATAAAAGTGTCTGGGACAAGCTTTTAATCCCACTAGGTGTGGGTAAAAACTTTACCGTAGGGAACTGTACAGAAAGAGTTAAAATATGAGCCCATACCCATTTCTGTATAGGTACCTCAGACTTTGGATGGACAATGAAGTCTTCAGGTGCATTTTCCCACCCTGGAATTGATACGAGTTAAAGATATGGATGAAAGCTATCAATCTAACCACCTGCGGTCAAGAACTTTGCCGTAGGGGGGTGGCAGTAAAGCCACTGCTGCCACCACCCGTAATGGAAAAAAAATGAGAAATTGGGTATGGGGTTGTCAGCTTCTGGTGCACTTTCCCACCCGGGCATTTTCATGAATAAAAGTGTCTGGGACAAGCTTTTAATCCCACTAGGTGTGGGTAAAAACTTTACCGTAGGGAACTGTACAGAAAGAGTTAAAATATGAGCCCATACCCATTTCTGTATAGGTACCTCAGACTTTGGATGGACAATGAAGTCTTCAGGTGCATTTTCCCACCCTGGAATTGATACGAGTTAAAGATATGGATGAAAGCTATCAATCTAACCACCTGCGGTCAAGAACTTTGCCGTAGGGGGGTGGCAGTAAAGCCACTGCTGCCACCACCCGTAATGGAAAAAAAATGAGAAATTGGGTATGGGGTTGTCAGCTTCTGGTGCACTTTCCCACCCGGGCATTTTCATGAATAAAAGTGTCTGGGACAAGCTTTTAATCCCACTAGGTGTGGGTAAAAACTTTACCGTAGGGAACTGTACAGAAAGAGTTAAAATATGAGCCCATACCCATTTCTGTATAGGTACCTCAGACTTTGGATGGACAATGAAGTCTTCAGGTGCATTTTCCCACCCTGGAATTGATACGAGTTAAAGATATGGATGAAAGCTATCAATCTAACCACCTGCGGTCAAGAACTTTGCCGTAGGGGGGTGGCAGTAAAGCCACTGCTGCCACCACCCGTAATGGAAAAAAAATGAGAAATTGGGTATGGGGTTGTCAGCTTCTGGTGCACTTTCCCACCCGGGCATTTTCATGAATAAAAGTGTCTGGGACAAGCTTTTAATCCCACTAGGTGTGGGTAAAAACTTTACCGTAGGGAACTGTACAGAAAGAGTTAAAATATGAGCCCATACCCATTTCTGTATAGGTACCTCAGACTTTGGATGGACAATGAAGTCTTCAGGTGCATTTTCCCACCCTGGAATTGATACGAGTTAAAGATATGGATGAAAGCTATCAATCTAACCACCTGCGGTCAAGAACTTTGCCGTAGGGGGGTGGCAGTAAAGCCACTGCTGCCACCACCCGTAATGGAAAAAAAATGAGAAATTGGGTATGGGGTTGTCAGCTTCTGGTGCACTTTCCCACCCGGGCATTTTCATGAATAAAAGTGTCTGGGACAAGCTTTTAATCCCACTAGGTGTGGGTAAAAACTTTACCGTAGGGAACTGTACAGAAAGAGTTAAAATATGAGCCCATACCCATTTCTGTATAGGTACCTCAGACTTTGGATGGACAATGAAGTCTTCAGGTGCATTTTCCCACCCTGGAATTGATACGAGTTAAAGATATGGATGAAAGCTATCAATCTAACCACCTGCGGTCAAGAACTTTGCCGTAGGGGGGTGGCAGTAAAGCCACTGCTGCCACCACCCGTAATGGAAAAAAAATGAGAAATTGGGTATGGGGTTGTCAGCTTCTGGTGCACTTTCCCACCCGGGCATTTTCATGAATAAAAGTGTCTGGGACAAGCTTTTAATCCCACTAGGTGTGGGTAAAAACTTTACCGTAGGGAACTGTACAGAAAGAGTTAAAATATGAGCCCATACCCATTTCTGTATAGGTACCTCAGACTTTGGATGGACAATGAAGTCTTCAGGTGCATTTTCCCACCCTGGAATTGATACGAGTTAAAGATATGGATGAAAGCTATCAATCTAACCACCTGCGGTCAAGAACTTTGCCGTAGGGGGGTGGCAGTAAAGCCACTGCTGCCACCACCCGTAATGGAAAAAAAATGAGAAATTGGGTATGGGGTTGTCAGCTTCTGGTGCACTTTCCCACCCGGGCATTTTCATGAATAAAAGTGTCTGGGACAAGCTTTTAATCCCACTAGGTGTGGGTAAAAACTTTACCGTAGGGAACTGTACAGAAAGAGTTAAAATATGAGCCCATACCCATTTCTGTATAGGTACCTCAGACTTTGGATGGACAATGAAGTCTTCAGGTGCATTTTCCCACCCTGGAATTGATACGAGTTAAAGATATGGATGAAAGCTATCAATCTAACCACCTGCGGTCAAGAACTTTGCCGTAGGGGGGTGGCAGTAAAGCCACTGCTGCCACCACCCGTAATGGAAAAAAAATGAGAAATTGGGTATGGGGTTGTCAGCTTCTGGTGCACTTTCCCACCCGGGCATTTTCATGAATAAAAGTGTCTGGGACAAGCTTTTAATCCCACTAGGTGTGGGTAAAAACTTTACCGTAGGGAACTGTACAGAAAGAGTTAAAATATGAGCCCATACCCATTTCTGTATAGGTACCTCAGACTTTGGATGGACAATGAAGTCTTCAGGTGCATTTTCCCACCCTGGAATTGATACGAGTTAAAGATATGGATGAAAGCTATCAATCTAACCACCTGCGGTCAAGAACTTTGCCGTAGGGGGGTGGCAGTAAAGCCACTGCTGCCACCACCCGTAATGGAAAAAAAATGAGAAATTGGGTATGGGGTTGTCAGCTTCTGGTGCACTTTCCCACCCGGGCATTTTCATGAATAAAAGTGTCTGGGACAAGCTTTTAATCCCACTAGGTGTGGGTAAAAACTTTACCGTAGGGAACTGTACAGAAAGAGTTAAAATATGAGCCCATACCCATTTCTGTATAGGTACCTCAGACTTTGGATGGACAATGAAGTCTTCAGGTGCATTTTCCCACCCTGGAATTGATACGAGTTAAAGATATGGATGAAAGCTATCAATCTAACCACCTGCGGTCAAGAACTTTGCCGTAGGGGGGTGGCAGTAAAGCCACTGCTGCCACCACCCGTAATGGAAAAAAAATGAGAAATTGGGTATGGGGTTGTCAGCTTCTGGTGCACTTTCCCACCCGGGCATTTTCATGAATAAAAGTGTCTGGGACAAGCTTTTAATCCCACTAGGTGTGGGTAAAAACTTTACCGTAGGGAACTGTACAGAAAGAGTTAAAATATGAGCCCATACCCATTTCTGTATAGGTACCTCAGACTTTGGATGGACAATGAAGTCTTCAGGTGCATTTTCCCACCCTGGAATTGATACGAGTTAAAGATATGGATGAAAGCTATCAATCTAACCACCTGCGGTCAAGAACTTTGCCGTAGGGGGGTGGCAGTAAAGCCACTGCTGCCACCACCCGTAATGGAAAAAAAATGAGAAATTGGGTATGGGGTTGTCAGCTTCTGGTGCACTTTCCCACCCGGGCATTTTCATGAATAAAAGTGTCTGGGACAAGCTTTTAATCCCACTAGGTGTGGGTAAAAACTTTACCGTAGGGAACTGTACAGAAAGAGTTAAAATATGAGCCCATACCCATTTCTGTATAGGTACCTCAGACTTTGGATGGACAATGAAGTCTTCAGGTGCATTTTCCCACCCTGGAATTGATACGAGTTAAAGATATGGATGAAAGCTATCAATCTAACCACCTGCGGTCAAGAACTTTGCCGTAGGGGGGTGGCAGTAAAGCCACTGCTGCCACCACCCGTAATGGAAAAAAAATGAGAAATTGGGTATGGGGTTGTCAGCTTCTGGTGCACTTTCCCACCCGGGCATTTTCATGAATAAAAGTGTCTGGGACAAGCTTTTAATCCCACTAGGTGTGGGTAAAAACTTTACCGTAGGGAACTGTACAGAAAGAGTTAAAATATGAGCCCATACCCATTTCTGTATAGGTACCTCAGACTTTGGATGGACAATGAAGTCTTCAGGTGCATTTTCCCACCCTGGAATTGATACGAGTTAAAGATATGGATGAAAGCTATCAATCTAACCACCTGCGGTCAAGAACTTTGCCGTAGGGGGGTGGCAGTAAAGCCACTGCTGCCACCACCCGTAATGGAAAAAAAATGAGAAATTGGGTATGGGGTTGTCAGCTTCTGGTGCACTTTCCCACCCGGGCATTTTCATGAATAAAAGTGTCTGGGACAAGCTTTTAATCCCACTAGGTGTGGGTAAAAACTTTACCGTAGGGAACTGTACAGAAAGAGTTAAAATATGAGCCCATACCCATTTCTGTATAGGTACCTCAGACTTTGGATGGACAATGAAGTCTTCAGGTGCATTTTCCCACCCTGGAATTGATACGAGTTAAAGATATGGATGAAAGCTATCAATCTAACCACCTGCGGTCAAGAACTTTGCCGTAGGGGGGTGGCAGTAAAGCCACTGCTGCCACCACCCGTAATGGAAAAAAAATGAGAAATTGGGTATGGGGTTGTCAGCTTCTGGTGCACTTTCCCACCCGGGCATTTTCATGAATAAAAGTGTCTGGGACAAGCTTTTAATCCCACTAGGTGTGGGTAAAAACTTTACCGTAGGGAACTGTACAGAAAGAGTTAAAATATGAGCCCATACCCATTTCTGTATAGGTACCTCAGACTTTGGATGGACAATGAAGTCTTCAGGTGCATTTTCCCACCCTGGAATTGATACGAGTTAAAGATATGGATGAAAGCTATCAATCTAACCACCTGCGGTCAAGAACTTTGCCGTAGGGGGGTGGCAGTAAAGCCACTGCTGCCACCACCCGTAATGGAAAAAAAATGAGAAATTGGGTATGGGGTTGTCAGCTTCTGGTGCACTTTCCCACCCGGGCATTTTCATGAATAAAAGTGTCTGGGACAAGCTTTTAATCCCACTAGGTGTGGGTAAAAACTTTACCGTAGGGAACTGTACAGAAAGAGTTAAAATATGAGCCCATACCCATTTCTGTATAGGTACCTCAGACTTTGGATGGACAATGAAGTCTTCAGGTGCATTTTCCCACCCTGGAATTGATACGAGTTAAAGATATGGATGAAAGCTATCAATCTAACCACCTGCGGTCAAGAACTTTGCCGTAGGGGGGTGGCAGTAAAGCCACTGCTGCCACCACCCGTAATGGAAAAAAAATGAGAAATTGGGTATGGGGTTGTCAGCTTCTGGTGCACTTTCCCACCCGGGCATTTTCATGAATAAAAGTGTCTGGGACAAGCTTTTAATCCCACTAGGTGTGGGTAAAAACTTTACCGTAGGGAACTGTACAGAAAGAGTTAAAATATGAGCCCATACCCATTTCTGTATAGGTACCTCAGACTTTGGATGGACAATGAAGTCTTCAGGTGCATTTTCCCACCCTGGAATTGATACGAGTTAAAGATATGGATGAAAGCTATCAATCTAACCACCTGCGGTCAAGAACTTTGCCGTAGGGGGGTGGCAGTAAAGCCACTGCTGCCACCACCCGTAATGGAAAAAAAATGAGAAATTGGGTATGGGGTTGTCAGCTTCTGGTGCACTTTCCCACCCGGGCATTTTCATGAATAAAAGTGTCTGGGACAAGCTTTTAATCCCACTAGGTGTGGGTAAAAACTTTACCGTAGGGAACTGTACAGAAAGAGTTAAAATATGAGCCCATACCCATTTCTGTATAGGTACCTCAGACTTTGGATGGACAATGAAGTCTTCAGGTGCATTTTCCCACCCTGGAATTGATACGAGTTAAAGATATGGATGAAAGCTATCAATCTAACCACCTGCGGTCAAGAACTTTGCCGTAGGGGGGTGGCAGTAAAGCCACTGCTGCCACCACCCGTAATGGAAAAAAAATGAGAAATTGGGTATGGGGTTGTCAGCTTCTGGTGCACTTTCCCACCCGGGCATTTTCATGAATAAAAGTGTCTGGGACAAGCTTTTAATCCCACTAGGTGTGGGTAAAAACTTTACCGTAGGGAACTGTACAGAAAGAGTTAAAATATGAGCCCATACCCATTTCTGTATAGGTACCTCAGACTTTGGATGGACAATGAAGTCTTCAGGTGCATTTTCCCACCCTGGAATTGATACGAGTTAAAGATATGGATGAAAGCTATCAATCTAACCACCTGCGGTCAAGAACTTTGCCGTAGGGGGGTGGCAGTAAAGCCACTGCTGCCACCACCCGTAATGGAAAAAAAATGAGAAATTGGGTATGGGGTTGTCAGCTTCTGGTGCACTTTCCCACCCGGGCATTTTCATGAATAAAAGTGTCTGGGACAAGCTTTTAATCCCACTAGGTGTGGGTAAAAACTTTACCGTAGGGAACTGTACAGAAAGAGTTAAAATATGAGCCCATACCCATTTCTGTATAGGTACCTCAGACTTTGGATGGACAATGAAGTCTTCAGGTGCATTTTCCCACCCTGGAATTGATACGAGTTAAAGATATGGATGAAAGCTATCAATCTAACCACCTGCGGTCAAGAACTTTGCCGTAGGGGGGTGGCAGTAAAGCCACTGCTGCCACCACCCGTAATGGAAAAAAAAATGAGAAATTGGGTATGGGGTTGTCAGCTTCTGGTGCACTTTCCCACCCGGGCATTTTCATGAATAAAAGTGTCTGGGACAAGCTTTTAATCCCACTAGGTGTGGGTAAAAACTTTACCGTAGGGAACTGTACAGAAAGAGTTAAAATATGAGCCCATACCCATTTCTGTATAGGTACCTCAGACTTTGGATGGACAATGAAGTCTTCAGGTGCATTTTCCCACCCTGGAATTGATACGAGTTAAAGATATGGATGAAAGCTATCAATCTAACCACCTGCGGTCAAGAACTTTGCCGTAGGGGGGTGGCAGTAAAGCCACTGCTGCCACCACCCGTAATGGAAAAAAAAATGAGAAATTGGGTATGGGGTTGTCAGCTTCTGGTGCACTTTCCCACCCGGGCATTTTCATGAATAAAAGTGTCTGGGACAAGCTTTTAATCCCACTAGGTGTGGGTAAAAACTTTACCGTAGGGAACTGTACAGAAAGAGTTAAAATATGAGCCCATACCCATTTCTGTATAGGTACCTCAGACTTTGGATGGACAATGAAGTCTTCAGGTGCATTTTCCCACCCTGGAATTGATACGAGTTAAAGATATGGATGAAAGCTATCAATCTAACCACCTGCGGTCAAGAACTTTGCCGTAGGGGGGTGGCAGTAAAGCCACTGCTGCCACCACCCGTAATGGAAAAAAAATGAGAAATTGGGTATGGGGTTGTCAGCTTCTGGTGCACTTTCCCACCCGGGCATTTTCATGAATAAAAGTGTCTGGGACAAGCTTTTAATCCCACTAGGTGTGGGGTAAAAACTTTGCCGTAGGGAACTGTACAGAAAGACTTAAAATATGAGCCCATACCCATTTCTGTAAAGGTACCTCAGACTTTGGATGGACAATGAAGTCGCTTTTCTCCCATCCCCCTACGGCAAAGTTCTTGACTGCAGGTGGTTAGATTGAAAGCTATTATCCATATCTTCAACTCGTATCAATCCCTGGATGGGAAAGAGCACCTGAAGACTCCACTGGCCATCCAAAGTCTGAGGTACCTATACAGTTATGGGTATGGGCTCATTTTTTCAGTCTTTCTGTACAGTTGCCTACGGCAAAGTTTTTTCCAACACCTAGTGGGATTGAAAGCTTGTCCCAGACCCTTTTATTCATGAAAATGCCCAGGTGGGAAAGTGCACCGGAAGCTGACAACAACATACTCAATTTCTCATTTTGGTCCATTATGGGTGGTGGCAGCAGTCGCTTTACTCCCACCCTCCTACGGCAAAGTTCTTGACCGCAGGTGGTTAGATTGAAAGCTATTATCCATATCTTCAACTCGTATCAATCCCTGGGTGGGAAAGTGCACCTGAAGACTTCACTGGCCATCCAAAGTCTGAGGTACCTATACAGTTATGGGTATGGGCTCATTTTTTCAGTCTTTCTGTACAGTTCCCTACGGCAAAGTTTTTTCCCACAACTAATAGGATTGAAAGCTTGTCCCAGACCCTTTTATTCATGAAAATGCCCAGGTGGGAAAGTGAACCGGAAGCTGACAACAACATACTCAATTTCTCATTTTGGTCCATTATGGGTGGTGGCAGCAGTCGCTTTACTCCCACCCTCCTACGGCAAAGTTCTTGACCGCAGGTGGTTAGATTGAAAGCTATTATCCATATCTTCAACTCGTATCAATCCCTGGGTGGGAAAGTGCACCTGAAGACTTCACTGGCCATCCAAAGTCTGAGGTACCTATACAGTTATGGGTATGGCCTCATTTTTTTCAGTCTTTCTGTACAGTTCCCTACGGCAAAGTTTTTTCCCACACCTAGTGGGATTGAAAGCTTGTCCCAGACCCTTTTATTCATGAAAATGCCCAGGTGGGAAAGTGCACCGGAAGCTGACAACAACATACTCAATTTCTCATTTTGGTCCATTATGGGTGGTGGCAGCAGTCGCTTTACTCCCACCCTCCTACGGCAAAGTTCTTGACCGCAGGTGGTTAGATTGAAAGCTATTATCCATATCTTCAACTCGTATCAATCCCTGGGAGGGAAAGTGCACCTGAAGACTTCACTGGCCATCCAAAGTCTGAGGTACCTATACAGTTATGGGTATGGGCTCATTTTTTCAGTCTTTCTGTACAGTTCCCTACGGCAAAGTTTTTTCCCACACCTAGTGGGATTAAAAGCTTGTCCCAGACCCTTTCATTCATGAAAATGCCCAGGTGGGAAAGTGCACCGGAAGCTGACAACAACATACTCAATTTCTCATTTTGGTCCATTATGGGTGGAGGCAGCAGTCGCTTTACTCCCACCCTCCTACGGCAAAGTTCTTGACCGCAGGTGGTTAGATTGAAAGCTATTATCCATATCTTCAACTCGTATCAATCCCTGGGTGGGAAAGTGCACCTGAAGACTTCACTGGCCATCCAAAGTCTGAGGTACCTATACAGTTATGGGTATGGGCTCATTTTTTCAGTCTTTCTGTACAGTTCCCTACGGCAAAGTTTTTTCCCACAACTAATTGGATTTAAAGCTTGTCCCAGACCCTTTTATTCATGAAAATGCCCAGGTGGGAAAGTGAACCGGAAGCTGACAACAACATACTCAATTTCTCATTTTGGTCCATTATGGGTGGTGGCAGCAGTCGCTTTACTCCCACCCTCCTACGGCAAAGTTCTTGACCGCAGGTGGTTAGATTGAAAGCTATTATCCATATCTTCAACTCGTATCAATCCCTGGGAGGGAAAGTGCACCTGAAGACTTCACTGGCCATCCAAAGTCTGAGGTACCTATACAGTTATGGGTATGGGCTCATTTTTTCAGTCTTTCTGTACAGTTCCCTACGGCAAAGTTTTTTCCCACACCTAGTGGGATTGAAAGCTTGTCCCAGACCCTTTTATTCATGAAAATGCCCAGGTGGGAAAGTGCACCGGAAGCTGACAACAACATACTCAATTTCTCATTTTGGTCCATTATGGGTGGTGGCAGCAGTCGCTTTACTCCCACCCTCCTACGGCAAAGTTCTTGACCGCAGGTGGTTAGATTGAAAGCTATTATCCATATCTTCAACTCGTATCAATCCCTGGGAGGGAAAGTGCACCTGAAGACTTCACTGGCCATCCAAAGTCTGAGGTACCTATACAGTTATGGGTATGGGCTCATTTTTTCAGTCTTTCTGTACAGTTCCCTACGGCAAAGTTTTTTCCCACACCTAGTGGGATTGAAAGCTTGTCCCAGACCCTTTTATTCATGAAAATGCCCAGGTGGGAAAGTGCACCGGAAGCTGACAACAACATACTCAATTTCTCATTTTGGTCCATTATGGGTGGAGGCAGCAGTCGCTTTACTCCCACCCTCCTACGGCAAAGTTCTTGACCGCAGGTGGTTAGAATGAAAGCTATTATCCATATCTTCAACTCGTATCAATCCCTGGGTGGGAAAGTGCACCTGAAGACTTCACTGGCCATCCAAAGTCTGAGGTACCTATACAGTTATGGGTATGGGCTCATTTTTTTCAGTCTTTCTGTACAGTTCCCTACGGCAAAGTTTTTTCCCACACCTAGTGGGATTGAAAGCTTGTCCCAGACCCTTTTATTCATGAAAATGCCCAGGTGGGAAAGTGCACCGGAAGCTGACAACAACATACTCAATTTCTCATTTTGGTCCATTATGGGTGGTGGCAGCAGTCGCTTTACTCCCACCCTCCTACGGCAAAGTTCTTGACCGCAGGTGGTTAGATTGAAAGCTATTATCCATATCTTCAACTCGTATCAATCCCTGGGAGGGAAAGTGCACCTGAAGACTTAACTGGCCATCCAAAGTCTGAGGTACCTATACAGTTATGGGTATGGGCTCATTTTTTCAGTCTTTCTGTACAGTTCCCTACGGCAAAGTTTTTTCCCACACCTAGTGGGATTAAAAGCTTGTCCCAGACCCTTTCATTCATGAAAATGCCCAGGTGGGAAAGTGCACCGGAAGCTGACAACAACATACTCAATTTCTCATTTTGGTCCATTATGGGTGAAGGCAGCAGTCGCTTTACTCCCACCCTCCTACGGCAAAGTTCTTGACCGCAGGTGGTTAGATTGAAAGCTATTATCCATATCTTCAACTCGTATCAATCCCTGGGTGGGAAAGTGCACCTGAAGACTTCACTGGCCATCCAAAGTCTGAGGTACCTATACAGTTATGGGTATGGGCTCATTTTTTCAGTCTTTCTGTACAGTTCCCTACGGCAAAGTTTTTTCCCACAACTAATTGGATTTAAAGCTTGTCCCAGACCCTTTTATTCATGAAAATGCCCAGGTGGGAAAGTGAACCGGAAGCTGACAACAACATACTCAATTTCTCATTTTGGTCCATTATGGGTGGTGGCAGCAGTCGCTTTACTCCCACCCTCCTACGGCAAAGTTCTTGACCGCAGGTGGTTAGATTGAAAGCTATTATCCATATCTTCAACTCGTATCAATCCCTGGGTGGGAAAGTGCACCTGAAGACTTCACTGGCCATCCAAAGTCTGAGGTACCTATACAGTTATGGGTATGGGCTCATTTTTTCAGTCTTTCTGTACAGTTCCCTACGGCAAAGTTTTTTCCCACACCTAGTGGGATTGAAAGCTTGTCCCAGACCCTTTTATTCATGAAAATGCCCAGGTGGGAAAGTGCACCGGAAGCTGACAACAACATACTCAATTTCTCATTTTGGTCCATTATGGGTGGTGGCAGCAGTCGCTTTACTCCCACCCTCCTACGGCAAAGTTCTTGACCGCAGGTGGTTAGATTGAAAGCTATTATCCATATCTTCAACTCGTATCAATCCCTGGGAGGGAAAGTGCACCTGAAGACTTCACTGGCCATCCAAAGTCTGAGGTACCTATACAGTTATGGGTATGGGCTCATTTTTTCAGTCTTTCTGTACAGTTCCCTACGGCAAAGTTTTTTCCCACACCTAGTGGGATTGAAAGCTTGTCCCAGACCCTTTTATTCATGAAAATGCCCAGGTGGGAAAGTGCACCGGAAGCTGACAACAACATACTCAATTTCTCATTTTGGTCCATTATGAGTGGAGGCAGCAGTCGCTTTACTCCCACCCTCCTACGGCAAAGTTCTTGACCGCAGGTGGTTAGAATGAAAGCTATTATCTATATCTTCAACTCGTATCAATCCCTGGGTGGGAAAGTGCACCTGAAGACTTCACTGGCCATCCAAAGTCTGAGGTACCTATACAGTTATGGGTATGGGCTCATTTTTTTCAGTCTTTCTGTACAGTTCCCTACGGCAAAGTTTTTTCCCACACCTAGTGGGATTGAAAGCTTGTCCCAGACCCTTTTATTCATGAAAATGCCCAGGTGGGAAAGTGCACCGGAAGCTGACAACAACATACTCAATTTCTCATTTTGGTCCATTATGGGTGGTGGCAGCAGTCGCTTTACTCCCACCCTCCTACGGCAAAGTTCTTGACCGCAGGTGGTTAGATTGAAAGCTATTATCCATATCTTCAACTCGTATCAATCCCTGGGAGGGAAAGTGCACCTGAAGACTTCACTGGCCATCCAAAGTCTGAGGAACCTATACAGTTATGGGTATGGGCTCATTTTTTCAGTCTTTCTGTACAGTTCCCTACGGCAAAGTTTTTTCCCACACCTAGTGGGATTAAAAGCTTGTCCCAGACCCTTTCATTCATGAAAATGCCCAGGTGGGAAAGTGCACCGGAAGCTGACAACAACATACTCAATTTCTCATTTTGGTCCATTATGGGTGGAGGCAGCAGTCGCTTTACTCCCAACCTCCTACGGCAAAGTTCTTGGCCGCAGGTGGTTAGATTGAAAGCTATTATCCATATCTTCAACTCGTATCAATCCCTGGGTGGGAAAGTGCACCTGAAGACTTCACTGGCCATCCAAAGTCTGAGGTACCTATACAGTTATGGGTATGGGCTCATTTTTTTCAGTCTTTCTGTACAGTTCCCTACGGCAAAGTTTTTTCCCACAACTAATTGGATTTAAAGCTTGTCCCAGACCCTTTTATTCATGAAAATGCCCAGGTGGGAAAGTGAACCGGAAGCTGACAACAACATACTCAATTTCTCATTTTGGTCCATTATGGGTGGTGGCAGCAGTCGCTTTACTCCCACCCTCCTACGGCAAAGTTCTTGACCGCAGGTGGTTAGATTGAAAGCTATTATCCATATCTTCAACTCGTATCAATCCCTGGGTGGGAAAGTGCACCTGAAGACTTCACTGGCCATCCAAAGTCTGAGGTACCTATACAGTTATGGGTATGGGCTCATTTTTTCAGTCTTTCTGTACAGTTCCCTACGGCAAAGTTTTTTCCCACACCTAGTGGGATTGAAAGCTTGTCCCAGACCCTTTTATTCATGAAAATGCCCAGGTGGGAAAGTGCACCGGAAGCTGACAACAACATACTCAATTTCTCATTTTGGTCCATTATGGGTGGTGGCAGCAGTCGCTTTACTCCCACCCTCCTACGGCAAAGTTCTTGACCGCAGGTGGTTAGATTGAAAGCTATTATCCATATCTTCAACTCGTATCAATCCCTGGGAGGGAAAGTGCACCTGAAGACTTCACTGGCCATCCAAAGTCTGAGGTACCTATACAGTTATGGGTATGGGCTCATTTTTTCAGTCTTTCTGTACAGTTCCCTACGGCAAAGTTTTTTCCCACACCTAGTGGGATTGAAAGCTTGTCCCAGACCCTTTTATTCATGAAAATGCCCAGGTGGGAAAGTGCACCGGAAGCTGACAACAACATACTCAATTTCTCATTTTGGTCCATTATGGGTGGAGGCAGCAGTCGCTTTACTCCCACCCTCCTACGGCAAAGTTCTTGACCGCAGGTGGTTAGATTGAAAGCTATTATCCATATCTTCAACTCGTATCAATCCCTGGGTGGGAAAGTGCACCTGAAGACTTCACTGGCCATCCAAAGTCTGAGGTACCTATACAGTTATGGGTATGGGCTCATTTTTTTCAGTCTTTCTGTACAGTTCCCTACGGCAAAGTTTTTTCCCACACCTAGTGGGATTGAAAGCTTGTCCCAGACCCTTTTATTCATGAAAATGCCCAGGTGGGAAAGTGCACCGGAAGCTTGTCCATTATGGGTGGTGGCAGCAGTCTTTCTGTACAGTTAGTTCCTTACGGCAAAGTTTTTCCCACACGTGGCGATGTTTTTTTTTTTCGTGTCCAACGTACATTCTTTCGGCAAGCCTCGCAAGCTCCATACGGTAAAGTACGCCACCGGACATGGATCAAATAAAAGGTAATAAATCAGAGATGAAATGATTTTTTGGGGGTTAAAACCTTCTGGAAATTGAATCCCACCTACACTTTCTCAGTAACATCCAAATATTAAAGAAAAATTCCTTGGCTCTAACTCCAAATGGACAATTTTATGTTAAGGGGGTCCTTAAATCTTTTGACATCTTCCGATGTGCTATTTTTTAACCTTTTCTTATCAAACCGATAAAAATCACTACTTACTCTAAAATTCATGACCCAATTTTTTTTACAGTGTGCTTTAATCCCCTTAATTGCTATTTGAGGCATAAAACATGAAGAAATAGTATGAAATTCATAACAGTGTAGCTATGGCCATTCATTGACTGGGGAAAATTAGGTGAACGTTCGTCTGTAATGCCCACTGCTCACGACGTACTTATCATAGAAATTTAAACTGTGAGGTCACCAAAGGTTCTAAACGCCTAAATAAAATAATTAAAAATACTAATCAGGAATAACCTTTGTAATTTGAAAATAAATAAAAATGGCCTTCAACACGGAGTCTTGGCTCACACCGAACAGAAAGCTATAAAGGTTGAATACTTAAAATTCTTTACTTGATTTTTTGTTATGGTTTGACCATCAATTTTCCTAATATGATATCGCACGTTCTTTCAGATTATCTTTTTTACTTAATTGGCTTTAGAGTTACAATGCATGATGTCGTCTGTTTATGTAGTTCATATGTGTTTTTCGTTTCTCGTTGGTTTTCCCGTTTGAATGGTTTTATACTAGTAGTTTTGGGGCCCTCTATAACTTGCTGTTCGGTGTCACAGGCGCTTGGGTGTATGATACAGATTTTTTTGGGGGATTTTTTTTTTGCTGATTAAAATATTTAATTTTCTATATTAATAATACATATCTATCACTTCTGTGCATGTCTCACCTAGTTTCGAGTGTTTTAAACGACCCAGAGAAAATACCCAATTTTACTATCCATACTAGTTTCTTAGTATGGATAGTAAAATTGGGTATTTTCTCTGGGTCGTTTAAAACACTCGAAACTAGGTGAAACATGCACAGAAGTGATAGATATGAATTATAAATATAGAAAATTGAATATTTTAATCAGCAAAAAAAAATCCAAAAAAAAAATCTGTATCATACACCCAAGCGCCTGTGTTCGGTGTGAGCCAAGGCTCCGTGTTGCAGGTCGTACCTTGACCTATAATGGTTTACTTTTATGAATTATTACTTGGGAGGAGAGTTGTCTCATTGGCACTCATACCACATCTTCCTATATCTATCTATATCTATACATTTTTTTTTCAACAAAAGAATACATCACAAGAATATAAGTTTTGTAAGAAACGTGGGAAATTGTGTTGGACTTGAAGATAAGGCAAAGTGACAAATATCTGAAAGAATGAATCGTTTTATGGTATTAAACAAAGAAATCAAATGATTTTTTAATTATCCAGAACTCTTCACAAACAAAACCCACATGTATACGCATTGAATAAATAGTAGGCCATTCTTAAATGATCACACCGTAGAAGTAGTTGTGCTCTCAATCAATGAGATATTTTGTTAATTAACCCCATCAACTTAATAGTTTTTTTTACAATGGATAAACCTATTTTTTATTATTATTAAATAATATCATCTCTGAACATTATTATTCTTATAAATGACACGGTTGTATGTGATGATTATAATAAATATTTAAAACAAATTCCTTTCAAGCTTTGTAAAAAGAAAGTTTCATTTTATGTATCGGAATGTGTAACAAGTGAATATTTCAATCCCCACTGGAAGGCCTCTGACAGACTGGGTGAGCATAAAATCATAGCCGTCGACAAACAAGTTACAACCTACAAACGTTTTACTGTCGACCACACTGTTATGCAATTAGTTCTACATTTGGAAGGGGTATAAAAAATGGCAAATAAAACACTGTCCACACTAAGGACTATACGGATTATTTGAGGATGCTGAATGTATAGAAAGCCAGTATATAGTAATTCTTTCGAACATAAGATATTTCTTATTTCGTTTATTTGAAAGCTTATACAATTTACACAGGAACGAGTTTAAGTCAACTCACATTAAATAGTTGTTCTATGCTACGCTTACAACAGTAAAGACCGTATCTGATCTGTAGGTTTGTTCGTTCGTTCGTTTTTCCGTGTATCCATCCATTTATACTGTATTAGATTGAAAGACGACATTGCAGTCAGATCAAGTTGAAACTAGGTACACAGGTTTATTAAAATATATTCTTTTTAAAATTATTTACGGTTCTCTGAATATTGAAAATAATTGTGCGAGCAAATCATCATAGACAAACACTGTTGGTTTTTTTTCTAATTTAATTCGTTTACTTTTTATTCTCATTTCGTATCCGTACATTACTCGTATATTATAACTATTATGTGATTGGGGGATATACGATCCGTTTTTAATAGTTTATTTGTAATCCTTGATTTTTGTTTACCATCTCGGTTAAGAGTTTGGGAAACTGAGAAAAAGTAAAGAAGGCATCAAAATATAGTATATGCCCTTCTCTATAGAGTAAAATACGTAGAGGAGCGCACTTTCCATTCTATAAATACATATATAATAACATGAAGTATGTGTTTATGTAGGGGAATAAAAATCGTCGCTAAAAAGATTGTTCCCTTGCTTGTTGTGTATTTTGCGCTGTGCATTTGCTGATTAAAGATACCCTATCTCCTTTGTTTTTCTATTGTATTACGATATTCTGACTTTTTACGATTTTCTGGGACGTTCCCCCTTTACTGATTTATATTAAAGCAGACATTTAGCAAGGAAAATAGTCAGTACATTAGGCTACAGACGGCATTGATGTTGTAGTGTACCTTCTGACTTGATATGATGGATACCTCTAGTTATTTAAAGGTAAAAAACAATATAAACCGTATTGGTAGCCATATTTTATTTTTAACAGAACGTTGTTTCATTATGTCGTTTTGTGGTTTTCTCATATACCACATTATGATTCTTTGACAAGTTGATTCTCATTGTGTTCTTTAGTGGTCGCTAGAATTGGTCGCTAGCTTGATTGGTCGCTAGGATTGGTCGCTAGCTTGAGTCTGGTGAAAATATAGGTAGATTTTCGGTGATTCAGATGTCAACTAAGATTGTAGTCCTACTGTACAGCTACATGAATATACAGCGTAAAAGGGTTTAAAATTGCAAAGGCAGATTTATTGGGGGAGGAGGGAGCTGAAGGCACGCCCTTTTCAGGGAGCTTCATGTATGGTAAATGTGTAGTCCTTTTTTTTTTTATATATAGCTTTACCCAAAAATGTTGACTTGCTAGACCCCCCCCCCCCTTTAAAAATCCTGGATTCTCATCCGATTTGATATAAATTTTAACTGTTATCAATGTTAGCTGAACATTTTGTTTAAATTATCTAGCATGTACATGTAATTTTAATCGTGGACATTTTAAATTCCTGTTAACTAATGCGTGACGTGGGCTTCTGGTACATAATAAAACATGGAATTATTCATCCAAACTCACAGAAAGATTCCTGAGATTTAAATTTCCACAGAATAATAAATTATTAAACAATAAAAATTTAAACATTTCTACGGAAGCCGATAAGGGCCATTCAAAAAAAAAATTTTATGTCGTAATTACGACATAGCATGTCGTAATTTCGACATAACATGTCGTAATTACGACATCGCTATGTCGTAATTTCGACATAACATAAACGAAGTCAAAAACCCTCTTCGACGCCGCATGTTAAAGTGTAACGTCGTGCCCAACGTTTGAAGGTAGAAATAGAGCTTCACCCTTATTACAAAAAACCCTGTAGTTTGCGCTTATAGATAGGGAGATGGAATGTTTGGCTTGCAATGTCAGTCCTCATATATTTCCACGTCTTATTTGTTTATTTCAAACTTGTCTGGCTATACAGCCCTTCCACGGCAGGTATCTTATAAAACTTAGATAGTATTTTAAAAATATATAAGTTTCTCACTGAAGGTATCCAAAGAAGGTAACCAAAGATTTTGCGACGATGCAAATATTAAACTTTACAATATAAATAAAAAATCTTTAACCAATGAATTCAAATAGCAAAAGCTATGCAATTAACAAATATCTACTTATTAAGCTTCATGCAAATTATTTAACAATGAAATACATTAAATATGAAATTTGGAGTTTTACCAAGGGAGCTAATAATTAATTAATAACACTGTCTGCCACACAGCATTTCGGGGGCTCTCCCTCTGGTATCTTTCCTCCCTCTTTTATAGCTGACTATGTGGGGCTTTTCTAATTATTGGGGGCATTATGATGACCTATAGTTGTTAATTTCTGTGTCATTTAGTCTCTTGGCAATCATAATACATATTCTTTTATATTTAGCGATGTAGTTATTACGACATAGCTATGTCGTTTTAACGACATAGTGATGTCGTTATTACGACATGATATGTCGAAATTACGACATAGCGATGTCGTTATAACGACATGTTATGTCGAAATTACGACATAGCGATGTCGTAATAACGACATGTTATGTCGTAATTACGACATAAAATTTTTTTTTTGAATGGCCCTTATCGGCTTCCGTACATTTCGAACATTTAATATTTTGATAAAATAAAATAATTCACTAACCCTTTGCCATGTTGCAGTTCAACTTTTAATCTGGGGTTCCTGAAAACTTAAATTGTATCTTGCAGTCATATGCACTGCAGCAGAACATCCATTTTCTTTTCTTTCTAACGTAACCCGTCACCAATGTATATGCACATCCATCCTGTGGAAAAATCTTGTCTAACCACCCAATTTTTTTTATTTTTTTTTTATTTTTTTTTTTGTGGTAATGAGCACTGTTGAATAGTTTTAAGTTTTACATTTGTCTATGGCAAATAAGAGTTAGAAATATTATTTAAAAGAGAAACATTATTAAAAAGATAAAAATATTTGCACATTTAAAATGGACATACATTTTTCACTATAATAATAAGAGTGTCACAATCAAAATTTTAAAATTATCTGGGTTTTTTTTTTTTTTTTTTGGTGATAATAAGCACTGTTACCGTACATGTATATATATACATTATATATATCATATGTATATAATAACATTCAGTCGAGCCATATTAATGTTTATTTATATAAACTGAAATCAATTTCGTAATAACAGAAACTTACATACAGACAGACAGGGGGAACTGTTACATTGAATGCCGCCAATGGCTTAGCAAAAGGGGCATTAAAATTGTAATAACTAGTAAAGATGCATTGGGACTGAGAAAAGTATTATTCATGCATTAGTAGTTTATAGCATACAGTTTAAAGTACTTATGTATATGTGTAAACAAATGTCTAATTACTAAAATTTTCTATGGATAAGGTTATACAATTAAATACTGATGTAGTGTATGATTAGCACATGTCATCAAATTAGCTTATAATTTCTACGATACAGGCATTTGTCAGGGATCATAAATTACTTGTTCCAACATCAATAAAACCTACATTTGTACAACATTCCGGAGCTGGTTCATCTCAGATTGATTATATCTTATCCTCACATGAGGATGTCATTCTAGACTACTTTACTCCTGAAAAACATGCAACAAATCTTTCTAGTCACAACATAGTTACTGCAGTCTTGGCTTCTAACATCTCGTCAAAAGTGAAACATTCGCATCAGTCTACTGCCATATGGAAATATCAATGGGACAAAACTGATCTCTTAGAATTTAGAAATATTGTTCAACTTGAACTAGGAAAATGTAATGGAAGAACTCAAAATGTAGTTGATGAATCAAACTTGGAGCTGTTAATGACAATTTTACAAAAAGCTACCAAGGTCTCTACTCCAAGGAAAATTATTCATCTTAAAGGTCCTAAGTGGAAGGCCTCTCCTACAGCAAAAATCCTTATAGACATATGTCACAATACATACAGAGAATAGTGTGAGAATGGCAAACCAGAGGGCCAACTGAAACACAAAAAAATTAAAGCTCAAAGGGAACTTCGTCGACAGTTCCGAATGGAAAAAACCCTGGATCGACAAGACCTGTACTACCAAATTATGGAAAACCCGTCTACAGAACTATTCCATCGTCTCATCAAGAGGAATAGGGGAAGCTCAGTGGTCAAAACTCACTTGCTAAAAATAGACAATTCCGAAGTAAATGATCCAGTCAAGCAACGTGGATGCTTCATGAAATACTTTGAAGATCTATCAGTACCGAAGGATAAAGGGTATGACGAAAAATACCTCGAGCTTTGTACTATAAGACATAAACTTATCTCTGAGATGTGTTCCAACAGTACAGAGGCTTTTGTACCATTTACTGAGAATGAGATCCAGAGCGGTATTAATCACCTACATACTGGTAAAGCAATAGACGAATTTGATATATGTGCCGAACAACTGAAGGCAGCAGGAGACATTTTAGTGCCAATTATAACAAAGTCTTTTAACTCAATACTAAGTAATGGTGCCTTCCCTGATGCTTTAAAGTCTGGAATCTTAACACCAATTCTGAAGAAATTAAAAGATCCTTCCATTTTGGATAATTACAGAGGAATAACTGTAACTCCTGTTTTCACTAAGTTATTTGAATGTGTATTACTCCCAAAAATTGAACAACATTTTGGAAATGATCAAAGTCCGCTTCAGTTTGGGTTTACAAAAGGCCTATCCATGCTACTAGCAGCACTGATTATCTCAGAAGCAAAATGTGAGAGCAAACTTACTCCTCTGACACCGTTATGTCTTATTACAGTTGACAGTATGAAGGCGTTTGATGTTGTCAGTCATATAATCGTTCTTGACAAGTTGTACGAAACAGGGGTGCACCCTAAGATATGGACTATCGTAAAAGACCTATATAATGGTATGACTTCTAAAGTAAGATGGGCTGGTGGAATTAGTGACAACTTTAAAATTCTTCAAGGAGTGAGACAAGGTGGAATTTTGTCTCCATTGCTATATAAAATCTATAACAACAATTTGCTAATGGAATTACAAATGGCAAGACTCGGATTTAGAATAGGCAACATTTATATGGGTTGTCCAACATGTGCCGACGACATCGCTCTTCTCTCAAGAGATACTAATGAACTACAATGTATGTTGTCAACTTTACATAGACATTCCTTACAAGATAGAGTTACAATTCACCCCACAAAGACAAAAGCAGTGGTATTCAGTAAAACAAAAAGTATAAAATCTTCATTGTCTTGGAAACTAGGGGACTCTGACATATCGCCAACCAACCAAGCAGTACATCTTGGTATTCTTAGGTCAGAACTGAAAGAAAATGTTTTAAATATAGAGGATCGTATTAGTTTATCTAGAAGGACAATGTATGCCTTACTTAATACAGGCCTCCACGGATCAAATGGTATCAATCCAATTGTCTCTTACAAAATTTACCAGTCTTACATCATACCGAAGTTATTATATGGTCTGGAAGTTCTCCCTCTGAATAACTCTCAATTAGACATCTTGAAAAGATTTCATATCTCAAATCTGCGCCGATTTCAATCTTTGCCAACGCGTACGGCAACATGTATAGTCTATTTACTATTGGGTGCACTACCGACATATGCAGAGATACACAAGAGGCATCTTAGTCTTCTCCATAACATTCTCACTTGTAATAACACAACAATAAGAAATCTTCTGCTCAGACAACGTGCAGTAAATGGTGATAACTGTGACAGTTTTTTTGGTAGAATTCAAGAAATTCTTGAATTGTATGAGTTACCAGATATTGATTCTCTATTACTGGAACAACCATCAAAATTAGCATTTAAATATCAGTGTAAATGTGCAATCCAGAAGACATGGACAAACTTACTTAAAGCTGAAATGGACAATAAATCAACTCTAAAATATATAAATGTAAATGTACTGTCTATTGGTACTCCTCATACATTATGGAAATCCCTCCGCTCAATGGTATCAGAAGTGAAGATGGGCATCACTAAAGCTAGGATGCTGACTGGCACATTTATGACACAAGTAACTAGATATAAATTTAAAATAGAAAACGCTGATCACATTTGCCAGCTATGTGCGATATATTCAGAGGATATTAAACATATCTTGATAGAATGTCCAGTTCTTCATAGTGTAAGACAATTATACTACAGCCGTTTGAAATTAGAAGTTATTCATGTAATTGGGGAAAAGAAATGGCTTGAACTCTTTGGAAACCATGAATCTATATTGCTGCTGATTTTGGACTGCTCAAACTTTAGTGAAAATTTTAATACCGAACAAATAACGGTCATTACAAAAATATCTACCGAATTGTGTCATCAGCTATATATTAAAAGACTTAAACTGTTGGAAGGACTCAAAATAACATCAAGAATTAACAAAGGGACAAGTTCATCTAATGTGTAGTATTTCTAAGTGATCAGTAACTTTAAAACATATATATTATTTGTCTTAATATATACATATCAGTGATTGAGGTGATGGCAAGGTAGTCTGCTCCCTTTTTTCTATAAACTTTACTTATAGTGTTGAGACCAGCATTAGTAGTATAGGTCGTGTATACATGTACATAATTCCTTGAGAGGACCTATGGAGAACCTGTGTATATAGTGTATATATATTTAAAGTGCTACAAGATATTCTTGGTGTTCCTTAATGGAAGTATAATACATACAGAAGAAGAAGAAGAAGATACACGTACATGTCATGTATTGTCAAAATTATACAATACTTTTAGGAAGATTTATAAAAAAATCAGGACAGTTACTATATATCTATCATGTTTATATCTCCAAGATTGTAAGGATTCTCCCAATATATCTTTAGGCGTAGCTTAGTAAGTTAGGTATGGACTTAAAGGCACTTGTTTCTATCAATGAGGGGTTTATTATCCACACCCATATGAAAAATCACGAAATCACTTGATTTTTCGTACAGGTGTGGATAGTAAACCGAACATTGACAGAAACAATTGCCTGTACACAATATACCACTCCTTTAGCCCCCACAAAAAAAAAAAAAATTATCTTCAATTTTTGGCCCCCCATTTTAAAGAAAAAAACCCCTTTTTACATCCAAAATAAAAATTTTACCAACATTTTTGTGTGATTTTTAACTTCAAAATTAAGAAGAAAAAAAACACACTTTGTATTTATACCCCCCATAAAAAAAATAAAAAAAATTTTTTGTAAAGAGCACACCAAAACCTTAATCCCGGGGTTTTTTATAAAACTTATTTTTTTCCCTAAGGGGAGTAGTATAGTACTTGAACGACTCCAGCACCCCCCTCCAAAAAAAAAAAAAAAATTTGACCCCCAAAAAATTACCCTCATTTCAAGTAAAAGAGCCCTAAATTTTCATAAAAAAAAAAAAGCAAAAAAACACCCCAAAAAACACCAAAAAAAAACCGGGATAACAGGCAGAGAAAAAATTCTGTGGGATTTAAGAGAAAAAAAAAATCAATTTTTACTTTAAAAAATGAAAGAAAAGCAAGCGAGCGGAGCGAGATACACTCCGGTTATCCTTAAAAAATGGAAGCGAACTGTTCCCCTTAAAAAATGGAAGCGAACGATTCCCTTTATGAATTACCAAAATATCCCCATTGTGCTATTATATGTGGTCAAACTGGATGTGGAAAAACAGAGTTTGTTCTTGATTTATTAGAAAAAGAATATAGTGGAGTTTTCAAATATATAGTCATACTTTGTCCAACCATCCAATGGAACAAAGCATACAAAAATCGTGAATGGATTGGTGATGTTAGAAAACCAAAAACAAAAAAATTAATAATTGTTAATCCTATTGTTGAAGTTAGAGAAGCAAACGGTTCCCTTTATGAAGAAGAGAAGCTACAAGAACTATTAAGAATGTTCTTTAAAAAATATGCTGGTCATCCAACATTATATATCATTGATGACTGCAGTGCAACAAAAGAACTAACAAAGAAAAAAGATATGCTGTCCGAGCTTGCATTTTCAGGAAGACATGCGGAACAATCAGTGTGGGTCATTTCACAGAGATACAACTCTGTTTTAAAAGATTTAAGAGAACAAACAAAATGGTTATGCATGTTCTACACAAAAGATAGAGATAGTTTTGATAATTGCCTAAGAGAAAATGATGTTATTCCTACTTTGGAAGAAAGACAAAGAATAAAGGAAGAACTTAAAAAAAAGAAACATCGTAAATTAATATTAAAGACAGATCAACCTACTGATTATTGGTTACTTAATTGATTTTTTTTAGCAATTCTCAAGTAATGCTTAAGTAATTCTTAAGTAATGCTTAAGTAATTCTTAAGTAATGCTTAAGTAATTTAACCAAAATAAGTAATTCTTAAGTAATTTAACCAAAATAAGCAAAATAATTCTTAAGTAATGCTTAAGTAATTCTTAAGTAATTTAACCAAAATAAGTAATTCTTAAGTAATTTAACCAAAAATAAGCAATAAAAAAAGCAATGCTGTTGGAAATACTAACAATTGCAACAAACACTGCAGTCTTATCATTGGTTGGATATGTTGTATTTAATTTTTTTAAAGTTAAAAATAAATTATATCCGTTTTTTAAAACGTATAAAATGAATGCTGAAGAATTATTAAGTGAGCAAATTGTGGAACACATAAATATTGATGATGAAGTGAGCAAAGTGAACGGTTCCCTTCAAGAAAAAAAACGCGAAAGATTATCAGCTGTTGTTGCTGGTGGGAGTAGTAAACAATATCTGGGTAAAGAATTACAACTGTCGGATATTGATAAAATGACAACAGAACAAATAAACAAACTATACTGCAAATATGAAGCAAGATTGGGAGCTAGTATGACCAAGACATTAGGAAACTCTTTTATAAATTTATATGTTATGGGTGTATCAAAGTTTTTCAAAGTTGTTAATCCACCAATTTTGATACAAGACTTAGAGGAAGATCCTTTTATCAATAATGCTTTAACTAATACATGTTGTGAACTGTACTATAGATATGGAATGTATCTTGCTCCTTTTACTGCAATATTAACAACAGCAAGACATATTGAACCACTCGCTTCGCTCGATTTCCAAAAAAAAGATGAAAAAAATGACATAAAAAATGATGAATGAAAATCCTGAACAAAAAGAAGTATTTAAAAAACCCAAACCAAAAGACCCAAAAAGAGTAGCTGCTGGTAAGAAAGGTGCAGAAGTAAGAATAAGAAATGCAGAATTGAGAAAAAAAGAAGTGGAAAAATTAAAAAAGAAAATTCAAAAATCAAACAAATAACAAAAGATTCTGATACAGAAACAGATTATGAATCAAACGAACATATTCCTTCGGTCAAGAAACACTCCAGTTCCCTAGTTGATTATAAATTTGTACTTTTTTCTATAAGTATTGTTGGATTGGGATTGTTTTTTTACAACCAAAGTAAGACACCAGAAAGAATGATTAAAGAAATAACAAAACCAGAAAAACAAAAGAAAGAAATTGATCCTTTTGAATTTAATTAAATTTAGTACATTAAAATGACAACTCAAAAAGACGGAAAACAAATAGCAAATATGTTATATCATGCTGGAGTGGAAACATTGCTAACAGTTGGATATGCAGAAATAGGTAAAAAGGTATTAAGGAGGCCAGCACCAAAAGTGGATTTTAATATGAATGATGTTGTAATGTTATCCATTGATATATTACTTGCAATGGCAACAAAAGATATGTTGATTAAGCAAGGTATTATACCTGCTGATATTATGAAGTAATTTTTGTTTTTATAAAATGGCAAGTGCTTTAACAATGATGCTTGGTGGGGCAATAACAAATGCTTTTGCATTTTCAGGGAGTAATTATTTATTTTCACATATGGGTAGTAATGCAAATGAAGAGAAAATAAGACATGATAAAGCTATAGAAAAATTAGAAAAAGCACAAGCAGAATGGAATAAAAAAAGAATACAAAGATTAGATTTTATAAATGAACAATTACAAAAGGAACATCATGCAGTTCAGACTTTTGATGATGTTGACCAGGCAATGAAACTATACTATCGTGTCACGAATAAAAAATTTACTTCATTATCACCTAAACCTACATTAAGTGATTTTTATACTCCATCAGAAGACCAGAAAAATAGAGAGATTGCATTTGTTGTTGGTGGTATGGCATTAACTGGTTTTATTGTTTGGGTAATAAAATAAAAAATAAATACAATTTACGTTTGTATGAAAAATTGGAAAAATAAGAAAAAAGTATGTACTATTCCTGTACTTTTTCTGTTTTTAGGGGTATAGAGAAATAATAAAATAAAATAAAAAATTCTTAAAAAGAAATTTCAGGACATGGTTTTTCAAAAACATATTCATAAACTTTATCTGGTCTAATAAAAGCATCCCATCCGGCTGGAAATTTAGATAACTTTTTACCTTCAAACTTTTCCATTATTTTCATTTGTTTTGAAGTTAAAGGGCATTCCCAATCATCTCTTAAACAACATATTTGATAATCTGATAACATTATTCTTCCTAATATAACTTTAGCGTCAGGATCATCTTTCTCAGTATAAGCTTCAATCATTTTTTTAGTCTTTTATTTTTTAAAATGAAAATTTAAATTATATAATTTTTAATATCCATAAGGAAAACTTCTAATTAGATTTTCATTTTCACAATATACCATTCTTTTATCAAACATATAATCATAAGCTTTAACTTGTTTAACTGTTTTAAGTTGATTATCTTTTCCTATTTTTATGTTGTCATATTTTACAGTTTCATATTTTTCATTTTCATCAGTAACTATTTTTATTTTTTTATCTAATGTAATCTTTTCTTCAACTTCAGCATTTAATCTAAAACCTTTACAACAGCTAACTAGTTTTTCTGTATCTAGTTTCATAGAATAATCTTTTGGACCAGCAGATATAAATTGTTTTATATGATTAGCGTTATGTTTTGAAACAATTTCATCTGTTAAATCTCCTAATTTATTTCCCATCATACTTTCTATCTTTTTACAAGCTTCAGAACCATCATCATTATAAATACAAGAATCTGTATCCATGTATAAAACTCTTTCTTGTAGAATATCCAATAGTTCGTATAATTTTAATCTAGCATGTGCTGTTGTAAACAAAGCTATATAAACATTTACACTTGGATTAGGTTTAGAGTATTCTTCTTTATTTTTATATTCTGTTAAAACAATATCTTCATCTAATATCATAGTACTTATATCTTTATATTTTTCATTAAATACTATTTTAGTTATATGTTCTAAAGTAAAACAATATTCTTTTTGTGTAAAATTATCTCTCATACCAAAATGTCCCCATAAATTATTTAAACATATTTTAGCTATAAATCTTAATCCTGAATTGTACTTAACTTTGTCAATATCTAAATCATAAGCAGTATTATCTATAATGTATTGTATTTTTGTTTTACATTCTTTATCGTTTTTACAATCATTTTTACAATATTTAGGATCACATTTACATCCTGAAGCTTCTTGTTTATATTTCATAAACGTATCTACATAAAGTTTAAATATATCTGTAGATGTTTTTTCAAAATGTTCTAGTTCATATATTTTTTGTAATTTATAACCTTTTTCTATTGCTTTATCTATTTCTATTGTAGACCATGTACCTACTATAACTCTTTCCTCATCAGAATGTATACATTTTTCATTTTTAATATTTTTACATTCTTTACATCTTTTTATTTCATGTATTTTATCATGTTTATTTAAAGTAGGATCGCTTGACGCATCTATGTGTTTCCTATGGGGACATTTAAAAGATATTTTATTCATACATGTTCTACATAATCCAAAAAGTAATTTATGTGTATTATCACTAGTTGATTGTTTATAAGGTAAAACAGGGTGATACAATCCTTTAGGTGGTAATATTTTACATTTCATTATTCCAAAATAATTCCTATGGGGATTTTTTATATAATCATCTACAGAAATATCTGTATATGTAATAGGATGTCCTATAGGATATTTACAATATTTATTTACTGATGGATACAGAGAACAAAAATCTACATATCTACCTTTTAAATCAGAAAGATTATTGTATAATTGTATAGTTTCTGTTCTTCCTCCATAAAATGCATCTCTTTTATCAATAGGTTTTAAATGTGGATCAACTTCAGGATATTTTTGTTGATCAAACTCACATTCCCATATTGTATGAATTTTTACATTTGGTTTTAGATAATCTTCAATAGTTTTAAGTCTTTCTTTAGTTTGGTCATATAACTCTTTCATAGTTTTTTTATTTCTATCTTTTTTACATATTTCTTCAGGACTATAACATTTTGTACATCCATGCCAATAACATCCAAAAAATTCATAAACATTACGCATTTTATTTTCTCTATCATAATAATAACCATCGACTTTATAACATTTATTATTAATGAATAATTTCTTTTCACCTCCTCTTTTAGCATGTTGAATCATTATATTATATTCTAAAGAAATATACTCTAACCATTGTATTGATTTTTGTGAATGTACTTCTTTAATTGTCATCTTTTTGTGAATTCCAATTGTTTCATTTGTCAACATTAATGTTTTAAATATTTTTGTGCAACATTGAGCAATTGTAATATATTGAAATGGGTCGATACAATTATTGGTTATATTTAAAAATAATTTTCTATATAAGGTACAACCTTTGGCAAGAATTAATACATCCAATAGACAATAATAAAATATTTCTTTATAGAATTTAAATTCTTTTTCTTTAACTTTATTATACCATTCATCAAATAATTCTTTATTTTTAATTGTCATAGTATTATAACCAAAATATTCTTTATCAGGATAAATTCCCTTATATTTTTGATTCTCTGTTGTATTAAAATAATGTGGAAAATAACCTTTGTTACCCACAAATCCAAATGTTTTTGGGAAAGCAGCTAATCCACATAATGTAAAATTTATAGAATCTATGAATCTTAAATTTATTCCTTTAATAACTATAAATGTTAATTTTAATCCTGAAGAAATAATACTATGTTCAATTTTATTTTTTATTATCCATCCTAAAATCGGTTGCATATCATAACCTTTTCCATAATGTGAAATAAAAGTGTAGTCTTTAAATTTGTCTCTTATGAAATATTTACAAAAGTTGTCTATTACAGAATTTCCTATAGGGGTTTCATATTCCCTAAAGGGAATTTTTTCTACATCACTAAAACAATCATCTATGTCTAATTCTAACAAGTTTAAATTATCAATATTGAAATCACATTTAAATACTTTTACATAGTTATTTTTAAAACAATAAATATTTTCTAAATCGTAAGCTATACAAAAATTCATTATATGTATTCCTGTTTCTTGATTTGCTTCAAAATCAAAATATATATATTTATTATTTTTTACTTGTTTTGGTACTGATGGTTTCATATAACATAAGTGTTCTTCATTACTTTCCGTGTATTTTTCATAACATATTAAACATATTTTTTCACCACATTTGTGATTTTTCCCTATAGGGCCTGTATATGTTTTGTTACATTTATCACAAATATGTTGTTTTCTGATAGTTGTTACTGTGTTATCTTTGCATGTATGTTGTTCAGTATAACCAATTAAACATACTTTACAAAACCTACGTTTAGCTAAAAATCCTGTTATATTTGTTATAGTGTCAAAGTGTTCATCATGATAATATAAATATATTTGTTCATTATATTCTTCATTACCATTATATACAATATATTCTGTACTATTTGATGTAAAAACAATTATCCTAATATTAAGATAATTTTCAAAAGCTTTTAAATCATCTAAATTATTACCTTCTTCTTTTATTTCTACTCCTGATTGTTCATGTAAATCTTCAGCAACTCTTTTTTGTAATGGTCTACCCTCTTTAATGTGTTTTAATTGTGAGTTTGTAAAATTTTCTAACAACTTGTTTGAAGCTAAAGAAGTTACAATTGCCCTTGATAAACATATTGTATCATCATTTTTTATTTGGATAATACTTCTTTTATTTATGACATCTAATATTTTTAAAGCTTTACCTTTTCCTCTTTTATTGGGTATAATAGTAACTTCAAAAATAACTTCTTCTAAATTTAATTCTTCAGCACTATTTAATAATCTTTCCATTTGATCCATGAATAACTTTTTAACTGTATTATATGTTCTTATAGGCCAGCCTTTATGTTTAGTACTTATGATTTCATGAATAGGTACTATTTTAATTCTTCCATTAGGGTAATCTTTTATGGAATAGTCTACCATGTGATCAAAAGCATTTGTAAATGTTTCTTGTTTTTCATCCTTTAGACTAATTTTATAATTAAATACATAAATACTTGCTTTATGTTTATATTCTTTTGTCAAAACAAGTTTATATGAATCTCCTAGCTTGGATAAAATTTTATCCTTTTTTGCCTCCATTTTTTAAGAAAACATTTTAGTTACTTAAAAATGTCTAAAACAAATCTAACAAATAAATTAGCAGATGAATTACATCATAGAGTTATAAAATCTTTTCCTAAAAGACGTGTTTATGTTAATTCAATAGATCAAACATGGGCAGTTGATTTAATAGATATGCAACCATATTCAAAACAAAATAAACACTATAAATATTTATTAGCAGTTATAGATGTTTTTAGTAAATATGGTTGGTTGATTCCATTGAAAAATAAAACAGGAGTAGCAGTAAGTGAAGCATTTAAAACATTATTTAAAGAAAGAAAACCAATGTATATTTGGTCAGATAAAGGATCTGAATTTTATAATCGACAAGTAAAAGAATTGTTAAAAGATAATAACATAAAGTTATATTCAACTGAGAATGAAGAAAAATCCAGTGTAGTGGAACGATGGATAGGAACAATGAAACAACATATGTATAAATACTTTACTGCTAATGAAACTTTAAAATATTATGATATATTAGATAAATTAGTTAAAAATTATAATAATACAGTACATTCTTCAATTAAAATGACACCTGTTCAAGCAAGTAAATTAAAAAATGAATTAACAGTGTATAAAAATTTATATCCAGAAAAGGAAGAGAAAATTAAAAAACCTAAATTTAAAGCAGGTACTAGAGTAAGAATAACAAAAAAGAAGGGTAAATTTGAAAAGGGTTATACTACTCGTTGGACTAAAGAAATATTTGTAATTGAAAAAGTTTTAAATACAATTCCTTTTACTTATAAAATAATTGATTTAAAAGGCGAAGAAATAACAGGTGCTTTCTATGAACAAGAATTAATGATGACTAAGTTTTAGATCTTTCTAAATGAAAGGTGTCACATGTGGAGCAGGGTCCGCTTACCCTTCCAGAGCACCTGAGATCACCCCGGTTTTTGGTGGGGTTCGTGTTTCTCAGTCTTTAGGTTTTTTTTCTGTGTTGTATTTTGTGTTCTGTTGTTTGTCTGTTTGTCTGTTTCTTTTTTAGCCATGGCTTTGTCGATTTACTTTTTACTTATGAGATATAACGTCCCTTTGGTTTTTCGCTCCTCCTTTACTTACGGTTAATTTATTACCAAAACAATAATCAGTTTCAAAATTTTAATTTGAAAACAAAAGTGCAATGAATACATACAAATCAAACACTATAAACATAATATCACTGTTCAAAGTTAGAACTGTCACATCCACTAAAAGTTACCCGGTTATGCATAACCGTTTCTAAATATAGCATTGAGAAATAGTCATTCCTTATACGGAATATATACAAAGTTGTCCCAGCCACTGATCATGTATAATTACTCCTTATATGGAATAAGAAAATCAATATCACATATACTATATTAAAAACACAATTGCAGATTGAGAAAGTTCTAAGTTTCTAAATATAGCATTTAAAAAAGTCACTCGGAAGCAGTCAGTGTAAGTGTATCGTCTTGCGATGATTGAAGAGTATTGGTGGTTGGTAGAACCACAGGTACTCTCCAGAATGCATTGAAATCTGGAATTTGTAGCATGATTTCAATTTCTTTTAGTTTTCTCAAAATGAAATTTAGAGGTAATCCCACATTTAAAAAATTAGGGTATCCGTAAAGAACCTTTGCGAGAGCACGTAGCTTCCTCGCGTGGTCATCGGAATACCCTGTCTTCTCTTTTAACCATGCAGACCAAGATTGTTGAATTCTTCCTTCTTTCCTTTCATTTTCCAGCCAGGCTTTGGTAAGATTTAAAAACTGTCCAAAATTAATATGAATTAAAAGTGTTTGAGCATCCTGCCGTTTTAAATTTCGTATCCCTTTATTTAATTTTTCCACAATGATCGTCTCACTCTCATTGTCAAAATGCAAATAACCGTCGCAGAATGTTTCTCTAGAAATTGTGCGGTTAATATCAGCAATGTTGTCTGTTAGATATTTGTGCAGTTCTAGGGGGGTCATTTTTTCCTTATTCACTTTTCCATAAACGTCACTAAGCCGTTGTTTAGGTTTTTTAGGAAGCTTCGGCATCTTTCCGGTTGGTCCATTTGAATCAATTTCGTTAACCAACAATCCCATATTGTGATAGTAAATTCTATAATCATTAATCAATTGTTTTTGGGTAACAGTCCATTGTTGTTCTGATTCCATATCTGCTTCACGTTCACACTGATTTGAAGGTAAAATTAATGTCTCACCACTGTTAATTTGAAACGAAAGACCGCACCAGTCTGCTATATGTTTACATGTGATGACAACATTGTCTAGGCAACATGTAAACATACTCTTAACAACCATGTAAATATTTCCAATAATTGATTTTGTCTATAGCACTTCACAAATGTAAAAAGCAATTTAAGTTGTAGTAGTATTGATCCGTTTTATTACTAGACTATATTGATAAAATTAATTAAAAAGGTTGGGGCGCACTGGGGAAATTATTTTTTCTCTTAAATCCCACAGAATTCTTTCTCTGCCTGTTCTCCCGGTTTTTTTTTGGTGTTTTTTGGGGTGTTTTTTTGCTTTTTTTTTTTTATGAAAATTTAGGGCTCTTTTACTTGAAATGAGGGTAATTTTTTGGGGGTCAAATTTTTTTTTTTTTTGGAGGGGGGTGCTGGAGTCGTTCAAGTACTATACTACTCCCCTTAGGGAAAAAAATAAGTTTTATAAAAAACCCCGGGATTAAGGTTTTGGTGTGCTCTTTACAAAAAATTTTTTTTATTTTTTTTATGGGGGGTATAAATACAAAGTGTGTTTTTTTTCTTCTTAATTTTGAAGTTAAAAATCACACAAAAATGTTGGTAAAATTTTTATTTTGTATGTAAAAAGGGGTTTTTTTCTTTAAAATGGGGGGCCAAAAATTGAAGATAATTTTTTTTTTTTTTGTGGGGGCTAAAGGAGTGGTATATTGTGTGCCTGTGTATGTCACTTACATGCATGGTAATTCAGTATTATAAAATGTGATTTACCAAGACTCTGTCATTTCAGTGTAAGGTAAGACGAAGATTCTCCCAATATGACATAATAACAATAAAATCAACCAATAAATACATATAACTTACATACGTGACATATTCAAAGTCATTACAAATTCGCGTTTTTCATTCCAGTTTTAAAGGGACATAATTTACATATACATGTACTAATGCAGCAAACTTAGTCGAAGAAGGAACGAAAATCCGAAAAAGTATCTTAAAAAAAAAGTTCCACGTGTGTGTGTCTCATTGGCGGTTCCAAAAAGGGGGGAGGGGGGTTCCAGGGTTGGCACTCCGTTTTTTTTTTTTTTGGTCGATCAAAGCATTTGAATGGGGACATATAGTTGGAACCCCCCTTTAGTCCTGGGTTGGGAACCCCCTTTTCAAATGGCTGGAAACACTCCTGTTGAAGGTTACAAGACCGCAATTATTCATAATGCATTTTCCATAGGGTACCACTGGTCTTCCGTATTTTTTTCCTCGAAGACTACACAAACTAGGGGAAAACGGGTAGCAGTTCCTGTTTCTGGAAATGTACAAGGGCTTACTACAACAAAAATATTTAGGGTAATGTGGCTCAAATTGACTTAAAATCCAGTTGAAAAAAATCGTCTATTTTTTTCCATTAATGAAAAAGGCATATTTTTAAAGGCAGGGCATTTGGTAGTGTCGGCTTTGATAGATTGTGTCTTATCCGATTTCTCGTTATTACCTTAGACGTATTTTGCCAAGGCGATTGTGGGGCATCCGGGGTAACCCTTTCCCATTTAAAACATACAGATATTTAAAAAAAAGGATATTTGATACATAGAAAAAATACACTTTTTATACTTTGAGGACTGAGCGAATCAGGTGAGTGTGTGAGTTCGTATGTTTTATTTTGTTATATTGTATTATGTTTAGAGAAGGTTAGCTTTCTGGTAATAAGAACTGTCACGGCCTGGATGGTGAATTGGGTAGGCAAATGATCACATTTAACTGTATCGATACAGGCTCCAAATGCTTCCTTTATACGCCATAACTCATGGTGGTGATCCTTATAAAGGATGCTTGTACGGAGACAAGAAGAAGAATGGCTCCGACGGGCCGAAATGGAAGATATTTTCTTTACTTCGTAATATGTGAATATGATTTTTAGCAATTTTTAAACCTAATTGGAATAGCTTTCGATTAAATTTTATTCCAATCCTATATCATACATCAAAAGCCCTATAAGATTCTGGGGCGGTAAAATGTAAACAAATAATTGCGCTCTTGTAACACATGTGTAACCCTATTAGTGATCTACTTAATATTACTTTAATACGATAAAAAATAAATTTTACTCAAACAATTGTTGAGATCTAATATAAAAAACAAATTGTTGCAATAAAGAATACACAAAAAGTAACTTATGTTAAAAAGCCCTGCATGTTCTCGTTTCCCCAACTCAATCAGCTGGTATTTTCAAAATGGCGACAGGGAACGAGAAAATTTTCATATTGTGCTAGATTAAATATTCCTGGTTTTGCTACGATAATATGATAGACAAATATGCTACAAACGGTTTGAAACAAGTTACTCAAAATCAAATAATTGAAATATATTAATATATAACCTTTCTGTGTATAAATTCCTGTATTGATCGCCTCTCGTGTTTGTTCAAGCTCGCTCTTGATGAATGCGCATTGGTTGTATGCATCCGCAACAACAATTTTTCGGTACGTCATTGATATTAAAGACCGTTTGACTAATTATCTTATATTTCTAACGACAAAACATTTCCATATTATTAATTTGTATTTAATAAAAATAAATTTTCTAAGTATCCATTGAAAACATGAATTTAAAAGACGCGATAAGGAATTTTATTTTGCACTATATAATGTGCGCGGATCTATAATTTTTATAGCTCTGTTATCATTCCAAAACTAATTATATATGCACTTAATGATTCAAATTAGGCGGAAAATTAGGCGATGGCAATACACCCGAGTCCCTGACGGTCCTCTGATGTAAAAAGTATGGATATTGAGCATGTGTTAAACATGAACAATCAGATAATAGTTTATTTTAAGGACATCCATGCGTATTGTGATCACCGAATTTTTACGAAATGGATCACACTGAGGTCACTGTGCATACGGAAAATATGTCGGGGGAAAAAGTAAACTTCTTCTAAATATGAAAACATTAAAGAATTTTCTTCAGAAAAAGTATATGTTCATAAGTTTTATATTGAAAACTATCCATTGAGTTATAAAAAACATAATTATGCATTATTTTTTTTTAATTTGAGGTTATTTATGACTTTAATCTTCAACCTTTGATGACGATATTTGTCAGCTCGAATCGTGTGAAAAATTGAATGAGGATTGAACACACTCAGCAGATAATTATACATGCGCGCACTGCTGAATAGTTGTGGCGGGAAATAAACTGCGGCAAATTTAATAAAAATGGTGCTTAGTACGTAAATTAATCGAACTGGTCATTTCCAGTTAATGACAAACATAATTCGACAAGTACTGTTACCTAAACATATTCCAGACAATTTTATTTCGCTGGCAGATACTTACAATGTACTTGCACAGCTGCACTGACTGAAGTTCTCATTATCTACCCAAGCAGTCATTCTTATATGTGCTCGAGACATGCGCTAAATCAGGGTTCAGAAAAGCTTTGTCTCCTTTTCATGACAACTTTATAAATAGGTCATCGATGTTTCTTTAACATGATATTTATTTTAGTCTGGCCTCCTGTTAGTAGTCAGTTTTGTGGTTAAGGAAAGATATACATGATAGAGTTTGAAAAAAAGTTTTCCGTCGACAAATTTATCACTAAAATGCACTCAAATATAGTTTTAAGATTCTCATTTTTCTGTTTTCTTATAACGTTTTGTTTGCCTTTCATAAATAAAACATATAACAATGTCTTATTTGGATTGTGTCTTAGATCTTTGACTACCTTGATGTTTATTCAGGAAAGAGACTCGGTCTTAGGAATCAAAATATGTTAAATACGCACAGAATACATGCAGACATACATAACTTATCAATTTCAGAAAATCACTATTCGCATTATAGTACGTTATATTTCCTCGTCTTTTTTAATACTCAAAGAAATTTGTAACTTTTGTGTTTAACTGGGATTTTTTTTATCATGAAGTTTTTCAATAATAAATGTATACTATTTTTAGCTAGGTTTATACTGCCGATCAGATCAACTCGATCAAGCCCTATCAAGACAAATTACGTGATCGGGAGACTGGTCTGACTCAATCGACATGAATGTTCGGGATAGTCTACCTTGCTCGTCATCGATCTGACTTTCTACCCGAGAGTTTTTGACATGTCAAAAACATTCGAGTAAGTATCGAGAAGCAAGTCACTCGAGAAGAGATCGAGAATTCGTCTAGTAGCGGTCGAATTGATTGGAAAAGGGTCGTGTAGAGATCGAGTTTGGTCGGAATACAAAAATTTTACCAATCAGTACTCGATCATTTCGACCTTTGCTCGACTAATGTCCGATCATTTCCAGATTTACTCGACCAATGCCCATTCGCTTCCAGATCACTGCGACTTGTATATTATTATTTATATTATCCCAGCCCAACTCGACCAATACCCGATCCCTTTGCGACCACATTCGACCACTCTTCACTCTACTCGGCCATACACGAGAACACATGATTGCTACACGATTCTCTAAAAGTGTGTGCAAATCTGATTAACTCTCATAACTATGCTTTCGCAAAAATATATTGGCAACATTATTCTTAACTGTACAAAAACTCCTCCATGTACAGTACGTGTCTTTACTTTTGTAAGGAAATGTATCATTTTAAAAGAGAGACAAAAGACACCAGAAGAACAATCAAACTCAGAGGTCGAAAACAAACCGACATAGCCATAGCGAAAAACGGTAACCGACGAGAAGACAAACAGCAGTCCACATAACATAGAAACTTAGCAACACGTAACCCAACAAAACCTGGGATGATCTCAGATGTTTCGGAAGGGAAGAAAATCCTGCAAATTTGGCACTGGCGGATTTTTCAAATATTAAAGTAATTGTGCAATAATATTAATTGTTAGACTACTGTTGACTAAGTTATCTTTCAAAGTTGGTCACCAACAGGTCTTCAGTGTAGCGAGAAATTCCCGCACCCGGAGGCGTCCTTCAGCTGGCCCCTAAACAAAAATATAGTAGTCCAGTGATAATGAACGCCATACTAATTTCCAAATTGTACACAAGAAACTAAAATTAAAATAATACAAGACTAACAAAGGCCAGAGGCTCCTGACTTGGGACAGGCACAAAAATGCGGCGGGGTTAAACATGTTTGTGAGATCTCAACCCTCCCCCTATACCTCTAACCAATGTAGAAAAGTAAACGCATAACAATACGCACATTAAAATTCAGTTCAAGAGAAGTCCGAGTCTGATGTCAGAAGTTATAAGAACATCAAGATTAAAGTTTTCCTGTTTTATGGGCTATTTTCTGTTTTGTCTGTCCGTATTTTCCGTTTGTCCAGAAATGTTTGTAGCATAAACAAAAATAGATGTGGTACAATTGCCAATAAGACAGCTCTTCACAGAACACCAAATGACACAGAAATTATCAATAACAACTATAGGTCATCTTACAGTAAAAAAAATATTTCATTCGCACTTTTTGACGTAATTTCACACAAAAATGAGACGAAAGACAAATATTTTTTTATTTGGTGCAAATTCTTTTCTAACAGTAACGATACAAACTGTTCAGCGAGCACAAGTTTTGTTTCTAACATACTTTTGCAAGTTTGCATCAACTTTGACAAACTATACATTGTACACTCGCTTCAAATGCGTCTACGGTTTGCCGTTCGTCGTTTGTTAATTCAAACGATGCATTTCTTTCTAACTTTAACATTAAATCAATTATCTAAACGTGTTCTTGCTTGTCATAACTCAAAACATTGTCTAAAATTACTTGAAATTCCAATCCCCTCTAACCAAACGATGCATGTGTTTCTACTCCTGTTATGTTTAACAAACTAAAACAAACGGCACACAACGTTTACCAAACTTTGGTTAGAAATAAATGCACTCTTGGACTCTTGATAAATATATGTAAAGTTGTATATATTTGACAAGCAGTACGCTTTTATTTGTAAGAAACGATGGGATGAGATGGGAAAGTTTATGTATATTGCTATCTAACATAACTACTAATCCAGTGACAAATCTCGTTTTGTGGTGTCATTTCCATAAAAGAGCAATAAAACAAATCAGTGTCCACTCTGAGGAAGTTTTTATAAGCATTGGGTTCCTCTTTATTAAAAGTGCAAGTCTCTCAAACTGCCCACACAGTGGTCGTCGTGTCAGCCACTGCATCACCTAGATTTCTCGTCGCCTGTTCATGTCTGTACAATCTTCTTCGTTTTCTATGAACTCTACAAGCTCCGTCACAGCTATTAACCTGTCTCTCTGAGCTCTTACCACCTTGCCATCAAATCCAACTGCTTATTTCTATATAGATATTTTAAATGTATGATTTTATTTTGACCTTCTACTGAATATAACCAAATAAACGGAAAATGTGTCCATGGGACACCAATAATGCCCAAGCTAGCATATATAACATAATAAAGGGTCATGTTGGGACGTACGTGCGTACGGATGGACAAGGGTAACACTAAATGCCCACTCCGAAGCGGCAGGGAATAAAAAATTCGGACTTTTTTATACTCAAAATTGCATACCCAACCAATTCCCGATTATCTCTACGACCCATATACGATCAGGTCGATCTGGTCTGGTCGAGATCAGGCAGAGATCGTGAATAGTTGATTTGGTCTAGCTAGTCGAGTAAAGATCGTGTAAAGATCGTGAATTGATCGGAACTATCGAATAAGTAAGACTTAAGTATTCATTTTGTTGTCGGGATGGAGTCGTTATGGAGTCTTTAAGGAGTCGTGCATGGTCGAGTTAAGGTCGTGTACAGTCGGATGGTGGTCGGGAAGAAGTCGTAAACAGGCCCGATCAAGAATTTGGTTGAGCTTGGTCGTTGAAATTGGGACAATCGGGATCATCGAGTTGATCTGATTGGCAGTGTGAACCTAGCTTTACATTTGTTTCAATTTACATGAGGTAACGTAATCTAAAATGATACAACTTGATTGGCAATGATCTGTTTGATTTGCCTTAATTTTTTTTTGATTTCTTTTAAGATTCAGATATGTTCTTTTCGGTACCTATGATCGCAATTAAAACGTAAACAACACTTTAATTTCAATGTTAAGGAATACTTATTGCGATCATATTTTAGATTTCTCTATCGATGTAGCACACATATAATCTACTGTCATGCCCTTAGTCTGCTTCTTTCTGTTTCTATTTGTTCTTGTAAATCATGCGAATAGATAGCAATTAAATATCTTCTGAATTTGCAATTTGAATCTATGTCCCAAAACTCACCCAATATATGATATGTTTATTCGCGGTACCCATGCTCGCAATGAAAAAAAACAAAACAACACTCAAGTTGAAGGATAAGGAGTACGAATGGTGAGCATATTTAAGATTTCTCTATCGATGTCTTTACTGTCTGTACTGTCATATCCAATTAAATTATATTTATAAAAGATCTTTCTTCGCGGTACACATGCTTGAAATAAAAAAAAAAAAAAAAAAAGAAAACAACATTTTAAGTTGAAGGATAAGCAATAGACTATGGGGAGCATATTTGAAATTTCTCTGTCGATTTAGCACATATAGAATCTTTACTGTCATATCCTATAAAATTCTAAGTCTTCTTTTTTCGATTTCATTTTGTTGTTCTCGTAAATGGATAGTTATTTTGAAGAAATAGCTTCTAAATACACCGTTTTATTCTGTGTCACAAAACGAAACAAATATATGATTAAGATATGTTGGTTTTCGGTAGCCATGCTCGCAATAAAAAAGAAAACAACACTTTCAGTTGAAGGTCAAGGAATACGCATGCTGAGCATGTTTAATATTGCTCCATTGCTGTAGCAAAGAAACAATCATTATTGACATATTATATAATATTGATTGTTATTTTTTAAGTATGAAGAGAAAATACCTCAAGCTTCTGTAAGTCTTAGAATGAAAAAAAGTTGGTCACTTATAAGAATCTAGACCAGGTTCTACATATTTTAGCAAGATGTTTTTCTCTGTTATTTTTTGTCTTTTCTTTATTCTTTATGTGTTTTTTTTTATGTTTGCTTATTTTTCTCTATTATTTTAATCCACATACAGTTTCTAAAGTAATATGTTTACTTTATTTGTCACAGTACTCCGAGAATTTCTTGCATATTGCATAATCCTATATTTTTGTACATTGATTGAAATAGACTTTCTTTCGATTGTATGAAATCTACAGAATATTTCATAAGAAAAAAACAATGATTGCCACTTAGCCATAGAATAATCAATCCTTCAAATCGTTTCGAACTTTTTTAGCATAGCATCAAGATTCGAGCATAAAGTTTTGTGTTTTTTCCCCCTTTTTTCAAATGCATAATGTATAACATAACATTCACCCCCTCAACTCATCGGTATACGACTGCAGCTAATGACCCATTTTGTTTGGGGTGTAAGGGGAGGGGAAGGTCTCGTTGTCCAACATAGGTTTTTTTTAAATTATAGTATATCTATTTTTATGTTTCCCTTTTCTTATTAATGCCTAAGATTTAATGGGGTGGGAGTGAAAGAAGAGAGTTGAAATAAACTTTAGGTGTTTATCTTAAATATTCAATATAGGTTAGGAGTTATTATGTGCAAACGGTAATAAATAAATTTAGTGTATTAACTGTCTTCTGATTGGTTAAAAGTATTACTTTTATTTTCAATGTTGTCAATTTTTATGGTGACACGCCCACTCTGACGTTTTGTATTCATACACCATTATGTCTGTACGTTGTTTTTTGTTAATATAAATAATATAAGAATTTCTTTGGGCATTTTTTATATAAATTTATATATAATGAATGGCAATACTTATTTTAAATTTATTGGACCATAGAATTAAATAAATTCAAAAATAAAAAATAGCCATTTATTAAATATTTATAGTTTTCAATACATCTCTTGATTGGTTAATACAAGTAGGAATGTCTAATGGCTAGATCTGTACTGAAGATTGCATGCACCAAAGAAACCGCTAGTTAGATTTTTAAAATGTGACAAAACGTTATAAAGAACAAAAAGTGGAAACTAATTAATTGTGGTCTATCATGGTCCACCGACCTTGCCCTATATGTACGATACACAGATGTCACACCAAACTTAACCTGAAGTATTTAATTTGTGTATCAATAATATCATTTTTGCCATTATTAGCTTTTTACTGAAACAACATCCCAGTAACAATGATCGTATTGATAGTTATGCATCTTATAAACATGTGCTTGTTGTTAATAGAGCTTGTGTTTCTTTCCAAGATTACATTGAACAAATTTCAAAGCTAAGCTGTATGTTAAAGTAGTCATTACTTTTAACAATTTACGTGCTTTGTCGGTTCTACATGTAAATTATAGCGTATAAGATAATTCAAATACAAATATTCAAGTCGCAAATAAACTAACTCGTTACTATTCTAAGTTCATGACTTGATATACAGCCGATATAATGCCTTGATGATTTGTCACAGGAAGCACAGCGGTTACCACTGTTATATCAAGAATGAGTCCCCAGTACACGAATGCCCCATCTGCACTATCATTTTCTATGTTCAATTTACCGTGAAAATGGGAGGAAATCTCTAATTTGACATTAAAATTAGAAAGATCATATCATAAGGAACATGTATACTAAGTTTCAAGTTGATTGGACTTCGACTTAATCAAAAACTACCTCGACCAAAAACTTGAACCTAAAGCGGGGCGGACGGACGAACGGACGCACAGACCAGAAAACATAATGCCCATAAGTAGGGCATATAAACAAGGATATACATGTGGTATGATTACTAATGAGACAATTTTCCAGCAAAATTCAAATGAAGTGAATGTATGCATTTATAGGCAAACGTACAGCCTTCTAAAATGATAAAAAAAATCAAACAATACAGTTTAGTTGGCTAGGAAAGGACCCAATATGAAAAAAACTTTAGACCATTCAATTCTTGTAGTTTTGTATGGAGCTGATTCAATTTCCGTTGTATCTGATAGTAAAATAGTTGTAAGATTTATATAAATTCAAACATAATGATATTGATAATTAGAAAAGCATCTCTTGTCATGGCATGCTATCGTAATGCCACCGAATAAGCATGTTTTGTAAAGCATAATTCTACCGTATGCCAACGTATAGGCATCTACGATCATGCTCGACTATAGTGCTATACCGTAGTGAATAGGAAGAAGCATATTTTGTCTAGGAAAACTCTACCTTAATGCAATAAAAAACACAATGGTTGTCAAGCATACTCTACATTAATACCAACGAGTAAGCATCTAGTTTCAGGCTTGACTCTACTGAAATGCCAACGAATATACATACATTGCCATGCATGAATCTACCGTAATGCCAACAAATAACCATGTCTTTTCATGCTCAACTCTACTGTAATGCCAACGAATAACCATATTTTGCCATGGTCGACTCTACCGTAATGCCAACGAATAAACATATCTTACCATGCTCGACTCTACCGTAATGCCAACGAATAACTATATCTTGCCATGCTCGACTCTACCGTAATGCCAACGAATAACTATATCTTGCCATGCTCGCCTCTACCGTAATGTCAACGAATAACCATATCTTGCCATGCTCGACTCTACCGTAATGTCAACGAATAACCATATCTTGCCATACTCGACTGTACCGTAATGCCAACGAATAGCCATATCTTGCCATGCTCGACTCTACCGTAATGTCAACGAATAACCATATCTTGCCATGCTCGACTCTACCGTAATGTCAACGAATAACCATATCTTGCCATGATTGACTCTACCGTAATGCCAACAAATAACCATTATATCTTGCCATGCTCGACTCTACCGTACTGCCAACGAATAACCATATCTTGCCATGCTCGACTCTACCGTAAGTTCAACGAATAACCATATCTTGCCATGCTCGACTGTACCGTAATGCCAACGAATAACCATATCTTGCCATGCTCGACTCTACCGTGGTTTTACTAAGTGCGAGCAAATATTTGTGGTATGTAGTAGTACACCATGTGTCTTCTTGACTATATGTGTCTGTAGTGTAAGGTTTCCTAATGATTAAGGTTCGTGCTGTCATATATTAACAGTTATGAGGTATTCATTTAGAGCTAAGTTCTTTTACACGAATTCTTTTCTGGTGTCTTTTATTCTGCACGTTTATTGAAATTGATTCGTCAGTTTGCAATACTTGACCTTTTCACAAATCATATATGTTGTCTAGTTATTTAAATTCTATCTCGATGTGTCTGATGTCGGATAAATGTTAATATTGTTTTAGTATTCTACAATGGTACTGTCGGACAACTTGACATTTGTTCTATAATTTCTTTCATAACTCAATTACTAGTCTGTAATTATATAAAGTGTTGATATTTTCACGTATCTTTATATATGTCATACTTCAAAGAACTGTCATAACAACGTCAATCTATAAAATCCAATCCAACTGATGTGTGTGACAGTCTTTTTTTAGACTGGTACCCAGCCATAATTGAAAATCTTGACAATATTCCGAAGGTATACCGAATATTATACGATAGAAACCAACATAGACCGTCTTGAACTTACAATGATATGTTGTGTTTTGCTTCATGTTAAATGCCTCATTTTGACTTTGACAGGAAACAAATCAATACATGCATTGTTTCTCTGTTTTTTGGCTTTGATAATGACGTCTAATATTAATAACGAACTCAAAAAAAAAAAAAAATAATACATTTTACATCATTTTCGGGGTTTTTGTTTATACTAAACAAAGAACTTACCAATGAGTAAAATCGTTCGCGATTTTTGTCGATACTCCGTCTGGATTACAAAATTGTGAGATAAATCAAATTTTATATTTAGAAAACAATCTATTTTAAGACGTTCTAAACCCAAGATTGAATGATTGACTAGTGTTTTCTTAACATCCAATATAATATGATTGAACAGGACAGAAACAAACTAAAAATAAAATGAGTAGGTAGTTTGAATAAATAAAAAAGTAGATGTGGTATGATAGAACAAAAGACAACTCTGCACCAGAGACCAAAATACTTGGAAGTTGATTAACAACTATAGTAGGTCACCGTACGTGCTTACACAATGAGAAAACCCATACCGCATAGTCAGCTATAAAAGGCTCGTGCAGAAGAGTGTTCTGGCGTTGATAAAGAACTAGGATCGAAGACTGCCACATGATTTGAAAGTCCACTGGATGAAGCAGAAATTTTGCATTTTAACATGCTTCCCATGAACTCCACAAAGAGTTATAATTGATTCATTCACATGTAAAGTTCGTGATACTTTCGCTGCCTGCAGAATTGCATTTAACGTGGCCATCTGAGACTCAGATATTCCATTATTATAGTCAATCACAGTCATCATTATCATGATTAAAGCGTCATATTTCCTACAAGATATACAAATTGTGAATCATGACATACTTAATAGTTATACTTCATTTTAAAATACCATTAGAAAAACATAAGATACGACATAATACTACTTCTGACGAGCTACTGTATCAAAATATGTGGCGTGCTTAAAATTTTGTATTTAGATAATGAAATATAGTTCCCCGCTACCGCTCTGGTTAACCACAATATGGTGTAATTTAAGTATAATTTTATAATGTATATATTCTTTTATGGTAATATAATCGAACTGTGCTCGGGTGTCTTGTGTTATCATTGTTAGTTCACGATGCATCCAATATTTCTGTGCTATACATGAGATCTTATTATAGCTGCTTAATTGTCCGTTTCATAATCTAATGCATCCTGGGTAATATTTTCAAAAGCGTACACCAAAGCGTTTTGATTTGTTTAAAACGTTATAAACAATGGAAATTCAACCAAATACGTAACGTTATTTTCACTTTGGGGTACGAACAATGAAATTACGCATGATGCTTTAGATTCTGAAACGGCCAATTGGTGTTTATCTATATTTTGTCATATCAAACCATCACGATCATGGTACAAATCATGTAATATGCATTTTTTTTTACATTTATGTAAGTAATTTAATATATAAACAAAGTGAAATAAATGACAAACAGATAAAGCATCAGGCTAGTGATACCAGACCAAACTTCATGCGTAAAGAAGTAATGCATAGGAGCAATCCCGTACGTGAGTCAACAGATATTTTAGCGTAAATATTTTTTTAGAGATTTGGTAAAATTGTAAATTTACAAAATGACACAGAAATTAAAAACTATAGGTCACCACACGTCCTTCAACAATGAGCAAAGCCAATACCGCATACATTGTAGTCAACTATACAAGGCCTCGAAATGACAATTTAAAACAATTCATACGAAAAAACTAACGGCCTTATGTACAATGTATGTTTAAAAAATGAACAAAAAACAAATATGTAACACATAAACAAACGACAATCACTGAATTACAGGCTCCTTACTTGGAACAGGCACATACATCCATAACATGACGGGGTTAAACATGTTAGCTGACCCCCCCTTGTAACCTGGGACAGAGGCGTAACAGTATAACATTAAAACGAACTATAAAAATCAGTTGAAAAAGGCTTAACTCATCAGATGAATAAAAATACAAATAATACAAATACAAGTGGACGTGGCCGGGTACTTGTACATCCCAATAACAACAAAGAAATACTAAGTACAGATCTGAGAGTACTCGCAGTTACTGACAGCTAGTTCAAAGCCACTGACTAATAAAATATTCATGCATCTAAGACTACAATTAGTACGTACTTATTACAATTGGTCAATTGTATCAATTTTGACATAAAAAAATATTTTGATTCTCAATAATGATTAGAGAAATTGTCATTATACCATTTGTCTCAAGCTACGAGCATACCCGATATCAAATATTCGGAACAATGATCTTTCAAGTCTTTTTAACCAAAATGACTTTTTTTTTCTACTAAGCATATAACTAATTATTATATATTATAGTTTCAAAAGGCATTATCAATTTTCCTCTCAAATGTGCTTGTTGCATCTTTCATTTCTGTCGAAGCGGACACTTTTACAATGATATAAATTGCATTCATACAAATTTGAACTATAATCAACGTTAATCATAGGCCTTTTTGAAAAATATTTTCATGCTTTTAAAACTATGCAACACCATAATTACATGACCAAACTTACAGTCACGAGTATTACAAAAAATGAAATAAAACTTTCAGAGATGGTCAAGTTTTGAGTAACTTGTAACATCATGTTTTCAATTCTATATTATGTCATGTGTCCACTGGTGTTACGACTCTGTAGTTTTCGTTGTACAATATCTCAATATGGTCAAACACAACACAACTAGATAATTTCATTATTTAATCTTTTTTAAATAGTTTTCATGTTCCTTTTTCGTTTTATTCACTAGTGCATTGAACAATATCTGAAAACCCTTATGAAAACATTTGCCCTCATTGATTAAATTTTTTATATCATTAATTTCCAACCATTTTATCCATTTTCAGTTAGATATAAAATCGATGTACAATCTAGAATAATGATGGTAGTATATTATTGACTCAAGTTACTGTCAGTATTCTCAAAATATCGAATAGTTGTTCGGAATTATTATTCATATATTAATATTGCTTGCTTTTGTTGATAAACAATCCTTTACATTAGTATTAACTGTAATATGATGGTAGATTGGCGTAAAAACCCGTCATGCATTTCGTATCATTGTCTAACAACAAGTACGTGAAATCAGAACAATTGTAACTCGACTATTACCGATTTGTTAAGTCATTAGTAATTAAGCAGTGCAATTGTAAGATGTGTATTCGATAGAAAATAAATGAAAAAAGTATTTAGAATAGATTTGTGGGAATAAACGAAGAAAAGAAAGTATCGATATTCTGTCATTATAAAACATCGATCACTTCGTTGATTAAAGTGGTGAAGTATAGATCTTAAACTACAGTCTGTGTATAAGGATTACACCTAAGCATAACTAGCTGAAGGACTATTGGTCGCTTATCAATCAAAAGGCGAAATTATCTTTAGCGGATAAACATTGTTGAAACAGTCACCAATTATAGAAATATGGTTGATAAACTAAGACACTTCATTGTAAATTTTATCTGTATTTACAGTTTACCCGGGAAAATGCACCCGTTTATCGAAATTGTCTGATAGCAGAGATGATACTAGAGTGTCAATCAAATTTGTTCATTCATTGTGGGAAAGAAGACAAGTATTCATCTTTCATAACCATATCATTATGGCAAAGAGAAATTACGAAAAGTTAAAATGTGTCATATTATTAATGATGTTTGTTTATTGTGTAAGTGCTGGTACTAATTGTGAAAATGAATGTCCAAAATTATGCCATTGCTCCGGTTTATGTAATTCAAGAAGAGTTGATTGTTCAGGAAAAAACCTGACAGCGATACCAGATGGCATTCCAGAAGATGTCGTAAATTTGTAAGTTATATTTTACTTTTGTATTCACAAGGATACGTTTAGTATAACGAGAGGTAAATTAGTAGTGTCTTTTGATTATCCATCAGTAATCTTAACAAGACACTGTATATAATTGCTGCAATGGTGATACAGCTGGTATGTTTGGTGTATCTTACGAAAATGTAGGAACATGTGCTAAAACGTTTGTTTAAAATTTTAATTAGTACTATATATATCACCTTTGAACTTTAAATGTTTGCACCAGTCCTAAGTCTTGTGTTCAGAAATTTTCATTTGTTGATGCGGTTCATAAATGTTTATCGTTTCTCGTTTTTTTTTTATATATATAGATTAGACCGTTGGTTTAACTGTTTTCATGAATTTACAATAGTTATTTTTGGGACCATTTATGGCTTAATGTTCGGTGTTTGCCAAGGCTCTGTTTGAAGACCGTACTTTGACATTTTATAGTTATCTTTTATTAATTGTGATTCGGATAGAGAGTTGTCACGTTGACATTCATACCGCATCTTCTTATGTAGAGTTTCATAAATTTCCTAATATACATGTAGGAAATTATCTAAAATCATTAACGTGGTGTACGTTTTGTACATACATGTACGATTAGGTATAAATAATAAGATTCTCAAATAGAGATTGCAATCACTTGTATGAATATCTATATGTTTCCTGGCAGAAAATTGGGACTACATTAAAAAAGAAAACAGACTGTACTTTGTATTCATACATACTATTCTCGACAAATTGCTTTTAATCTGGTGGTACTGGTGAACATATGGTAGTTCTGTATTTTCGGAAACATTTTGTTTGCCATTATTTTCATATACCATACATACGTGTAGGTGTGAATCAAATTTGGACAATTACAATAACATTTTGGTTCCTTATTACCTAATGGTATACTTTGTAATCACGGAACTTTACTAAAGACAGCATGAAAAGAAGAAACTTTTGGTTGGTTAGCAGGACAACTACTCGTGTTACAATTCGCTGTTTCAGAATCAAATGCATTCTTCAAAAATGTACACCAAAACGTCATGATTGGCTGAAAACGTCCAAAACAATGGAAATTCAACCAATGACGTCACGTTATTTTCATTTTGGGCTACGAACAATGAGATTACCCATGATTCTTTAGATTCTGAAACGGCCAATTAGGGGACCTATCTAGACTATTGTGGTCAGAACCGCCAAGACCGTCAGTTTTCGATAGCACTTAAAACTAACAACAAACACGAAGAATTTAAATCACTTCTGATTGTTTGCCTAAATCTATTTGTGTCCTTAATTTGTTGTTGATTACTTTAATCTCAACTCATTTATTTACTTGCTTTGCCTTTCTACTATAATGAACAATATCGAAACCTCAATATATTTCTAGTTAACGTGGATAACATGATTAATCAGAACATGTATTGCAGCTTTTATTTATAGTCTGTATTAAAGTGGTATTAACGAGCAGAACAAAAGATTTAATCCTATAGGTCTTTAGACGTGTCATCATTTTCCCCAAGCCATAATTGCTTTGTTTGTATATTGGCAAATGAATGCTATTAAGTAATATTGTTGAATCCCTCGGCCCCTAAATAGTGGTATTAACGAGAAGAAAAAAGATAAAATTCTATAGACATGTATCCTCATATTGACCTAGAAATGTTTGTACATACGGAAATGAATATTATTTAGTGAGAATTGTTGAATCCCTCGGCTCCTTAATAGTGCTATTAACGAGCAAAAAATATATAAAATTCTATAGACTAGTGTCCTTATTTTGACCCAGACGTTGGTTTGTTTGTACTAAATTCTCAAAGGAATTCTATAAGTGATATATGTTCTCTTCCTAGGGTCCTAAAAAGCAATACATATCAATTAGTTATCGTGTTGTTTTGTAGTTTATTGTTGTAGTTATTATTCAATATTATGATCAAAGCTCTACAAGCGTTCATCATATTTAGGGGAATTCCCCATGCACAGAAGAGTAATAGTTTTGTACCAAAGTAAACTAACACTGTGACGTAAACGAAGACATTTGTTTTCACTCTATAGCTAGTAGTGAATCTTGAATATAGATTCGTATCTCGTTAAAAAACACATTACTGACAGTACATTACAGATAAGTATCTTCAAGTTAAAATATATAATTTTTATGTATCAAATGAAGCCACTTGCAACAAACTGCTATTTTATTAGTGCTCACTGTAACAATACTTATTGTTCTATTGATGATAATTTACTGCAATGAAATCATTTTCCGGGTGCGAGATTAATTTTACTCTCTGTATTAAACGACATATCCGTGGCCTTGTGCTGCTGTCTCCTCTTGGTCGGGTTGTTTTCTCTATGACACATTTCACATTTCTGTTTTGAATGTTATTTGCTTCATCATTCACTTTTGTTTCTTTACCGATGTATATCACAACATTACACAAAGGTAAACATTATCGATTGAAACTTATTGAATTATTAAAGAAAATGTGCAAGGTTTATAGATGAGCTTTTGTCCTTAAATTGCTTTTTATTTTAAAGGCTAGTTTATATTTAACAGAAACTGTTTTAAAAATAACATTATAGATTTAAACAAAATAATACTTATACATTTTTCAATGTTTTTTTTTTAATTTTTTCAAATATTGATCTAACTTATATGATGAAGATTGGTATAATAGCATGTAACAACACCTTCGTTTCCGTTTGTAGATTTTTAATACTATAGTTTGTCTTGTAATTCACATTTCCCTGTGGAATTTTGATATTGATTTCATTATCCATCATAAAAGATAGAATTGGTATTGAAGTTCTAGACCGAGAAATAAAACTGCTACAATAAAGATTCAATTAGAACACTTAATTATAAAAGAATACAGGAGGTCACATCGGCTGTGTGGAATAAAGACGCATGTACGGGGAAAGTAACGCTATCTTCACGTGAAAGAACCATAGCTTCATGTATATTCTTTGATAGCTTCATTGGTGGTCAGTGATACATAGTACAATTTCTTTCCTTATCATTATACCCTCATTTCACCTTGTAGTCTAATTTCCAGCCATATTTATGTTAAACAAATCGCGGTGACACCTTGTAGACCCTATAAATATAGAATTGATAGTCAACTTGTTCATTGAATATATTTGCTACTGTAAGAAATATAAATTCCTCCTTAATAGATTCATTTGATTCATTTCCTATGTTTTAATTCTATAGAAAAGTCGTGATGTCCTGGGAAGTCTACGAAGACGGCCCAACATGGTCAATTTCTTTCGATTATCCAATAATGTAGACATAATTCTGCACGTCTAAGAAGAGTAATTTGTTTACCGTTACAATATGCACTTGAATTTATGTAAGTTAAAAGACACATAAGAATAAACAAAACTTTGACAGCAGCAATTGCCAACGAAACAAACACTCCAACCGAGTTAAAATGTATAAAAAGTTAACATATATAGTTTAAAGTACAGCCCTTCAACACAGAGCCTTACGTCCGACCAAAGAACAAGCTATAAATGGACACAGAATGATTAGTTTCCATGACTACTACTGAATTGCCAACCTTACTTTGTCTTGAACTTCACGTCAAGCTAACTTTTTTTTTAGCGAAAGTCTAAATCACGACGAAATGAAATAAGGGAATACATAGATTATTTCTGTGTTGTTTTGGTATCTTGTGGAGAGTTGTCTCATTGGCAATCAAACCACATCTTTAGTTATGTGTATTTATACTTTATAGGAAAGCTAAGTAAACTTTTACAAAAAAATGACTTTGACATTAAATTACATCTATTTCGAAGGCTTCATTTATACATGCATTTCTTTCTATTCATGGTAGTGAAAAGAGCGAACGAATTAGTAATTTTATACAAAATTATCGAGGCTGTCTGTTTGTACACTTGTTATGATCTGTCTGTCCTTTCATGTATCGCGTTGAAAATTAAGCCATAAAGTGGTATTGATTTGCCAAATGAAGTAGGCAAAATGAAGCGGTTATATGAATGATGCCAATTTTACATACAAGTTAATCAAGTTTTCCTCGGATGTTTTATTTGATCTGATAGAAAAAGATGTTATCAATGACACTAACATGACGCATGACATATGTTTTAGACGGATATAACTTGTTATTTGCGTGTCTAAATTAGAACTTTACTTCGGACAATATCATTTTTTATTTCCTAACGAACATGGCGATGCAATCACATACTCTGTACTTTTCCTTCATAACCATACGAAAACAGAGTGTACTTTTTCTGAAAAAAATATAAAATGGAAGAACTTTGACTAGAATTAAGTGATTGGTGGGCATTACGATCATAAATGTTGTTCAATAATGCTTGACGTTTAACTTTGTTGGTTTTTTTTTTATACAAATTCTAATAATTTAATTTTGAATGTAACGCGTCTTCTGATTGGCTGACGTTATTTTGTAATGAGCCCATAGACATAATTTAGTCATGTGACCGTGACGTCATCAACGTTTTTTCATGGTTTTCTACGGTTTAAAATGGAATTTAGAATTAAATTATAAGAAATGACTGTAATATTTTTTCTGTTTATTCGAAATAACATAAAAAATGTGGTGCACACTGTTAAATAACCCGCTACGCGCGTTATTCAGTGTGCACCAAATTTTTTATGTTATTGCTTCATAGACAGAAAAAAATATTAGTTATAATTCCTTAAATGTTAATTAACTTTTATGTTTGGCCGAAACATATTTCATGTATCGACGTAAAATCTATAATATATACACTTGTCGCATTTTACATTTTTGTTTGCTATACATCTATAAGAATTGTTATGTGCTGGAGCAAATTGTTGAGGTCTGGACGGGATTGACAGGACAATGTATAATGGTCAATACATAAAACTAGTAAACAAGTGAAAATGCAAACTGATTAAAATTAAAAATGTATATAATGAATAGAGAACATATGGATCTTGAAATGTGTTAAGCATAAAAAAGTGAAGAATCCTCCCCCTCCCACGACACCTCCTTACACCCACACTACCGTTTCAGACCCTCAATTTCATCTTTTATCATTTTTTGTCTTTATAATATCATTTTCAGAAACGAGTTTCAGTCGTGATAAATGGTTAGCGGGACAATATGGATGAATGTTACTGTAGGATAATTTATTACTCATGACGCGTTTATTTTTACTAAATCAACCAGTAAATCCAAGGATTATCATTTCTTTTTCGAGTAAGTGTCTGTTCCTTTTGCAACTCGTAGACCTGCTAACCTATTTATATACGATCTACACCTACCACTTCCCAAAGTAGAAACATTGATACCTCTAATTCTAAGAGTTTGACAATACATTGTTTCATTTTATATTATACTAAAATTACATAGGAAAAATTGTTACCGTCAACACTGTGTTGTTCAAAATATTTTGATGCACACAGAACGTCTTTGATATACAATCATTTGTTTTCAATATTGTTATTTCGATTTCGTTTTTAAAAGTACAATTTATTGAAGCAAATATATTTTATGATGTTACATAATTTATGCGCCTAGCTCGTTCGTTTTACACTTCTGACATACAACTTAGAACTATTCTCTGAAACGTTTATTTGATTATTCAATTGCGAACCATTCAAATCAAATCAATCTTAATGTACTTGATTAGAATTAAATCGGTAAAGGATATATTTGGTATTGGTAAATCATTCTGTTCCCCATTGGGGATAGACTATACATTCGCTTATATATAATTAATAGTTAAAAACATGAAACATAATATGGTTCTTCATTTTCTTTTGTATGACATTCTGTATTCTGTAGTTGTAACAATTTTGAATTGCGCATGATCGTGTATTTTTGTACTAATTTTACGTTGTTGTATTTAATGTACTCGAAAGAACAACAGTGATGTTGTAGTGCTCAGTGGTGTGATTTCTATATCAGCAGATATTTAAAGTACTTATTATATAAAAATTCATGTTCAGTATCTACAAACTGCACCACGGTCACAATATTTCAAGGTCGTAAAATATATTAAGATTCAAGTACATTGTAGTCTATCTTAACATTAATCGTCGCCTCGTCTAGACGTGAGACAATTTAGACATATATATATATACATATTGGTAAAACACTTATCAATAATTCTTAAAGACTGTTTGCTGATCTCAAGACGTCTTATGTTGAATAGTTTCCAGACTTGCTGTCTCATTGATCCGGCGTCGGCGGCGTAACAAACTTCTGAAAAGCTTAATATTTCAGTTGGTAAAACACCTGGTCTTATTGACGCATATTCTGAGTCTTTCAATACTGGTATTGTTTTCAGTGCTATATCTTGAATATTCAAATAAACAAATTACATTTTAAGAATAATTTATGACAAAGAACCTTTCAACGTAGATTTTGTTTTGGACTTCGTGTGGCTAAGTATCATGTTTTCTATATTGTGTTAAGTGTACTGTTGTTTGTCTTTCGATTATATTTCGTTTTGGCCATGGTATCGTCTGTTGTTTCTTTCTACTTAATCTTATGAATTTGAATGTTCCTTTGGTATCTTAGGACTCTCTTTCTCCATCTGGCAAAATGAAGAAAGTATTCAAAACTATCTCGAAAATATTTCACATTGAAATCGGTGGTAATGTATTTTGCGAAAATGTATTTCCCCCATCTATGACTAGTACTTTTAATTGAACCCCTTTTGTACTTTCGAATTTACCACCGTGAATTTATACGCCCATTAGATAATTACAAATTCTGTTTCCAATCAACACACTGACTAGTAGACGGCACTATTATAGTTTTCACTACATGATACGTGCAATCAACGTCAATATTGTCATTCGCAAAACACGTTTGGAAAGTGGTAAATGATACTCATGTGATCATTGTGTCACTGTGGGGTAACATTTCTGTCACTATTAAATGCAAATTAGTGTATAAATATTGTGGATCCTGCAGATTTTACTAGTTCTCGTGACCCCAAATCGAAAACAAATGCACTTTATTTGCACTTTATTTGCTCGATATAACATAACTGATGGCAAGAATTGGTAGAATTTTATATCAAGAGCACTAATGAACATACTATCTTATGTTTCGTGTTTTCAAGTAATTCAACATATTTATGGACGTTATACAGCAATATATAGTTAATTGAAATAGTTATCAATCATATACTGAAAATATGCGTGGTTGCAATAAGCATTTGCAGAATCAATTTAATAATTGTAAAAGGATTTTTTTATAAAAGTTTGTGTAGTGGAGTATATATTTGTTTTGATATCTTGATATTAGAGATCGGCATCCTTTTTTCAACATTTGATAAGGGTCTTAATGTTGGTTTACGGAATGAGAAAATGAGACAAAAATGAAATTAAAAAAAAATTGCCTAAAAAAGAAAAATAAAGAATCAGGAGGTGCTATAAATGGATATAAAATAATTGTCAACCAAGGTATAGAACATAGATTAAAGAGTGAATAAGTGAAGAGCCCTCTCAATCTGACCCTTGTAGTTACAATGTGTGTGGCAAGATCTCAACCTCTTTATCACCCCAAGTTTAGAAACAACAACCAAAAAACAATAGACTGTCAAATATTCTCAATCAACACAAAATCAGAGGATAAACGGAAAGCATAACAAAATGACAGAGGCCAGAAATAGAACAGGAACATTCTTGCGCAACAAATGTACATCTTGTGCAGGGATAAACTTCTATCCCTTTTTATATTAGATTTAGCATTAAAGTTTTGTTTTTATATCAATAAACTATTTTCATATATATCATATAAATTAAGGTGACAATGTAGAGAAGTAAACCTTTAAGTAGATTATCAAGAATATACTCAACTTTTGAAACACATGTTAATCATGGAAATCGCATCCAAACAGCAAACGTACACATAAAAACCCTTTTAAATAGATATAGGAAGATGTGGTATGAGTGCAAATCAGACAACTCTCAATTCAAGTCACGATTTATAAAATTTAAGGTTCGGTCTTCAACACGAAACAGCAAGCTATAAAGGGCTCCAAAATTACTAGTGTGAAACCATTCAAACGGGAAACCCAACGGTCTAATCAATATAAAAAACAACATAAACAGACGACAACCACTGAACATCAGATTCCTGACTTAGGACAGGTGCAAACAATTGCAGAAGGATTAAACGTTCTAACGGTACCAAACCTTCTTCCTTTACTGAATAAAAAGTATAACATCACGACATAGAAAGACACACTATAAAATACCAATTGGAATGGCTTTTCTCAATAAAAAAAAACGTAGGAACACGTCATTACATGCACAATGAACGAATACATTGGATTTGTGAAAGAATGTAAATACATAGTTAGTACAAATAAGGGATGAATAAAAGTATAAAAATAGAAAGCTTGATACCATACACAATTATAATACACCAAACGGATGTTGTTTATACTGTTAGGCATTTAAAAATATTAACTCTTTGAAAAAGTAAAGAGAATTGTTGAAAAATTCAAACAGCTAACAAACTCGTCTTTTAAGGAAATGCGAAGTTGATATTTTAGTATAAAATCTATGTTTTAAAGTATTCATGCTGCAAATAACCTGTCATCTTTAAATAGAAATTATATTGCATTACGTGATTTAGATGCAATATCTTAATCGAATATTATAGTGAACGAAATCATAGTATTGAGGAAGGTAATGCATCTATCAGTTTTATGTTTAAAATTGTAAAAAAGTTTTTTACATGCTTCGGACTGCGCCGCCTGTTACAGTAGTTTATTATATAAAATGTATTGTTTGTATGATACAATTGTTATCTAATAGTCGATTTTAGTTATTTGTCATGAGATTGTCGTTCGTTTGATAAGTTTAATAAAGGCAATAGTAATTTAACAAATCCGTGTTACAAAATAAAACCGAGGGAAGCACGTCAACTATAAGAGGAAAACAAAGTAACAACAGGAACACTGAAATGTAACAAAAAGAAAAGCCAACCTGATTTATTGACTAGCCAAACCTCCCGCTTTATGTCAATGTTAACAAATATCGCTAAAATGACAGCACTACGTGACAGAAATATAACAGAAACACGAGCAAGCACATTCATCACAGAGAACAAATAACATAATAGTCGACACAGCATGCAAATTGCAGAACAAAAACGAACTTATTTCATCAACAACACTGTCAACAGACCCTTTTGTATCTTTCGTCGCTCTTCTTTGTGCTAAACAGAGTTTGTCTTATCAGAAAGGTGAACACAATTTAAAAACAAATGATCATGACTTCTTAATTTTATTAGAAAATACCAATCAGCATGACACTAGAATTTAAAAATTTTACTTGAGTTTGTATATTGTCCTCTTTCAGTTCATTTAAACAAAAAAAAATCATTCTGTATTGTCTTAAAATATTCAAGTTGGAATCCACAATCATCATTGACTGTATGAACGTTTTGTTAATTCGTTTATAAATCATGTGTTCAATAATTCGAGCACATCATCATTATAAACAACACTTAATTTCTTTGTCATTTAGTATTTTGCTGGAGAGTTGTCTCATTGGCAACCATACCACATCTTCTTTTATAAACAGTTCATGCTTCTTGTTATGCTTTCTTGTGCTTCAAGTTGATGGAAATCTACTTGATAAAGTAACAACGGGATTTATTGGAAAAGTTGTTTCAATGTATGTTTCTTTTATTATCTTGTTAACTGTTGGTATTAAGACGTGTTGAGATGAAAATAAAACTTATAAAACGTAATCATCGTCAGACAATCATGGAAGAAAAGTCACTTATATGGTTCTACAGTGTTAAATCTGGAGATATTGATGATTAATGAGCTACATGTCATCCTTTAACAGTGTAAAGCGATACCTTGTCTCCTTAAATGCTTTGAAAATCTGGGTTGAGTTTAATCTTTTATATATTTAAAACAAAATTGATAGGTTATGAATATATTGTACCTACCAAGTAAACTGTCAAACAGCAAATCAGAACATGCGCATGCTTGACTTAAAATATATTTTCTATTACATTTATGTAGGTATTAAAAATAAAAACGAGAGCCGTGGTGTAGTGGTTAGAGCATCGGACTACTATCACAAAGGTTGCTGGTTAGATTCCCGTCTGGGATGAAAATTTCAGGAACTGAATTTTCGGCTCTCCCTTGACACCATTTGCGAGTATGGTCTCGAGGAAACGATGATAGTTCGTCGGAAGGGGACGATAAATGGCTGACCCGTGTTAAGAGAGAGCCATATCTCTTGCATGTTAAAGACACCCTTGTAGATTTCGAAAAAGAGCAGGCTAATGCCGCTACAAGGCAGCACTCGCACCCGCAAAGTGGAAAGGGATTACTATAAGTTGCAAAACTTGTTTCCCAATCCACTATAAATAAATATGTTTAAACTAAAATGAAAAATTTATACTTTTTGTCAAGATTATCAAGTTGATAAAAACCTGAGTATTGGGTTGTAGTCTTTGATACGTTCACATGTAGAATAATTAACACATTCAACGCATGACATTTATAAAGTGTCGTTTCAATTTTTTGATTATGTTTTTATTTATGTAATAAAAACCATTGTTTATTTTAAGTTGTAACTATAATATTAAAAAGGAACTTTCATCATTTGGATGACCATAATATAAAATCTGTATCTCATATAAAAGAAATTAGAATTGTTCCATACACCGTACTCACAATCTTGTCATCTTTATCTGTTCATTTGGCTTATAAGAATTTAATACAGGTTTAACACCTGTTTTGGAGAAGATCTCTTCTTCGTAGACTTGTATAACAAAATCTTCACTGAGGGCAATTTGTTTAAAAAAGAATCAGCAAAAATGTAGCATTTAGCAGTATATATTGTTAGACATATTGTATATCTTTTAAGGAGACATTCATCATCTATAAAAACTCTACCACAATGATTTCAAAACATAAAATGCAAATTTCCCTTTTCTGAGGGCACACTCTCATATTTATAGCATTTTAATTTGTATCAGACGTAATTTTTAGTACGTATGAACGTTCGACTTTATTTTACTACAAACGATGCATTCAGTTTAATCATGTAAATACTTGACAGGTTTTGCTTTTGATTAAAAAGAAAGAGTAAACTACTTGTTGACTCGGTTTTAGACAAAAACATATTAACTTTTATGTATTATCTGATATGTAGTGTTTGTGATACTTTAGTACTTTCAAGGTTGAACAGCACGATGGATGATGCAGGTCTAGCTTTTAATAAACACGCGTCGAGCAAATAGTTTGACAATATTTTGTTGACTGTTATCTGTCTTGCAAAAAGTGACACTTGTCGAGCACCAGATTAACCATCGTGTTTTGGTGAGTTTAGTGGTTCTCAATTCATCGTTTTCTGGTATAGTGTTTCGTCGTTTTTAGATTGCCTATAGTGATGTATGTCTATATTGATCTTACCCCGTTGTTATCTTCTATCCCTTTTTAGGATGAAAATTTTGTTTTTATATCAATAAACTATTTTCATATATATCATATAAATTAAGGTGACAATGTAGAGAAGTAAACCTTTAAGTAGATTATCAAGAATGTACTCAACTGTGTTTTGTCTTATTTAAAGAAATGTGCATACTATTTCATAAACATTCAATTTGATTTATATCTTTAGTAGTTAAAGACCCCATTATGGTATCATAATTTCATTGTACCCAATAACTAGATATACAATTGTCTTATGCATGGCACTTATTTCACAATCGTTTTAACCATATTTTAAAGAATGTTAATTAAGTTTTATGCAGATATCTTCAAGGCAGTCAATACCAATACTATTTAGTTACTGTTACTGTCTTTATCTCAACCGATGTATCAATACTGATGATCTAATATTGGACTGAATTAGAATTAATTGACCGCAAACTACTTTCACAGAAGTTGGTTAATTTTTTTTTTGTTTTTTTATGAAATGAAAAATAAATATAAATTTTTCTTATACGATGCTTTAGAAATTGATTTAGTTATACTGGTTCTCTTTCGAGATACAGTTTATGTTAAAGATACATGTTATGCATATTTTGAGGCGTTTCTTGTCGTATAACACATTGAGGTGTGTCAGTATCGATCAAATGAAAGACCGACCGTAAGGAGTTCTTTATTTGGGGAATTCTAGTACCCCGAGGTTTGTTAAAATCATCTTAACATGTTAATTATCTGACTTATATACCATCAAATCTATATTCGTTTCTGCATTAGATATATTCAAATACCTGTATCTAATTCATCCTAATATAAACAAAACAAAAAACAACATGGAATGATCAAAACTCCGAATCAATATGGTGCTTATCTCATGCTTATTTCAACAACCTGTTCAAGTTGTATCCACTAGCAATGCACACTTATATATCAAATCAAGGAGTATCAGAATGGACCAAAGTTAACATATATGATCAGTTGCAGACATAAAATGTCACTAGTAAATAATGTAACGACCAAATGATGATATTTGCGTCCGTTGATGTTGTGAAAAAATTATTTTACTGTCATCGATATCCTTCCTCATACAATGTTTGGAGCAATCCTTTTTACTAATGGACAGAGAATGCTGTTAGGTTATAAAGAATATGACAAAGTTCTGGTTTAATATCAGTTTAGGTACTATAAGACAATTATTCCACAAGTGTTTCTTAAAACGGACCTTTCGTTTTTAAAACAAGCGACTCTCTTCAAATTAATCTTACGATAACATTGATCTTAAAATATATTAAAATTATCCATGGCTTATGAGTATTTTACACGTATTCTATTTTGCGGAAAGAGCAACACTTACTGAAAATATTAAATATTCATTTCAATTATCGTGTTTATGTCTTGTGAATTTTAAATTTTCAAAACACATAGTCATCATGTATTACTCGGTGATGGTTTTAAACTTGATCTGGATAAAATCAGATGTTAACGGAATAGCAATCTAGCATTACAAGTAACCAAAACAAAAAATAATGGCAGCAATATTTGATTCTAAGGATGCAACAAGTAGAGCTCATACTGTGTGATCATTAAATGCAACATATTTCGTGATTAAGTATGTCAATGGAGAACGCAATAAGTGCCACTATTGGATCGTTAGGTTTGCCTCAAACACATACGTTAGTCATGAACAACCAATTTCCAAGTTCATACGATATTCCAAGGTTTGCTTTATCTTGATAGAGGGTTACTGCTCACATCGAAGCTTTACAGCAAGAGTTCATAGTAGTACATGTTGAAATATTCCTTCAAAGAATTAACGGACGCCATCATATTTGGTTGACCGCGATGGAGTATCTGTTTCACAGATGACGACGGATTTGTTCCAATTGTCGTAACTCCAATCCTGTCCTCTTTTTTACTAATATGATCTACCAAATCATATTATTCATCGGATTTGTACTTGCCCAAGGAACAACACGATAATTGCTATACGTGGAGCATGATACGCTTATCTTTCCGAATCAAATGAGATCATCCCGATTTTTGTGGTCTTAAGATGTTGTGTTTTGTATTACTTGAATATATTTTGATGGCTTATTTTTGTCTCATCGTATATTTATTTTATTACTATATTATGTGAAACACAACAGCTACCAATTTTGGGTCGATAACTGTATATAATGAAGATAATTTCAAAATACATGTATGATATTTTGACTGTTAATTGAATATCACAGCGGGATTTGTATGCATAGCCGCTTATTTTGTCGGCCACTCTCCCCGGTCTCCGGATCATTTTGCAGTTTATGCGATTCCCTCCGATTTTTTGTAACCTTGATATGTATCTTCTTTAATAAATTAAGAGATTTAAACGTTAGTAAACTATTGTAGCCTTAATTTGCAAAACAGTCGTCAATGTTATCGTTCGATAGTTCCTTCTTCTGCAACAAATGCAACAAAATGGGTCATTTAAACCGTCACATTATTACGTACTGGTTCTGCGATACGTGATAATTATATCCTGTGACCTAAATATCGTACTAATTACTGACAGTCTTTGATCGTCATTTACGTCAAAGATACGATGTATGCTCATCTGCATATATAACAGATCTGTTACTTCTTATATCACGGAAGAGGGTATAACTCTACAATCAGTTGTCAATTAATATACTTATTTCCCTAATGGAAACCTTTCATTGTCGAAAATGGATTGCTATTTACATATTTGAAGCCATATAGTCTAGACAATTAATATGATCTATTACCTAAACACGGCTAAAAGTAAAGATTGATTCATATACTTCCACAAAAAATAAAATACGGTTAAATTTAGTCATTATATGATCAAAAGGTATAAGTTTTGAGGAAAATCTTAATTGCAAAGATAAATTCGAAGTATTAGAATTGTAATATCTTATTTTCAAAGGGTCAATCAATCAGGTAATTAATGCAATACATTTTGGTGTAAATAGATGTTATTATGTTGTAATGTTTAGCGGAGTTTTAAGCATAGGCCGTTTTTGGTTATAATATTATTATTTTTTTCTGAAGCAAGTTTTATGTTGTCGTATTGAGAAGTTTAGCTAGCTACAAAACACAAAACCAGGTTCTACATAATAAAATGTTTATACCAAGTCAGGAATATGACAGTGGTTAACCATTCGTTTGATGTGTTTTAACTTTTGATTTTGACATTTGATTAGGGGCTTTTACGTTTTGAGTTTTCATCGGAGATCAGTATTTTGTGATTTTACCTTTTAATTGTATCTTTGTTTGTCAACAAAGTGCCAAACAATACTATAATAAAAAGCCCATTCAACAAGTGAAAGTTCATACAAACCGTCAAAATCAAACGCTGTCAATCAACACATTCGTAGCAAGTTAAAAACAACAGTCACATTTTCAAATATCGTACAAATACGACGAAAATGTTTCTGGGTTCAACCTTGTTTCATAGCAAGTCAAACCTCCAAGTAATATACATGACAGTTGTTTATAGCTCCACTATATTGACATAATTGAATGAGCAACTTTTTTGACAAAATAATTTGGAGTGACAGTTTTGTAGAGCATTTTTATATTCGTAAGATCATGAACCATTTGTGTTAACAAATGGCACTACAAATTATGTTTACGATAAGACTAAACATGGACAGCACAAGCCCTTGTATGTAATCATTGGAGAGCTATATGATACTTTTTTATATTTAGAAGTCATTAGATGTAATAGAAAAAAAAGGCAACAGTAGTATATACGAAAGCCATACATCGATTGAGAGAAAACAAATCCGAACAACAAACTAAAACTGAGGGGAACACATCAACTTTAAGAGAAAAACAGCGAAACAACATAAACCCATTGTTCCTTCGCTTATGACGTGCATGGTTATAATGTCACAAAAACTCACGCCAATTTATTTAAAAAACATTTTAATCTTTTAAAAAAAGATAACAGTCTTTATATTAAATCAGGGGAAGATATTTTCATAAATTCTTCATAAATGTTTCAGCTAATGTATCATAGATGTTACTTTTTTTATTACTACCAAACCTTTAATCTCAATAGACCAATCCACAGACTGACTTTTATAATGTAATCAACGAATCATATCTTAATTGATGAACATTTATTTAAAAACTACACTTTAATTGATACAAATGTTTTAGTTGAAATCTTACTCTTAAATAAGTTCCAATGTATTTTCAAAGAAAAAATATAGAATTATGCTAAGTTGAAGTTATTTTCTAAAAAAATCGGAGATGGCGAATCATGCTTTGTTAAAGCAATTTTTATGCTCGATTTTACAATAGTGTTCTACTGTAAACGATACGTACATTTTTCATATATGTTAAACCAATCTTACAATTTAAAAGCATATAATTCATTTCAAGTGTTTCTCTGATTGAAACAGGACGACGGACCTTTACTATCCTGATCAACAGAGTTATCTCCCTCGATTCATCAAATGTAGTAAAAATTAATTGTAAAAGCAAAAGGTTTATTAGTATTCATTTTTCTTTTTTACATTACTAATTGTTTCTTCTTAAATATTCATGCATGTAATGCGATTATACAATGTATCTCAAATATATATCAGCTTTGATAAGTGTTTGTCATTACTATAAATTTTCACTTCTATATACTTTGAACAAAAAAATAATTAGTTTTGTAAAAAAAAAAACATGTCCATTCTCCATAAAAACTGTATAAGGTGATCAACGAATCATATCTTAATTGATGAACACATATTTGAAAACTACAATTGAATTGATATACATGTTTCAATTGAAATCGTACTGTTATATAAATACCAAATGGTATAGAAAAGACGTATATATATATATATATGCTTGGTTTGAGTTTGGTTTGTTGTGATTTAGTTTTGTTGTTTTACTTATTTGCAGTGTTTACTCATTTTTAGGCTAAAATGTTTTAGAAGATAAAACTTGTAAAATTTCATACATATACTGAATACCATCAATTCATTTGTATTTTGATTTTTTTTCAACACTGATCACTTACCGAGCTTTAAACTATTATTCCCTGTAAACATTAAGCATGTAGGATGAACATATGAACATGTTTTGTGGCTCTAATGAGTCACAATGTTTAATTATTAAAAAATCTTGTCTAAAGTATTGATATATATATCAACATTTTGTTATAATACGAGTGCCTGTGTTGCATGCGTGACATAAATAATCGAAAAAAGAAATAAATGTCAATATAACAGTAATAGATAGTCTTACTATCATTGCACTTGTTGCAATAAAAAGTAATGGTGCTGTCTAGACAAAAATGAATAAATGTATATTTGTTTCAGTCGTATAACAAAAATGATGCTCAAAACGCGTACAGATACATTACATTCATAATAAGTATTTTTTTTCTCGTAGATCCTTGATAATTGGTAAAAAAATAAAATGACTTGTCGAAGTGATTCAACACCATTTGAGTTTTATCAAGACTTCATTACTAATAACTTTATATTTTTTTTTCAGAAATATTACTTTAAGGAGACTTAACAGATTCTCTGATTTACTGATAATTGTTTATGATAAAAGACAGAATATTGAATTGTGTTTTTCATCAAAGTATGGTTGAAGCTTTGTCTCGTTTTTGCAATAATTCATTTTGCCTTAATGCAAATAAATATATTTATAGACAGAATTTAATCTACTTCAACAAATAACTCCTACTACATGTTTTTTAAAGACATTTGGACTTTTCAAGGTTTTATTGAAATCCCAATTATTCAAATAAAAAATCACTGATTCTGACGTAAAGTACATTGAATAATGAGTATGTTTATATCTTGACATGGAATGCGTAGACTTTTGAATTGAGAGCTGATAAGAGCATGTACTTTATAAGCGTTATTCAAATATACTGCGCACTTTAAGATTTCCTTGATGAATGTATCAAGGTTTAAATTATATTAGCCTTGTGATTTCATTGCATTCATGTCTTGTTACTTAAATGTACAAAGAAAGTCTGCAAACGTTCAAACGAAGTAATTTCAATTCAAACTTCAGACACGAATACATTCTTTTTAATTCAGATTTGATGGAATAATAAAAGTGATTTTTGCTTGTAAGGAAAATATACAAAATCTCAAATACTATTTGCATTTGTAAGTGATGTTTTTCTTTGATGATTATTTTTCACATTCTATGAATATAAGAAGGACATGTGTACTTTTTTGTCATTTTCCTTTCTATATTTCAACGTGTATTTAAATTCCATGATGACTGTTTGCTATCATGTTGTTCAGTTTCTTGATATACAATGAAAGTACCTGTTACAGTGAATTCTTAACTTATAATTTAATACATTTTGGTTGTCTTATCCTTTCGACAAAATAACGTGTAGATTGCATTCATTTTAATAGTTGATGAATCTTCATCAAAGCAATGCGTGGGTGACCTTGATAAGTTAAAGCTTGTGCTATGTGTTGAGGGATGCGCTTGTATATTAAAATCCTTAACCAAAACAGCTCCTGTTTATGGCAGTGACTGTCCGTTTTTTTAATTTGTGAAGAACCTCACTGTTTCTTCTCCCAAATACACAGAAAAAAGGACTAGTGTCTATATTTGTTTTGTACTGAAAGAAATATTAATTATAAACAATAAATGAAGACTAAGATGACAACCTATGACTAGTTTTTGGTAGATATATTTACAATGTTTATAGAATATCTATATCATTACATAAGAACTGATTAGAGAATAAAATTAATATTTTGTAGTTTTTGGTGTTTCTGATGCGCTTTCTGGAATTAATGTCATCAGAAATATTTAAATTTTAACCCAAATATTTGAAAGTATAATATATTAAAGTACGTTCAAACGTAAGGCGAAATAATATTTGGACTACATATAAAATACCTTAAAAATCGTATCATTAAACATTTGTATTTATGAATGATCTACGTTCCTTACAAGTACAAGTAAAGGATAATTACTTTGATTAATAATTTATTTGTATCCGTGATTTGGATATATATAATCATGACTTAATTGTAGTGTTGCTAAAACGTTCTTGACTTTCATAGTAGTAATTGCTGACTTTATGTTAGTTATTTGAAAAATTGATATATTTGATCCTTTATTATAAATGATCGAGAGACGCATACAAAATTGTGTTCAACGTTCAAACGTTTGTGCACTCTAATTATCCCTATATGCACATCGTTCAATATAAATGCTATGCAATCAATAAAAAAAAACTCGGATAGCGTTGGCGATGCATGGTCAATGGGGAATCCCACTATACAGAAATACAGAAGATATAAAGATGATACAAGTTTTACACGAAAAACAGGAGCTAATGTCTCAGTCAAAAACACCTTTATTGTCATTTTCTGCAGGAAAAATGGACATAAAATTGAGAAAGGAAATGGTGAATATGTCAAAGCGACAACCACCCGACCACAGAGCAAACAACAGCCGAAGGCAACCAATGGGTCTTCAATGTAGCGAGAATACCCGCACCCGTAGGCGTCCCTCAGCTGGCCCCTAAAATATGCATAATAGTACAGTGATAATGGACGTCATACTAAACTCCGAATTATACACAAGAAACTAAAATTTAAAATCATACAAGACTAACAAAGGCCAGAGGCTCCTGACTTGGGACAGGCGCAAAATTGCGGCGGGGTTAAACATGTTTATGAGATCTCAACCCTCCCCCTATACCTCTAGCCAATGTAGAAAAGTAAAAGAATAACAATACGCACATTTAAATTCAGTTCAAGAGAAGTCCGAGTCTGATGTCAAAAGATGCAACAAAAGAAAATAAATAAAATGACAATAATACATAAATAACAACAGACTACTAGCAGTTAACTGACATGCCAGCTCCAGATCTCAATTAAACTGATTGAAAGATTATGTCTTCATCATATGAATATCAGGTACAATCCCTCCCGTTAGGGGTTTAGTATCATACTATCATAAAATATATGAGAAGAACATAACCCGTGTCATGCCAACAACTGTTTTTTTTAGAAATAAATGTGTTTAGTTCCGATGCAAAGACCCTATCAGTGAATCAATGTTAAAGCCAAAATATGCAATCTATAATGACCTGACAACAGTATCGTAACTATATCCCCTTTTAATAAGTCTATTTAAAGGTTTTGTTAGTTTCTGAGGAGAATACTGGCATTTTTGTGCTTTATAAAGAATATTTCCATAAAATTTTGGATGTGAAATACCTGAACGTATAAGATGTCTGCATGTTGAGTTATATTTACGAATTATTTCCTTATACCGGTGATAAAATTTAGTAAATGTTTTGACCAGTTTGTGATATCGAAAACCCTGGTGTAATAATTTTTCAGTAATACATAAATTTCTCTCGCTAAAATCTAATACATTGTTACATACACGAGCGAATCGTACAAGTTGAGATATATAAACACCATAAGATGGTGACAAGGGAACGTCACATGTATGGACTGAAACAGGATGGAATACAGAGAAGAGTTACAGATCAAAACAAAATATCAGAGTCAACTGCCAGTTTCTAAAAAAAACATTTACAAAAAACATTCATATACAATGTGTGTCAATGTATGTTATACTTTTAAATAGCTGATATTCTCTGAGTTTATTTGCGCTATGAAAGACATTAGTTCTATAATATAAGTATCATATCACTTGCGTTACAGCGCAATGGGGTTCCACTGTTTAACCGTCAGCTGAACTGTCATTGATTTTTTTTAAGACCTTCATACGTAAATAACACAGAAATAAAAATAATTTACTTTCTTTTGTAAAATAGAAACCGATCTTATTACCATATCAAATATAATGGTATACAGTGTTCATAACATGTCTTAGTATATAATTGATGCTGAATACAAATAAATGTTTCTGTATATATAGTCGAGTGTTTGATTTTGGCAGGTATTATGAAAAAACCCTTTTTGAAATTACCTTGAATCTGGTATTTTTTAATACTTTTTCCTTGTTTTTTATCATAGGCAAAAAATATATACATTGGACTTACTTAACCTTTTAACTATTTTCCTGTATTGAGTGTTCTAATCATATTGCGTTTTGAAAATTGTTGCCTTAGTTCGTTGAAGCAATTGAAAAGATATAGATATAGGAAGATGTAGTATGAGTGCCAATGAGACAACTCTCCATCCAAATAACAATTTATAAAAAAGTAAACCATTATTGGTCAAGGTACGGCCTTCCACACGGAGCCTTGGCTCACACCGAACAGTAAACTATAACGGGCCCCAAAAATTAGAAATGTAAAATCATTCAAATTGTGTATATATAAAACGAAACGAATAACTAAGGAAATTGCCTGTAAATAGAACATAATGGTTATTTCACACTTTTTTGTACTTTAATATAAAACCTATTAGATGTGTTACGATGAAATGCATTTAAAAAAAAAAAAACGAACTCATGTCAAATTGATATCATGGCTGTTACATCCTTTCTAAAATTTCCTTTCTCAGTTAGTCAAACTTCATTATAATAAATTTAAAGGTCGTTAATTTTTTAACGATATGTAAATGACGTCTTTAATAGGAAATTGCTAAAATCAAACTTCTATAAACATGCACAATTTCCATTCATCTTTTATACATTCATTTTGTCGTGAAAGTTTTCAGGGATCCATACCTTTATATCAATACTTAAATTTCGAACAGCTGTTTTGCAAAAGAAAATTCATTTTTGCCTTAAGCATGTTGATCATGAAGTATGTGTTTACCAAACATTTTATGAAATACTTAACTCCTAGGTAAATTTAAAAGGAGGGAATTGTAGTACACCAGACAAAATCAACTGATCGACTATTTCAACTTACGGAACAAATGGAAAACAACGGTTATATATCGGAACTCGGTACACGCATCCTCTTAATTGAGAAAAAGGGGGGTCAGACCTGTGTTTATAGCTAGCTAAATCCCAACTTGTATGACAGTTGTTTATATTAATTTCACAAAATTGGTTACCAACCCAAATAGAAATTATCAGTTGACTTATAAATTATTGATATCATTCGGTAAAACTATGTAAATATACATCACAGACGTAAACAGTAGATTTGAAGCAACACATTAAAGTGCATATGTCTGGTAACAGACATCTTAAACTTTGGGAGGAAACAATGTTTGTAGCTTTCATTCTTTCAAGAGAAGTAAACAACTAAAAGAAATAAACACAACATACTTAACGAAAACAAGAACTCACGTGACCACTGCTAATGAGAACAAAACGCCCCTTATCAAGTAGACACATTACAACACTAAAAAGCCTTGCACAAGCAAAGTGATTATGATGATATAATAGTACAATGTTTAAGCAGTATAGGAGGTCGTTAAGTGAATTTAAACGCATTTGAAAAACAGTGGTGGGCAAGATTGTTCGTTTTGTTTATTATAAGAGAAATTGTTTAACATTTTTTTTCCTTTCCTTTTTCGTTTTTAATCATTTAAAATAGTATGTCTTTCATGTGCAAATGCTATTATTTTAATGTTTATGTAAATGAATGATTCAAAGGGTAGTTTTGAATCGTGCTCAGGACCAGATTGTCTTGAATTGAATTAAACCTGTTTTATACTTCGATGATATGCTATTATATAGCCAGAGTGTCATTCAAGTTAACAATCGGCTATAGAATTATTCCTCAGGATCAATCTTTCTTGATTCTGATGACCAGTACGTAGGTGTAAAGAATAAGTTGTCAATTACACAGTTAATGGTTTTAATCAGTCGTTTATCGGATCGACGACCTCCTGCAGTGAGGTATTAAACAACCGTTGAAGCGTTCTAGTTGCATATGATACGATAAAACATTCAAACAGCGTTTAATTGTTCATGTATATGTAATGTCTAGATTAGAATGTTAACAAGACTATAAGATATTGAAAGGATTGCTGCGTGTTTATCTTCATATAAGAATATTTTCACCCAAATGTAAAGAATAAAATATGCGATTAAATTGTGAATTATTGAGCAGGACAATTCTAAATGTTCTATTCTGTGGCATATGCATATGCCAGGTGGAAGGGCAAAATAGAATTATGTCTTCTAGATTTAAAAATAAATTAAAAAAGGACAAAATTAAACAATATGAAATGTCAGGAATTACAAAACAGATTTGAAACAACATCTGATAAACAAATTTAATAATACTTTTAGATATTTGGATGATATTTTGGCTCTCAATAATGACGACTTCAGTATGTATATTAAAGAAATTTATCCTTCTGAACTTACTTTAAATAAAACTAATACTAAGAATGACCACTGTCCTTTCCTCGATCTTGATATATCACTAACGGAAAGCTGAATCCTAAAATTTATGATAAAAGAGATGATTTTTCATTTCCTATCGTTAATTATCCGTTTTTATATGGTGACGTTCCCTTGTCACCATCTTACGGTGTTTATATATCTCAACTTGTATGATTCGCTCGTGTATGTAACAATGTTTTAGATTTTAACGAGAGAAATTTATGTATTACTGACAAATTATTACACCAGGGTTTTCGATATCACAAACTAGTCAAAACATTTACTAAATTTTATTTTATCTTCGGTATAAGGACATCATTCGTAAATATAGCTCAACATGCAGACTTCTTATACGTTCAGGTATTTCACATCCAATATTTTATGGAAATATTCTTTATAAAGCACAAAGGTGTCAGTATTTACCTCAAAAACTAACAAAACCTTTGAATAGACTTATTAAGAAGCGATATAGTTACGATACTGTTGTCAGGTCATTAAAGATTGCATATTTTGGCGTTAATATTGATTCACTTATAGGGTCTTTGCATCGGAACTAAACACATTTATTCAAAAAACAGTTGTTGGCATGACACGGGTTATGTTCTTCTCATATATGTTATGATGGTATGATACTAAACCCCTAACGGGAAGGATTCTGCCTGATGTTCATATGATGAAATCATAATCTTTCAGTCAGTTTGATTGAATTCTGGAGCTGGCATGTCAGTTAACTGCTAGTAGTCTGTTGTTTTTAATGTATTATTATCATTTTGTTTATTTTCTTTGGTTACATCTTCTGACATCAGACTCGGACTTCTCTTGGACTGAATTTTAATGTGCGTATTTTATGCGTTTACTTTTCTACATTGGCTAGAGGTATAGGGGGAAGGTTGAGATCTCACAAACATGTTTAACCCCGCCGCATTTTTGCGCCTGTCCCAAGTCAGGAGCCTCTGGCCTTTGTTAGTCTTGTATTAATTTAAGTTTAGTTTCTTGTGTACAATTTGGAAATTAGTATGGCGTTCATTATCACTGCACTAGTGTATATTTGTTTAGGGGCCAGCTGAAGGACGCCTCCGGGTGCGGGAATTTCTCGCTACATTGAAGACCTGTTGGTGACCTTCTGCTGTTGTTTTTTTCTATTGTCGGGTTGTTGTCTCTTTGGCACATTCCCCATTTCCATTCTCAATTTTATTTCCGATTTGGCCAACAAAATGCAGAAACGAGTTTTTATTCTCATAAACAGAAATTATATAAGCTTCTATAGTGATTGCAATTTACTCTTTTCTACATTGTATCTACTGACAAAGACATAATTCAGACTTAATGTAATTATACTAATTCCTATTTCTCTAGGTTTGTGGTAACGTAATTTACAAGTACAGATAATGTAAAGTTACAACGTTGAGTGCAACAATGTTATTCTTGAAGGATACACATAGACAATAACGTGTTAAGCGATCAGGGACAGGGTTTTCTATTTAGAAGTTGTCAGCAATTCAAAATTGATTTAACCCATATCATTCTCAGTTTTTGCATATTTGCTTTCGCATTTGGTATACACATGCACATATAAAACAAATTGAATGCATCTTTGATACATCGAATCAAAAATAACAGTCATTTCTTTCTTTATGAATATGGTGATATACGAGTAACATCAAGGAGAAACCTCAATGGACCAATCACTTTTTGAAATTTAGCCTTTAAGCTTTCTTTTTTTTTCAAACAGAAAAATATCCTGCGCCAATTTCTTGTTAATTGTTCTCCAAAAATTATTTGTGCAAAGAGTTTACCGGTTTGCATCATATATGTTCCGCTAAGGTTCACTGGTAAAGGTCTATTAATCTTACGCAGAACATCGGGTAAATCTAAATAAAACAATGTAAAGCAAACTTCAGGTTTTTTTCCTTGAGATTGATGTTTCCTTCTCTCTTTATTGTATATTCAGATTGATGTGCTGATTGCAGGTATACGGCATAATCTATTGCACTATCCCTTATATTTAGTTTAATATACTGCCATTTGCGTTCCATACTGAAATATTAAAAAAGAAAATGAATTATTACAATCATGTCGATGCACTATTATAAGTGATGGTAAGAATGTCATAATTACTAGTTGTAGACTTGATACATGGTGAATAAACATTTCATTTCGACACAGTTTATTATTTTCTTTAGTTTCACTCAGTAGTGTTGTGGTTTGTTGTATGAGTTATTACAGCAAAACTACTAGAATCAATATAATTGTTTAGTGTTCACATTAAGATTTATTGTGGCTCTATTTCAATATGCATAATTGATGTTTATGAGCTTTCTTTTCAATTGAACAATATGACACAACGTATTGTTTGGTCTATACTTTCATTCTACTTATTGTTTAGATTGGTGGGTTTTTCTTGGAAAAGTTCATTCAATATCATTCCGATATAATGATATATTCAAATTCAAAAGAACCTATATAAATAAGTAGGTATACGGTTATTATAAACATTGTCCCTTACTGAAATATTGTAAATAAAATCTTTCAATATATGTTTGTTTTAAATCTAAAAAATTGGATGACATATATACAGAGTATAAGGATATCATTTTCTACTGAATATGAACAACTGCAAAGTGATTCATGAGTTTTAACCATGAGCATTTATCAAGGTCAGGGACATGCCAAAACTTATAGTGATATAGGATGACAATAGTGGACATGTGGGACCTTTTAAAAAACGACTATCGATAGTTAGATAACAAAAGTGAGACACTGTTACCAGTTGGTGATAACAATCATCTCCTGCTATGTCGTAACCGCTGGAGTAATAAGTCTTTCTTTCGCTGATTTTTTTTTCTTTTTTAATTTTGCTTGATTGCTTCATTTGCATGTAAAGTGTTAGAATTCTATGTTTAAACTGTGCTGGATATTACGACATCGTTATGCTGTAGTACATTTCTGAGTCAATTGAAGTAAAGTATAAATAAAAAATTTCTATTATTCAACAATTGTCACTTATTATATGTATTTTTGTCCTCGCGAGATTTTTGGTTGCGTCCGAACTTTCCTATTTCGGCATGTTTTGTTTTCTGTCAATGTGCATTGTTTGCTTGGCAATTGTTTTTCCTTTTTTAATGTTTTGTCTATTTTTGTCTGAGTCCATTTGGTCATGGTACGTACTGAAAATGTGTAAACGTCATTGCTTTCGTCATTGATATAATAAAAGCGGCATATGTTATATTTTATTCAGATTTCGTCAATGCTAATGAATGAATCTTAAATAGTAAATCGTTAAATAAATCCTGTTTACGTAAAGGTCTGTAATTGATCATATTCAATGCGTAAGTCTGTAGTTATTAAAGCTTTAATAACTTGAAGATAATCAATGACCACTCGTCCAAAATAGAACTGCATGCAGATAGCCATACTTAGAAAATTGTATTGTGTTGTACCAAGTCAACTAATGCATTTCTATAGACACAAAAGTGAATGAAAAAAAAAACGTTTCTTCATGCTTCGTTAGTGCTGTTTTTTTTTTAGAATCATTCAGAATACTTCAATGATTTATGCATCAAAAAGATTCATACGGTATTTTTATTTGAAAACTTTGATGCACATTATGGTTTTCATAAGTTTAATATTAAAGTACAAATTCTGTTATACTGTATTTATATGTGATCAGTAAGAAAAGTCTATCTAACAGCATAATATAGAATTGTTGTATCATCAAAATAGCTTTTAGATTTTAAAAAGTGTTTTGAACTTCTGGGGTTATTGAATGGTCTTCAACTATGTCGTATTTGATTTTGCTTTGCAACTATTTCATTCGAGCGTCATTGCCGAGTCATGAGTATAAGGACAAAACGTTCGCCTGGTATCTGAGATAAGTGTTTCAAATTGACTACTTCAAATTCAAGTCTGTTGTGTTAAATTCGATGAATATTATCAACATGACATCAGTACCGGTAAAATCACGTTTCACTGTTGCTAAACTTTGATGCACATGCCAGACAGTAGATATTGCTTGTATACATTTTACACATAGACTCATCATTATTTTAGAGTTGATGCAAATGTGTATAACCATTTTCATTTGTGCTCAACTGGTAACGCACCAAATTTACAAAGAATTATATTTTTTAGCTTACAACACTATGTAGCACTGTGTCGATATCCATTGTGATGAACTGCTAGTCCTGAAGGTAACAGTACTTACCTGACTTATACATAACCTTCTTAAATTTTCCGTTAATAAATATTTTGGGATTTAATCCTCTACAGGAACAATTGAGCTCAAGTGGAATTTATCCATGCTTTCTCAATCTCTTTAGTTTTAAAAGATCCTATAGAAGGCCCGTATTTGTACTGTTTTGCTTTCAGATTTATGAATTTGAGTGTATTGCGTAATTTTTGAACTTGGTTGGTACAACATGTGGCGGTTTTCATGTACATCATCTTAGTAGTCAACGTTTGCCACGACTTTAAAAAAAAAACACTTCATTAATTCTTCATGAAGGTTATTCATAAATAAAAACTCTTAAGGCGCACAATATATAAGTGTTATTTTCAATTCTAAAATAATCCATTGATAAATTGAGAAATCATTAGAAAACTAACGTTCAAACTGCTTCTGGCAAAGTTGGCTTTATGTGGATCTTATATATCATTTTTGGTTCTTGTTGTATTCATTTATTTATACATGCCTGGCTTTTAAATTGTTAAGTTCATACGTTCTTGGTGTACGGTAATCCAGCAAAGCTTCGAACTCACAAAAGGGAAGGTATGATAAAACCATTATTTGGAAAATGTAAAATATTAAACTTTTTCAAGCCTTTGAAATTGCTGTAAATATTTTTGATAAATGAACAGGTTGGCATACTCTGGATTCTGTACTGCCGAAAGGTCATTTTTGATGTCGCTGTTGTGTAATCAACGTGTCAAGATTTTAGTATTTGACCCCATGGAGGTTGGTCGAAATAATAATGAGCTTCAGCCTTACCCAACAAGATTTGTTACGCAAAAGTAAATACTTTAAGATACAAGCTGGTATCTGAATATTAGTGTCGAAATTAGTAATGGTGACTTTTTTTGGCAGGGTTTGCTGTTTTGCACTTGGTATAAGACAAAATCTAAATAAATAAATATCGATATCCATCTAACATGTCTTCTGTCATTTGATATTTTAAATATTTTTGATTTTCGAATTAAAGGTGCCAGAACGGTTGCCTTATAGTAATTTATCCTGAATTAAGATTTTATTTTTATTTTTAAGTACTTAGTCTATACCACAGCTCAGTGCTCGGAGCACAAAATTCATGCTCGAAACATGAAATCCAGCATTTTGATTGGTTGATTTTGAAGTGTAAGTACAAACATCTGACTCGAAAGTTTCATGACTTCAAGGCCTGCAAGTCGCCGTGTGTATCATCATATCTGCAGTCAACTATACAGATTTATTTTAACACATTTTGTCACATGCAACAGCATTATACGTTGATTTCATGAGATACTCCATATGCCTTTTCAACCTTATATTTCCCATTTTATGCATTTTTAATCCAGTTTGATGGTAAAACATCGATAGAAAATTATCAATGTGTCATGTTCCCTGAAACAATACTATTAACCTTTGTTATTTAATGACATTCTAGTATTGGATGTTTTTTTGCATATTTTGTTAAATGAATGGATTTTCAAGGCCTATATATAAATCCGACTACTTGATATATGATCATGAATTTCCGCTGATTCAAGTTACTGTAAGAGATTGATCATTTGAAACATTTAACAATAATTTTAAATTACAGCATAGGAAGATAAAACACGTGGATGTTTTGAGCAAATGATAATGGCATTGTTATTCATTAAATTCCTTTGAGAATTCAATGTATGCTCATCAGTTAAAAAGATTTGCATTCCATTTGATAATGATTTTTTTTCATTTTTCTATTGTCTCGTTAGAAGAAAAAAACAAGAATTGACGTCATATTTAAACGATGTTTTACACAAAATATTAAAAAATGTTCTGGAGGTATACAATATACCCTAAACGTCACTATGCATTAGGGACTGAAGGGGAAAGTAGAAAGGAAAATATGTGATGGATCACACTACAGTTTAAATCCTTTCCGACGATATCGCAAAAGATTTTCCTTGACATGATACTTGGAGAAAGGTCAAAGTGAAAAAAGGCGGGAAAATCAGTTATCGCCCCACTCACATTTTCCCTTTGGACTGTGTATAATTAAAACATTCTGAACAGATATTTGATTAATATTTAACATATGCAAGGTTATAAATAGTTAAAGACCGATGGGTCCATATAAAGAAAAATCAAAAATTGTTCAAGGGTGTTTTTTAGTTTATTAAACTCAAATTGTTTTATAGTGAATGAAAATGTTTATTTTCCTCTGGATTATTTGATACAATCAAACATTGGCAGACTCGGTAATGAAGCAGGAGAGAAACAACATAAACAATTTACAATTACATAATATCAATAGATAGAAACATCAAAGGAAATAGATTTGTAATATATTCAATTAACTCAATGAAAACAACAGATTAAAAACAGGCAATATCTTGATTTGGACTCAAATATCAAATTCAATTGCTCGTAAATATCGTATACGAAATGTAATTTTGAGATACTTTATCCCAAATTTGCAATAAACCATCTAAAGAGCTAGAGTTTTCCTCAAAATGGGTTGCACTTAATAAATGTTTAATGTAGAGTTTAAACAAATGCACATGAAATTTGAATTTCAAATCTGATTGTCATTGCGTTTGTGTTGTCCTTAACTATCTTCTTACTTTTCTTTTTTAGAGTTCAAATGCTCTATCACATAGTGAATTTATCTTTCATTTTTATTTCATTTTATGCATGCATATATACATTGTATACTGTAGATAAATAGACTTGGGCAAACACGACGTAATGCTGTATGAATGTGCCTGTCCCAAATCATGAGCCCTAAATTCAGTGTTTGTTTGTTGTTGTGCTACATATTTTCTGTCGTTAATGACTTTTTTGTACATCAACTTGGCCGTTAGTTTTCTTGTTTGAATTGGTTTACATTTGTGATTTTGGACCTTTTATAGATGATTATGTTATGCAGTGTGCTCATTGTTAAAGCCGTATGGTGATCTATAGCAGTTAATTTCTATGTCATTTTGGTCTCTTGTGGAGAGTTGTCTAATTGGCAATCATACCATATCTTCTTCTTTATATGAGACATCCAATACGGAATGTATGAAAATGCATTAGTTCACGTCCGTCTGAATAAAGTTTTTTGATACTAAATTCAATGTTTGAGAGTACCATGCGTGCTACAAGTTAACAAAGTTATAATCCGCTTTCTATCTAAGTTAACCTCTATACAGACCTAGCTAATCTTGTTGACTGCTTTTTTTTTATTCTTGTCTTGAATTCGCAATTGACTCCTCAGAAAATAGCATTCAAGCAAGCGCTGTCGACCTGTGTATATGATAGGAATTTGTACTGTCTAGAAACTGACGTAAGAAAGATCTTATCCAATTTATTGATCTTCAGAATGGTTGTATTTTCATTTTGGCACTTTATTTTGGTATTTCGATGTTTAATTTCTTGACTAGATGCGACTAAAAGAAATTAATTGCATAACTTTGGCGTTGTCAGTTTGTTTTAGATTTATGAGTTTGACTGTCATTTGGTATCTTTCGTCTCTCTTTTGTGATTGTATTGTACTCATTGTATTTATCCGGCCTTTAAGGATGTTGACTCAGTTTGCATTCCATCCATTGTTTTAACAAGCACATATTATATTAAGGAATTGTACAATCACTGAACGGCTTGTTTTTAAACATCTTCATTTGATGAAGATAACAGCGTAGTTCTTTACGATCGACGCTGATTGTGTTAACTATTCATTTATGCAACGTAATGTTTCGCCGTAGGAAATGGACTAGCGATTTGATTCAATTTAGTGTCTCAACTCCTATGCAGGTTTTTCGTTCATTCGACACTTAAAACGGTATATTGATATAGCAGTTATAAATATCCATTTTTCTTCTTTCTCACACCTAACAAGTATTCAAGGCTTTCAAGGGATATCATTTACTGTATTAAAAAAAGACATTGAAGCAAATGCTAGTACAAAAAATTCTGTAATGTACTGGACAAACAAACATTATCTGATGTGTACATGTATTTATAAATTTTACCATATTGATGAATAATGATGAACCATTAACTTAAATTGTATATTTGGCATTCATACCACATCTTCTCAGTTTTATATCACAATTTTGCCCTATAGATAGTTACTGATTAGCAACATTTTTTCAAACAGTTTAAGCATGAAAATCTATTATCCTCAATATTAGTTGTTGTTGTTGTCGACAAAACCAGTTTAAAAGCCCAATTGTCATCATCTACATAATTCTAAGTAATGTAAAACTAAAGAATTGTTCGAAATCAAATGGTGCTGTTTTGTATAATTTGACTTATAGTAAGGTTTATTCCCTCCTAGTTAAAATGGTCAATGGAAGTTTTTTTTTTCAGTTTTCTTTTTTATGTTAAATAATGATTATTATATTTATCAATTTTGCTCTATAATTTTACATTACAGCTTATTAAGATTAAAAGACACAGCAATTGAATAAATACTTAGCTCTGGTGATACATAATTGAATGAGTTAAATACATTTTAATTAAGTACCACGGCTTTTTTAGCAGCTAAACATTTAAATAGTTGAATTTATAAAGCATTACTGATTTTTGTAATTACTTTTTCCCCCACAAATCTAGCAGATGAGCTAACACATCTTCAGTGAAATAAACACAATCGCTATATCAACGTTATCAACTTGGAATGTCATATATTTTGTGAAAAGCTTAGTTAAAGACATATAATCATCAAACAACTCTTTCAACTAGCATATGTAATGTTATAACATTGAGGAAGAAAATGGGGAATGTGTCAAAGAGACAAAAACCGAAGGCGGACTTCAGTTTTGCTAATAATCATCAGAATCAAACAATCGACACGTATAAGAGTTTTATTTTAAGGTATATTTTGTATTTGAAATAAACTTATAGATCGAACACCTTCAACTTGTTTTCTGTGTGATCTCAATAATAAATTTATAATAACACCTCTCTCCACTGTGGAAACTTTGAAATATATTCTCTTTACGTTTTGTTAGATCTCTAATACTTTTGTTTATGATCAATGAAAAAAATCTACAATGAACTATATCTGTAGAAGTGACATGAGTTTCTTCAACATTTGCATTTACATTACTTTTATCTGCCTAATATCATAACTAGTGCTGTCAATTTGATGTTTCTAAAGCACACAAAGACGTTGCTTTATCTGCTTAAAATTAGATTGTGTTCAATGTCGCTTAATTATCGTAGCTTACTAGTAACTAGTTTAAATTAATTAAAATTACTAGTTTATCTTTGTACGCATTTGCCGATGGAATGAGATGCACCGTGACATAAATGTAATTGTTAAAAATGAAATCAGTGAACAGTTTATGTAAAGACTAAATATTGTTATTGTTTTACTGACCCTTATTTCTATATTTGATTTGATATGTGTCAAGGGTAAACAAACAAGTAATCAAGTAAGATTAATTTATCTGATTTAAAAGTTTTTTTTTATCTGTATATTTGTTTTTCTTTTTGTGTGTTGCTACATTAAACATTATTATGGAGGTATACATTATACCTTTACTGTTTATAGGCAGCAGAAGTGGAATGGAAAATGTAATGCGACACACCTCACAGTTTTCATTTTTCAATGTAAATATTGCGATGCAAACTTTGACGGATACATTGTAACTGCATGCAAAATTTAAGCGTCAATGTCCTCTCAAAAAAGTGTGCTATACAAATGTCAGTTATGTTCCCACTAAGTTCCTCAAAGATAATGGAAACATCTTGTACATATATAAGGTTATACATGGTTTTATAATTTTTGCTCTTTAACCACCAGTAAGCAACCCTTGAGAAAACATTGTTATTGGAGAATAGATTTTTAACATGGTTTATATATTGATAATTAGGTAAAAAAAGTTAAATTACAAAAATACTAAACGCTGAGGAAAATTCAAAACGGAAAGTCCCTAATCAAAATGGCAAAATCAAAAGCTCAAATTCATCAACCGAATGGATAACAACTGTCATATTCTAACTTGTTACATGTATTTTCTTATGTAGAAAATGGTGGATTGAACCTGGTTTCATACATGTTTGTAGCTAGCTAAACCTGAAAAACATTACTGTCGAAGAGTTGAATTTTGCCATGCTTCATATATATTGAAAGGAATTTACTAATAATACTAAAATGTCGACGTAATAGATTGTCTTAGATATACTAGTTTTGTTTTCATGTAGACATCAGAAATCGTTTAAGTATGTTTTCTAGTTTAATAAACACAGATTATTTTATAGAACATGAACATGAATATTTTTCCACCAGATTATTTGATACAATCAAACATTGTCAGATCTGATAATATATAAGTACAGAAACAACGTAAACAATTTACTGTTACGTAATATCAATAGATAGAAACATCAAAAAAGAAATAGTTTTGTAATATAATCAATTAACTCAAAGTAAACAATAGATTACACATGTTTCATAGAAAAAAAATACAGCAGACAATATCTTGATTTGGACTCATATAAAATTCAATTTCTAGTAAATATCATAAACGAAATGTGATTTCGAGATACTGTACCCCAAATTTGTAATAAACAATCCAAAGAGCTCGAGTTTCCTCCAAAATGCAATGTGTTTGATAAATATAAAATGAAATTTGGTGTCATTTCTTTTTTGTTGGTCCTTACTATCTTCTTACTTTTCCTTTTTGAAGTTTAAAATGATCAATAACATAGTTTATCTGTCGTTCACCTTTTTTTAAATATTATTTATGCATGTACATATACTTTGCCTGTCCCAAGTCATGAGCCTGTATTTGTTGTTTTTTGTTGTGCTACATATTGTTGTCGTTATTTGTTTTGCACATTAACTAGACTATTAGTTGTCTCGCTTGAATTGGTTTATATTTGTTATTTTTGCCCTTTTATAGCTAACTATGGTATGAGATTTGCTCATTGTAAAAGCCGTATGGTGATCTATAGCAGTTCATTTTTGTGTCATTTTGCTCTTTTTTGGAGAGTTGTCTAATTGGCAATCATACCACATCATTTTTTTTTTACATTAGACGTCCAATATAGAATGTATGAATGCGCATTAGTTCACGTCCGTCTGGATAATGATAATGACGGTTGACACTAAATTCGATGTTGGAGACTATCATGGTTTCTACAAGTAAACAAAGTTATAATCAGCTTTTTATCAAAGTTGACCTTTTTGTAGACCTCACTAATCTTGTTGACTGTTTCATTCGCCATTGTCTTGAATATGCATATTAGATTGGCAATTGACCTCTTAGAAAATAGCACTCAATCAAGCGCTGTCGATCTGTGTATATCACAGGAATCGGTACTGTCTAAAAACTGACGTAAGAAAGATCTTATCAAATTTATTGATCATCAGAACGTTTGATTTCCATTTTAGCACTGCATTTGGTATTTCGATTTTTAAGTTCTTGCCTAGATGTGACTAAAAGAAATTAATTATGTAACTTTGTGATTGTATCTTACTAATTGTATTCATATTGCCCAATAATGATGTTGCATTTTTAGACACTCGATCCCTGTTTATTTGATGTTAAAACAAGCACGTATTATATTAAGGAATTATGGTTATTATACAATCACTTAGCAGCTTGTTTTTTAACATGTTCAATTTGATGAAGCATAGTTCTTTACGATCGAAAATAATAAATTATGTTCAATATTCATGCATGTGAAATATTTTGTTTGCCATAGGTACATGGACTAAGTAATTGGTGCAATTTAGTGTATCAAGTTCTTTGCTGGAATTTCTTCTTGTAGATTTTAGCCTTTCAGTCTACACTTACAAATAACTGTACTGATAAAGCAGTTATAATTATCCATATTTATTCTTCATTATACTTAACAAGTATTAAAAAACTGTCAAGTGGTATCAGTTGCTGTATTAATAAAAGAAATTGAAGCTAATGACAGTACACCAAATCCCTTATTGCACTAGACCAAACAATTATTTAGAAATGAAATAATGTTGTATTGCAAGTTTTTTTTTTTTGTTTTTTTTTTGTTTTTTTTTTTTTTTTATATATATCAAAGTCAGTTTGATGACCTTCAACATATAACAGATGACCATACCTGTCGTATTGTAATGAGTTTGAGCGGAATTATTTTCAAATGTGGATTTTGCTACACGAACCTGCTATTAAAATAAAAGACGCGGTGTAATTTTAACATACGACAGATAATAACGAGCAAAGCATGTCATCCTGCTTTTATAATGTGACTGACTATCGCAATGTAAAATACAGAAACGTTTATAAAAACATATGAGCACAACATAATGTTTTTATCAGCACGATTATTTGTTGGAGAAAACAATTACATCAAGGGCAAAGAAATCAAACAAAGAGCCTCAAAAGCATAACATGTTAATGCATGGGATGTAATTTATGTGGTTTCTCCATTCATTGTTGGTGTTTGTTCAGATCACCAGCTGCGACATGTAAGACTTTAATACTTTTTTTTATTGTCACAAGGTATCATTATCATTGACTGTACCATTTTATTTTGTTATTTTTCGTCTTCAAAACTTTGAAACATTCTCTTAGTAAGAACATGTTTTAAAATATGACGAAAAATCATAATTAAACGTCACACGACATTACGGGCTCTATTTTCAGTTTGTGTTACCATTTGTAAATCATGTTCTATTCAAATGGAGAATGTAACTATCACTAGATGAAATACATACTAATTTTCAAACCCAAAATTAACATTGTTTATAAAAAAAAAATATTCTTGAATTTATGAACGAATTCATGTTTATATTTACCAATGTTTGTTATGCAAAGTTCTTTAAAGTTCAGGTTTGACTACAATTGGAATATTTTACGTGATTTTGTAATAAACATGAAAATCTTTAACCCTTATTTCAGTTGTTGCTGTTGTCGACAGAACCTGTTTATAGAAAGGTTAAATAGTCATAATCTACATAGTTCTGAGTACTGTATAAAACTAAACAGGTGTTCAAACACAAATGGTATTGTTTTGTGTAATTTTACTAATCTTCAGGTTTATTCCCTCCTGGTTAACATAATAAAAGAAAGTTTTTCTTCTGCTTTCTTTCGTGTTTTTCTGCCATTATTTTATCAATTTTGCTTACAAAATTTGCACATCTGAGCTTGAGCTTCCGGAGCACCTGAGATCACCCCTAGTTTTGTGTTGTTTATTCTTTAGTTCTCTATGTTGTGTCATGTGTACTATTGTTTGTCTGTTTGTCCTTTCATTTTTAGCCATGGCGTTGTCAATTTATTTTCCATTTATGAGTTTGACTGTCCCTCTGGAATCTTTCGGCCCTCTTTTATTTAGATTAAAAGAGACAGCGATTGAATACTACTTATCTCTGATGACTTATTAGTGAATATGTGTAGCTATTTTATTTTGTAACAGCTAAAACTCTGCCAATGGTTTAATTTCATAGACTGTTTTCATAATTCCCTTTTTTAACCAATCTAAAAGATAAGCTACTATATCTTCAATGAAATAAACACAATCGCTATATAAACGAAATCTGTACTTCAATTAAAGCAAAATCAATTAATTTGTTATGTCAGGTAAGGTTGTTTTAAGAAAAAGCTTAGTAAGAGACTTATAATCATTAGAAAAGTATTGCAACTGACGTTTATAGTGTTACACGATTGATAATGGAACTGACCAATGTGTCAAAAGACTACAACACAACCATAGAGCACCAAAGGGCCTTCATCACAGAGAGACAATCCGGCAGCCGGAGGCGGCTTCAGTTTTGCAAGATAATTAGGATCAACAGTCAAACAATCGACACGTATACGATTTATTATAATGTTAATATAGTTTAAATGTATTTAAACTGGCATTTGTTTAGATTGATACGATATTCCCGGGCTTATATTTATATTTTCCTTGATAGAGTGGTGCTGCTCACAAGGAAGGTATTGAATCAATAGTTTCAAATGGTGAAGTTAGAATCATTCCTTCGTAAATTTTACGGACGCCTTTAGGAGTTGGTTGATCGTTTCGGAATATCCGTTTCATATATGCTATCCAATATGTTCCCCTATGTCGGAACTGCAATCCAATTTCCCTTACACGAATATGACCTACCGAATTAGACTATTTACCTGGTTTGTAATAATATGAAAAACAAGCCTTTGCGAAGCATTTTAGACCATTTGCAGTTTTGGTTTTGTTCGTCTTGCTAAGTCTTTGATTTTCTATGTTGTGTATTGTGTACTATTGTTTGTATGTTTTTCTGTTTTAGCCATGGCATTGTCAGTTTATTTTCGATCTATGAGTTTGAATGTCCTTCTGGGATCTTTCATTGTGATATATTTTGCACCCAGCAGATCGTTTATCGTTCTTGAAAGACTTTATTATTAATAATACATTTATTATGGCAATGCATCATTTTTATGGTATATTTTATATTTGAAATAACATTTACGAAGTGAACTCTAATAAATTGAACTCCCTTCAACTTGTTTCCTGTGTGATCTCATTAAAACATCAACAATATCAACTTTCTCTACTGTTGTAAGAACGAATTGGAAATATAATTCTTTTCTTGCTTTGTTAGATCTATTATATTATTGTTTATGATAAATGACAACAATATTTTTGTTCTACAATGCGATGAATTATATCTGTAGGAGTTAGAGAAGTTTTTTGAAGGTCGAATTTACGTTACTTTTATCTGCTTAATATCATCACTAGTGCTGTCAAATTGATGTGTCTAGAGCACACAAAGACGTTGCTTAATATATCTAAATGAGATTATCAATGGGTTCACTGGCGTCGCTTACTTAACATTGCTTTTCTGGTTTAAGATTCTAAAAATTATTGGTTTACCTTTGTACAAATGGGACAATGTTATTTGTCAAACCTTGACATATGTGTTGAAACGACAGACACATGGAAATGTAATCAGTGAATGGTGAGGTTTTGTAAAGACTAAATATTGTTATTGTTTAACTGACCTGTATTTTTATATACGATATGTGTCAAGAGTAAACAAACGAGTAATCAAATAAGATTAACTTATCTACTCTAATTGTTTTGAAATATAAATAGGATTTCTCATTTTCAGTACTGAAAAGTCTTGCTTTTTCATTTTTTGTCTCCGTTCATTCTTTGCATGTGTATTAATTCTTAGAAATTGTAATTTCCTTAGTTTTTGATATTACAATAAGAATTACTCAATTACAAAATATATAAAGAGTAGTAAAATAAAACATAAATCATTGTTATGGAGTCATACAATATACCTACATCTTTACTTTACATGTATACACCTTATAGTCAATAGAATGGGAAATTGTAAATGTTAGGTGGCACACGCCACAGTTTTCATTGTTGGACTCAAATATTCAATGAGACCTATGACGAATAACTGCATGCACAATGCTCTCATAGACATAAAAACGTGAATAAAGTGTACGATAAAGATACCAGTTATGCTCCCATTTACTCCCCTAGGTCTATGAGATTTGAATACTGCAGATATGATTGATGCATGTTGTACATATGCATGGTTGTATATTCTAAGATTTTAACACTCATCCGTAAGCAACCCCTGCAAAAAGAAACATTACAAAAAATATTGAACTCCGTGGAAAATTCAAAAAAAAAGTCTGTTATAAAATTTGAAAATCAAAAGCTCAAACAAATCAAACGAATGAACAACAACTGTCATATTGTTGACTTGTTACAGGCATTTTCAAATGTAAAAAATTGTGTATTGAACCTGGTTTCATAGCTAGCTTAACTTACAAAACATTGTTATCGAAGAACTGGTTTTTATCATGCTTCATATATATTGATAGATAGGGGAATAATCGAATCACATAGAAAATCGACGTAAAAGATGTCTTAGATATACTAGTTTTGTTTATATTTAGACATCAGAAATCGTTTAAGTGTGTTCTTCTAGTTTCATAAACACAAATATATTCGTTAATAGTGTGTTAATTTACGTTTTTTGATTGAGTTAAGCCTGCCAATTGATATTTTATTGTGTGATTCTCTATGCTGTGATACTATGCTATTGTTTCAGAAAAATAGAGAAGGTTTGGTACCATTAAAACGTTTAATCCCGCTAAAAATGTTTATACCTGTCCTAAGTCAGGAATCTGATGTACAGTAGTTGTCGTTTGTTTATGTAATTTATACATGTTTCTCGTTTCTCGTTTTTTTATATAGATAAGAACGTAGGTTTTCCAGTTTGAATTGTTTAACACTAGTAACTCTTCAAGCTTGTTGTTTGGTGTAAGCCAAGGCTCCGTGTTGAAGGCCGTACATTGACCTATAATAGTTTACTTTTATGAATTGTTATTTGGATGGAGAGTTGTCTCATTGGTACTCACACCATATCTTCCTATATCTATCTACAGATTATTTTAAAGTGCATGAACATGACTATTTTCCACCAGATCATTTGATACAATCAAACATTAAATAAATAAGTAGAGAAACAACGTAAACAATTTACTGTTACATAATATCAATAGATAGATCATCACTAGAGCTGTCAAATTGAAGTTTCTAAAGCACACGAGACGTTGTTTCATATATATGTTTGAAATAAGAATATCAATGACATGAATGAGGAAATTAATCGTATTAAATGTCGCTTACTTAACATAGCTGTACTGGTATAAGATTCATAAAAATATGTGTATTTCTTTTTACATTTTTGCCGATAGAATAAGTTACACCTTCCCAAAATTGTTTAAATAAAAAAAAAACATATTAAAATTGTAATCAGTGTACAGTTTATCTAAAGACTAAATGTTGTTATTGTTTTACTATCCTGTTTTTTTTTCAATATTCTATTTTGATATATTAATTTCAAGGGTAAGCAAATGAGCAATCAAATGAGATTAACTTATCTGCTCTAATTGTTTTGAAATAAATAGGATGTTTTCCTTTTCAAGACTGAAAAGTCTTACACTTTTCATTGTTTGTCTCCGTATATTTGGCTTTAGTTTGTGGTTATAACTTCCATGAAATTATGAGTTCCTTACTATTAAACTTCAAAATGAAGAAAATACTTAATACAAAATGAATGTAGAATAATTAAATTACTCATTGAACATTGTTATGGAGGTATACAATACATCTAAATCTTTACTATACATGTATATTGCGATGAGACTTAAAACGAAAAACTGCATGCAAAATCTAAACGTCAATATTCTCATAGACATGAAACCTTTCAAAAAGTGTAAAATAAAAATATCAGTTATGCTCCAACTAACTCCCTTATGTCTATGAGTTCAGACAATGTTTGATACATGTTGTGCATATGTGAGGTTATAATTGGTTTTATAATTCTTGCATCCTTACCACCCACGAAATCATTGTAATAAAATACTTGATTTTTAACATGCTTTATATAGTGATAGTTAGGTGAATTATGTAATCAAGTACAATTTTTACGTACGAGATTGTCACAGATATACCAGTTTAGTTTTTTAGACATCAGAAATCGTAAAGATATATAAACTCATCATAGATACCAGGAGTAAATTTTGTATATACGCTAGACGCGCGTTTCGTCTTCAAAAGACTCATCAGTGACGCTCGAATCCAAAAAAGTTAAAAAGGCCAAATAAAGTACGAAGTTAAAGAGCATTTAGGACCAAAATTTTAAAATGTTTTGCCAAATACAACTAAGGTAATATATCCCTGAGGTAGAAAGCCTTAGTATTTAAAAAAAATCAAAAATTTGTAAACAGTTAATTTATAAATATGAACATATCAATGAGTTTCTAGTTTCATAAACACAGATTATTATATAGTGCATGAACATGACTATTTTCCACCAGATCATTTGATACTATCACACATTGTCAGCTCTGCTCATAAATCAAAACAGAAACAACGTAAACAATTTATGGTTACATAATATCAATAGATAGAAACATGAAAAGAAAACGTTTTGCAATGTAACCAATTAAATCAAAGAAAACGACAGATTACACAATAGGTTAATGTAAATAGAAAACAATACACAACATAACAATTTTTTGACTCATATACCACATTAATTTTCATAAATAACTTAAACAGAAATTCAATAGCGAAATATATTAACATCTCAAAAAGTTTCCCAGGGTGCAATGAGCGCTGGCAGGTTTAGTGGTGTAAGTAGACAAACTAACGTAGCCTGTAAACATTAATTTTATGAGTACGAATCCCACAAATGGCAAATGCACTCGACTCCAATCCTAATTGGCTAGGATTTTTTGTCAATTTTCTTATCAAAGAGCAATGTTTCTATCCGGGCACTCAAAGTTCTTCCATAAAACAAAAATGTTTCCCACAAAATATCACAACAGTGCTGAAAACACCATCCAAGCAATCAATCAATCAATCAAAAATGAGATGGGTTTTAAAAATAAATGTTAAATGTTTTCTAAACACATGAATCTTCCAATTCAATTGTCAGGGATTGTTTATTATCCCGTAGTGTGTGTGTCTACTTTTTGTAGGGCTTTATGGTATTAAACTATGTAGTATAATAATACGATAGGTTATTCTATTGCTCTTTATTAAAGTTGCATGCAGTAATTGTGTAGTTAGATAAATACAAGAAACAGCTCCTGATTTTTGGCCGGTATGTTTAAATATGCACGAATTCGCGTCCGATTGAAGAAAGCTGTTTTATACCATCTTCCATGTTAGAAACTATCGTACTGTCTTCAACTTAAAAATTGTTTTGTCAAAACCCACACTCTATCCAAGTCGACCTATTTTGCAAAGCAAATTTGTTTAGTTTACTGTTTAAATGTTTTTGTCGTGTATATGCATAAAGCATGATCCATTAACCGATTACAATCAACAACCAAGCAGGCACTGTCACCTCGTGTATATCAAAGGAATTAGAATCGTCTAGTATTAAAGGCGCTTAATTCTAATCAGACGTACAAAAGACCTAATCATGTGCAAGTGTCTTCAAAACGCTTTGTTTTATCATCTTATTTATTTGCATTTGGTCTCTTGAAGTTTAATGACTGACTAGTTGTGGCTTACTTCTAGAAAATTTATCACGTATGTGACTTTATAGTAATCATGTTGATTATATCACGATTTGCGGATGTAAACTCATTAGACAATGTATACTTGTTCGTGTCATATTATAAAAAGGAATGGTAATTCTACAGTAATTGAACGTTATTTTTAACATGTTCATTTTGATGAAATGCTTCTTTCTCTGTGATCAAAGACAATAAATTCCGTGATTGTGTTATCATGCATACAACATAATTATTCGCCCTAAATACATGTACATACCTGTTTATACAATTTCGTATTTTAAGTTTCTTCGTGTAAATATCACGATTCTCACCACACGTACAAACAATATTTCAATAATATAGCATTAAGTCTTAATTGTACTGCGAATATTTTTTATAAATGTCCATTTGTCTATGCTTTATTTAAAAAACAACATATGTTTACATCTGATAATTGTTACCATTACCTGTAATGAAAGGGAAAATATATGTATATATGTGTCTCATGTCTATCTCTAGATTTACCTTCCGTGACAAGGTAACACTACGACTATTGAAGTTATATTTTTTATATAGCGGATGTGGTCGAGTGGTCTAGAGCGCTGGACATGAGGCTAAGCGATTGGTGCTGTAGTGTATCAAAGGTGTGAGTTCGAATCCCGCTGAGGGACGGACAAAAATTTGTCAGTATAAACTCTAACACTGTTTGGTGTAATTTTCAGACTTATATATATATATATATATATCCATATGATAATTACATGCAAACCAAAAGAGAACATTTTGTATTACTATACTGCAAAATACTATTATTACACCTTAAGTGCGTTCTCTACGAAGCAAATAAAACAAGTTTTGTTACTTGTAACGAAAAAGTAGCTAGATGTTTTTGTCGATTACTCAAAGTAAGAATAACCCCCAGTGGTATCATCTACATATATTAAGGTATAAACCGGAACTAGTTTACATATTTAACGATATGATACACTATAACGTTTTTTGTATTTACGAGTTAAATATATGAAATTTAGCAGTTTGTAACAAATAATAATTCTTTTCATAGGTAATATGTTATTATTTCTGCTATGACAAATAGTCGATAAGCTGTTACACCTTCAGTAAAAAGTGAAGTCATAGCCGCTATATCAATTACGTATGTCTTTGATTAAATCTTATTCGTCAAATAATTTGTTATGTCAAACTTGGTTGTTTCAGTAAAAAGCTTTGTAAGAGACATATAACCAACAGAAATGTATTGCAAATGTCATTTATATTTATGAACTTTACACCTAGCAGATAGTGTATTGTTCTACAAAGACATTAATATTAATAATACAAAAGACCTTCAGCTATTTTAGAAATGAATTAATTTTATAGTATATTTTTTATTTGAAATCATTCTACTGAGTGAACTTTTATCAATTGATCCCATTATACTTGCTTTTTGCGTGATCTGTGATAAAAAATAATGCATCAAGTATCAACACTGCAGGACATTTTACTAACTATTACAGTTTTTGTACATTTTTATCCAAAATGTAATTATATCTGTAGGAGTCTAATGAGTTCCTTCTGCAAGACCAAGTTCCGTTACTTTTATGTGATTAAGATCATTACTGTTGTTTTTAAATAGATTTGAACGGAATCACATGACAACTTTAAAAAATTTGAAATGACAATAAAAAAATAAGAAAAAATCTTGTTTCATGACGATCATACATTAACATTGTTTAACTGGTTACAGATTTTGAACATTATTGGTTTGGATTGTCCTCATGCGATAATGGGATGAGTTCAACCTTGACATTATTATTTAACAGACAGAAACATTGATACATGTAATCAGTTTACTGTTTATATAAAGACTAAACGTTGTTGTTGTTTTAGTGACCTATATTTCTATATTTGATTTGATGTGTGTCAACAATAAATCAAGGAGTAATCAAATGAGATTAACTTATCTGGTGAAATTGATTTAAAATATAAATGTTAGATGTTTACATTTTAAGGTGGTACCTAACACTACAGGGAGATAACTCTGTAAAATCAGCAGAACGTTTTAATGACGTTGTGTTCTTAAGGGCATATTAAGCTTCTCAATGATCAAAATGAGTGGTTGTCAAACTGCTATATAACCAATGTAATTTTTCTGATTAAACGGTTGGTTCAATTTTTTTGATTTTTTGATATATTGTGGGTTGTTTTTATATTTATTCGTTTTTCCTTTTTGTGTATATACCATTTCTGAGAATTTATCAATCATTTAGTATACATGTGGACCATAAAAAATATATATATGAATACTGTAATCCAACTTATTTTCCCTTATACTTTATTTCGCGTATAACTCTTTCTAGTCCTCTTTGCTGCTATTCAATTTCGCGACTTTCTAATTCTATTGAAGTAGTAACTTAAAGAAAGATCTTAGTTTTATATTGGCGACAATTTATTTATCGCGTTATTTGTCTACTCGTTAAAGTCGCGAAAATAAGTTGTTTACATTAGTAAAAATCTAACGTAATACATTTCAAATGTTTTCATACACTTACAATATTAAGCTACATCAGGAATGCTGCTACAGTTAGCTATCATTAATAATACACAACGTATCTAGCTGAAATAGAACAAGACATTTCATACTCAGGATGAAATTTAATAGAAACCCGTAACTTTATAATATCATAGATATAGCTAAATAAAACGAGGACACAGCAATATTATCGAACACATATAGCAGTAATAAACTTTAATATAACTTTGAATAATACCATATATGTGCGTACTAGTACATGAAACTGAATGAAGTTACATCTGCTTTTTTCACGATGTTTGTACTTTCTAATTATGTAGCTCTCATTATCAAGAGATCTTTATTATTGCAATTCATATATAATTCGTTTGGGATGGAATATTCTTTACCTACTCTATTCTATTACTGGTATGCAATGGGTGTTTTTTTTATTAACATTCAATTATTTTTCTATTTACTGTACAGAGATCTTAGTATGAACAACATGACTAGCTTTCCTGACAGCGCCTTTTTAAAGTTTAGAAAGTTAGAAGAATTGTGAGTATATTTTCTTTATAAATTGTTTATCATCTGTTTTAGCCCGTTGATCGTCTTTCGTTCAGTTCTTACTCCCTTCTCTAAATTAGCACAATCTATGAACAAAACCTTAGAAATAATAGGAATAATTTGTGAACAACTTTCTCTATGTTATTTATATTATTTCTCAGGTTTGATTCGTAGACTTTGCATATTCAGTGAAGAAAGTAAGAACTTGATTAAAGGCGGTCAACGGGCTATGCAAGGTGTTTCCAAATTCCCTTTTTTGATAAAAATCCAGCACAATATACCACTTGAGGCAAATCTTGATTTAATTGGTCTTTGCTACAAGTAAACGAAATACGATTTAGATACTCGCTCGACCTATTTATTATTTCGTTTATGTAGGGGCTGCATACACATCAGGAAAGATGCATCATAAAATTGTAATGAACTAAAAATGAAAGTAACATTTTCATCGTCATGCATCCCTAACATTCATAATACTGTGTACGTTAATTGTAATAAAACAACTGTGCCATTTTTTCTGAATGGATAAACGAATGTATAGTAACTGGAATCCGAAGTAACGTCAACACATCTAAACACTATCTTTTTTGTTGCAAATTTGTTTTCTAAACACCTTTGAATTTCACAATAAAAAGACACACACAAAGCTTTTAACAAAAATAAATATATAAATTTGAGTGTTTTAGAATAACACTGTGTTAGGACTACAATGTTAAATTTCGTGCGTCCGAATAATCTTTCGGGATTAACTTAACAATATCATTGGAAATGAAGGAAGTTATAAATGCATAGAAATGTTTGTACCTATATGTGTCTACAAAAACAAGTCTCTAATAATCTTATTACAGTATTACAGTAGGCATGGTAATGCTTAAAAAACGAAACTTTATCCTAAATATAAAATTCAAAAAAGGAAATTTTTAAAATACAGTTAACATTAATTTTAACTCAATAGTTTAAATAACAATAATGTTTTCTAATTTTTTCATATATTTCAATTCACTTTGTGTGAATGTGTTTGTTAAATGATATCATCGAACAAGTGAATAGTCCTATTGTATGGCTTTTCGTTTCTCCAGGCGACTGGCAGGGAACAAATTAACAGACATTCCACCTAAAGCTTTCCAGGATCTTTACTTCTTAAAAGTTATGTGAGTATTTAGAATAATGCAATATTTGTTGCCTATTGAAAACAGCATACGTGTATTGAAGTAAATATTACTCTGTTTCTTTATTTACATGGTTCATGAAAAGTCATACATAGATATAGGAAGATGTGATATGAGTGCCAATGAGACAACTCTCCATCCAAATAAAAATTTATAAGTAAACAGTTTTTATACAGATTTGTGTTTTCTAAAATGCATAAATTCCGAACTATTGGATATAATCATATTTCGCCTCCAAATTCAATAGGATTTAAATTCAATTTTGCATGGTAAAACGATGAAAAAAGACAAATATTTATTAAAAAATCGATGACAATACCATATACGAGAAGCTTAGAAATACCTGTATATTAATGTAACTCGCAACGCATTTTTCTTTATTGTGAGAAAAAGTCATTGACAACAAGCAACGTCATTCTCTAAATAATTTATAAAATTATGCAATTCAGATTTTGAAAAAACTCATAACTGCAATATATGACAAATCGAATTGAATGACTCATAGAGATCCTTTGGCAGTAAAGATAAGAGGAGTAAAGTTGCAAACACAAACAAATATACGCATGCACAAATAGGAATATTAACAATGTATCTACCAACATACCGTATCACATAACTTGTAAGGGTTAATTCGATCATTTCTATTACAATTTGATAGAAAATTAATAGTAAATTAAGTTCCGAGACACTGATATATCAATGATGATATGAAACTAAAGGAAATCATAGCATACATTATGGCATTCTGACCAAGCAAATTAAATAACTATTTCATATGCTCTTAAGATCAAATAGAATGAATGTGCTTTAAACTTTACCATACATGCAATCATAAATTAAAGATGCATACCACTATATGCCGACTACTTTTAATTCATTATGCTACACAGTTTCACACTTAACACCAAATTTCGACTTACCATCAGCAACACGACAGTTGTCCTATGTCGAGAAGGATATAATTGGCATTTTTGAGCACCCTGCATAACATATGTTTTGTTTAGTGGTCATTTCTGTTTAGTCTTAATTTCAAATGCAGTAGGCTTTTTTCAGATCGCTGGGAATTCTTTTCGATATTGTTCGGTTTTTGCTGAGATTGTTAGTCAGTCTCTCTTCCTTTTGTCAGTTTTGATATTCATGTTATCATATCTCCCGTCTTTATTTTTATATGCATAAAAATGATATGTTTTTACTTGATTTAGAAATTATTAGAAATTCATATACTGTAGGTCTGTACCAATCTAGCCAACCATAAAGCAAACGTGCATTGCAATAATTGTTTTATTGTTTGCCTCCAAAATTGGTTTAAAAGATCAATAAATATGATTTTCTGTAAATGTAAGATTCTTATATGAAAATTAATTTACATGTCGTTTATTTCCATCAAGGGAAAAGGCCAAGTTCAAAATTAATCTTATCAACGCAATAATGTTCCAGCAGCAATAAAATAAGCAAAATAGAAGTAAGACAAAGTGTTGTCAAATTACATATTTGTATTGTATAAATGAATTCTTGCTTTTGTAGAAACCTTCAACATAATTCATTCAGAAAAGTTCCCGCAACTGCATTTCAAAACCTTTCATATCTCAGAGAACTGTAAGTACTTTCATATTCAAATCATACAATGTAATATCAGAAAATAAAGTATGTTATTTATCTTTTTTTTTATTTCATATTGTTAAAAATGCACACTTATCTAACATAATATAACTTATAATCTTATACAAACGAAGCAAAGATGTGTAGTCATGTGGCTTCGTGTAATTCATCTTTATTAGAAGATGAAAGAGATACGTTGAAAATTTGAATTTAATGACTTTTTTCCACATATTTTGAAAGTGTATACATTCTATGTCAATCAAGAAATGAATAATCATTCATAAGCATAAACAGATGCTAAATTTCTTATTGTATTTTCAGAGATCTTGACGCCAATTATATAGAAGATGTCCCAGACGAAGCTTTTAAGCGTTGCATGAGCTTACAGTTGCTTCAATTGGATGCTAATCAATTAACCAGAGTTCCAACAAAGGCATTACAGTATTTAAAATCCCTTCATGCTTTGTAAGTCTAAGATATTAAAATTATGATTATATTTATGTAATTCATGATATTGATTACTTTTTTTTTTTTTTTTAAGTAAAAGAATAAGTAATCAATCTTCAGTTGCGATCGATCAAAATTTAAGTTTTTCTTTTTAAAAATGATAACATAAAATATAGAATACAAATGGGGAATATGCCAAAGAGACAACAACACGACCAAAGAGTAAAAAAAAACAATTAACCGAATGCACCAATGTTTCTTCAACACAGCAAGAAAATCCCACACAAGGAGGCGGACTTCTGCTGGCCCCTACGTGATTGTTTGCTAGTGTTTAGGGCAGAATTTTTATGGCGATTTATGAAAGCTTAAGCACGAAAGACTATTTGGAATGTAAAGTTTTTAGATTGACTATTTTCAATTTGACATTACTTAACTTCGACTATTTAGTCGTCACTGGTGCTCAACATTTTAAGCCCTATTTATGGTCATTATGTTTTTTTGGTTTGTACGTCCGTTTGTCCGTCCGCTCGTCCGTTTGTTTGTCCTGTTGTCTGTCCCGCTCCAGTTAAAGTTTTTGGTCGAGGTAGTCTTTGATGAAGTTAAGGTCCAATCAACTTGAAACTTAGTATACATGTTCATTTTGATATGATCTTTTTTCATTTTAATGCCAAATAAGAGTTTTTACCCCATTTTCACGGTCCACTGAAAATAGAAAATGATAATGCGGATGGGGCATCTGTGTACTAGGAACACGTTCTTGTTCACTTCCAAGATGGCATTTATCAGTTCTGACTTGGACGTGAGAAATAAGTGAGAAATGCTAAATACCAACTTGAAAATGAGAAATCTAACTTGGAACTGTGAAACGTCAAGTTTAAAATGAGACATTTTATTACCAGATTGTCCTTCGCGTCCTTCGTACTTGCACCAGATGAATAACTGTCATTGTCAATACTCTAATGTAGCTTTACGTTTTATCTATTCTTTGTAGAGACCTTTCTGTGAATAAATTGACGAACATTCCAGATTATACATTCAGCAACTTAACCAATTTGATCGAATTGTAAGTATCATTGATGGATGATCAGGACATGTTGGTTAAAGTCAAATCTGTTTTCAAAGAAAAAGTGTATTATGCATTCATACGAGACGTAAATATTAGCATACATTTCATTTTATCTCCAAATTCACCAAGCTTTGGATACTGCAATAATTTAACACATATAACATCATATATCGACAAAAATCACTTTCCGAAATTTGTTTTTAATAAAAAAGAATAGTCTACATTTTCTCACTTGAATAATTTATTTGTCGAACCCTGCACTCGTAGACGATATTTCCTGCGGCTAAATAAAATTGAATTCCAAACAATAGATTTGTCAACATTGATCAAATTATCTCATGGCTCAAAACAATACCGATATTGGTCAAAGTTGACAATTCTATCGTTTGTATTTCAGTCACATTTGGCCCTAGGAGGTACTTGTCCGAAATGTTTATTAACAATAGAAAAATGACGCATTAGCAGTTATTTTCAGAAAATATATGTTATCAAATTAGGATCAACTAAAGAAGATACTTTAAATGTGATAATACAGTTTCTAGCTTCTAATTAGTTGTTTAAGCGAACGAAGAAATTGGCAAATATAATAGAAAAAAAATATAGTATGAGAATAAATTCATTGAAAAAATATCGGTTAAGCTGCCATTCATCATTACTGAAGCTCAAATTCATGATTATACTGTATTGTGACGTGACTTTCTCTAATTACTCTTGTTGTTTCATACATAACATCACTTTCGTCAATATAATTGGATTCAATCAATCAGTCTATATTGTTTTTAGAATACTTCACGAGAACAAAATAGAAGAAATCAGTGACCACGCATTTGAAGGATTGACTTCCTTGTCGCGATTGTAAGTATATACATGTCATAGAAACTCCCAAAAACCAAGACTCATTAGGGATAAAAATAGATGAAAAGTAAACACAAACAACAAAATACAACAAACAAAACATGGTCCCTAATAACCTGACTTATTAAAAGTCAACAACCTTGATTATAAGATAAAGTTGCAATTAGTAATGAAAAAAACAAGGAATTAATAGTTCATTTTCAAAAGTACTGATTTTGAAATGTGTACAAGATATATGCTTATCTTCTTTATTGACAGCTGTCAATTGACCAACATAGAATACATTCTTCAAAATCCAGAATGTTATGTATTTTTATTTGTTCATTTTAAATACATATTTGTTTAAAACCTTCTCTGACATTCCTTTAAACGTACTTTGTAGTAGAAAAGGAGCGTAGAGGACAGTTAAAAATAAGGACAAACAATACAAGAGTTTGAAGGGAAAAAACGATAAAAAAAATTGTCAAAAACCACTACACATAACAATACAGATTGTTGAGGATGAACATTTAAATGCATGGATGAATCTTAGGTCACATACTTGAGTTTCCTGTTTCATGGAACTAATGGCAATCGCCATATTGACAAGTTTATAATAATCCATTTCTTTTACACAAATAAGGCCGTTAGTTTTCTCGTTTGAATTGTTTTACATCGTCTTATCGGGGCCTTCTATATCTTACTATGCAGTATGGGCTTTGCTCATTGTTGAAGGCCGTACGATGACCTATAGTTGTTAATGTCTGTGTCATTTTGGTCTTTTGTGGATAGTTGTCTTATTGGCAATCATATACCACCTCTTCTTTTTATATATTATTTTAACTTTTTTGTTTGTAGACATTCGTCTTAAACGGAAAAAAAAACGAACATGAAAAATAGAACAAAATAGACGCTTTGTAGGAATAATTCAAAACAAAATTCAGACCAGCAAATATCAAATGTGCAAAAGATGTCATTAAAATTGTTTATAATGAATATAAATAAGAAAAAGTATTTTAAACATTGTTTTGCAATATTGAGTATAATTATCAAATACATATATATGACAAATGTGGATTTGTTATATTAATGATAAAAACAACAAAGACTAATATAACATACAATGTTTTTAGTTTCAAATTCTATTTCAGAGAACTGCCAATGAATAACTTGCGCAAAATACCAGCTGCCTTTATATCTCTTAAAGATTTAGAAAAATTGTAAGTAGAAAGATTGTACTGACACTTGCTGATAACATGTATAGATTTTTAAGACGTGATGAAAGTTGGAAAAATATTTATGTTTGAATAACTGTTCAGATTTTTTTCTGGAGTAGTTGTGTTTGTGTTTGTGGTATATTTTTTCCTCCTCTTAATTAGGGGAGGGGTCTTAATGCATTAGAATTTCTTACATGTTTGTCAAGAGCGAGTAACATGAAATTAATGAAATGCATGTAATGTGAATCAAATTTATTTTTGCATTTTACCATTTCAGTTATGCATGCAGTATGTTCTCGTTTCTTCTTTTTCAACTGCTTCGTTTTTGTATTGATAAATCACAATGCCATTAGTATTTAAACCATGTTTCATGCGCCATAAAATTCTTTAATCAGTTTAAAATATAATTTCAGGTCTTTAGAGGATAACAGAATAGACTTTATACCGGATAATAGTTTTGCTGGTAATAAGAAATTGGAAATTCTTAAATTGCGACGAAATCCTATCAGATCGTTCGGAACTAAAGCTTTTAAAGAACTTCCGAATCTAAAGGAATTGTGAGTGAATAATCTTAACTGACATTAGTTCTTAACTTGATTTCCTTTTCCTTTCCATTCACGTAAGAGGGCATATAGCGTAAAACAGCGAATGATGAATGTCTTCTGGAAACCGGAAGAACATAGTTGTCTAGATGTTCTTGATGAACTTTCAAAAAATAGAGAATTATAGGTACATGCTACAAAAAAGTGTAAAAACAATAATATTAGACAAAACTGGCCTTGAAAAAAAATTGAAAAAAAGAGAATAATGGGAGCTAAAATATGCAGAATAGAGAAAAATGGACAATATCTATAAACAAAAGAGAAAAATGGCTAAATAAGACTTGTAATGAATATGGAATTGAATGACCCAGTATCCAAACCTGTTAGTATAATCCGTAAATATAACAAGTGATAAAGATAGTAATTCTTTCACAATATAACCATGTTATCGTCTCAGTCATTTTGCCACATAACATTGGAAACATTTCACGTGTTTCCTTCGAAGTGTCCAGAATATAATGTTTTGCGTGTTTAAATTTTCATCTATGCATATGTAACCTATTAGAAAAAAACTAGTTTTGCATACCCCTAAATACGTATGCTTACTATTATAATTGTTCATATTCTTTTATCGTTTACTTTGATTTGCTCAAATCAAAACATTTTGATATATTTCATTAACAGGATTATTTCGGAAGCCAGAGATATGACAGAGTTTCCAGATTTAACGGGGAGTGTTAGTTTGAGAGAATTACAGTTCGACAGAAGCAGTATATCAAAAATTCCTGATAAGTTTTGTGACATGGTACCTGCTATTCAAAGGCTGTAAGTACTTTGCTCGTTACATTCCTTGATTAAAACCCAAACGATGTGTCGTATAACTAAAGATTTTTATAATTTAAAAGTTGAATGGATGAATAGTCTAAGATCTCTTCAAAATGGCTTCTTCAAAATGTGAATGAAAATATAATCTAACATCGGAGCCATGCATTTTTTGTTATTTCAATACAGCAGCTATAACTTGCTTCCAGAAATATTCCAGGTTTGTAATAATTAACCTAGTAAAGTTAAATTACTACAAACACGTGTCCTTCCAAGAACTAGGTACTTTAAATCAATTAAAAAGTAACATAATTACAACAATTTACGTAAGAACAACTACATCAAGGTTATATTACGTCATAACCTACAAAGTAAATTAAAATATCACTTTGATATTTCATTGCTTCCGAAGCGCTTTTCTGGATCTTCCGCTTTTCATCAAGAACATTCAAACTAAAACATTTGAAAGCAAAGAGTGTATAAATAAATATCCACAATACATGACGAGGAGCAATAGAGCAATAAAAAGAATAACAAAACTCATCTATCAAGGTCAACTTTGTCTTAGTGCGTTGGAACCTTAGTTTCTTATTAATTCCTTAATTCAAAGTATCTCTGCATTGCATTTACTACATTTTTTTTTACAGCGATCTACATACCAATAAGTTAACAGAGTTGCCTGTTTTAAGTGGATGTTTAAATCTTAAATTGTTGTAAGTAGGCAGTTTTATCTCTTTAGTAATGTGCTATTGCTTTTGTTATGAAACATGTTAAATGAACTTTATAATGAAAATATACAAAAGTGTATACTTTATTCAAATTTCATTAAAATTAAAAAAAAACGTCAAAGACCTTGAACTATCAACATGCATCAACAAACAGTCGTATGTAGGGTACAAAGCTATAATTCGTCCCCTGTTGAGTAAATCAAATTGAATAGATTCGATATCTGAAAGACAATAACAATTAAAACCAAGAAGTAAACAAAGACTCACAAAACCAAAGGACATTTACATCAACAGTTCTAATAATAAATAAGCAACAAAACGAACTCCACTAAAAACCGGGAGTGAAATCATGTGCTCCGGAAGGGTAAGCATTTCCTCCACGTATACGGCACCGTCGTGTTATTTCTTTGTTCAGTTCGGTAATGATTCTGAAAATGATAGAGAACTTTATGATATTACTATAATCGAAGTTAACTTGTACAGTGCTTTGACATATCGGTATAGTGTAAAGACAGGGATTGTCTTTCTGCGTTGAAGACCGACTGATGGCCTTCAGCTGATGTCTGCTCTTTTGTAGGGGTTTTGTCTATTTGGCATATTCTCCATTTCCATTCTCAATTTTATTGCATACTAGTATTTCACGACTTTCTCCATGTAATAGAAATTTATGCATGACGGGTTAAATTGTATAGCAGATAATTGTCCTATTCAATGCGATTGGAGATATTGGAGTTATGGGTGTTCCTCTCAAATACCTTTGAGTTTGTACTTTAATTTATGATATTTTGAGTTCCATAGGCATAATAACCTTTAAGTAAAATATGCAAACGAAAAAAATATGTAAGCTCAGTTTTTTTTATAAGATGAACTTACCATTTCAATAAAACTTGTATATACAATCATTCAAAGATGAATTATCAAGTCCTCTGCCTATTAAATTTAATAATGTATTCCCTTGATAGGCGGACTTACGTACATGTTAAAACAATGACTAAGCTTTAGATCTATAATAACATTATTAATTGTCTTTTGATTTGTAGAAATATTGGAGAAAATGAAATAACGTCACTGCAAGACAGAATATTTGTGAATAATTCAAACCTACGAGATTTGATATTATCACATAATTGTATTGAATCTATTGGAGAAAAGTCCTTTGTTGGTCTGGCTAATTTACAATATTTGTAAGTGTTTTTATATAAATGTAAATCACAAAAGTTTTACCATTTTTATTTTTCCCTATGGTAAATAGAGTTAAGAATTTTACTGTCGTCTTTTAGACATGTAATTAACTTATATTTTAGGACAATAAAGAGGTCAATGATAATTCTGACAAATACAGTTTTATGAACAAATGTAAAAACCCTTTTTTTTTCTTAAAATAAAGTAATCGTGTTTGTTTATTAGTTACATTTATATATATAATTGATAAATCTGATAATGGTATCTTTGCGAAATATTTGTTATATAAATTTGAAATGTATTACATTATGATAATAAGCATTAAAAAGACATGAGACAATACTTTGCCTGAGAAAATACATATAGTTTATATATATAAGCAACCACTTTAGACCACTGAACGGTTTTGAACAATTAAGAAAACTTATCGTCGCTGTTATGCAAAAACCTCGTATCTCAATTTTTTGCGGAAATCTTTTTATCGATTATTTAGAATTAAATATGTATGTTCCACTGTAAGCGAAAATATCTGATATTCAAACCAATCATTAAACGGAATTCTGAAATGTGACGAAAAAGTGTAGTCGGATTGGTGAGACATTTTGTTGTGCAAAAATATCGTATCTCAAAAAAAAAACACATGGCACGGCAGCTGCCATTATAACAGGTACAGTTTTTATCAATTTTAGGTTTTCAAAGCTAATAATATAGCTTAGAAGTAATGACAAGCTTTGAAAATACAATATAGGTGCAGAAATTTTTGCTTGTCTTTGTAATTGATTGGTTAGAAGATCAAATATCGCATACAGTGGAAGATACATATTTAATTCTAAATAATCGATAAAAAAAATTTCAGTTTTTACTGCCTGGTGTAAAATTATCAAAACCTTAGGTTTTTGCATGACAGGGACGTTATGCTGTACAGTAAATTATAATCGCTATGACCTGACAAAATGTAAAACAATTTAAACGGAAATAACTAACTCATGATTTATGACAAAAGGAATAACGTAAAACGAACATGACAGACAGCGACTAACGAGTATATCATCTGATGGTCAATTCATCATTATCCTTTAGCTTTCTTTCAAATTACAGATTCTGGAATAATTATTGAGTCGGATTTCATGTAATCCTTTACTATGCATTTGTCAATCATTCCATATTGTGTTTGTCTTAATTTTAAGTATCTACAAATTTATAAGGTCAATTCTATGCTGACTTGAAAACTGTTTAATTGTAATATCCATTATTGTCCTTAGAAAATGTAAATCTCTTACTCCCAATGATAATTTTTATACAAAAAAATTGTAAAAAAACATTTAAAACGACGATGATAATGGATTATTTCAATGCAAAAAAATGAAAGTTTATTAGGACTAATATGCCATCGTCTACACAGGATTTATCAATAGAGAAATAAGAAGATGTGGTATGACGTCACGCGACAACTAGCCTCTGAAGTTCAAATCATGTGGTGTTACAGAACAGAATAAGTCTGTAAGAACAGAAGCTATTTGAAATCATTTCATTGGCTCTAATCTTATAGAATATTTTCGAGAACTCTTTTACCCGACTAGTATGAAATTCCAAAAACAACCTATAAATTAGGCTATCCATTTCAATTATCATATCTCTCACATCTTTATCTAGCATTACATATATCTTACAATTTTTCGCTTTTTAACGGCAATGCATTAGATTATGTCCATTACAAGGCGTACAAAATATTTCAAAATATAATTCATTGGAGACACAAAATATCACAAATAATAGGATCTTTTAATACGATTTCTTTGTCAGTCGAATTGATATAAGCTATTATTATCTAATTCCACATTATTGGGAATAGTCTTTATCTACGACTGAATAACTATATTTTACAACATTGATCTCATCTATAATTGAGAAATTCTGCAAGAAATTAAAATAAAGGATTCCGAAGTAATGTATTTGATAAATATCATTCGTAGTGCAAATCTGACATTTATTACAATTGTATCTGTTATTTCTTCTTTCATTGCGTATTTGCATTTTCAATGTTATTTCAGAGATTTATCACACAATCAGATTGCATATATACACGATAAAGCTTTCTCTCCACTGGAGAACCTGGATGACTTGTAAGTACAATATATAACACTATAACACTAGTTCTGTAATATATTGTTACTTGTTTTTTCAAGACTTAGTGTTTTACATGACCAACTAACGTTCATTCATGTCTGTGATGAAATTTACATATTTTAAAAAGCGTAGAAATAAAAATAAAAAGGTGTGATATGATTGCCAATAAGATAACTCTCAATCAAAAGACCAAATTACTTATTAATACGTCACCATAGGTCAGCGTACAGGCTTTCAACAATGAGCAAAACCCATACCGCATTACAAGCTACCAAAGGCCACAGAGTGACAAATATAAAACAATTCAAAAGATAACACTAACGACCTGATTTATGCTCTTAATAAAATGACACGTCAATTTTACAATTAGACACTCAAAAGCAAAAAGTACAAAAGACATATTCATAGAGATTAATACAAGGCCTTTTCTAATCAGCCTGGATATCATCCCGAGACCCCCATTTCAGCCCGAGACGGAGTCGAGGTTCTGATATGGGTCGAGGGATGATACCCAGGCTGATATGGAAAAGGCCATGTATTAATCGCTTTATCATATACCTCCGACAATAGTGTTATGTAAATAAACTCATAATAGATACCAGGACTAAATAAGGCAAATAAACAAATGCAATAACTAAAACAGTCAAAAACTTTATAAAGAAGTTAAATTATGAATCAAATATACTATAATTGTCCAACAACAGCATCACTACCTCCATATATAAGTATGGTAACATTTCCTATTATAGAGGCATTTTGAAACATTGAAAATTTGGAAGAGTTTTATGATCATTATTACTCCATGTTTGTTGTACTATAAAATGATTCTTAATTGTCAATGGCATTTGTAAACAAGTACTAAACTGGACACAAAAGTTCCCGTTAATTTTGACGTCGTCATCAAAAAATATCTGACCTCACAATGGAAAAGTAAACAATCGATACAAGAAACACCGGAAGTAACATGTACGAGAAGCACTGTTATGGGTTTTTGCACGAGACGCCCCTGGTATGGGTTATCAGCCCGAGATGATATGGGTTATCAGCCCGGGTGGAAAATTAGGGCTTGTGTACTTCCGCTCATTACACATATGCAAAAGCTATCATATCAATGCTAAGTATATGCTAAAGATCAATAAACCGTTTTTAGCTTTGTCTATGTCAGTATCATGGTGGTTACATTGAATTTCAATTACATTTCCCGTTTTGCGAATACTGTGAAATTTCTGCAAAATTTATAATAAAAGCTCATTCATGTTAACTTTACCTTGCAAATTGTGTATTCAGTATGGTCCTTTCTATTAGAAGTAACGAAACAAATTACAGTTTGGTCTGTGTATTCCATAAAAAAATCATACTTAGTATGTCTTCTTAATTTTTTATTTTTAATGTGAGGGAGGGTACATGTAGGTTATTATTTTTGTGTCGTTTGGTCATTGTCTATGCTATGGATGAGTATTCCGTGTCACGTTTAAATTATATTCATGAAAACAAAGCAACTTCAATATTGAAAATTGATTAAAGCTGCTTTTCTATTTCGAGTTTTAAACTTATATTGAAACACAATTTAAATGAAGCCATCTAAATAAAAATCAGTTGTATCTAATTAATATTGATAAAACGTTGTCCTTGGTCTTTCTCAGTTAAAGCTTTTAGTGTTATAAATGTAACGACATTTGCACAGCTTCAAAGCAATATTATTTGATTGACAAACTTTTCCAATAAAAGATTCATTAACAAATTTCCTATGGCGGATATAACATTATTAAAATGCAAAAAGAGCTTGAAGATGATTTCATTCATTTTTAAAAAGAAACGATTGATTCTAAGTCGGTCCGTTACTTTAATTATGTATTTATCATGCATAGTATTAGAAGGTTGTGTGATGTAATGTAAAGAGACAAAAAAATTGATTATAAATCTTTTATTTTGCTTTCTTCTTAATCCTTAGTCAATTTGTAGTTAAAAACAGCCTATCTGAGCATTATGCGACTTATATTAAAAATTTGCCGGCTCAATTTAAACTGACTGTAATGTATGACTTTGATAGAAAATACTTGAAAATTTCATTTTGGGCTACAGGAACATAAACTTTCAATATCAAGATCATTGTTTTATGATTTTTTCTTGTTTGTTCTACTTCTTTAAAACTTTCAACATTTTTTGCAATGAATTTAGTAAAAAATCCAAGGTATTGAAGTGTCAAGGAATATTGACCCCCCTTTTTTTCCTCTGGTGTCAGTAAAGTACTACAAATTGATCAAAAGTGCAGTCATGGTCATTTAACTGTGTTTATTTACATCAGTTAATAAAATTTAAGATATAAAAAATTCATTTAGAATAATACATGGTACTTTTGTGAGTTTCTGCAGTGCTTACATTAGGCTATGCTATCTGCCAAGTACATAGTATGACGCAATGATATAAGGGGTAAAAATGAAATAATTTCATTAAATCTGCATGACAAAATTTGTTTGGGGGTAGTAAACAACCTATGTTTCAATGTTTAACACCACAGAATAACTTTCTGTGCATTTATAACATTATTTAGGACATTTTTTATATAAAAGCATATTGTCAGGATGGGAAAAGCTAAAAATAGCACTAACTCAAGTTTTAGGCTCTAAATTTGCAATATGTGACATTTTGCCCCCAAAAAGATTGAAATGTGGCTACTATTATCTCAAATGATCAGTTAAGACAAAAAAAAAAACAATTGTTTTCTGATTTTGATGTTTCACCGCATTTTGCTTAAAGAGACAAAAAAAAAATGATTATAAATCTTTTATTTTGCTTTCTTCTTAATCCTTAGTCAATTTGTAGTTAAAAACAGCCTATCTGAGCATTATGCGACTTATATTAAAAATTTCACAGCTCAATTTAAACTGACTGTAATGTATGACTTTGATAGAAAATACTTGAAAATTTCATTTTGGGCTACAGGAACATAAACTTTCAATATCAAGATCATTGTTTGATGATTTTTTTCTTGTTTGTTCTACTTCTTTAAAGACTTTCAACAATTTTTGCAATGAATTTAGTAAAAAATCCAAGGTATTGAAGTGTCAAGGAATATTGACCCCCCTTTTTTTCCTCTGGTGTCAGTAAAGTACTACAAATTGATCAAAAGTGCAGTCATGGTCATCTAACTGTGTTTATTTACATCAGTTAATAAAATTTAAGATATAAAAAATTCATTTTGAATAATAAATGGTACTTTTGTGTGTTTCTGCAGTGCTTACATTAGGCTATGCTATCTGCCAAGTACATAGTATGACGCAATGATATAAGGGGTAAAAAGGAAATAATTTCATTATATCTGCATGACAAAATTTGTTTGGGGGTAGTAAACAACCTATGTTTCAATGTTTAACACCACAGAATAACTTTCTGTGCATTTATAACATTATTTAGGACATTTTTTATATAAAAGCATATTGTCAGGATGGGAAAAGCTAAAAATAGCACTAACTCAAGTTTTAGGCTCTAAATTTGCAATATGTGACATTTACCCCCAAAAAAGATTGAAATGTGGCTACTATTATCTCAAATGATCAGTTAAGACAAAAAAAAAAACAATTGTTTTCTGATTTTGATGTTTCATCGCATTTTGCTTAAAGGTGTCATACCACCAATTAAAAGCCCCTATCTGTTCAACCAAATTTTACAATTTTCACAGCTTTCTAAATATTTTACCTTAAGTTTAACTTCATAGAAACCAGGTATATCCTGAATCGTGCATGTATCAGCTTTCTACATGCCAATTTTCAACAGGTGTTTAAAATCATATAAAAAAGAAAAGGTGTTCCGAATAGAGGTACCACTAAAAATAACCCCTGGTTTTCTGGAAATCTTAAATTAGTATACTATGGAGTACATTAATCCTCAATTTTGAATGCAAACTCAAAAACAAGTAAATTTTAGCTCAAACTGGTCTTAATATATTTCTCGTTTACCAAAAGTTTCATTTCTGCCAATTTGTTGGTTAGTTTAAGTAAAAAATGACATCAAATGCACTATTTTTTGTCCGAGTAGGCCTACTTTCACATACGTTCTAAATTTGAGGGAGTAATTGGTGGTATGACACCTAAAGAGACAAAAAAATTGATTATAAATCTTTTATTTTGCTTTCTTCTTAATCCTTAGTCAATTTGTAGTTAAAAACAGCCTATCTGAGCATTATGCGACTTATATTAAAATTTTCACAGCTCAATTTAAACTGACTGTAATGTATGACTTTGATAGAAAATACTTGAAAATTTCATTTTGGGCTACAGGAACATAAACTTTCAATATCAAGATCATTGTTTGATGATTTTTTTCTTGTTTGTTCTACTTCTTTAAAGACTTTCAACAATTTTTGTAATGAATTTAGTAAAAAATCCAAGGTATTGAAGTGTCAAGGAATATTGACCCCCCTTTTTTTCCTCTGGTGTCAGTAAAGTACTACAAATTGATCAAAAGTGCAGTCATGGTCATCTAATTGTGTTTATTTACATCAGTTAATAAAATTTAAGATATAAAAAATTCATTTGGAATAATAAATGGTACTTTTGTGAGTTTCTGCAGTGCTTACATTAGGCTATGCTATCTGCCAAGTACATAGTATGACGCAATGATATAAGGGGTAAAAAGGAAATAATTTCATTATATCTGCATGACAAAATTTGTTTGGGGGTAGTAAACAACCTATGTTTCAATGTTTAACACCACAGAATAACTTTCTGTGCATTTATAACATTATTTAGGACATTTTTTATATAAAAGCATATTGTCAGGATGGGAAAAGCTAAAAATAGCACTAACTCAAGTTTTAGGCTCTAAATTTGCAATATGTGACATTAAGCCCCCAAAAAGATTGAAATGTGGCTACTATTATCTCAAATGATTAGTTAAGACAAAAAAAAACAATTGTTTTCTGATTTTGATGTTTCACCGCATTTTGCTTAAAGGTGTCATACCACCAATTAAAAGCCCCTATCTGTTCAACCAAATTTTACAATTTTCACAGCTTTCTAAATATTTTACCTTAAGTTTAACTTCATAGAAACCAGGTATATCCTGAATCGTGCATGTATCAGCTTTCTACATGCCAATTTTCAATAGGTGTTTAAAATCATATAAAAAAGAAAAGGTGTTCCGAATAGAGGTACCACTAAAAATAACCCCTGGTTTTCTGGAAATCTTAAATTAGTATACTATGGAGTGCATTAATCCTCAATTTTGAATGCAAATTCAAAAACAAGTAAATTTTAGCTCAAAATGGTCTTAATATATTTCTCGTTCACCAAAAGTTTCATTTCTGCCAATTTGTTGGTTAGTTTAAGTAAAAAATGACATCAAATGCACTATTTTTTGTCCGAGTAGGCCTACTTTCACATACGTTCTAAATTTGAGGGAGTAATTGGTGGTATGACACCTAAACCACTACTTCAGGTTAGGCTGAAGTATGGTAACTGTTAAATTGTTTAAACCTGCTGCATTTATATTGGCACTTGTCCTAAGTCAGGAACCTGTTGTTAACATGTAGCTTTTGTTGTTTGTTGATATGGTTCATAAGTGTTTCTCCTTTCTCGGTTTTATATAGATTGGAAGTTTTGGATTTTTTTGCAGAAGTCATTATGTGCACGTGGCCCTTTAAAGCTTGTTGTATGGTGCAACAGTCCCGTGTTGAAGATCGTACTTTGACCTGTAATTGTTTACTGTTTACAAATTGTGACTTAGATGGAGAGTTGTCTCATTGGCATTCATACCACATCTTCTTATTCATTTCTATTGACATATATGATTAAAATAGAACTAAATCATTTTGAACATAACTCAAATATACTATATATAGTAATCCAATCTTGCATTTATTTCAATTTGAAGAAATCTGTCTGAAAACCAGTTTCCAAGTTTACCAATGGACGGACTACAAAGCCTTCAACAGTTAAAGACATTCCATAATGAAGAACTCAGAGATCCAATACCTGCAAAAGAATTACCAAAGATTAAAACACTCGTGTTGTCCTATGCTTACCATTGTTGTGATTTTTTAAACCCGGCGGTAAGTTCAAATAAAAGATGGAAAACTTCGAAATTCTAATCTAATAGTTTAAAAAGTTAAATGTCAATTCTGCAAGAATGTTTCTATGAAATGTATTTAAAATGCAATTGTGCCATTAATGACGATTGAGATTGTCTTCAAAATGGAAAAAAAAAATACAGACTAGATAATTCATTAAGAAAATGATAGAAGAATAGTACAATGTGTGTTAAAATTGGAACTTAAATCAAAGTTATTTCAATGGATGATCAAAAGTTGAATCCAGTTATATGGAGTTTATAAATCACTGAAATTTCGATTTTTTTTCATGAGTTGTCGAGTCATGATGTGAAAGCAAACCTAGCCAAATGGCAAATTTACGCACAGTTTGATAGTCGTTCCTAAATCTTGCGCCATACAAAATAACGCTTAGCGGGAATGAATGTTTTATTGCGCACTAATATGATTCGGTAAATATTTTGGGCATTTTTTTTCATATCATCTAAATTTAAACCGGCGTTTTCAGTTTTTATAATGTAGTTTAATTTATTGATACGTGAAGCTGTTCTTTTGTTTGCCAACTATGCCTTTTGACAACGCGCGTTTTGTACTAATTTATAAGCCTGATAACTATAATGAGATTTGACATGTGGGTTCTCAAAATTAATGTGTCCTTTTTTCTTTTCTATTGTCTTGTTGACCCCTAAAGGATTTTTTTTCATTAAGTTGCTGTATCATTGAACTGTATAGAGAGATTAATTCAAAAACTGTATAGAGAGATTAATTCAAAAAAGACACGCATACACTTATTGTTTTAGAAACTAATTATAAAAGAATTTAAAAAAAGGATACGACACTGAATCATGATAAAACAGCTTCACACCGTATAATAACTGCCTTAATAATCGGTATATTCCAACTTTTCTTTATTTCCAGGCGAATGGTGAATTAAAATTAGAAGAGCATACTAACTGGTTATTTCCAAATACTTCTGAGCCTCGGATTGGCAACGAAACAAATTTAAATCATCCATGTAAGACAAATTACATCAATTTTGTTTTCAAACAATTTGTTTTACAATAAATCGAAAGTCTTTTGGTAATATGATATTTATAAACGTTCGTTATATTTTAAAAATCGACGTCTGTACAAACGTTTTCAATGTAGAACTAAGAACAATTGACATTAACTTTGACATTTTTATAGTACATGCCTTTTTACATTTTTTTATTCTGATTATTGTTATTCCAGTCTCGTTTGAGTGTGAGTGTGTCAAAAAGATTTAAGGTAGAAAATATTAAACTATAGCTATAATACGCTGGTGTAGTTAACTGCCTGCTTTTTTCTGTTTGAACTTCAATTGAACTCAGAAACTAACTGTTTGTATTTTCGTCAAAGTTTTTAATGCTTTGAATATATTAAGATAAATCGGTCTGAGTATATAAGGTAGAGTGTACCTTGGAAAAGAATCACCTGAAACTTATATAAAGAAAAATCTTTTCTTGGATTTAAAAAATGAATACTATTTTTTTCAGATGGCACACAGTATGTTTTCCCGTTTGATAATTATCATTATAAACAAATTGAGTACTTCGCAGCACCAGCCGATAAGGATTTCACATTCCCAGATACTCCAGATGTACAATATCCAGAAGAAGAAATATCTGTTAAATCACCAATTCAATGTGAACCTCTGCCAGGTATAGGATCATATAAACATAGAGATGTGGTATGATTTGCTAATGATACAACTATCCACCAAAAATCACATGAAGTGGATGAAAGCAATCTCTTGCATCTGTAAGACTCTCAACAATGGGAAAATACCATACATGTAGTTTATACAATACAAAATGAGTAAACAGGTATCCAGTTGTTTATGTTTGATTAACCGGCTTTACAAAAAAATTGATATTATACTATAAATCTCGACAAAGAATGTAGCTAAGTACATGTAAGATCGACATGGCCAGTTATCATATCGGCATTCGCTTGGTAGATGAAGGAACTATAACTATTTCAAGATCTTTAGCGTTAATCAATTATTTAAACAAAATAACCTTTTGAAATGGTGAAGATGACATCAGAGACGATTAAATTTTCAAACGAAAATACAGCAACCAACTTTTTAAAAATCTTTTTTCCATGCAAATGCGGAGTTGAATAATGCAGCATTCAGCCAAAAAATTATAGAACAAAATATTAGGTATGCAAGGATATAATTGATTTGGGTCATTGATACAGCACAATAGTTATAATTTGCCTTTTTACCCGAAAATTTATACGTATAGCCGTTTATTTGGCTTAAAGTAAGAAAATACACACTTAAAATAAAATAAAATCTTGCATAATCAGGAAGCCTTAATCATGACCATATTTATATTTTAGGACCTTTCCTCCCCTGCAATGACTTATTTGGTTGGTGGACCCTTCGATGTGGTATATGGATAGTGTTCATGCTGTCTATATTTGGGAACGGCACTGTTCTATTTGTTTCAATAAGTGGCAGATCAACGATGAATGTTCCTAGATTTCTAATATGTAATTTAGCATTGGCAGACTTCTGTATGGGTATTTATCTTGGAATTTTGGCTGTAGTGGATGCTTCAACGTTGGGTAAATAAATAGTTCTAGATAATTTCATTACATCTGGTTTATAACTATTTTCTGTTGCTACAGCACAAGTACAATTATATGTAGCTTATGGTAATGTAAGGTCTTAGCACGTAAAACCATGGTAAAACTTAAAATGTTATAACAAGTAAAAACACTATTGAGTAAAGAAAGTTTTATTTACTGCACATTTAGATAAATGAAATTAATAATATTATGTTTCGACAAATTATGTCTAGAGCATATGTAGAAAATTGTATCGAGTTCATGAATGTTTTATACTGTGTTAACGTTGAACCCGGTCCCTAAAATAGAGGGTCTGAATGGGATTTACAAAATAGGGAGTGATGGTGCAAGATAAAGATAAAAAATAAGAATAGAAAGAAAAAAGGAGAAGAGAATAATATAGTGTTAAAATATAAACAATAAAGACAAATTACAACTGATAATACGTTTCAATATCCCTTCGATAACTTTTGCTTTTTTGAATTGTTCCATCCAAAATTTTGACGTCCAAATAAACAATAAAAAAAGTAAAGTTTATCATAAGAGTCTGTAGGGATTAATTTTTTTTATAGACGATTTTTTCTTTTTTGTTTATATTTTAACAAGCTGACAATGACAGGTCTTTTAGAAATAACACGTATAAAATGTATTTTCAGGAGAATTCAAGAATTATGCAATAGATTGGCAGACTAGTCCTGGATGTTTAGTTGCAGGTTTTCTTGGCATTGTATCCAGTGAACTTAGTGTTTTCACTCTAATGATCATAACAATAGAACGGCATTATGCTATAGCAAATGCCATGCAATTCAATAAAAGACTGTCACTGAGAAAAGCGGGTAAGTTCATCTTCTTTAAAAATCTGTACTATGTACATGTGTACTGTGTATATGTGCACTGTGTACTGTCTACATATGTACTGTGTATATGTGTACTGTCTACTGTCTACATATGTACTATGTACTGTTTACATGTGTACTGTGTTCTGTCTACATGTGTACTGTGTTCTATCTACATGTGTATTGAGTACATGTCTATTGTGTACATCTTTTTTTGTGTACATGGTTTCTGTTTTAATCTAATAGTCGGATAAATTACAGAAAGAGAAAGCTTTACAAGGGTCTGGCTATGAATTACATAATAGATAATCATGTGCAACTTTGGCCAAAAATAAGACGTAGAGAATAGTTCGGGACCTTTTATAGCCGACCACACAAAATGGGATTTTTCTTATTGTTGAAGGCCGTACGGTTGCCTAATATTGCATACATCCACTTTATTTGAAATTTGGTGGATAGTTGTCTCATTTTGATTCATACCATATCTTATCTTTTTAATTATTGGATGCCAAATTATAAAGAAAAGAAAGAAACAGGTAACAGGCCAGAAAATAAAGAATAGAAAAAGGACATTACTAATTTCAAAAATACAGAAATGAACCCAACCATATCAGTCCCTCGTATATATTCATAAAAGCAAATGACATGTCGTATCCCTTAAATTGAAGTACTACGTAATTATACACACTGTAAGTACTAGTACGCATGGACGTCAAAAACATTGGTGTTCTCAGAGTTCACAAAGTGAGATAGCTTTAACATGGAGCAAATCTAACACTTCACTGCAAATTCACTAATTGTAATCCAGAACAATCAAACAAAACTACAATTTCATTCTATAGTTCTTTCTAGGATGGATACATGTACATTAATACAAACTTATGAAAAGATTTTTTAAAACCTGCATCAGTTTCAGATAAACCATACTTAAAACACCCATGTTCGAAATGATTGATTGATTAATTGTTGATTGCTTAAACGTCCAGTGGCAAATATTGCATGTATGTTCAGGATGATGTTCGAAATGAAGGATGCCTGTTAGAAAAGAAATCATTAAATCTTGAGTTACTCCCCTTTACAGAAATAAAAAAAAAAAAGATTGCGAAGGATTATAATAAAAATCCGAAACTAAATTATAAAGTAAATAATTTAATAACCAATATGTATTTAATAATGTTTTAAATTACATTGTAGGTATTATTATGACAGTTGGATGGTTGTTCTGTGGTGGTCTTGCCAGCTTGCCTCTGTTTGACATCAGTAACTACCGAAAATTTGCAATCTGTCTTCCATTCGACATAAATGACAAAGCGTCTTTAGGTAAGCTAATAAAACTTTAGGGACCACGATATTCTTATTATATGTTCGAAGGAATATCAGCAGATATTTAGATATAGAGATAGGAAACAACATCTTACAACACTAAAAAAAAAAGTAAATTAAAACGTGTGTGGGGAAATTACCTCACTGACTACTCTTGTTATTCTTTGAACAATAGTAAATGAAACGTTTTTTAACGATTGTGTGTAACTGATGTACAGTTATTTGATATTTAATTGGGATTCTTTTCTCCATACTCTATAAATGTATGTCTGACTCAATTACGGAGATAGAAATTCATCCAATTAACGTCAATTGTGAGAAAACAATTTATCCAAGGGTACAATTTTATTATTTTTGGTCTTTAATCTGCAAATGGAATTTCAGTGATACTCTAGGATAACCTACATCACTGCACGTTAACCTACGACTTGATAATGATATAAAATCTAATACCGTAATGAAATTCTGAAGTATAAACCGCTACCGATATAATTTAAGTCGATAATGTGACACGGAAACTATTATTAAGCGACAACCATTAATCTAAAGGTTATTGACATTGGAGCAACCATATATTTACATTGACATAACTGATGGAAATATATGTTTTTGTCTGTAAGCAATAACGATATTACTTAAATACTGAAAACATCACAAAAACCTATACAGAACGTGGATATTTAAGCAGAAAATTATCTTTTTTTTGGTTTTATCTCCTTTATAATTATCAATATAATGCAGAAAATAAAGCAATGGAATCCAATAAGTTAGATCTGTGACAATATAACATTAAACCAAATTAACGTTCTCTACTACATTAGAAGTGTGATTTTCATTTAAATGTGAGTCCCTCTTGTTCAGTTTGTCATTTCTTAAAATTGACAATATTAGATTGTCACGATCCTACAAAACAACATTGACCCGTGTTAGCTAAAACAAATGATTGATATATGGTTGTTGTACGTTCAGTCGCAAATATTTCATGCATGCAATAGACGATTTTACTAAAGAAAACAACTCACTAAAATCAATCCATGGTGATAATTATTTTTTTTTTTGGGGGGGGGAGGGAGGGGGAGACATGAAGGAAATTAATTTCTCTGATTTTGGCACTGATGGCAAATCTATATTGTCTGTGGACTATTTTTACAAGTTGTCTAAACTCTTTTCGATTCAGAGTTTGACATATTGTATAGACACATGCTCACATGAATAATAATTAAACTCATCATAGATACCAGGATTGAAAGTTTATATTTACGCCAGACGCACGCTTCGTCTACAAAAGACTCATCAGTGGCGCTCGAATAAAAAAATGTTAAAAAGGCCAAATAAAGTACGAAGTTGAAGAGCATTGGGGACCGAAAATTCCTAAAAGTTTTGCTAAATACAGCTAAGGTAATCTATTCCTGAGGTAGAAAAGCCTTTGTATTTCAAAAATTCAAAGTTTTGTTACCAGTTAATTTATAGTGGCATCGACTCAGTGGTTGTAAATAAACTTATCATAGATAAAACACCCTAATTCTAAGTTGACCTTTAGGTGCCCTTTTTTGTTGGGTTGCTTTCGTTTTATTGTAAAATTTACATTTCTGGGGAATACACAATTAAAATTCGTTTCAGAATTTGAGACAAAACCGTACAAAATTAAGAAGGTCAAGTCGTTGCAGTGATAACAAAAATGTTAATCGTCAAAAACATTCGTGTATCATTCAAGATACTATAAATAGTCATATGCATTTACGTTTCGATTTATACAAGTAGACCCCGCCCAAAAGAAGCCGGAGCCGTATAGTTTTCAATTTGAAGGTCCGTCCGTTTGTCAAAATGTTTTGGTAACGTAAAATAAAAACCCAAGAACTATTCCACAAAGGCCAATGAAATTCTGCCCTATGCTGTTTACCATAATTATATGTAGATGTTGCTCATTTATTTTGGGAATGTTTTTATTTTGTGAAAAAAAATGAAGAACAAAATTTGTGTAGGATTTCAATAAAAAGTAAAATCAATCATTTTTCTTACACAAATTGTAGAATGGGGATTTAACTGACATCGCAAGTAGTGTTTTGTTTGTTTTTTTTTTTTTTTTTGTTAGTCTTTTTGTAAACATATATCAATCTTACAGCCTTTTACATTTTCTCAGTTTTTCTTTGATACTTTGTGTTTTCGTAATTTGATAATGCAAATATCTTCACAGCCATAAATTACAGTTTACTACCAAATACTGGATGTAACTTGAAATTAGCATGACTTTTATTGCTGTTTTATATTTTTTGTGCACTTTATCTATCAATTGTTAGCATTCTTCAACGAAAGATTATTTTTTTCAGACAAAGTTATTAATACAGTTATTTTTAGAAACCAATTAAACAAACTGTTTCACTTCAAATTATCGAGTAGCTTCTTGAGACTATTTTTCTTGACAAATTGTTTATTTTTTCCTAACAAATATTCCTTGGGACTTTGCTAGATTGGTTGTTGTTTTATTAACGTCCTGTGGTTATTATTTCATATACGTTTTTCAGACATTTAAGCACTTTGCTTTCTGTTGATTTAAATTAATATGTTTTTCACTTTTCTTGAACCCAATATGTCGATCTTAACATGACACTTATTTGTTTAGTTAAACAATGTTTGTTTATTGTGAATTGGGATACAAGTAATTATAACTCATATTAATCCCTCTTCACTTTTCGAGTGCATATGTTGCCTAGTAGCGGCGTAAGCCTCTTTTTTTTCGAAATCTATAAGAGTGTCTTTTACGTGAAAGATGTATTGCTCTCTCTTAACACTAGTCGGCTATTTATCGTTCACTTCGAATGGACTATAATTGTTTCACAAGACTATACTCGCAAAGGGTGTCAAGGGAGAGCAAATCATTAAGTCTTTGCAATCCTCCCCCCCCCCCCCCCCCCCCCCATTGATTTTGTAGTCCGATGCACTAACCACGATACCACGGTTCTTGTTTTTTTACATACAAGATATATATGGGTATCTTTTGAATAATGATTTCGAAACCAAAAAAAAGCATCCTTCCGATGTTCATCAGACTTAATTCTATCAGATATTATATATGTATAGTATGTCCTGCTATCGAAATTTGTCTAACTCTTTTGCCTAACGTCTTCCAACTTTTAATGCATTTTGAGTACTTGCTTTATAAAAAATTTAATTAATATCGCAAGGTTATACGCAAAACTATTTTTTGCTTAATTATTTTTCAAACATGATAATCTCTTAAAGTATGGCCTCAGCTGATATTTATTTATTTTAAATATGTGTCCATTTGATATATACCAGGGACGTCAACAGTTACTGTTATACAATTAAGTATCCATATTGTTTCGTCGTTTTCATTTATCAGTCAAAATTAGCATGATATTATGAGACAATTTCATGGTCAAGAAATGATGATTTGTGTAATCTATTTATTCTGTATTGAATTTGCTTCTTTCAACAATTATAATGATTAAAACCATGTAATTGAAACACTGTAAATGGTAAATTTCTATTTTTATTTCAAAATTTTATATTTTAGGATTTGTTTGTTTCATCATGCTGTTTAATGCTACATCATTCATTGTAATTGGTGGATGTTATGTCAGAATGTATGTGTATATAATGAAATCCCAAGCATGGAATTCTAAAGACTTTAGGGTTGCAAAACGAATGGCGGTTTTAGTTGTCACCGACTTTCTTTGTTGGGCACCAATCATATTCTTTTCTGTTTCTGCTGCGTTCGGAACACCATTGGTAGGACTCAATGAAGCGAAAGTACTTACCATATTCGTTTTACCGTTGAATAGTTGTGCAAACCCCTTTCTTTATGCAATATTTACAAAACAATTCAAACGTGACTGTGTGAAGTTGTGTAAAAGAATAGAAGAGTCGTCTATTTCAAGAAGCTTCTCAAATTTCAATAGCCTACGTCTTTCATTCGGAATAAATGCGTCTTGTCGTAATTCCGAATTGCATAGTCCATTCCACGAGAAAAGGGGAAGCAGTCGAAGTAATTCTGATAGTTTTGCCAGTAGCTCTGCAGGTGTTCCGAACCAAAACGGAGAAAGCGATACTATTAATGGTCAAAAATCGTTTACAATATCAGATAGAGTCTTTCAAAATCTGGAGTTAAAACATGGAGTTGATAGAAACAAACGTAAACCACTTCTTCATCCAAATAATAATTCACAATTTTCACCTGACAAGGAATGTGCATGTCAGAGATGTAAGAAACAAAATACAATTTCTGTTGGGTCCGGAGCAACAGATACTGAAATTGTCATTCATTTAGATAGAAACGGAGAAAAGATTGTTCCGAATGACGGACTACAACAGATGAATGGAACAAATCCGAATGATGTTGCTCTAAGTGACGAGAGTGATAACGAGACTACAAAGTCAGACGATAAATTAATATCCAAAATCACAGATGAATTATGCACTGAATGTGGGAATAACCGAAATTCAATGCATTGTAAAAGTTATTGTCAAATTGATAGTAAACTGAAAAATACATCCGTGCGACCAAAATCTAATATAGCAATGGTAGGGAAAATGCAGCATACAAAATCTGCACCTTTTGTCCCGTGTCGTTCAAATGAGAATATTTTAAAACTTCCACAGCTTTCAGCTAATAAAGACAAAACATCACATATAAATGAATGGAGAAAGTCATCGCATTTATCATTCCTTTGGAGAAATTCATTAGATCTAGACACCGGTATGCCAAAATATAAATCAAACAGTTTGGTGGAACTTGCCAGATTACCAAAAACATTTGATAGGTCACCTTCGAAAAGACGTAGTCTTTCCTCGAGGCATGAAGGCTATCTTTTATTCAAGAATTTAAAGAGAGATTCAGCGTATGAAAATGAGGAAGAAATGTTTGAATATGAAGAAAATCTAAAAGATTTTCCAGTACAGTTTTCACAAAATAAATACTCAAATTGTGATTCAGAATATTCACAAATTGCCTTGGAAGAAATAGCTAATCACAATATTCAAAACTCTAAAGTGCCTAAAGTTCAGGAGGCATACAAAGACATAACGGACTTTTCGAACAGTAATGATGATGATGATGTTGCTGAAACACAAATGCTATTAACTGATTCCAATGTGGCGAACAATACACTTAACCGAGACGTATGTGATAAGGAGAGTGGATTTAGTTCAGACAGCCAACTTCTCAAATGTTAATCAGTCTTTATTTCATAGAACGCTCAATTTTAACCTGTTTTTTTTCTAAACACATTGAATGTATATAACTACCAATATTGACATATATTTTTGTTTCGTTAAACCTGATTTGTTGTTGCCTTGTCTGCCTAACTGTGTTCCTACATCGATATACACCAGACAATATCTTAAATAAAATAAACTAAGAAACGTACACACAAAACTCAATCAAATTTACAAAGCACTATATAGAAATCTGAAGACCGAGCAACACAAATCCCATCGCATACCAGAGGTGATATCGTGCTTTGGTATAAATAGTTATTGTGCTATCCATGTCCCTTTATTGAATTAGTTATTAATTGACCGCATACATAATTGTTAGCTCATTGTGTTCTTGGTGATTGCTCATCCAATGTTTATTACATTTGCAGCTAAAAGATACATTGTCATTTTATTTTTTAAACAAATATTATATGCTAAGGCTCATTAAGTGAATATTATTTTTTATCAAAATGTGCAGAATTTACAAATCATATAGACGAACGAAATAAAGACAATCATTATTTTGATTATTTTGGATAAAACAAATACAGAAAAAGTCTGCTTCATATAATGACTTACGTCTTAAAAATGACAGTGAGGGTCGGCTGAAAACCAAACTTGACAACAAAAGAGACGTATTCAGCTTCCCAATTGTTTCCATTCCTACGTATCAACAATCAGCAGCGCCTAAATGTGGCGTATATTTATCTCCCAGTTGATACGATATATAAGGGCTTGTATTACCTATCCAAATTTCCTTGATGCATGGTTGCTATTTAGATAGAAGCTATAAAACCAAGAGTTGAAATGATGAAGTTGAAATCATCCCTGTGTTAATTTTACGGACACAATCATCAGTTGAATATCCGTTTATATGATAGAGTATATGTTTAAGTGTCGTAACAACAATTTGCCTCCTACCTTTCTCCCGAATGGAGCATACCGTGTGCACAAGGATCTGCTGTCCCGAATGCTCTTCAACTTCGTTCTCTATTTGGCCTTTTAAACATGTTTTGTTTCGAGCGTCACAAATGAGTCTTTTGTAGACGAAACGCGAGTCTGGCGTAAATATTAAATTTTAATACTGGTATCTATGATGAGTTTATTTACACTTCCGAAGCACTTGTGATCACCTCCAGTTAGGGGGCGGCTTCGTGTTGCTGTTTTTGATTTTAAAGTTTTGTAAACTGTTGTTTGTCCGTTTATTTTTGACGTGAGAGTTTCAATGTTTATGTGGTATCATTTGAATCATTTGAGAAGTTATTGTCACTCCTAGATTGTTCTACCATTGAAACGTAAGAAAATTAAAAGCAGACTATCACTACTGTTATTCGACGCAGGATAGAGAAATCCATGTCAGTAGTATTGCGTAGGTTATCATAATTGTATTGACTGTTATTGTATATCTGTTTCCGTGTCAGAGATCACCATACACGTATTATATTTGTCGTAGCTAGATAAAGGCTACAGTAGTATACAACTGTTCAAAATTCATGAATCGACTGTGAAAAAACAAATCCGGGTTACAAACTAAAACTGAGAGAAACACATCAAATAGAAGAGGAGAATAATGACACAACAGAAACACTTAAATGCAACACACACAGAAACGAACTATAATATAACAATAGCCATTTTCTGACTTAGTACAGGACATTTAAAACAATGATGGGTTGAACCTGTTTTTTTTGGCTAGCCAAATGTAATTCAACGAGTGTAACTATTGAGTCTTTTCTGTTCGAAACATAGGACTGGCGATCAAAACTATCAGCCTGTTATCACTAATGAAAGTTTCATCCTTTGCTAGTTAGGAATATCATTGAATGCTTTCTGTTATTAATTTTCTTTTGATGAGAACGACAAACGGTGCCATAAATAGACATGTAACGCTATCTAGTTACATTTCATGACCGCATGAATCCGTCATGGCCTTGTTACGTAAAAAGGTTCGTGCATACTCAGAATGTTTTATCCTTTATAAATGAATTATTCTTAATCCTTACTTGGTATATATTTACTAATTTCCGAGAGTACTATCTACATGTATCTAGTAACCATGTCATTGGAAGTATCAAAACTAAGATTACCTGACAAAACCATAACATTAGATCGTTGTTCAAAGACAAGTGACGAAAAGACCAGCAAAAGCCTAAGAACATTACATAAAAAATTTTAAAAAATGAGCAACACGAACCTGTCCAAATACGTTATGCGAGTGAGGTTCTTCGGAAGTGTCAGCAAATTTTGCTGCACACTTATCACAAATGACATTGTTTTGAGGCTAGATTGTACACTTTGGAAAATATTCAAGTGTGCTAATAATGCAATATCAACTGTTCTTTACCTGGAATTTTGTGGTGGTACTATGAATAAACTAATGGAGAACTAATTGAGAACTACTGCTTTTCAAGGATAAATATTTTTTTTCTGTTTTTTTTTCACACTCGTTCCTAATAATGTTTATTGCAGGAAGATGTTCTACGCTGTTTTATTATAGATGCATTCTACCATTTGTTTTTTTTTTCTTTTTTCTTCAAATCTTTGATCAATTTCTGTTAATGAACATTCTTATCAGCAATTTCATATTTAATCGGTTTTTTTTTAATTACAAACGTTGATCCAATAATTGTCTTTTTCTTGGAATAAAGGCTTTTGGGTGAAAACTTTCTGATTATTAAAATCCGTAGGATGACATATAGTTGTTAACGTCTATGTTATTTTGGTCTTCGACTGAGAGATGTTTCATTGGCAATCATACCACATCGCCTTATTTTCATATACATGTATCTTGATTGATATTGTATCTGTGTAAAGTAGTTGTCTAAAAGCCTTGCTAGTATGACTGTTCAGGTTTTGATGTATACCCGGTAAGATTTGTTTATAATTTCAGCTCGGATCGTTTCCATTGAATGTTAAAGCAAATTTAACGATCGTATTTGCGTCAGAGGCTATAATAGTTATTTGCCATTAAACTCTTTTATGTTAACTATGTAAAACAATATGGCGTGAAGTTCCGATCTGAAATGGTAAAGGTTAATGGATTAACCACGTATGACATTTCTATAACCTTATGGTATATTTAACATATGCAATACGACATAATTATATTGACATATCTCATCTTACAGATTCCTGTTTCAATAATAATTTAAGCAATTAATAAAAATGTTTAAATGATAAATGGTTTTAATAAACATTTGCAGGATCGGTACCAAAATGTAAGAAATGATCATTTTTCCGTAATGACTTTTTCATTTTTCTACCAATGTGTTCATATAACACTTAATTAGAGAAATTATATGACTGTACCATTAAATTATGTAAACGTCAAGGAACCGCGAAACCTAATCATTTAAGTGTGTAATACTTATTATTATTCTAGAATTGTATTCGAAATAAATCCTCTTATTCAGAAAAAAGGAAAACAAAAATAGTGAATGCATCAAAGTAACGCTAACCACCATGATGTTGAACTGTTAGTCAAATACATATATATTTAAAAAGGTGACATTCTATTCCCGTTACTCTATCATCCTCTCACAGCCTGATTCCTGAAGCTAACGAATCTTTTTATTTTTCAATTAAAGTGGAAGAACGAAATTACAGACAACCAAATTGGTCTTCAACAATGAGATAAACCCATACCGTATAGTCGGCTTTAACATGCCAAGACATGAAACATATGAAACAACTTAAACAAGAAAACCAACGGTCTACGGTTAATCTATAGCAAAACAATCTAAGAAAAATTAAAAATGACAAGTATGAACCAAGGACAACCACTTATCTGCAGCTTCTCACTTGGCACAAACACATGCATAATGTGCTTAGGATGTGTATGTTTGTAAGCGTTTCAACATACCTGTAACCTTAAACAGTGGTATAAAAGCTAAACATTAAAACGATCTGTAAAAATAAGCAGCAATTCGTTAAACTCTAAAGCTCGATACGAGGTACAAATAACACAATAAAAATCAACAGAAACATAACTGTATAATATGAGTACTTGCAGTCACTGAAAGTATGTAATTACTGGACGTACTATAGTACTCCTCCAGTTCATAAGACTCATAACAGAGAAGCTGCACTTTCTAGTTTGACTGTACCAGTACCGTCGACAGCAACCCAACAAAGAGCACCACAGCCACAGATAAGTGACAACACTTTTAAACTGTTTACGTCGTACTTCGATTCTAAATTTTAAGAAATCAAGAACGAGTTAATGTCGGGCAACGACTCCCTAGCCACTTAGTTGAAAAGGGAAGCGTCGGTGAAACTAAAGAGTGAAGGTAACCAAATCCAGTTTACTTTCAATTCCAAAGTCCTTGCTGACTACATAAGCTGCAAGAAGATTTCGTTTCTATCAACTTAATTTCCGAACTTATCTTAAAGATGAACAAAATAAATAAGCTCATCAGAATAGCCGATAGATCTGCTGGTTGAACCACAGTTTGTGAGTAACGACATAGCATCAGATTCCGATGACGAGAAAAGACTACGTCAAGCTGAAAGCAGAGCACTCAAAACCATCAAGGAGAAGAATAGTCGTACAAAACCTTACACTAAGCCTTTAGCTACTGTTTCCAGACCTCTTACTAATACTACAGATATGTCTCATCAACAGTGCAACCAGCCCCTTTGGAGGAACAGTAGCCGTGGGACGACTTCCTATGACATATGTTACGAATGCCACCAGTTTGGTCACTGGAGGACAAACTGTCCCAATAGAAGCAGCAAGAAATTTACAACAAGGAACAACCCAGCCACGTTAGATAAAAGATAAGTATCTTAATTAGGTAGATGAATATTTGTTGCATGGGCACATGAATGTACTTTTACAACATGTTAAGTATTTTGATAAATACTGGCCTCAGACCACAATTATTCTTCTTCTTTGCTATAATGCATCTTTTGGTAAAAGTCATATTAAATTAAAAGTTTGCACCGCTTTAAACATAAAATTAATATAACTGCTTATATATAGACAAGTATTAGTCTAATAAAATGCTGCTATGACAATCCATCAGAGTTTTTTCTTTTGAGAACCTTATTAACATGCCACTGGTAGGATATGAATCTTGTATACATGACTAAGACCGACTAAGCTAATTTGAGGGGGGTAGGCACTTAAAGTTAACCATCGAGAGACGTTAACCACCGAGAGTCGGTTTTTAGACCCGCCCAGTGCACCTAAGCACGCCTACTTTTGGAGCTCTTTAGTATGAAGATAAGAAAAATATACGAAATTACGGAACTGTGTACCCTGTTTTTTCCTTGTTGTTGGTGTTTCTTGCGCATGCGCACAAAGCAAGGTGATAGTTACGGTTACTGACTCGGGAACCTTGTATATTATATACCTCGGTTTACAGACGTTTAATAAACTGGTTCCCTGTTGTGTTCACTTATCGATACACTACGATGAAATTACGGACCAGTTTAACATAAACATGGTAAATAGATAGACAGCTGATAATCATAATTGATTAAGAAATAACCTGGAAGAAGAAATGAGTTAACTATTGATTATAACAGAGACGAGAATGCCATCGTGTTTGTTCTGCTAAAAAAAGCAGGAACATTGGAGTTTATGGTTAGATTTTAAGTAATTATTGTCTCCAAACTGGGTAAATTTGATATAGTAACAACCCCCCCCCTTTTTTTTAAATAACTCGAGAACCACACATCGCGCTCGCTTAACAATAAGAAATAACTTATCCCCTCCCCGACATCAAAGGAAGTTAAATGTATTATCCCAAAATTAGACCAAATTATTATGATATAAGGACGTCTTGACAGGCTATTATTTTATTTTGTTTTGTTGGTGTTTTTTTTTGCTTTGACGTCTTCCTCCTGTATGAAAAAAAAAACATAATAGACCCCCCCCCCCCTTTCCCCATAATATAGCTTTTTAAGAAGTCATAATTATTTGGACTATACCCCTGAATATATTTCAGACAGACTCTTCTCTAAAAAATGTAAACATGATTTGAGAGAAATCTTTGGAATAGTTTTTTAAATGATTTAATTATATGTCATGTATATAATTAACATAGTTATAAACTGAGACTACTAGTATAACACATAGTGTTATAGTAGTCTCAGCTATAAACTTTCCATTGTATTGACCAATATGACTAACTCATATGCTCTTTCCCATAAATTTCACAATATCAATATATTACAGTAAAACTGATAGTTTGATGACATTGTTTAAGACTATTGACCTCAGGTCAGCCTAAACTGAGTTTAAAACTGTAATTTATTCATTAAAACAGTTCAAGACATGTACCTTCTGAAATGTGATTGCATCAAAATTAAACCTAAGGCATAACATACTTAGTGTGCAGGAAGTGTCACCAAATAAATACTGATTTGTAAAATTAGATGATGATATTTGTGAAGTCAAAGATATTATAGCTAGTTATAACTGGTTTTAGATATAAGGGAGCTACCATTTGATTTTTATGGGGGGGGCTAGGATGAAAAATTGTGTCCTGCATTTTCTTTTAGTTGTAATCTCTGTCCTGCCTTTTTATTTTTCACTCTATTCGGTCCTGCCTTTTTTTTATTAGTTTATCCTGACGTTTTTTACCTAAATTGTCATCCTGCCTTTTTTTTTTGCAAAGTGTCTCATCCTGCCTTTTTTTTTACTCAAAACTCCTGTCCTGCCTATTTTTTTCAAATTTCATCCTAGCCCCCCCCCCCCCCCCCCCCCCCCCATAAAAATCAAATGGTAGCTCCCTAAATCTGAGTAAAAGGTTGATTTATATGTGCTCTTTCATGTTTAGATTATTATTTAAATTTAATCTTTTGAAGTTTATTTATAATATTAAGACATTAAAATCACAATTATTTATTTATACACAAAAAAATAATTTTTGTCCTTTTTTAGTTGAATGACTGTACACAAACATTATACACACATAATTTTGATAATTCTATAATGTTTTTTTTCTATAGCCCCAGAATGTGACAAAAGACTTATTAATCCAGATTTACAAAAAATAGAAATAGTTCAGCTACCATAAGACTGCTATGACAAAAATTGTGCAGTTTCCAGAATTTGAGGTAGAGTATAGTTAGGAATAGTTTGATTATGCAGATGCTTAGTTTGCCATAAACAATTATGCCCTTGATACAAAAGCAGAGGAAACAAAAAAGTATGAAAATAGTTGAAAAAAGTAATCATTATTATCTAGTCATATACTGTAAATAGAAAAAGAGAAAGGCACTGGTTATGATTTGGTATTTTTAATAGCATTATCATTTGTCCATAACTTGGAATATATACTGGATTGAGCTTGACATTTATTTAATATCATTGACACATGGTTGCAAGAAATGAAAGATGGTAATTTAAACCTAGCAATTTTATTAAGATTTAAAAAAAAAAGCTTTTGATTTGGTAGAATATGACTTTCTTTGTTTAAAGCTCGACATTTATGGATTTAGTGAGACTACTGTTAGTTTTTTTTAAGTCGTACCAGAATAACAAAAGGTATACATTTGTAATGTTAACTTTGAACAACAACATGTAAAATTTGGTGTTCCCCAATGTTCTATACCTTGTCCTCTATTGTTTGTGCTATTTATAAATGACCTTCCCTTATGCATTAAAAATTGTGAAACAGACCTATTTCGTTGTATATGCTGATGACACCACTATTCATAAATAAGGGGGAAACATCTAGAAAATATAAATGATGATGTTCAAGAAGATTTATACAGGGTTGAAGAGTGGTGTAAAATGAATAACATGTTCATAGATGCAAATGAAACAAAATGTTTGATTACTGGAACAAAGCAGAAACTATTCAGACTTTTCAACCAAACTTGATAATAAATTAATGTATTACAAAATTCTTCATGTGAAAAAATATTAGTTTCAAAATTGACAGCCCACTAAGTAACTGGAGAAATCAAATTGTCCAAGGTTGTGCTAATACATCATCCAGAATATACCATCTTTCTTAAATACATTTTTTTTTATATAACTGCAAGAAAACATAATACAATGGGTGTTCTGCCCCTAGTTGACTACTGTTGTATTATTTGGGATGAATGTAAAAATTAAGGGATAACAAGAATTTTAAAAATCCAAAAAAAAGGGCAGCATGATAAATTCTAGATGCAGATCCGTTATTCCTCTTGGTATATAGGAGCACTATATTCTATGTTAACCTCCGACAGAAGGTATCAACAAATACTGTTGATAGACGGTATATAGGAGCACTATATTGTATGTTAACTACCGACAGTAGGTATAGACAAATACTGTTGATAGACGGTATATGGGAGCACTATATTATATGTTAACCACCGACGGTAGGTATAGACAAATACTGTTGATAGACGGAATATAGGAGCACTATATTGTATGTTAACTACCGACAGTAGGTATAGACAAATACTGTTAATAGACGGTATGTTAACCACCGACGGTAGGTATAGAAAAATACTGTTGATAGACGGTATATAGGAGCACTATATTGTATGTTAACTACCGACTGTAGGTATAGACAAATACTGTTGATAGATGGTATATAGGAGCACTATATTGTATGTTAACTACCGACAGTAGGTATAGACAAATACTGTTGATAGACATCAACGGTATATAGGAGCACTATATTGTATGTTAACCACCGACGGTAGGTATAGCCAAATACTGTTGACAGACGGTTTAGAGGAGCACTATATCTTATGTTAACCACCGACGGTAGGTATAGACAAATACTGGTGATAGACGGTATATAGGAGCACTATATTGTATGTAAACCACCGACGGTAGGTATAGACAAATACTGTTGATAGATGGTATATAGGAGCACCATATTGTATGTTAACTACCGACGGTAGGTATAGACAAATACTGTTGATAGACAGTATATAGGAGCACTATATTGTATGTTAACTACCGACAGTAGGTATAGACACATACTGTTGATACACGGTATATAGGAGCACTATATTGTATGTTAACTACCGACGGTAGGTATAGACAAATACTGTTGATAGACGGTATATGGGAGCACTATAGTGTATGTTAACCACCGACGGTAGGTATAGACATATACTGTTGATAGATGGTATATAGGAGCACTATATTGTATGTTAACTACCGACAGTAGGTATAGACAAATACTGTTGATAGACGGTTTATGGGAGCACTATATTGTATGTTAACCACCGACGGTAGGTATAGACAAATACCGTTGATAGACGGTATATAGGAGCACTATATTGTATGTTAACCACCGACGGTAGGTATAGACAAATACTGTTGATAGACGGTATATAGGAGCACTATATTGTATGTTAACTACCGACTGTAGGTATAGATAAATACTGTTGATAGACGGTATATGGGAGCACTATATTGTATGTTAACCACCGACGGTAGGTATAGACAAATACTGTTGATAGACGGTATATAGGAGCACTATATTGTATGTTAACTACCGACGGTATACGTAGGTATAGACACATACTGTTGATAGACGGTATATAGGAGCACTATATTGTATGTTAACTACCGACAGTAGGTATAGAAAAATACTGTTAATAGACGGTATATGGGAGCACTATATTATATGTTAACCACCGACGGTAGGTATAGACAAATACTGTTGATAGACGGTATATAGGAGCACTATATTGTATGTTAACTACCGACAGTAGGTATAGAAAAATACTGTTGATAGACGGTATATAGGAGCACTATATTGAATGTTAACCACCGACGGTAGGTATAGACAAATACTGTTGATAGACGGTATATAGGAGCACTATATTTTATGTTAACTACCGACGGTATACGTATGTATAGACAAATACTGTTGATAGACGGTATATAGGAGCACTATATTGTATGTTAACTACCGACAGTAGGTATAGACAAATACTGTTGATAGACGGTATATGGGAGCACTATATTATATGTTAACCACCGACGGTAGGTATAGACAAATACTGTTGATAGACGGAATATAGGAGCACTATATTGTATGTTAACTACCGACAGTAGGTATAGACAAATACTGTTAATAGACGGTATATAGGAGCACTAAATTGAATGTTAACCACCGACGGTAGGTATAGACAAATACTGTTGATAGACCGTATATAGGAGCACTATATTGTATGTTAACTACCGACAGTAGGTATAGACAAATACTGTTGATAGACGGTATATAGGAGCACTATATTGATTGTTAACCATCGACGGTAGGTATAGACAAATACTGTTGATATACGGTATATAGGAGGACTGTATTGTATGTTAACCACCGACGGTAGGTATAGACAAATACTGTTGATATACGGTATATAGGAGTATTGTATTTTATGTCAAACATCGACGATAGGTATGGACGAAATCCGACAAATACTGTATACAGACAGTGTATAGAAGTACTGTATTGTATGGTAAACACTGACGGTTGGTATGGACAATTTCTGTATCATGCATCAATTGTAAATAAAAGTATCATGTGAGTGACACAGGCTGATTGAAGCCTCTAGTTTTGATATTATTAATGTAGAGATCTGGTCTAATTTATCATTTTCTCTATTACATGCATGATAACTGCAACAATTGAATTGAAATAAAAGTGATAATATTTCTGTTGTAGGTTATCAAGATTTAGTGTTTCCATACAAGTGACAAAGATTGAACAACAAAAACATCTCAAACTTTACAGGACAGAGTAGACTTTTTTCACTGAGCTTAGTTTTGTCTTTATTTCTAAATTATGATACCTTTAAAAAAACCAATAAAATATGGAATAACATTTATTTCTATCTTATAAAGTGGAGTGAAGAAATAAGGGGTCATTGAAAACATAAGAATATATTGCTATCATATATGCAGATCAGCAGCCCATACATTTGCTATAGCACATAAATATATGGGACCAATAATTTCAAGTTGCCTTTTAAAAAAGACCTTATTAATGTTATGCGAGATACCACCAAAGACCACTAGGTGTTGATCAAATGATATTGTAAATAAAAGGGTTGTCCAAAATATTTCCAACAGCTGTTTGATATACACTACCTTAATCAAACCACAATGGTAAAAAAAGTCTTAAAAGAAGCAAATATAATTTAGAAAAAGTGCAAGCTGTTGATAAAAACTACAAATAACTGCCAGTCCTAAATGTGGGTGGAGATTACCATTTAGCACAAATGAGTTTCTGGACTAAAGAAAGTAATTTCGGCACAAACCGATTATACCCTTTCAAAAACTATGTGTAGTCCCTTTTATAAAAGTGGCAGATTATCTTTCTATCTAGAGTATCTATGACAACTAACTGCTGCTCCTAGTGACATTAGTCTTTGGTTTTTGAAAAGATTGGATATATTGTCACAATTCTTTTCTAAGGTACCGGTCTGATAAACAGGAAGTAGCCAGATTAGCTACTAAATATATGCACACTGAAATATAGTCCCTTAAAATTCCCTGGCTGTGTACATGTTCAGATACGAACTATGAAAATTTTGTTTATATCTTTAGAGAAGTAAAATCAAGTATGTATGTCTTTAGTTTTGTCAAATTGCTGTCTTGTTTTGTCCTGTTATTAGGTAACAGTACTGATACAATACTGTAAAAATACGGAGATGTGGTATGATTGCCAATGAGACACCTACATGTATCCACTCAAGTTCAAATAAAGTGGATGTAAGCAGTTATATGCAACCATACAGCCTTCAACAATGAGAAAAATCATATCAAATAGACCCTTGTAAATAGGTGTTGATCAAATGATATTGTAAATAAGAAGATTGTATATTTCATGACGGTATAATACTAAACCCCTAACAGGAGGGATTGTGCCTGATATTCATATGATGAAGACATAATCTTTCAATCAGTTTAATTGAGGTCTGGTTCTGGCATGTCAATAACTGCTAGTAGTCTGTTGTTATTTATGTATTATTGTCATTTTGTTTATTTTCTTTTGTTTCATATTCTGACATCGGACTCGGACTTCTCTTAAACTGAGTTTTACTGTGCGTATTGTTTCGCGTTTGTTTTTTCTACATTGGCTACAGGTATAGGGGAGGGTTGAGATCTCAAAAAACATTTTAATCCCGCCGCAATTTTGCGCCTGTCCCAAGTTAGTAGCCTCTGACCTTTGTTAGTCTTGTATGATTTATAATTTTAGTTTTTTGTGTATAATTCGGAGCTTAGTATGACGTCCATTATCACTGAACTAGTATACATATTTGTTTAGGGGCCAGCTGACGGACACCTCCGTGTGCGGGAGTTTCTCGCTACATTGAAGATCTATCGGTGGCCTTCGGCTGTTGTCTGCTCTATGGTCGGGTTGTTGTCTCCTTGACACATTCCCCATTTCCATACTCAATTTTATAGTATGATTTACATCTGCAATAATCACGAAACAATCAGAGACAAGTTTGAGTCTAAATCTGTATGTCCCACATAATCAAATTGACCGAAGAGAGAGGCGAAAGATACTAAAGGCTTATTCAAACACATAAGTCAATAATAAACTGACAAAACCACGGCAAAAAAAAGAGAAAGATTAAAAAACAAACAACAGAATGCAAAACACAACAAAGAACATCACAGACTGAACAAAACGAACCTCGCCAAAAAACTGGTGTGACCAAATGACTAATTTATCTCAGCCTTACATTATTTAGCAGACCCTTTATTATACCAAACCAAACAAAGTTCTTTATGGTACAATGTTTTTGATCCATCGGTCTGTCAGTCCTGTTCTCGTTATTGCAACTCCTCTGAAACCACATAACAGAGTTTTATAAATCTTTGTAGATAATGAGAAAATTATGAAATTATCAATTCATTGATTTTCTATATACTCCTACAACAGTTTGTCATAAAATCTGTCTAAAGACCAAAACAGAGTTTCATGAATTTTTTAGATAGTTAGGACATGCTATGTAAATGTGCATATTGGCAGAAAATCATGATTAATTTTTTATGCCCCACCTACGATAGTAAATGGGCATTAGTTTTCTTGTCTATGCGTCTGCTCCTTCGTCCGTTTTCTCGCTTCAGGTTAAATGTTTTGGTCAAGGTAGTTTTTGTTGAAGGTCAGGTCCAATAAACTTGAAACTTAGTACATATGTTTCCAATAGTATGTTTTTTCTAAGCTTAATGTCAAAGAAGGTTTTTTCCCCCTATTTCACGGTCCACTGAACAAAGAAAATGATAGGGCAAGTGGGGAACGGTGTACGATGGACACATTCTTGTTTTTGTCGAGCCTGCGACTTTTGTCGCAGAAAGCTCGACATAGGAATGGTGATCCGGCGGCGGCGGCGACAGCGTTAGTTCACTTCTTAAAAGCTTTATATTTTAGACGGCGAACGACCTGGATGCTCCATACTTTAAATACAGATGTAACTATGTTTAGTATTTGCGTACCTTGGTCAGCATGCCCATCAGACAGTTTTCACTTGACCTCGCCATCATTTCATGGATCAGTGAAAAGGGTTAAGTTTTTGGTGGTCAAGTCAATATCTCAGATACTATATGAAATATGTCTTGTATATTTGGTGTATGGAAGGATTGTAAGGTGTACATGTCCAACAGGCAGGTGTCATCTGATCTTGACCTCATTTCCTTGGTTCAATTGTCAAAGTTAAGCTTTTGAGTTTTGTTCGTTTTTTCTAATACTATATGCAATAGGTCAACTATATTTGGTGTCTGGAAATATCTTATGATGTCAGCCTCGCAAGTCTCATTTGACCTTGACCTCATTTTCGAAGTTCATTGTTCAGTGTTCAGTTTTTGTGCCAAGTGTCATCTGACCTAGACCTGATTTGTATTGAATTATTGTAAGGTGTAAATGTATTCCTAATTTTGGTCATATGACCTAGATCTCATTTGCTTTGGTCATGTTATTAATAAGTTTATGTGATATTTGTAGTAAAACTTTATATTTAGGTCTATCAACATAAATAAGGGGGGAATTTCAACGTGTGTACTCTTGTTAGGAATTAGGAACTATGCCTTCTGAACTTAGAATTTCGGCCTAAATATACTTCTGCATATCTTCTGAAATTACACAACAGAATTTCATGCGTGTTTGAACTAAATAATCTGTTGAAATTTTGTTTGTTTAGTGACAATGTCGGGCTGTGAAGTATGTGAGCGTGCTCACAAAGGTTCTTTGATTACACACAGTCAATGCATTGTCTGTGCTTCCCAGATACAGTCTGTATGCATTTTCTTTGTTGTAAATTAAATTACGTTTATGTATTGTACGTCGTTCTTAGTCTTTATACATTGTTTATATGCTTTGACTATGAGTCTAAGATACTTCTATTGTCGGTATATCTTAGATTTAGTCGGTTAACACTGTCTATGGATCAGAGACACAGTATGTATGCATTGTAAGTTGTTCCAAGTTGAAATAAAAGTCTGTATGTTTTGCCTGTTACTGCAAGATAAAGTGTGTGCACTGCCTGTGGCTCTTATATACAGTCTGTATGCATTTTCTGTATGCTTTATCTATGGGTCTAATTTTTAGATACAGTCTGTATACAAACTGTATCTCTGACCCATATACAGTGTCCAAAAAAACTCTGTTTTAAGATCTCTAACCCATATACAGTGTGAAAATGATCTTTGGTTCTAAGATGCATTTTGTTTGATTTGCTGAATGCTTAGTATATATTGGTTTCGATATATGGTCTGTATGTATTGTATGGATCTTATATATTTGTATTTTTTTCCATCTGATGAGTAAGCCTTTTTCAACTGATTTTTATAGTTCGTTCTTATATTGTACTGTTACACCAAAGTCCCAGGTTATTGGAGGTTTGGGATCCCGCTAACATGTTTAACCCCGCCACATTCTCGATGTATGTGCCTGTCCCAAGTTAGGAGTCTGTAATTCAGTGGTTGTCGTTTGTTTATATGTTACATATTTGTTTTTCGTTCATTTTTTGTATATAAATTAGGTCGTTAGTTTTTTCGTTTAAATTGTTTCACATTGTCATTTCGGGACTTGTTACTCTGCGGTATGAGCTCTGCTCATTGTTGAAGGCCGTACGGTGACCTATAGTTGTTAATTTCTGTGCCATTTTGGTCTCTGGTGGAGAGTTGTCAGTAGTGTTTGTGGGACAGAATGAACCCATAAAGGTGGACGTCGGACGCTGACGCTATATTTGGACCTGGGTGTGAACGCCGACGCCATATTTGGGCCTTAACGCGGACGCCATGGTCGACCATGAAATCGGGACGCGAATTTGGGGTTGGACCATATGATTCGGACATCGAGACACCGACGTCATATTTGGGCTTTAAACTTGGACGCTATACCTTAATGTTGCATCAGACTACCCTTTAAAGTGGACGGTATATTCTCGAAAACGGACGAGAATTTGTCTTTGATAAACGCTTACCCAACCCCTAGGTAATAAGTCTGTGATAATTCTGAAAAGAATCTTCTACCTCTTAAACAATTAACTGCTTATACATGTTTATAACAACTGTAAGAATTCTTCAAGATATACTATTTATATTAATCAGAAAAACTGTCACTCAATGCAGTAGGCGGAACTATTCCCGTGTAAAAAGAATTGGATTAAAATGTTTGATATCAATACATAAAATATTTGTCTTTATCTTTTTAACTTTTGGATTTCTTATCTTATTAACATGACAATCGTGAATCATTCAGTAGTATCGTTTTCTACGGAAGCCTATTTAGGACCTCCAAAAGGTATAAAATTATTTGAATTCGAATTTTATAATTCGTTTTAACAGATTAAATTTGTGATAATGAATTGGTGAAAATCGTTATAACAGATCTTGTAATTCGTTATTAAGAATTAAATTCCTTATCAAAATTTTTTTGTAATTTGTGATAACGATAAATTCGTTATAACGATTTTATCGTTATAACGAATTGTAGAATTTGTTTAAACTGATTAAATTTGTGATAACGAACTTGTGGAATTCGTTATCACAGTTTTTATTGTAATTGGTAATTTCAGATTAAAATTCGTTATCACAGATTTTTAGCTCACATGGCACACAGAATTAAGAGAGCTTTCTTCCTCACTCTGCACCCATCGCTGTTTATTACTTTTACAAAAATCTTCTTCATTAAAACCTTTTTGACAAAGTGAAACAAACTTGACCGCAATAAATTTAGTTTTAACGTATTTTACACTATACCTAGAAATTTTTGTCGTGTAAACGGGTGGGTTTATTAGCCAGCGACCCAGTTTACACACCGAAACTCTCCGGGGGAAAATATGTCTAATTCTCATATTTCTTGACCGAAACATTTTTATTTTTTATTTTCTACCAAAGTTTGTTTAAGCGGTGAATATCATTAGTGTGTGTACCTGGATACATTTTACACAGATGCAACGGAAATAGTTTCGTCAAGATGGTTTATCGAAATGTAAACCTAGGGATGAAAATCTTAGGTTTTACACTTCGATTAACCATGTTGCCGAAACTAATTCTTTTGCTTCTGTGTAAAATATATTAATTGGCGATACACACGAAGGAAATCGCCTGTCTAAGAAGACTTTAAATTAAGAAAAAAGGAATACAAATGTAACTGTCACGAATTATGGGTATCAAACACATTTTTATGCCCCCGCCGCTAGGCGTGGGAGAAGTTTAGTCTACCCCTTGTCCGTCAGTCCAGTCCGTTTGCCGGGTACGTTCCCAGAAATGGTTTCCGTTTGCCTCAACCAAATGTTATAAATTCAACTTATACACTATTCCAATTACTAAAACACACAGATAAAATTTGAAATTGAAGGGCGTCTCTTTTATAGTTCGTGAGTTATGCCCCTTTACAAATGGTCAAAGACGTAGTGCTTATTCTGTAATTTCCGCTCTCTACATTTAGTTTGCCTCAACCAAATGTTATTGAATTAATACACAACGTTTATTAACACAAAACACTGAGTCAGATGATCAAGTTTAAAATTGGGTGACGTCACTTTTAGCGTTCTGAACTTGTGCCCATTCAGCGCTAATTTACAAAAACAAAACAAAACCAACAAACAACCAAATTAAGTGTCCAATCAATTTTGCTAATTTTTAAAATAGAAATCGTTAAAACTAAATTGCTCGTGGTCAAGTTTGTTTAACTTTGACCAAAAGGTTTCAGTAAAGAGAAAAAAGCTCACTTAACCCTGTGTGCCAGGTGAGGTAGTTCAAATTTAGGTGAAAATGTTTTTAATCTGGAATCACAAATTACATGAAAAAAAATGTGATAACAAATTCCACAATTTCGTTATCACGAATTTAATCTGGAATCACAAATTACATAAAAAAAAATGTGATAACAAATTCCACAATTTCGTTATCACGAATTTAATCCGTAATAACCATTTATACAATTCGTTATAACGATTTTAATTCGGTATCACACATTACAAAAAATTGTGATAACGAATTTAATTCGTAATAGATCGTAACGAATTACAAAATCTGATATAACGATTTCCAACAATTCGTTCTCACAACTTTAAGCTGTAATAACGAATTATAAAATTCGTAATAACGATTTAAATTCGTGATTTCGAATTCAAATTATATTTGTGGGAGGTCCTATGGGCGTCCGTAGCTTTCCGACTTATTCATGTTATTTGAACCACTTAATTAATATCCTATGGTCCTGTTTAACATGACATCTCAAATAATTAGATTAAGAGATAAAGCACATCTGGTGATTAAAAATAAGTATCTTTATACACTTTCTTTCAATAACATGTTTACAGGTGTACACCTTTTTATTTGGTTCTAATTAACGGACACCAATTATAAAAATATAGTCTGTGACATTAAATAATTATCTTTATCTTTTAGATAAGCATGACAACCGTAAACATTGAGTAGTATTGCATTCCAACTCATTTCAACCACATATAATTACTATCATATGATTAGGATTTCAACCCAAATGATTAACTAAAACCATGTCTGGTCATTTAAAATTGTTTCTCATTTAACATAATCTTAACTATATGTTTGAAAATTCCACGGTCGTATTTGGTTTTTATCGTCAAAAATACACGGATAATATATTTAATCAATCAATATTTATATACAAGGAGTTTGGATTGGGTTTACAGAACAGAGAATAATGGACGAAAAAATAAATAAAGAATGATATGGGCGAGAAAAATGAAGAAGAAAGAAATATGACCAAAATAAATATAAAGAATAGTGAAATAGGGACTGGTAAAATATATCGAATAGAGAAATATACGGCTGCTTAATTATAAGGAATTAAGAATTATGGGATGTTAACCTATAAAAAAAATTATAAAGGAATACAAACAAATACGACTGTTACAGTATATAATTGCAGTAGCATTTTTTGTTTTTTGTGCACGTGCAAGAATTATGTCCGTGCAGAGAAACAAGAACCGGTTTGAACCGGTATAAATGAGATGATTCTCGCTCTGTAGGTGGTCGGCTCTTAGCATACGGTCCAATCAAACAAGTTTTATGTCTATATAGTCCTTAACATAAAATTATGATGAAGATTACTAAATGCTTAAGGAAGAAAGATGATCAGGAGGATTCATTAATTATACAGAAACACAAAAAATTGTATTGACTATAATAATTATTTCAACCGTAACCGTATAGAAGATAAATTAGTCTACTGCACTTATATAGTTATACACAACACATTTTAGCCTATTGCAAGGCAAAATTTATGTTCCTATCCAATATACCCTTTATCCCGCGGGGTGGCCTCTTTTACAAGACCTATACCTATTGTATTTATGGTTAACGTGTTCTAAACATTCATGAACTATTTGCCACTGGACGTTAAGCAATCAATTACTATTTCCGTTTATTTCCTTAAATACGGTTTTGAGTATAACAAAGCTGTAAGAGAGATACTAAAGGTTTCACTGGAATTAACACTATGGACGAGTTTTGTTTATTTATTAATAGCGAAAACTCGCTTTCATCCATCGTTTGAAAATAACGTACGTGGCAATTTCAAAGTGCGCCTTCCAAAACGCTATACGTTGGATGGATCGTGGGAATGTGCATTGAAGGTGTCGTTCATACCAGAATTAGAAGCCTAAACGAGACGTATGTACTTCTGTTCCGATTTCGTGCACAAGTCGTACGTCAGGGAAAATCTCTCCATATTCTCCAGTCGATACGATTAAATGAAGATATCACGGACGTGACGTTTGGGAAACCAGTCTATTTCACGGTAACCAGGAATGAATTGTATCACATCGAATGTGTTTTGAGATACAATCATCTTCAAATATGTCGTCTAAAAGATGACCATGTATTTCTCTTGCTATATTTTCGAAGGAAGTGAAGTAAATCTATAAGAGGAAACTACTCACTGTCATTTAGGAAATTACGAGTATGTTTGCAATATTTGCCGTAAAGTGTATGTGTGGCCGCACGATCTTCAAAGACATATAAGAAGTAAGCATTCTTCCGATGAGCCACTGTACCACCCAGGTGTTACCCAGCAGCAGGAAAAGCAGCAACAACAGCAGCAGAAAAAGGAGCAGCAGCAGCAGCAAAAGCAGCAGCAGAAGGCTTTCGTGTTTAAACACCCTTTCACCATGATTGTGTCCGATCCAACCTCCTGCGGAAAAACTTATTTTATTTTATTTGTTTCAACACATAACAAAACTGTGAAGTCCTAGTCCAGACAGGATCGGTTGGTTGTATAAAAGGTGGCAACCTCTTTACGAGGAAATACAACGAACAGTGCTTCCACGCGTTGAATTCATTCGTGGAATTCCTTTTGATCTCGAAAGGGACGATTTTTTCGATCCCAACATTCGAAACATGATACTATTAGATGACCTCATGTCGACATCGGACAAAGACTCCAGAATAAATGATTTGTTTACGGAAGGGTGTCACCATAGGAATTTATCGGTCGTCGTTTTTAATCAGAATTTATACTTGGGCAAAGACCCCACCCAGAGACGAAACTGTCATTATCTCATTCTCTTTAATAACCCTATTGATCGACATCCCATCGTGACTCTTGGCCGACAGATGTATCCTTCTTGAGGGGACTTCTTTCTCCGGAAATTTGAAGAGGCAAAGAGGACACCTTTCGGGTACTTTCTTGTTGACCTAAAAGCTTGAACCCCAGAAGCCTCCAGATTGCACACAGAGGTCTTGCAGGTCGGTCAAGGAGAGACACCAGACGGACAGAGGGATGACGACCGTTTCTCGAATACTTTTGAAGACGATAGTTCGGTCTCATCAGACGAAGATATTGCCGACGAGACAACACATAGTTCGTCAGAGGATGCTGAAACACGGAAAGATCTCATCGCCTGTCATGATTGCGGAGTACTTAGTGTTTGCTCACCTACGTGGATTAGAAGCCCAACGTCAGCAAGGTTGTGGGAATAAAAACGGCATTGCTCTCCCGATGACCGGGAAAGATGTAGAGGATGCTTTGAGTGGATTGCCCGTGACCGTTTGCTGTGCAGAAGACTTGCCTAGATATGTGAGCGACAGGCGTAGAAGGTTTGTGGTCAATACGGACAACTGTGATTAAAAGGGGAGTCATTGGGTTGCATTTCATTTCCCCGCATCGGGTCCATCAGAATTTTTCGACTCCTTAGGACGATTACCGGAAAAGTACCAACGCAATTTCAGAAAAGTACTCATCGTCAATGGACCGAAATACTGTGTGGTTTGCAATCAAATCCAACCCGATGATTCAGATACATGTGGCCTGTATTGCATTTTTTTACATCAAATTGAGATGTCGGGACTCGAGATGAAGGACATTATCAACAACTTTTCATCCACTGACACGATTCAGAATGACAGTAAACTCGTAGCTCTATTTGGTTAAATGAAAAATAATGATACAAAAAAAAAAATAATGAAAAAAAAAAGAAAAAAAAACAGAAGAAAAGAAAAAAAAATCTTAAAACACCTACATGGATGTATAGCAGGTCTCAAGTCTTGAAAAACTCTTTCTAGGGTCACTAAAAGTATCCACCCTGGAGGGTAGCCTGGTCAAACATTAAGATATATAGCGTCCAGGATTTAAGCCCAAATATGGCGTCGGCGTCTCGATGTCCGAGTAACATGGTCCAACCCGAAGTTTGCGTCTTGATTTCAGGGTCGACTATGGCGTCCGCTTTAAGGCCCAAATATGGCGTCGGCGACTGCGCCAACTTTCGAATATGGCGTCAGCGTCCGACGACCACCTTAATGGGGGTCATTCTGTCCCACAAACACTACTGTTGTCTCATTGGCAATCATACAACATCTACTTTTTTATATTATATATATATTATCTATACGTATATATTTTCTATATACGAATTTTACATGTTTAGATGATGCAATGAAAATTCAGAAGATATGTGGTAATATTGCCAATGAGAAACTTATCCACCTAAGACAAACGAATGTGAATCAGCCATGAGTTACACATATGTATTCATGTAAAATGCTATTAAAACCCATTCCTGACTAGATGTGACGAAAAACGAAAACTAACAGCCCGATTAATGCTGAAACGATAAACGTAAAATCAATATCAAAGACAGCAACCAATAACAATACAGTGCTCCTATATATCGTCTACCAACAGTATTTATCTATACCTACCGTCGGTGGTTAACATACAATATAGTGCTCCTATATACCGTCTATCAAGAGTTTTAGTCTATACCTTCTGTTGGTAGTTAAAATACAATATAGTGCTCCTATATACCGTCTATCAACAGTATTTGTCTATACCTACTGTCGGTAGTTAACATACAGTATAGTGCTCCTATACACCGTATATCAACAGTATTTGGCTGTACCTACCGTCGGTGGTTAACATACAATATAGTGCTCCTATATACCGTCTGTCACCAGTATTTGTCTATACCTACCGTCGGTGATTAACCTACGATATAGTGCTATTATATATACCGTCTATTAAGAGTTTTAGTCTATACCTACTGTTGGTAGTTAACATACAATATAGTGCTCCTACATACAGTCTATCAACATTATTTGTCTATACTTACTGTCGGTAGTTAACATGCAATATAATGCTCCTGTATACCGTCTATTATCAGTATTTTTCTAAACCTACCGTCGGTAGTTAACATGCGATATAGTGCTCCTATATACCGTCTATCAACAGTATTTGTTTATATCTACCGTCGGTGGTTAACATACAATATAGTCCTCCTATATACCGTCTATCAAGAGTTTTAGTCTATACCTACTGTTGGTAGTTAACGTACAATGTAGTGCTCCTATATACCGTCTATCAACAGTATTTGTCTATACCTACTGTCGGTAGTTAACATACAATATAGTGCTCCTATATACTGTCTATCAACAGTATTTGTCTAATACCTATTGTCGGTAGTTAACATACAATATAGTGCTCCTATATACCGTCTATCAACAGTATGTGTCTATACCTACCGTCGGTAGTTAACATACAATATAGAGCTCCTATATACCGTCTATCAACAGTATTTTCTATACCTACTGTCGGTAGTTAACATACAGTATAGTGCTCCTATACACCGTATATCAACAGTATTTGTCTGTACCTACCATCGGTGGTTAACATACAATACAGTGCTCCATTACACAGTCTATTGACAGTTGTCTATACCTTCCGTCGGTGATTAACATGCAATATAGTGCTCCTATATACCGTCTATCAACAGAATTTATCTATACATACCGTCGGTGATTAACATGCAATAAAATGCTCCTATATACCGTCTATTATTTTTTTTTCTAAACCTACCGTCGGTAGTTAACATGCGATATAGTGCTCCTATATACCGTCTACCAACAGTATTTATCTATACCTACTGTCGGTAGTTAACATACAATATAGTGCTCCTATATACCGTCTATCAACAGTATTTGTTTATATCTACCGTCGGTGGTTAACATACAATATAGTGCTCCTATATACCGTTTATCAAGAGTTTTAGTCTATACCTACTGTTGCTAGTTAACGTACAATATAGTGCTCCTATATACCGTATATCAACAGTATTAGTCTATACCTACTGTCGGTAGTTAACATACAATATAGTGCTCCTATATAGAGTCTATCAATAGTATTTGTCTATACCTACCGTCGGTGGTTAACATACAATATAGTGCTCCTATAAACCGTCTATCAACAGTATTTGTCTATACCTACTGTTGGTAGTTAACATACAATATAGTGCTCCTATATACCGTCTATCAACAGTATTAGTCTATACCTACTGTCGGTAGTTAACATACAATATAGTGCTCCTATATACCGTCTATCAACAGTATTTGTCTATACCTACAGTCGGTGGTTAACATACAATATAGTGCTCCTATATACCGTCTATCAACAGTATTTGTCTATACCGACCGTCGGTGATTAACATGCAATATAGTGCTCCTATATACCGTTTATCAACAGAATTTATCTATACCTAGCTTCGGTGATTAACATGCAATAAAATGCTCCTATATACCGTCTATTATTATATTTTTTTTCTAAACCTACCGTCGGTAGTTAACATGCGATATAGTGCTCCTATATACCGTCTACCAACAGTATTTATCTATACCTACCGTCGGTAGTTAACATACACTATAGTGCTCCTATATACAGTCTATCAACAGTATTTGTCTATACCTACCGTCGATGATTAACATACGATATAGTATTATATATACCGTCTATCAAGAGTTTTAGTCTATACCTACTGTTGGTGATTAACATACGATATATTGCTATTACATATACCGTCTATCAAAAGTTTTAGTCTTTACCTACTGTTGGTAGTTAACATACAATATAGTGCTCCTATATACCGTCTATCAACAGTATTATACAATATAGTGCTCCTATATACCGTCTATCAACAGCATGTGTCTATACCTACTGTCGGTAGTTGACATACAATATAGTGCTCTTATATACCGTCTATCAACAGTATTTGTTTATATCTACCGTCGGTGGTTAACATACAATATAGTGCTCCTATATACCGTCTATCAAGAGTTTTAGTCTATACCTACTGTTGGTGTTAACGTACAATGTAGTGCTCCTATATACCGTCTATCAACAGTATTAGTCTATACCTACTGTCGGTAGTTAACATACAATATAGTGCTCCTATATACCGTCTATCAACAGTATTTGTCTATATCTACCGTCGGTGGTTAACATACAATATAGTGCTCCTATAAACCGTCTATCAACAGTATTTGTCTATACCTACTGTCGGTAGTTAACATATAATATAGTGCTCCTATATACAGTCTATCAACAGTATTTGTCTATACCTACCGTCGGTGGTTAACATACAATATAGTACTCCTATTCACCGTATATCAACAGTATTTGTCTATACCTACCGTCGGTGGTTAACATACAATATAGTGCTCCTATATACCGTCTGTCAACAGTATTTGTTTATACCTACTGTCGGAAGGTAACATACAATATAGTGCACCTATATACCGTCTATCAACAGTATTTGTCTATACCTACCGTCGGTGGTTAACATACAATATAGTGCTCCTATATACCGTCTATCAGCAGTATTTGTCTATACCTACCGTCGGTGATTAACATACGATATATTGCTATTACATATACCGTCTATCAAAAGTTTTAGTCTTTACCTACTGTTGGTAGTTAACATACAATATAGTGCTCCTATATACCGTCTATCAACAGTATTTGTCTATACCTACTGTCGGTAGTTAACATACAATATAGTGCTCCTACATGTGTATATACCGTCTATCAACAGTATTTGTCTATACCTACCGTCGGTGGTTAACATACAATATAGTGCTCCTATATATCGTATATCAAAAGTTTTATTCTATACCTACTGTTGGTAGTTAACATACAATATAGTGCTTCTATATACCGTCTATCAACAGTATTTGTCTTTACCTACCGTCGGTGGTTAACATGCAATATGGTCCTCCTATATACTGTCTATCAACAGTATTTGTCTATACCTACCGTTGGTGGTTAACATGCCATACAGTACTCCTATATATCGTCTATCAACAGTATTTGTCTGTACCTACCGTCGGTGGTTAACATGCCATACAGTACTCCTATATACCGTATATCAACAGTACCTGTCTATACCTACCATCGGTGGTTAACAAGCATTACAGTACTCCTATATACTGTCTATCAATACTATTTTTCTCTACCTACCGTCGGTGGTTAACATATAATACAGTCCACCTATATACCGTCTATTATCAGTATTTTTCTAAACCTACCATCGGTGGTTAACATGCAATATAGTGCTCCTATATACCGTCTATCAACACTATGTTTCTAACCTGTTTCTATACCCACTGTCGGTGGTTAACATTCAATACAGTGCACCTATATACCGTATATCAACAGTATTTGTCTATACCTATCGTCCGTGGTTAACATGCAATATAGTCCTCCTATATACTGTCTATCAACAGTATTTAGTCTATATACCTACCGTCGGTGGTTAACATGACATATAGTACTCCTATATACCGTATATCAATAGTACCTGTTTATACCTACCATCGGTGGTTAACAAGCAATACAGTACTCCTATATACCGTATATCAAAAGTATTTGTCTATACCTACCGTCGGTGGTTAACGTAAAATATAGTGCTGTCTATTAAAATTATGTGTCTATACATACTGTCGATAGTTAACATACAATAAAGTGCTCCTATAAACCGTCTATCAACAGTTTTCATTTATACCTACCGTCGATGGTCAATATAACGTATTTTATGGTCCGTATTATATAGTGCTCATATATACCGTCTGTCAAAAGTATCTGAATTTACCTACCGTCGGTGGTTAACATACAATATAGTGCTCCTATATACCGTCTATTAACAGTATTTCTTTATACCTACCGTCGGTGGTTAACGTAAAATATAGTGCTCCTTTATATACCGTCTTTCAGTAGTATTTCTTTATACCTACTGTCGGTGGTCAACATAGAATTTAGTGCTCCTATATACCGTCTATCAACCGTATGTGTCTATACCTACCGGCGGTTGTTATCAAAACAAACTATTTTCAATCGACAGTCCAAAGTTTCGTATCTATACTTCACTCTGAATGACCGATGACATTTATTTGACCAGTAACATTCCCTATTGTATTCATTATTTAGTTTTCTCCCTGAACTTGTCTGAAATATTTGCGGCTGTACTGATTGCAAACAACAATCAATCAATTTCTTAAAGTACTTCTTAATCTAAATAATATATTATTTTTAATCTAACCAGTGATATGTGATCGGTGAATGTACGTATGACAATTACGCCAATTTTGAAAAAGCATTTTTTTTTTTTCATTTGCGCACATTGACATTTTTTAATTTGCGCCAAATTGATTCGAAAGGTTAGGTCTGATAAATTTAGATGATAAAATTAAACTTGTTTAACCAAACGCAGCAATTCAATGAACACAAGCTACAATATAGATAAATGTGTATATAGACACATGTTGTGCTCATGGGTATCATCATTTAATCACACTTCTGGTACCCGAACATGCATTTACTTTCATACATGGAACCGATGACATAAAGAAAAAAACAGGCTTTAACTTTTAAAAATTTTAATAAAAAAGGGGATGCTTTATTGTAGGGAAGATATCACAAGGTTGCAGTTCAACAGAAGTGTTGCATGACAATATACTCAGTTAAAAAAGATTTGTGCATATGCAAATGTGCTTTTTATGTCAAACTGTTACAATCTTATTTTATAAAGTGCTACTTCAAGTGTGATGTACACTTGCAATAAACTTATCCTGCTTTCAATCCCCCTCCTCCTCCCCGTCACGTGTGAGCAAGTGGCAGGTGGCAAAAGGCCAGAAGGAATATTTTTGTTATTATATAAATAAATTCTATACATCTTATATGCCTCATGACTTGTGTTTACCTGTTAATTTGTGCAAATGAAGAAAATAAATTTGGCGCAAAGAAATAAAAAAAAAAATAGGCGCTAATTAAGTGCAGATTGGCACAAATGGAAAAAGCCGAAGCAAATATAATCTTTTCTCGTATCAAGATTTCAAGATGTTATTCATAACCTCAGACACATACTTGTGTACAAGAGGACATTAATATATACAACCATGTTAAGATAATACATAGCGAGACAGGACAAACGAAACACAAATACATAGTATATTTTAAAAGACAATTGGTATAATTAGATTAAGTATTTTATGATTTTCTTCACGAAAATTGATAATTTCCTTTGAACTTGTACGTTACATATAGACAACAAGCCAGTGAATTTCTTCTTGCTTGGATTCATTACATAGTAATTTGGTACAAACTTTGATCTAAGAGCAGAAACATCAGCATTTTTACAGGTAAACAATATATGAAACTCATCTTCTATTCCCTCATTACATAATGTACATATTCTATTTTCCCTCGCGATCCCCGCCCATCTACCCGTCTCAATAGGTAACTTCAAAGTTTAGATATGTAATATCTGTCCTTGGGTAATAATCGCAATAGATACGGTTCCAAACCAAACTCGAGTTTGAATAAAGAATAGAATTCACCCCTATCAGATCAAATTGGTGTTTTCTTTCTTTTTTTCGTTCAGTTTCATCTAGTCCATTTGTTCATTTGACTCTGTCTCCATCACGACTAGGATGCATTTTAATTTATAATGTAAAGTCGTTCAGGTTTTTGTTTTATTATATAAAAAAAAGAAGATATGGCATGATTGCCAATGAGACAACTCTCTAAAAGACGGAATTAACTATAAAAAATACCTTTAACAGATCACGGTACGCTGAGGGTACAGATCTCCCAAGTTTATTTGAAAAGGTATAATTCCTCTATACAAATGGCAAAATCTTTCATAAAATATCCAGTAAGTTGGATAAACGTTTACCAAATCATCCCAATACAGTTGATTTATATATTCAATTTGCTATTCCGTTCTTGCACAGTGATATAGTTCATTTTGCGTCATCCCATATTCTAGCAAAGGGAGATTATCTCAGCATCACCGTTACATTAGTAATAGCTCTCGTACATAAAATAGTTAGCTCGAACTGTATGAGCCTGTGTGAATCTGATCTTTATATTAAAAGTGCATAAATGGTTCACATATAGGTCTTATTTAAACATTAAACAGTATCAAAACAATTAGTGCATTATAATATAACCAAATAGGCATGCAAAAAAGAATCAATAGGCAAAATATGCTTGTCTACCGTCTAATTCTAATTGCTAATATTTACTGTACATAGCTCAATTCCATTCCATTCCATTCAATTTTATTTATTTTTTAATTTTCAGCAGAAAACAGTATTTCTAACAATTAAATTGAATTAATTTGATATGACGTTGACACACGGTAATCACTCTCATGTTTTTATTTACATCGCTGTCAATCATCCGGTAAAGATGAATATTCATTACTACCCTCGGTAGTTAACGTCCCTCGATGGTTAACTTTAAGTGCCTACCTTTGAGGGGTGGTCGGAGGGTCCTGGTCCCGAAATCCCGGGCTCAAAAACATGAAATCCCGATATGCAGATTTTAAAGAAATTCATATCCATAAATCTCGAAATCGAAAAATATATTCCCGGATCCCGTAAGGATCAATCCCGGTATCACGAGCTTAAAAACACCCGATCCCGACGTCCCGAAAAAAGTCCTGCCTCCCTCTTATCTCTACCTTACTTTCAATTTTGCCAAATCACTACTTTCACTTTCAACAATAATTTGTTATGCCTCATTTTTGGGCATTACGTTTTCTAGTCTATGCATCCGTGCATTCGTTCGTTCGTTCGCTCGTTCGTCCGTCCGTCCATCTGTCCCGCTTAAGGTTAAAGTTTTTGGTCGAGGTAGTTTTTGATGAAGTTAAAGTCCATTCAACTCGAAACTTAGTAAATATTGCCGATGTGGCATCCGTGTACTATGGACACTGTGATTCTTGTTTCCAAATGTTTTACTTATTTTTATATATATGCAACTGGTATGACCCCTTAAATATTCAACATTTCAAAGAAGTAGTCAGAATACAGAGAGACTCTATATATTAAAGCAGTATAATCGTTGTTTACATGTAGATAAACACAAAAATAATTGTCCATTCTAAGGAGGTATAATAGTTGTGGTTCTTGCGATCTTAACACCATTATATGGAGAACGCTCTGTTTGGCTTATTTACTATTCATTTTGTTATCTATCATACGATTGATTGTACTTGTGCATGTTTAAAACCGGTAGTCTCATATATGACTGAACGTCAGTCTGATGATGGAATCATATTCGTACTCCTTTTTTGTCGTTTTTCTCCAAAATAACTCAATCTGAATAATCATAAGAATGGATGACAAATGCGACTATGCATGGTAACTATAAGACACAGAGGCATAATGATTAATTTATTGTGGAAGGAAGAGAAGCGACACACAAAATGAGGTCTTCTCGTTTAATAGTATAGATATTGAGCTTATTTGTCGTATTTGTATAATAAGTAACAGATCGTCGTTACGTTTGGTTCCGCTCCTGTGATGTTTAAATTTTGAAAATGTTATCAAAATAACAGATATACCGAAAAAAAATTTAAAAATCTTCACATTGAGCTGAATTTTATAATGTGAGTCTCCAATGAGGAGATACAGATCGACTTCACGTTTGTTTAGCTCTGCTGATTTTGGCGAAATAATTGGCTTTGGAGTGAAAATTTTACGAAACTAACAGTTCTGCGAAATTGTTTTCTAAACGCCTTCACATGTCAAGATAATTTTTAGTAAGTGAGTATACATGTACTATAATGAGATACATATTGAGTTGATGTTCTGGTTCTGATCCACTAATAATGGATGAAATACGTGTTTTGAACTCTGAAAATATCCACATCTTGAACTACTTTCAAGTATTTTGAAAAACTGTCGAATCGACACATCTTATTTATAAATAATTATATCATTGGTATTCCTTCCACATTTCTTTTTTTTTATCAAGTATTAATATGCATAAAATGGTGTCAGATTTGAAATTATAGTTCTTAAATTGCAATGCCTAAACTAGTTAGTCACTTTATAAAACTTGACGCAAACTTTGTAATCCTGATTAGAGATGTTCCTACTGAGAGCTAGTCGTTAGCATGTAACAATTCATTTTATTGAACGCTGTTCTTATGGTTATGCAAAGAACCCTCAATTGACATTTATGTGCTACACGATTAAACGTATGACAGTAATGACGTCGACTTTAAGATAAGTTTGGAAACCAATTCACAAGTTTGCATTACATTAAACTATTTTTCGTCATCATTCTTTTTTATTTGAATTTTTATCGGTTTTTGTTAAATGATTTGTTAACAATCAAGGCCGTAAATAATGGAAAACAAGCAGTGAAATATAACACAATTCAATGAAATACGAAAAACGACGAAAAGGTCATTCTCGAAACACAACATAGAAAACTTAAGACTAAGTATGTTTAATCTCCAAAAACACCTGGGGTGATCTTAAGGTCTCAGGGACGGTAAACAAACCCTGTGATAAGTCTAATGCGGTTGATCATATTAATAAAAAAGGACTGGATGATAGTTACAACAATTATGATATAGTGAGAAGTACACAAAGCGCAACTGTATAGGAGTTTGACACATCTAAAGGTGTTTTGCCTAAGTTTTAATGCAACAGGTTTCTTCTACTGCGAAAATTGCAAGCGTAAGAACATTGCTACATGTATATACCAATTTTTAATTTAAGTTCTTTAATTACAATTAAAATAAACTCATCATAGATACCAGGACTAAAGGACAAGGTTCACTAATGGCACAAAATGGCCTAAAATATCAACTTTATCATAAAACACAAAAAAGGTCTCAATTTGGTTCGTAAATGGGTCTATTTCAAAAGTATAAAGGCTAAATGTATCAGTTCTTTTCAAAAGACTACATGATATTCGCCAAAGTAAGCCCATTTTGGACATTTTGTCAAAATATGAAGATTTTGTGCATTTTTTCAGACCTAAAAGCTTTTGAAACACCTTTTCCAATTTTGAAAAAGATTTCATCAATATTAAAACTTTTTGGATCGTAGATTGAGGCCAAGGTTAATTATGCCAAAAACAATTACAATTATGGTCAAAAAGTACCAATATTGACCTTTTAATACAAATTATGCTAATTTAAGGGGTCATTGCTCCATAAATAGTAAAAGAAAGTGCCAGAAAAAATATGTTTGACTTAGTAGTATTATCACAAGTATTTCTATGTGACATTTGTAATTTTTTGCCCCAATTTGAAAAACATAAAAAAATCAGGGCCAAGTTTAACCCTTCGTGAACGTTTCGTCTACAAAAGACTCAGCAGTAACGCTCGAATCCAAAAACGTTAAAAATTTCCAAATAAAGTACGAAGTTGAAGAGTACTGACCAATACTTTCTGTTTCCAATTTGAATATTGCAACATACATTATGAATATGCATTTCATGACTTGATACAGCGAGCTAGCGCGTTATGTAATCTTATTTTATATGTATAGCATTCCATACGTCATACAGTGACCTTTTTTTCAATAGACCTATAAAAAGTGGGATAAGATAATTACCAAAAATGATATTACGCAGTGAATTTCATTAAAGTAAATGCATTGGAACATTAATTATCATTTTTAATTTTAAAAGGTATCATGTGATTTTGTATTAAACTACGGTATACTCTGCGATTTGATTTTTTAACTTAGAAATTAAAGAGCAATAGATGAAAAGAAAACGATTAAATAGTGCTTTTATTTACAAGCTTCAAAGTGGAAATAAATTTTGTTGCATGGTGATTTAATATAAAAGTCTTATCCATATTATTTATTTTGTCATCTTATTTGTGCTTTGATATCGTCAATTAGGTTTGTAAATGATTTGATGACATACCGAAAAAGAGACCGCAAATGTTTGATTTCACATAGGCAACTAACAAGTTTATGTCCTTGAATCGAAATTTAGAATTTAACAGTTTATGCTGAAACCATGCAAATATTTAGTTTTGTTAAAGCCTTGTCATGTGGTTTTATTGCTTATTGTCACAGATAATATTAATACCATGCATTGTATATCCTTATTGTTTTCGACATACTTTCACATCAAAAGATGTTCTAATTTCAAATTGCAAACCTAACAGAACAGTGTTTTTATTACCGTGTCTTCACTTATTAGTTTACTTATTTTATTAAAGTGAACGCAAACTATGTTATATCAGTTCGTTTTAATCAGTTACATTTATTTTATTGAACGAATTATCTGTTTACAAAAACCTTTATCTGACATTTTAAAATATATTGGTATACCACGTGGTGTAATATATGACGTCAAACTGCAGATAATTTTCAAAACCAATTCACATTTATTATTTTATTACAGTACATCTTACGTCATCATACGTTTTTTACCATTAATTGTATCGGTTATTTGTGACTTATTTACTTTTTAACCGCGAAAACACTGATAAATGAGAGCTAGAGTCTTGCTACGTGATATTCAAGCTCTAATTAGAAGGAGTGGTTGCTAAATGGACAATTTGGACATAGTAAGATGTACAAACGATATAAAATTAATCACATATATAGCTATATACTACTAATGAAAGAGACCAATGTCATTGAGATGCAATTCATTAAAAACCATACAAAGTCGGAAATATTTATGATATGACGCATACATGCAGTGTTTTGTAAATTTGTTTTTGAAACAATTGTTTGTCCACGGGAAACACAAATGTTTTAGAACATATCCAAATTCCAAGGCTGTGGTCGATTAGTGTTTTAATCGCTTTTGTGCATTCACAGTTAACGTACTGCCGGCAGAATTTCAAAGAAGGGGAGAAATATACCCGAGGGACAGTCAAACTCATAATAAACTGACAAGACCATTGCTAAAAAAGAAAATACAAACAGATAAATAATAATACACACGACACAACATAGCAAACTAAATACTACGAAACACCATTTAACCTGGTATATAAATAATATCGGACAATGATGTAGATTAAACATTTCACCATACCAGGCCGTTTTTCTTCCCCCCATAACTGATATTACCAATAATAAACAAGTTCCTGGTGTAAGTCGGTACTGATTCCAATTGTATATGTCACCAAAGTACCTAATCCCAGTTACCTAATATGTACGTTTCACCTTTGCACACAGTTACACGGTGTATTCACAGTTTTGTTTATTACCACCGACTCGTAATAATCACACCCGAATGTCGTCATTATATACAGGGAATAACTGTGCACCTTATATCAGCGTGACTTTTCAAAAAGACGATACGAATATAAGAAAAACAGGCTCAAGATTTTCTCTTGTTACATATGAAGTACAAATATAGATTATATTTTTCTGCAGTGTACATGGAATACAAAGGTTGTTGCAATTCAAATTTTCCTCTAGAAAGTATAGTTTTTTCATATTAACTTTTGAATTTGTTTTTTTAATGAAATCAATCCGATTTAAACGGGTATCACAATGAGGACCCCAAATTGACCTATAACGACATCAATAATTTGAAATATAACCGGTTGGTCATTACAGAGGCGGGATACCGGGAGTCCGTATATTTTATCGCCTCGCGTTACCTATCAACCTGCATTTGTTTGATAAAAAGTTTGACTTCATGATATATGTTTAACTGTTCCTGGTTTCTACGCATGTTTTTGATGATTAATTGTTATTTGATTGTAGCGTTTTCTTTTCTCACAAATTTGATGAAGACTCTGTCACTAAGTATAAAAAAAAAACGTAATATTTGTCAAATCTAACTCATTTCGCATTATAGTGGAGTTTTGAAATTATCCTTTATCAAATGTTTGTACTTAGTTTGAAAATGACTGATAACCGAAAATGGTGGAATAGTAATAATTCTACTACGTTTTATACAATGCAAATATATGCTTATGGACCATGGCCTGAAGGGTAATCGACTCCTACCAAATGATCGGTCTCAAACCGTTACTACAGATTTTCTTTGCAGCCAAGTTTTAGCTTATGCAAAGTGTTAAATATCTCACTGTTACTTTAAGATAAGGAGAAGCAATAAAGGCAAATTTCTCTGTATATGTGTTACATCCAGACATTTTATGATTTAATAAACCATATAACTCTGTTCTTTATGAACACAGTGTGAATAATAATTTCAAAGCACCAATTTATTCGTAATTATTTGTTGGTGTTATTGGTGATTTTCGAAGAACCTTAATTATGAGATGGTTGTTTGAACCATACATTTAACTGCATACATGTAGTTGTCGCGTTTGGTTCTTTTTTTTTTCGTGCTCTCGTTTGGAATACGAAACCAATTGATTGATGAGTATTTGTGCTGATGTTTACTTCTTACACAATATTCTACACAGATGTATCATTAAATGAAAAAGTTCTATACTTATGAATCAAATCTTATAAAGACGAACATGATCAGATAGATCAATACCATTTGAATATCTTATGCAAATACATTGATTTTCTAATTCCAAAACACTCAGTTAAACTTCATGCTTGAAATTAATTTTTATATTTTTTATGTTTTGTCTTTTGTGTAAGTCTCTTTTCTCTGACTATCATTATTTTAACACGACTCTGGTATCAGAATCCATGAAGTTTCTTCATTCGTGTCATACTTCTCCTTATCTCAACATTAAGGAAGTCAAATACGTGGCCCACATTTCGGAGTTTTACTTAGGTATAGGTGTACCGCCCTATTAATAATTAGTTATGCAACTTATTTCTCTTTACTGCAGACATTTCGAATGCAAGAAAACTGCTTAGAATCAAACTCCAATTTAAGCTCTTTAAAACATAGAACATGTATCGCAGGTATAGTGTGTCAAACTTTCTGCTTTAAACATGGCGCTTTGAATATTGCTACATAGATAATGAATCTTTATTGCATGACTTTAATAAGCTATTTAGTATGTTATGTAATCTTATGTTCTACATTTCGTATTTAAAGTCCTGTGCCTTGGTTCAGTTTTATTGTTAAAAAGTGATAGGCAATGCACTAATGGCAAATTCTATTCAGGTTACTTCAATTAAGCTGGTTTTAATTTAAAACATGATTTAATAATTCATGTCTGGTGCAATGTTGAATTAGATTATACTCAGCAATTTGATAGTAACATTGAACAATACAAAGCCTTTTAAAAGGGAAAATATTTATGATTTTAAATAATAAAAAGTGCCTGCCAATTTACTTGCTTTGATATTGAAAATATGTTGGTTTCAGTGTAATATAATGTAATAACTTTAACGGTACCAATTTTCCTGCACCAGATGCGTATTCGACAATACATATCTCTTCAGTGATCAATGCTCTTGGCCAAAATATTTGAAATCCAAAGCTTATATACAATGAAGAGCTATAATCTAAAAGATCCATAAAATATAGCCAAATCCGTGAAAGGAATCAGAGCTTAACGTCTTATTCCTATTAATTTTGTATCATATTTGTGTGCTAAAATCGTCAAACGTTATGAAATTTTGCAACGAAACGAAATACAGAACATGAATCTAGCTAAAAACATGTACATATAAAACGTTCATGTCCGCGGTGTATTTTTGTTGTGTCTTTATCTTATTGCTAATGTTCATTTGAAATATAAATATTCATTATTATCTTATATGCAGGGATCTGTTGTTGTTTGCAAACTTCTCATTTGTTAAGAGATATAAGAAAATGCGGTAGGAGTGCCAATGAGACAACTCTCTATCCAAGTTACAATTTGTAAAAAGTAAACCTATATAGGTCACAGACCGGCCTTTAACGCGAAGCTTTGACTTGCACCAAACAGCAGGCTATGAAGAGCCCTAACTTCACGTTTTTCAAACGATTCAAAAAGAATTACTCACGGCCTAATAGAAAACGAGAAACACTTATAAACCACAGGAACACACGACAACTACTAAGCATCAAATTGTCTATGAGAGATGCAAACAAATGCAGCGGGGTTAAACCTTCCACAGATACTAACCTAACCAGAAACAGTAGTATAACATTGCAACATATAACTTTGGGCAAATTGTGGTAATAAAGTAACATACGGTTATCTATATAACTTTAGATACTATAACTTTGTTGTTATGAATATAAATAAAGTTGTTCTTTATTGTACGATAACAAAAGTGAACATTTATCGTTATACTAAACAAACGTAGGGCATATACAAATGTGAAAAAAAAGATATAACACTAAACTGCAAACCTTGAATAACAAAAATGCATTATAAATTGTGTCAACACGTCAAATCAATACGAAAGTATAATTTGAGAGTGTGTATGGATAATTGTATCCTTGGCACTAATAGACATTTGAGGGAACTATCATACACCTACGACCTGAGATCACCCCTAGTTTTTTGGTGGGGTTCGTGTTGTTTGTTCTTTAGTTTTCTATGTTGTGTCGTGTGTGCTGTTGTTTGTCTTTTTCATTTAGCCATGTCGTTGTCAGTTTGTTTTAGATTTATGAGTTTGACTGTCCCTTTGGTATCGTTTGTCCCTCTTTTAAATTTTGAGCTTTCTCAAAGAGTAAAATTAAACCGTCGATCCAAAACAATGTAACGAAAGTAATGTTTTTCTTTTGTTGAACAACGATTTTTCTAATACATTTTCAGCAATGTGTTAACATTAATTATTGTATACGGTGTTATCCAGGTTGAAAATGCTGTAATCGTACGACGTATGTTAGAATGAACTAACATCATTTTAAAAATTAATTTAACATGAGACACACAAAATGTGTATCGTTGCAGTAGATAGATTGGTGAAAAAAGTCAGCAAGACTTTAGGAACGGTGCAAACAACCGTGGAGTGTGTTAGCATGTTTATGCGAAGACATCCTTTTTCTTTTTTATTTTGTTTTAAAGAGAATGAGGAAATACAGCTGACGGATGAGCTATTTATTCTTCATGAAATTTCACTTGCCGTTCGGTGTAACTTTGAAATCTTTTATTTTTTCCTGAATAAGACAAACACTTTTGTCTACGTTTTTGGTTTCAATAGAAAAAAAATCGAAACTATTCGAGAAAAAAAACAGTTATCAACGAAATTCTCTATGTCGGAAATATATTTTAGATTGTTCGTCAGACTCAGGTGAAATGTAAGAGTATAGATGTACTAAAATAGTTATCAAAGGTACCAGGATTATAATTTAGTACGCCAGACGCGCGTTTCGTCTATATATCAAAATCTGTTTAAAGCCAAACAAGTACGAAGTTGAAGAGAATTGAGGATCCAAAATTCCAAAGAGTTGTATCAAATACGTCTAAGGTAATCTATTCCTGGGATAAAACTTGCCAACTATGTTTTCTACAGCAACACACAAAAAATCAGAGGCGGATTTAGGAGGGGGCAGTGGGCCTGGGTCCCCCCTTTTAAGAAAAATAAATTGTTTATTATATAGGGAATCACTGACGAGTGACGTGAGCGGACCCTCTCTTAGGCAGCCAGTGGGCCCCCACTTATATAAATTTCCAGATCCGCCACTGAAAATGACAAACCAGTTCCAAGTTGTTTTTCTTTTATGCAATTATTATGATAAAGATCTTTGGAATCATTAAATATGGACTTTTCTTTTCGCTGTGTCGATAATTATCCGCCATGAACATGGGTGGGACTGGTATGCTCGAAACATGAGCGGTAACCACTGTTCCGAGACTGGTACTAATTTAATGGAATTGTAATATAGATTGCACTGACGACGTAGGGGTCGATCCAGCCATCTTCAAACGGGGATTCCAACCCAAGGTAAAGGGTGGGGTCCGACCATATGGCTCTATTCAAAAGCATTGATCGACAAGAAAAGGGTGTTTTGACCCCCGGAACAGCCCGTGATCTCTCACTTCGACGTTGTTTATTTCAACACAAAGTTTATACGCAAATCTAATCAATTGATTGTTAGGGATAAAAAATGCAATAGGGTAGCAGGCGAGAAGAAATTGTTAAAAACAATCACAATCTATTTAAGTCGGCAAGGCAACAGTTGCGGATACAAAGTTGTAATCGTGCATAACAAACACGACACCAACACTACTATTTCAAATGAAACAGTCTGTTGAGTATCCTCTCAGTGAACTTTTTTGCTGGTTTTTGTATACTAACCATTGCATTAACAGTTTCACGTAGAAAGCCTATTCCTCCTGCTTATAATATATATCATACACCTATCTTCACCTTCTGTCCTTATAAATCCATGTCTTCAAATAATCGGCTTTGTGCGGTCCTGATGGTAAATCCAGAAAAGCGGCGCTTCGGACACATGAAATATTAACGTGTTGCCTGGTATACTAGTATAATAGTCCCAAATATAATGGTCCCGGGTGTTGCTTACATCTTATCTTTTTTATGTTATAAATAGAAGACAACTTTCTTTTATTTTGTATTGTATGTTTGCTTTGTTTTTGTATTTTCAGATGACCCCTGGTTTTTGTCACCTGTAATCGTAAGTCTAAAGTGTAATCCTAGGTATAGACCTAGTTTCCGCAAATGTCTAATACCACATTATTTCATTTGTATCCTTTTTATTTTGTGTTTATCGACAACGTTAACTGTCTTATTGGCACTAATACCGTATTACATTTACGGTATAACTGTACATGACAAGGTGTGAGATTTTGTAATTCCAAAGACAACAGTTCTTCTATTACCGTGCTATAACATATTAGTTACATTTATAAAACTTGACGCAAACTGTGCTATCACGATGATTGATGTTTCTACTGGGAGTTAGTTTTAAGTAGTTACAATTTATTTAATTTAACGTTTCAACTAATTGTTCTGCAAATTACCTTCAATTGATGGATGTGCTATGTGGTTAACTATATGAATTTAAGATAAGTTGCAAAAGCAGTTAACAAAATTTCGTAACGTTAAATCTTATTCATCGCCGTACTATTTGCTGGAATCTTTATTGTTTATTTGTGAGGTGATTTGCCTACCGCACACACACAGAAACAAGTAAAATTACAAAAATACAAAACTCAAAGGAGAATTCAACAAGGAAAGTCCCGAATCAAATGGCAAAATCAAAAGCTCAAACGAATGGACAACAATCGTAAAACACTTGCAAGATGTATACATGATATGCTAGTATTTATTTGAAACAAATCATGTATTTGTATAAATCATAACGTTCCCCTGCTTGAATCACTATCTTCTTGCAGGAATTAAGTTCAAACAACGACACCAAATATTTTATACTACGTTACTCATGTTACCTTTTCGCTTCAAAATCGGAGTACCTCATCAACAAAGAGTTGTTTTATTTTCGATTCAATTACTATAATCGAACATTTATAGAATTCACAAGTCAAAAGTGTGATTGATTGGTTGATTTTCAACGCCACTTTTAGTATTATTGTGCCATTTCGTGGCGGTCAATTTTGTTTTGGTGGAGGAAGCCGGAATATCCGATGAGAACCAACGACCGTTGGTTGGAAAACTGACAATCTTCAGCAGGTAATATTGGGGTCGAGCGCTTCTACCACTGTCGGCAAGCATGTCCACTTCTTAGATACCATTTCAGACTTTTTAATTATGACATGGAATGAAAACTGTGGATTTGATGGTTAATTGTAATATACATGTTTCTACTTCTCAGACTTATCCATTTGCATCGGGTACATACTCCATAATTTCATCTAAGATAAGCAAGTACGCGTCAAAACGTGCCCGTAATATATCATTAAAACATACGAGTTATTCTTTTTGGTTATCATTTTTTAATTCCCTCTTAGTATAAATTTGAGACTGCACAGTAATTTTAAAAGAGAACCAATCTATAAAAAGGACGTGTTTTGCTATTCAAGATATTATCTGATGATAACTTAGTTAAGGATAATTACTCCTGTCTGTTTTCACAAAACGATACGAAGACTAGTTTGCTGCATGCAGAATATCTTTTTCGTCTTATATTATCAGTTTGTACATTAAATTGATGAATATATCTACTTATAAGACTTGGCGATCGTAAGTAACAGATAATGGCTTTTATTGAACTCGTTAGTAATGTGCATACATACACCACTGAATGATATTTTATGACCTAGTTGAGTGGTGTTCCAATTAACCGTATATTATAATTAAACGGGATACGGTCACGATAATAACGAGACCTTAAACTGACAGACGATAACATGGAATGCAAAAAAATTAAAGACTTGTCTTCAAAACACTGAGACGAAAGTTAGCGTCGAGATATGAAGCTCCAAACCAAAGCAGATCGGTATATATCTTTTCATTTTGCATTGGAAATTCTGAAACTATCACTATTCTCTGATGGAAATTAAAAGTTTGAAATGATTAAACAAACTTTTCTGAACCTAGAATAGATGCGGCTATTTATTGAAAAAAACAAAAAATAGAACTTGAAAAACAAAATATTTCAAACCTAACGTAGGAAAATTTCATTACAATTAACATGAGCTCAATTAAAACTTGAAAAAAAAAGTGTTGAAGAGGCTGCGGGTAAATCAACTACAGTTCGAAATGCTACAGGAAGTTTTGCTATTTGTAATTAATGTCATCTTCCTATCATCTGTCTTCTTCGGATGCAAAACTCCACGATTATCAGAAAAGGTATAATTATAGTATTAATACCCCCATGTAACAATTGCGAATAGGTGCAAATATTGATAAGACAGCTTGAAAGTCTCATATATTTGTATTTCAGAAATGACTTACATAATATATATTTTTGACCTTGACATCAACAAAATGACGTCATAAATGCGTTTCCTAATACATTTTCCTCGAGGGCATGCTTTCCGTTTAATTTTGACATTAGAAACGTCTACCTTTATTATATCGTGCGTGCTGTTTCAAAAAGCCTGACCATTATATTTTGTATACAGTGCTCTGTAAATGTTGGCATGATTAAGTATTTAGAAATTATGAGTAGATTGAAATACATTCATCGACAAGAAAGGTGTTTTTGTAGTTAACCACATGAAAAAATAATACAAGGACACCCGATAGTTTAGTAAATGTTTAGCTGTTTTAAAAAGTAAAATGGGATCACTTTTAAATGTGAAAAAAGAGATAGTAACATAAAAAATAAAATTCGTTTAACCTCACAAATTGAAAACTAAAGTAAATTTTTGTACAAATATGCACTATGTGAGCTCTATTTGTTCCCCCTTCAAATAAAAATTTGAGAAAATGGACAACTATTGTAATTGGTCTACAAAATGTCAAGTCTAGTGTCGTTTAATAATTTAGAATACAATGATTCGACAAAAATATGGTTTCTATTCATTTTTGTTTGAAAGCTAGCAGACGATTTGTTACTTCCGATTTACAAAACGATACTTCTGGTTCACATGAAAAAAATCTTCACACTGGTTGTAAAAATATATGGGTCCCTTTTAAAGTTATGGCAACATTTTGCTTGAAGTTCAAATAATGTTAATTTAACGTTTTTGATTTTATATGTCATCCAAACTAGGACAAAATAGTATGGCTTTTTCACGTTTGAAGTTTTAAAATACGTCAAAATCGAAAACATCACATTAACATGTGCTATTGCTCTCAAATTCAAGGTTATGGATCATGGATATTATTCCGAAAGGTTCCGGTTTCTGATAAATATTATATAGATGTTATTGTACAAAACAGCTAATTTCGAATATCGGAAGAAAACTGCTATAAAGAAAGTCACCAGAGTATTTCGAAATCTCATCTAATGAGGGCTTCATATCATTCCATTTATTGATTTAATAACAATCGCTTCCAGTGTTAGTAGGTCAAACTTTATAGCATAATTTGTATTCCTGTTAAACAAGCTAGACATTCATTGACATAGTTATCGTCATGCAAACGGCGACTAATTACCTTTCGTTCATGGCATATTTTTCTCAATTGGTGATATAAATGTGTCTTATGGCAACATGAAATAATTGTAAAATCGTCTGGATAACATAGTTAGTCTCCTGATGAACTGAAAAACCTATGATGTATCACATTGAACATGAGTGCATTTTTAGAAATTCATGCATTTCATATTTACATATTGCATTATATGATTTACAAACATTACAAAATCATAAAATACAATACAAACAATGAAGTGATTAATGGAATTGTGATTTAAAGTAAGTATGCAAAAGTGTTTTAATTTAAGTGTTTTGATTGACGTCTCTCCTTTTGGCTCTTGAAGAAAGTTATTTATTACGAAAATTAAGCAGTATCTGCCATTGAAAATCATATTTTATACTTTGTAAACAGGACTGGTATTCATTTGACACACAACAAAAATTACACTAAAAATTCATCAAAGAATGAATGAAAATCACAGTTGCCGCCCTTAGATCACATAATCCAACATTACCGGAAGTAAACAAACGGACTATCAACTTTTTCACTTTCACGCTAAAACTGTTTATTAATGAGGCTTTTCTCTTAACCTGTACTCCTGAGTTGCACAGGAGACGAAGATTAACAACTGCTCAACTAACAAAATTACCCTCTTTTCACAGCTCTGAAATTCGAGCACTAGTAAAAGGTATTATTATAATGCAGCTATATTTTACCCCACTGATCTTGTCCATCAGATTACTAGTAATTACCCAACTAAATATATTTAAGCCAGTATATACATGTCAAGCTCGTTCTATCATTAACCATTCAAACATTCGAACGACAGGAGTACTTGTCACCCAGCTCAAAGTAAACAAAGGTAGACCAGCAAGTAAATACATCTTTATCTTACTACTAGCCAATGCCTTCGACACAGAAACTAACCCAGGGCCCAGAACAAAATGGCCTTGTGGTACTTGTGGCAAGGCTGTAACTTGGAAGACCAGGGCAGTATGTTGTGATAATTGTGATAAATGGTTCCACATACAATGCCAACATATCCACACAGGTGTATTCAGATTCATGGATGCTAGTAATGTGTCCTGGGAATGTATCAATTGTGGAATGCCAAATTTTTCAACTGCTTTATTTAACTCCACCTATAGCATTGAAACAGAAAACCAGTTCTCAAACTTAAGCACAAGTTCTCTGGTCAGTAGCCCTGGTGTCCCAGTAGCTACTTCATCACCAAAATTGAATGAAAAAAATCAAAACATTCCATCTAAATCAACCTCGTCTAAATTTAAAAGACCAATTAGAGTGGTAAACATTAATTTTCAGTCTATCTGTAATAAAAAAAACCAGAACTTGAAGAATTATTAATTCTGCAAAACCTGATATAATTATAGGTACTGAAACCTGTTTAAATCCTAATATACCATCACATGAACTTTTTCCACCAAACCTTTACAATGTGTACCGAAAAGATAGAACACATAATAACAAAGGAAAAGTTATGGCGGAGTATTGATTGCTATCACCAAAGAGTTTATAAGCTCCAAAGTAGATGAATTCCAAACAGATTGTGAAAATGTATGGGCCGAAATTAACATCTCAGGCACCAAAAAGATCATTGTCGGATGTTATTACCGACCCCCATCAGATGATGGAACATCTCTTGAAAACTTAAATAGTTCTTTAACAAAAATCAAAAACATCTCAAATTCTAACATATGGCTAGGAGGAGACTTTAACTTAGGCCATATTGATTGGTCACTTCCATCTATTATTGCTGGAAAACCAGAACAAAAATTACACCAACAACTTCCAGACTTAAACCATTGTGGTGACGTCAGCCTATTCATTTACCTGGATTCTTTTTCTATAATCAACGCTTCCTAAATCCGTCGCTGAAATTGACTCACAAGATTATATTCTATTGTGTTCCTTTGTGTGTCTAATTTCATTAAGGTTGAATTGACTAATTTACTGATTTCTGTTCACTAATGGAATTATTTTAAAAACTTACCTTAAATTTTTGTAATTTTTATATGCCTTCACTGGGAATCGAACCCGTCCACGAATTCTGTTAAATGTTACTGACATCAACATATCGATGAAACCTCTGGGCTACCAATTGGTTACGATTTATATGTTTATTTTATATATATAAATGAATATATGATATACATCGGTTCAAGAGACACACAGGGCTTGTACCTTCATATATTAATAATAGGCAAACGTACAATATGAGTTGGTAGCCACGAGGTTTCGTGGTTAAGATTAATGAGTTAAAGTTTAGGTCTTGTCAGTTGAGGTTCGAATCCCTGAATTCTCTTTGTTGTCCATAATCTCTGGTTTTCCAGTTTTTGTTCTTGTTTTGTATGTTATTGTGGATATTTTGTGTAATAAAAGCGAGTTTGGTCGTTTATAATAGGATTAATGTTGGCTATTCCACGTCCACTTGTATTTCTGTCCATCTGATGAGTTAAGCCTTTTTCAACTGATTTTTATAGTTCGTTCTTATGTTGTACTGTTATACCACTGTCCCAGGTTAGGGGGGTTGGGATCCCGCTAACATTTTTAACCCCGCCACATTCTGTATGTATGTGCCTGTCCCAAGTCAGGAGCCTAGCTGTAATTCAGTGGGTTTTTTTGTTCAATTTTTACATAAATAAGCCATTAGTTTTCTGGTTTGAATTGTTTTACATTGTCATTTCGGGGGCCTTTTAAAGCTGACTATGCGGTATGGGCTTTGCTCATTGTTAAAGGCCGTACGGTGACCTATAGTTGTTAGTTTCTGTGTTATTTTGGTCTCATGTGAAGAGTTGTCTCATTGACAATCATACCACATCTTCTTTTTTTTTTATATTCCTTATATTTGAAATAAAAATGATTACATTCTTTTTGTCCATTATTGTTTTATAAATTATTTTAATATGATTTCATCTGTTTTACTAAATAATTTTACAAATGTTAATTCGCAAATTTCTATGCTAGAAAATCGTTATGTGCCTAGAATTAGGCTTCGTGTTAAAAAATTTCGGAAACACACTTGTTATATGCACTCTATGTATCTTTTTTGTCGGGTTGTTTTCCATTTGACACATTATCTATTCTCTATTTCCATTTTCAATTTTAATAGAAATGAGTCCGAATAGAACTTATTTTGTATATACCGATAATATTCAGATGCCTGATAATATGAAGATCTTAAAGGGCAGACGTGTTGTGTAATAATGTATTTGTATTTTTAAACATTTATTTGTGATATTTAATTTATTGTTATGGATCGTTTGACACGATAACATCGTTATTCAAACTCACTTACAATACCTTCTAATTAAGAATAGGCGTTAATTTTGACAAGACATTAACACAATAGTTTTAGTTATAGATACAATAGATAAGCGTTGATTCATGAAAAACAAACCATTCGCCCTCCGGGCTCATGGTTTCTTTTTCAAGAATCAACGCTTATCCATTGTATCTATATCACATAGCTTTTGACCATAATTTACAACAAATGGTAGATATAGAAACACGCAAAGACAGAACCCTAGATCTGTTCTTCACTAATAATCAATCTAGTGTAAATAAAATGACAACTTTACCACCAATTGGTTAGGCAGATCATGATATAGTATACCTTGAAATTGACACATGGCTAAAAAGGGTACGGGAACTACCTAGAAAAATCATGAAATTTAATAAAGCAAATTGAGAGAACGTAAAAGCTGATCTCACTGTATTATTAACAACAATACAAGAAAAATTTTAAGATAGACCTCATAAAATCTATAGAAACAAATGTACCACACAAAATGATAACTTACAAACATAGATTACCTTGGGTAACAGACAAACTGTGTAGGCTTATAAATAAGAAAAACAAAGCTTATCAAAAAAAGGAAGGAAGGGATGGGAGTCAGATAGGCTTATGGCATTTCACCCTGATAAATGTACAAACCTTTCCATCTCTCAAAAAAAAAATAACTACCGGCATAATTACATCCTCCACAATCACATTCTCGAATCAGTTACATCCGCAAAATATCTAGGCATTACCTTACAATCAAATCTGACGTGGAACAAACATATAGACAACATAGTATCAAATGGGAACAGATCACTTGGTTTTCTAAAAAGAAATTTAAAAATTACAAGCACAGAAACAAAACCAAGAGCATACTAGGCACTAGTAAGACCCAAACTGGAATATAGTTGTAGTGTCTGGGACCCAACGATTACACGAGCAGTGTCACAAACATGCTAAATCAGTTGAAATGGCCACCACTAGCTGAGAGACGCTTAAAAACCAGACTTATTTTATTTTATAAAGTAATACATTGTCTTGTAGCCATTCCATCGCATATTCTTGAACAAACAGACAGCAGAACAAGACAAAATCATACTCAGACATATAGACACATCCAAACTTCCAAGGACACATACAAATGATCATACTTCCCGCGAACAATTATTCAATGGAATTTACTACCACAAACTGTAATTGAAACCACCACTGTTGACAGCTTTAGAGATCAGCTAACACCAGCTGTTCTCTCTAGCTTCAAATAAACAAATTCAAACAAAACATGTACATATATTTTTAATCACAATCTGTAAATACAAACACTCCAATTGTTATCAAATATTTTTATAAATTTTGTATAAATTTTTGTCAATCATGCATGCGCAACAACATGTATTCTTCAGTATTGAAGCCTTGTTGACCTTAAAGAAGAAGAAGAAGAAGAAGAAGAAGAAGAAGAAGAAGAAGAAGAAGAAGAAGAAGAAGAAGAAGAAGAAGAAGAAGAAGAAGAAGAAGAAGAAGTATGTTTTTAAACTTGTTAATATTCAAATTCAGGTATAATCCACTATTTTCTACATATGAAAATGCCTATACCCAGTTAGGCATATGACAGATGTTTTCGTTCGTTTGAACATTTGATTTCGCCATTTGCTTAGGGATTGTCCGCTTAAAATTTTCCTCGGAGTTATTTTTGTTATTTTTTACGTTTTTCACGTTATTTTAACAACTATCGAAAATTGATTTGTGACGAAAATACATGGTGCAATGGCCACATTTATTGCAAATTGATATTATTATCGTCAATAGAGAACAGATTTCTTGAAATATATGATTGCTTTTAAATTGTTTACCTTGTACAGTAAAATTGACAATTAGATTACAAACAAGAGGTCGACTCATAAGAATGTGTCTGGGAAGGGTGACATGTTTGTTGATGACAATTATCCTGTTAACTATTCCGTTAAAAATATGGATTAGGATAAAGTTTAAGTCATTGATTCTATTTCCTTGTTTAACCTACACTACTTTTGAAATCTGCAATTAATGCCAACATAAACTAGAATAGATTAATCAAAAATCGGAGATATCAAAAAGGCCAACAGATAATTAAAATTATGTTGGTGTTTAAACCATTAAAAACGTTGTAATACACTTTAAAGTATAAAAGCATTAGAAAATGAGGAAAACACTCATAATTTTAACTGACATTTTAATTATATTATTTAATACAAATGTTAACGACGGATGTGTATATATATCCTTATGCAACTGGAAATAATCATCTAATATTTTTACGGTATCTAAATCAAAGGTTCTTGAAATTTACAGTATATCTATATATATAATTAACTTGCATTGCGTCTAACGTCAAAATGAACTGTCTGATCCAAAATATTTTGGAACAAGTGAGAAATTATTGACATAGTAACTCGTGTTACTCATGTTACTGTTAGGCATAAGGCGGTAAATTATATTTAGAATTTGGCCTAATTTTGTTTATTAGTGTTATAGATGTGTCTATTTGTAAGTTTGAAATAGCAGTAAATTGGTTTGTATAACACAATTGAGTTGCTGACCAAAAAAATAGCACTAATTTCACTGAACTTGATACCATTTAAGGAATACGTAAAAGTAACAATCACATGCGATATCGTAGACTACCGATAATTGGTGAAATAGTTTTCAGTATCAGATCATATCCAACTTCCATCTCAGACTTCGTGAAAAGAAGACAAAGGGAATGGGTAGTTTTAAGTTGATAAATAAACACATGAGTATAATTTACCAGTCTTTACTAGTAAAATTAATGCAGGAAAATGTACTTCAAACTTGCCCGCAAACGTAATGAATTCTCCCGGACTATGTAACGGTCATGTTCGATAATGTACTTACCTAGCGCAAAAAAGGCTAATGGCAAACGAAACAGAAAGACAAACATAGAAACCGATCGAGTAATTCCTATATACCCCTCTTTTCCCTTAAATTAAAAAATTAACGAATACTGTATTTGTTTGTACTTCAAAAATCTCATATAAATTATTTTGTTTAACCTTTTTAGACACATTTAAGCAAATACATAGACATATATCTGTACCTTTATTTTATGTTCTGCTTTTTACATTTGAATGTTGAAATTCCTAAATTTATGTATTATTTTTCAGAAGATGTTGAACAAACCTCTAAAACTTTTATGTGTGGCAAGTGTCAGTATTTCGATTTAATTTTATCTTTATGTAATATATTGGAGCACATATGATCATTGTCAGACGTCGGTATGTCATCTTGTCTGTTATTAAATGGCGTTTTGTTTAAAAATACGTACGGAATGCTATTACTTTGAAACGATTTCATGCATTGTTTAATGTTTTCTAAGGAATCTTAGATATTCTTGTGCGTAAATGTTTTAGTAAGTCATAAATCATAATACAACAGTTTGAGTTACTATGATAGGAAGGAATTTAACTGATAATTCGTTTTTTTTTTTAGAATTTGGATGTTTTCAAACTTCTTTTATATTCAATTTGATTAAGATAGCCAGTATATTTTTTTTGTTTTTTGGCTGTTTTCCCAATATTTGTTATTTAAAGCTACAGGTCTATTGGTTTTAGAGTTCTTGATTAAAGTTGATCAGAAGTTATATGTGAAAGCTGTAAAAACCAAAGGTAATTTTTACTTTTTCTCATCATAAATATTTGGAAAAATTTTGAAATATTAATTTTGGTATGTGGTACATAATGCAATAACGCTAACCTTATAGATACCAATTTCATACAGTGAAATGATGAACATGAAGTTTTTTGTTTTTATTGTGTTTATCTGTGAAAGTGTTTTAAGTTTTCCAAGCCGTGTAGTTAACCAAGATTTTAACAAATCTAGGAACGCACTTATTGCTTTGAAAACGAATCTTAGTGAAACTGTTGATACTTTGGAAACCGATGTAAAGAATACCTTGACCACTTTGAAAAGTAATATGAAAGATGTGGATGGGAAGATTTTACAATTAGTAGAAAACGATTTCAAAGGTAAGTTGTTATTTTATGACTAGAAATTATAATTAATGCATACCAATCAATTGCTATAATATGCAGAAATGTATGTGATGGTTCATGCCGATCCACATCAATTTGTTCTTTGTATTTTTCCCTTCTTTTGTATGATGTAACAAACTTAGTATCAACCGAGTCATGGCATTTTGTTCAATAATGTGAAGGATGAAGAACCAACTCTACTTTTTAAAATAGTTCATCATAATTTATAACAATGTTAGTGTTTTGTTTCTGTTGTGTCGTTGTTCTCCTCTTACATTTTATATGCTTCACTCAGTTTAAGTTGTAACCCGGATTTGTTTTTCTCAATCGATTTTTCAATTTTAAACTACTGTGACTTTTATTTATAAATATTACCATTTACTATTAAATTTCGTAAACTTATATTCTGCTATAGTATTTCCATATATCAATGATCTATGTTTTATCATTGCAAACAGTTCAGACTTCAATTTTTGTCGGAAAAGTATCCTGATGATCTTTCCAAACTTTGATCCTTTAATTTAATCTCCATAAATATTTAATTTATTTCATGATATGATCAATGCCTATTGCATTGAATGCCAGTGTCGTAGTTTTTCTCTTTGCATCCTCTGTTAATTAGTTTTCGTTTTTTAACTTTAAAATGAAGTGTGCTTACAATTAAGACGATATCTATTTTTATATAGTTTGTCTCTAAATGACATACACCATTCCAGAGCATAGGAAATTCTACCTTTTACAATTTTTAGCTTTATTGTTTTAATGTCTTTTATACATTTCTGATATATATTTGTACTTTTTCACTTGGTAGCTTTTTTCTCGCGTTTCGTTTTTGACTTTAGACATTTTTTAATGTAATTATAAGTTTGACCTCTGTATAGTAATATCAGTTTCTAGTCAAACTCTTAGAAGCTTTCTTTTAAACTGAATTGTTCGATTCAAAATTTATCTTGTCTACAGTAGGAGATAATCAAAGTACTGAAGTACTTAACATAGGATGATCGCAATTTCTTGTGGGTGGTCACAAGCACTTGTCTCAGATAAAAATCACATCTTTATACCTAAAAGTGAGGTTAAAGTTCAGATATATTTTGTTTTTGAAACAAGTTCATTCGTGGATAATGAATTAAACCTCATCGTAATAACTATTATATTGTAGTGATACAAATCTGTTACATGTACATATAATTTTCATCAATTTGTATATAATTCTATTGTACTATATTAATAAAAGCGCAGTGCAAGTGTAGGGTGGACACTCTTCTGTATTAATTCGATTTTTCTAATAGATTGGATTTTAGAAGGAATTCGTATTTTCCCGCAAAACGTTCAATGTCCCATGCAGAGTTATCGGTCCTTGAGAGAGAGCAAAGACTGACAATTCTGAATGGGATATTTTTCTTCCACATGCATTAACACACTTTGTTTGTTCGTGTGCATAGATAGTAAAGATTTTTAAAATTATATATATATTTCCAACGACAAAAAATGTTCAAATTATTAATTTATGTTCTAAAATAATCATTTTTAGGAGTATCCATTGAAAAAATTAAGTTATAACAAGCGACAAGGAATGTTATTTTGCACTCGATAATATTCGCGTATTTATCATGTTTATATATCGGTTACAATCCAAACACGAAATCACGGTCATCCGATGTAAAACAACGTTAAATCTATTTATTTACTATCCTACCCATAACTTCTTAATAGTTGTGATGTGTTGTTTTAATGTAGAATTATTTGCGTTAGTTAGTCATGTTAAGGTAGATAGGGTGTCTTCCTCCATCTTGGATTTTGAAATACTAGAAAACAAGGTCTAGATCTTTGATGAAATGTGCAAATTTTTATAGTAGTAGGTAATTCATGTGTAAGAATTTTCATTATAATATAGAAAATGCCATGTTTGATCATATTTTTGATTGTATTTTACAAAAAAAAAGAATTCTTTTGTTTGATTCATTTTTTTTCCAACTTTGTCAAATAAGGGGAGGCAACTCAAATACAAGGGCAGATAATTCAGATAGTGTTACTTTTACAATAGAATGTGTTAGGAATTTACCCATTTTTACATGTAGCAAGAAAACGAGTCCGGTGACCCCATTTTTTCTTTTTCTTATCTGAAAGCATAATTTTGGAGCTATCTTCTCATATTTTATCTCAAAATTCTATGGTGTGGTTTGCGTTTTATGGCGGAAAATTAGGTTTTCCATGCATAATCTATACAAAATCTTGACAATTTTGCACAACCTGTAGTGTGAAAATAAGTCCGGTGACCCATACTTTTTATTAATGTTTTTAAACTAGCTGGATATGAACTACATTTTGGCAAATCATTAAAAGATTCTATGGATTATAATTTGGACACCCCATCTACCTTAATGAATCATTGCCTAAATAAGATTCTGTATTTGTCCGGGTTATGTCCGTCATGACATATTATTTGTTCGTATACTTTATCATACACAAGACTAAATGATCAGTCGTCCACATCGCTCAAGATTACGTCATTCAATTGTCTTTTGATTCCCTTTTGATGTCAATTTTTTTAGTTTTCTATGTTGTGTCTTTTTTACTATCATTTGTCTGTTTGTCCTTTTGATTTTTAGTCATGACGTTGTCAGTTTATTTTCGATCTATCAGTTTGACCGTCTCTCTGGTATCTTTCGCCCCTCTTTTTTAGTTTTTCGTAAGGGTTTTTTAGAACCAATTCTTTTTGAAAGCGTTGCTCGCATACGGACTATCACGGGGTACATTCAAGGTTGCATAACAAGGCTAACGAATAAGAATGTCCTTATTGCACCTGTACTGTAGCAAATATTGTCCACTTGCACATTTAGAGTTAAGAATTTATTTTTTTATGTATATATTTCGAAAAAACAAGTTCTTAGCATAAATTGAAATGAAACAATCTTAAGAGTTTACTTTTTATTAGTTATTGTCTAATCTTAAATGCTTATATGCCTGTATACAAATGTATTAAGATTGTTTCATTTCAATTTTTGATATGATACAAAAATTACCCTTGCGCACTCGCGTTAGATGTCAAGGGGAGTCACAAGTAAATTCAAAATCAACACAGCTTTTCGTTCAGAGAAACCGTATTTAGTGGTGAATATCAATTTTATTTTTACGTAACTGTATATAAAACAAATTAAAATACACATCCTGTGTTTTTACTATATTTATATTTACAAAAATCGATGAATATTCCCTTCGACTGCCTCCAATTACGCACACCTTTTTTAGGTTTTATTGTGTGTCAAAACGATAAAACAAAAGAATCTTGAGAAATCGTTTAACCTTAGACTGAAGAACAGAACATTGTTATGTCCTTGTAAGCTGGGCATAGTAGTACTATCTCCATTTAATCAAAAGTGGAACGAAAAAGAAGTAAAACAACTGCATGCTATTTATAATTTTATTTCAAACAATATCCTAAGCTTCATACAGAGGTGTAAGTCGCTATCGGAACTTTTGCCGTGTATTCATTTCTATAATAATAATATTACAGCTATCTGAATCATTTCATTTTTTTTTTAAATAAAGCACGACCATGGCAGAAATATAACGGACATTGTTATTATTTTGGAACTGAGAAAGTCAACTGGTTCACATCAGAGGTAATCAATAATTTAGTATAATCTTATTTACTGGCTAATTGCATGGATACAGACAGACTATATGTTCATTTGTACAAGCATGACACGGTACTTTAAGTTAATCATTGCCTTCTTTTCTGTTTAATAAGATGCAAGAGACCTCTAACACCGTTTCACGGAGCCTACGCTCATACTGAACAGAAAGTTATAAAGAGCTCCAAAAAAGCATAGTGTAAAACCATTCAAACAGGAAAACCAACCTTCTTATCTGTATCAAGAACGAGAAACGAAATACACTAGTAGATAACAAAGGACAACAACTTAACAACATGTTCCTGATTTCGTGTTTAAACGGTTTAATAGGTGCCAACCTTCACCATTACATGAAACAATAGTGTAACATCACAACATAGAATGATAGCGAAACATACAACCAACATAGAAAGACACTATACAATATCAATTGAAATGGCTAAAAATCAATCAAAAGACATATTTACAAAAACTGTAAACATTAATATTGATTGTGATATCTGTAAATAAAAAGCAAACCAAATCAATTATAGTATTGGATTATATATATGCACTTTAATGGATCTACAATCTGTCAGTGCCGGTTTCTTGGCATAATCCGTTTGATGTTTTCTGGTTAACTGTTTAGTCTTAGATTTTTTTATTAGTTGTATGTGGCTTCGAACTAGCTTTCGGTAATTGCGAGTACTCTCAGATCTGTACCTAGTGTCCCTTTGTTGTTGAGTTGTACAAGTACCCTACCAAATCCGCACTGTTTTTTTTTTTTGAAAGATGCATTTCTATTTGTATCCATCTGATGAGTTCAGCTTTTTCAGACCTGTGGATAATTAGAAATGTAATTGAAATAAGCTGTAATTAATAACAATTTTGAAAGTAATTCAATGTAATGTGCAATTGAGCATATTTTCAATTACATGTAATTGAAAGTAATGAATTGCATTGCCTATTTATACATGTACGTATGAATTACTTTTCAATTAGTTTGAATTACATTTGAATAATTACATGAAATAGAAATTTAAAACATTTTGTCTCTTTTGGTTGAAATTGTATTTTATTTCCCTTCATTTAGTTTGCACTTGGTACTTTCATTTTTCTTAATACTTTTTAAACATTTATCACGATGATAAACATTAACATTCCTCAAGATATTTTATTAATCATTACATCATGTATATTGATCTTTATTTATATTTAAGTCACTAAGTTTTACATGTTTACATTAAAAGTCTTAAAATAAAATAAAAATACCAATTTAATAAATACAATTTGTAACTTTGTTGTTCTAATTATCAACAATAATCTTAGACTCGGGTTATTTTTTTCACTTAACAAATAATTAAGTATATTTGCCTAAAATTCCAAAGGCATTCCTTTTTTAACCATAAAAGTACATGTTAAAATCTGGATGTTATTTTAACAATTTCTACAAAAGCTAAAAACAACAGCCAAAAAAACAAAATTGGAGTCCAATAAATTTGAAAATTTTGACTCGTTCTAAAATAAGTTTTTTTCCCTAAACAAATCTTGTTCAAATGTATTTTTTTTAAAGTGAACACACTGGACCAGTATAGTTGTACCTAAACAATTGCACATGTTGTAAGTTCATATTATGCGAGTCTGTTTTCATTTTCATGCTTGTATTCTAGATAACATAACTCTTACGTGCCTTTAGACAAAAGTATTTGAAAAGTAATTAATAACATTGATAATGTATTTGTAATGTAATTTTAAAATTGCATTTAAAAAATCAATGTAATTGGAATGTAATTAATTGCTTTTTTATGTAATTGACCCTAGGTCAGGCCTTTTTCAACTGTTTTTTATAGTTTGTTCTTAGGTTGTACTGTTACACCACTGTCGAAGGTTAGATGGAGGGTTGGGTTCCCGTAACATCTTTAACCCCGCCACATTCTGCATGTATGTACCTATTCAAAGTCAGAAGCCTGTAAAAGAGTGGTTGTTGCTTGTTGCTGTGTACATACATTTGACCCTTAGTTTTTCTCGTTTGAATTGTTTCATATATTTGTCATTTCGGGGTCTTTTATAGCTGATTATATAGTATGGTCTTTGATCATTGAAGAAGGCCGTTTGGTGACCTATTATTTTTAAATTCTGTTTCATTTGATGTCTCTTGTGAATAGTTGTCTTACGAATAAATTTGGTCTATGACAAAATGTAATTAAAAAATTAATAAAAAAAAAGGGGAAGTGAGATTTAAAGTTAAATCAGCTATGAACTTGTACAAAATGCCGCTAAAATGTACATAGGTAAATAAAAAGAATTTTGTTGTAAGATGAACATAAAGTACGAAAATATGTTTTAATGAATAAAACGTATGCAGAAACTAATGGGCATTCAGTTTCAACTACGATTTGTAAAATGACAAACAAAAATAACAACGAAAGAAACGTAAGCAAAATCCAAAGTACACAAAACTCTACACAGAATACTGAAAAATAACAAATTGAAATAGAACCTAAGAAAAACGTTTTCAAACAGGCGATGATCAAATATGCAATTAAGGGTATAAAGCAGTTTTGTTTACCAATATTGGCGGTCGTCGTGCATTTACTTTCATGTATAACAAGTAAATATTCTTTTTATGACACATTGCTATAATATGCCTATCTTTTTTATTTCTAAATCGTCGTAGAGAAAATGCAGAGAAATTGGTGGATATATAGCGAAAATTGACGATAGTTCTGAAAACAGCTGGGTGTCTTCCAATAGACCATTAAGTACATATTTTAATGTTTAATCATTATTATAGTCGTATTTTTTTATGATATTCTTTGATATCTCTTAAAAACCACACAATGTAGAATTCCTTCATACAAGCAACACATAAACTATTGATTTGCAAACGACTTGGGTCTGCTTGAGAGTTTTTTCATTCACAATCATTGAACATCTTCTTAATTGCAAAAACACTTGACTGTTGAAAAATACGAAAAATGTTCAGTTTCATAGACTTGTTAAATAAACAGTTATACCCTTGTATACTGATATAGTTCCAGATTAATGGTCCCTTGTAATAGTGATTTCTATTTATATACGAATAAATGTTCCAAAGTAGACTCTGCATATTATAGAGGTGTGATATTAAACCCTTACTTAGAAAAGACTTTTTCTTCAATAATAAATGAGAGGAACAGATATTATATTTCTCAAATGACGATTTTCGAAATTGAAGATAGCTAGTGACAAGAATTTTACGGGAAAAAAGAATAGGTAATGTATGTAATGAGGGATTAGGCGATGAGCTTGAAACTTGTACTCTTGAAACTTTTATATTAGCTTAATAATTCAAGCTATAATAAATTCTTGATAGCTCTCAGTTTATAAAATGTTTATTTTTTAATCATTGTATTTAATGTTACTTAAGAAAAATAATCAAAGTTTAATAAAAATTTACATCATTATGCTTGATTACTATATCAACGTTTAAATCTTGGGTAATTATTTAAAGAGAAATATGAAAAAATAATTTAATGTTAGGTGAAATAATTTTATTTTGTGTATGTGTTGATAAATTATATCTTTAAAAGAACACCTTGTTAACAACATTTATGTTAATAAATAATAATTATTTAATTACTTAATTATAGTTTAGTATCACATTAACAGTTTTTAAGAGGACCCCTTAATGCCAAATGTCGCTTAAGTCTGAATATCAAACGTTGGAGACAACAAACTAGTATCAGATCTCAATATGTATTACAATCTAACTAGAATATCAAGTACTCTATTTAATTAGTGATGTACTTAGAATATAAGTATGCTACAATTGTGTAAGTAATAAAAAAAATGTTTGGATATTTTGTTTGCAGTTATTGTAACGTCGTTCTTTTTGTGAATTGTCATAGTTGTAAATCACAGGATCTCGATTTTTGGAAACCTTGTTAGAGGTCGGAAAGGATTTTGCTTGTCTCTATATAGTCTATGAAGCTACTTGTTTTAATGTATTCCATTTGTTTTGCAGCAGATACACCTTAAAGGGTGTCTCAAAAAGATATCTTTTATTAATGCACAGTATTTGTAACTATCATTCTGGAATTTGTAACACTATTTGCTTAACAAATAAATATTTATTCTGGGATTTCAAAATTAGGAAACTTGTACCTCGGTATATTTATGTTAAAAAAGATACCAATATAACATATATAAGATCAATTCCTTTCAGAAAAAAATATAACCGGTCGGATAGATGTCTGTAAAACAAAACCCATGTTCTCGGTAAATTTTAAAGTCATTGGAAAATACATGAACGTAGTAGGCACACAATTATAGTGACGGGAACAATATTCTAATTTATCCATACCGGTATCAAAAGTGTACGTAACCTCTATTATGTCCAAGTTTGTAGAGTGCTAATAAAAAAATATACATTTTTGCTCATTGAAATAACACTAAAAAAAGGGAACTTAAACGGCAAGGAAATATTATGTTTCGCACACGACTCGTTTTGTATTACAAAATGTGTTAGGAAGTTAGTTTGCTATCAGAAGTCAAAATTGAATTAAATGGAAAACTTAATATAAAATCTAGCAGAAATTTGCTCTTATTCAAACAAATATGATATCAAATGATCAATGGTTTATGTAGACATATAGGAATAACTTGTTTTCACAATTTTTTTGCTGTAAGTTACTTTAATTAAAAAAGATATTCATTTTTACTGAAGGAAAAAACTACTGGATAGGATTGACGGATCTTGAAGAAAATCAGTTTCGCTGGAGTTATGACCAGTCCCTCATGACGTACAAAAACTGGTTAAGTGGCAGGGGATCAGGAGGCCATCAGAATAATTGTGTCTTGTATCATTCTGCAGATGCAAATTGGATTGACCATACATGTTCAAGTGCTTATTACTACATTTGTGAAAGTAACTTTTGTAAGTCTATATATGTATATCTATTTTATAAAATTCACATCAAACAAATTTTGTAATGCAACAAGAACATCAATCTTAATAGCTGTTTGTCAAGTTATGAAAAATAAGTATCATACAAAAACACTAGTCCAAATTTGAATTGCTCATATTTAAATAAATATGCATATTACAGATCAGGACAACTTGTACTGATGTAAACAGGTGATTACAATATTTAATCAATCAGTATACTGTAATTTAAAAAAAAAAAAAACATTCAAATAATGTAAATTACTACAGTAGAACAAACATCTTTAGAATAAACGTTTTGATGTTTTCAGATATAGAATGTTATTTGGAAAGGAGTTTAAACATGTCGAATATACTGTTATTTAGAATTTGATTTTAAATTTGTATTTTTTTTTTTTTTTTTTATAGGTTTCTGATTCAGATGAAATGTTTGACACTCGAAGAATGAATAAGACGTTTTATGGATAGTCCAATAAATCCATGCAATTTATGCTTTTGTTATTTTGTATAATATAGTAAATATGATTGAAATAGTTGATATAAGTTTATCAATGTGTGGTCCAGTTTTTAAAATAAAAATGACGACTAAGAACATTTTGCATTTTGCATTTTGCAGACCTTATAATAACATTTTAACAGTACCAATTTTCCTGCACCAGATGCGCATTTCGACAATACATGTCTCTTCAGTGATGCTCGTAGCCAAAATATTTGAAATCCAAAGCTTATATAAAATATGAAGAGCTAGGATCTAAAAGGTCCAAAAAGTATAGTCAAATCCGTGAAAGGAATCAGAGCTTTGCATGAGGGAGATACATTCCTTAATTTATAATAATTTCTAATATTTTGTAACAGCAAATTTTAATAACACAAAAAAATCCGTATTTTCATGCCAGTACTGAAGTACTGGCTACTGGGTTGGTGATACCCTAGGGGAGTAACAGTCCCCCAGCAGAGGCATCAACCCAGTGGTAGTAATAAAATTAACGGTACCAATTTTCCTGCACTAGATTCGCTTTTCGACAATACATGTCTCTTCAGTGATGCTCGTAGCCAAAATATTTGAAATCCAAAGCTTATATAAAAGATGAAGAGCTTTAATCTAAAAGTTCCAAAAAGTATAGCCAAATCCGTGAAAGGAATCAGAGATTTGCATGAGGGAGATACATTCCTTAATTTATAGTAATTTCTAATATTTTGTAACAGCAAATTTTAATAACACAAAAAATATAAAACGTGTAACGCAGGGGAACAAATTGAACGAGAAGATGCATACTTTTGTTATGTTTTGGACTTTCACGGAGGATTGAAGTTCTGATTTAAGATTGACATGCTCATGTACATGATGTTAACTCTGAAACTTGAATTAAGAAAAACGTTAGAGGTAGTTTACCATTCATAATGTCAAAATACATTGAGATGTGAACTCATAAAATGATCTCTTAAATGCGTGTTCATGTACAATTCAGACTTTGGCAAATTTTCAAATAAAATTGAGAAAGGAAATAAGGAATGTGTCAAAAGGACAAGAACCCGATCAAAGAGCAGAAAGAGGGGCGAAAGATACAAGAGGGACAGTCAAACTCATAAATCAAAAATAAACTGAAAACGCCATGGTTAAAGCATAGAAAGACCAACAGGCAAATAATAGTACAAAAGACACAGCATAGAAAACTGAAGACTAAGCAACACGAGCCCCACCAAAATCTAGGGTTAATCTTAGGTGCTCCGGAAGTCTAAGCAGATCCTGTGCCACATCCGGCACCTGTCGTGTCGCTCGTGATATAGCAAACCCGGTAGATAGTCTAATTCGGTATGTCATATTCCTGGTGAAAAGGGATTGTAGTTACACCATAAGGAACATATCCTATATCATCTGTGAAACGGTTATTCTATAACAGTCAACCAACTCGTGATGGTGTCCGTAAAGTTTACGAAGGGGTGATTTCAACTTCACCATTTAGAACTTGTTGTTTGAAAGCTTCCTTGTTAGCAGCAATTCTTATCGAGGAAATAATGATAGGAAATACAGGCTGGGTATATAGTATTAAATGGGAGATATATACTCCGTATCAAGGCGCTGCTGTTATGTTGCTACATAGAAATGGAAAATTAACAATCATCTCTTTTGTCGTAAAGTTTTGTTTTCAACCGACCCTCATTGTCAAGTATTATATTAAGTCAAGATATGAGGTCGACTTAACTGTATCTGTTGTATCCTTTATCTCTAGTCGATGTAATAGATGCATTCAACATAGTCACCAAATTTTGAAGTATTTAGTGTGAGAACATCATTTATATAGCGGAAAGTCAAGTTAAAGGACATTGCTTACTTCTTATCTTTCGTCCTCAGAAGTTCTTGTATGAACTGCCTCATAATAATAAAGAAACAAGTTCGCAAGAAGAGGGGCACAATTGGTTCCCATTGGAATGCCGACAGTCTGTTGAAAAACGTGTCCTCCAAACGTAACAAATATGTTTTCAATCAAGAAATCAAGCATGTTGATCATGAAAGTTTTAGAGATTTTTTTTATTGAATCAGAATGATTATTTACAAAGTTGGATTTATCCCTCCCAAAGAAAAGATACTTGTATCTACGTTCGCCATTCTTTTTTATGCAACAAAGTAATAAAAACTCTTTCAATTTGTCTTTTAGTTTGGAATGGGGAATACTTGTGTAAAGTGTAGAGTAGAAAGTTGAATGATTTCATACAATTACAAGATAGTCTTAGTTTGTATATACTCTAAAGGATCTATCTTTGGAATGTTTTAGTATCCACATCTGATTGACGCCATCTTTAGAATAGGCAGTTTCACAATAACATGAATAACTTTGAAGCCCGGCTTTCATTGCTAATATAATAGATGTTAATATTGTAGAACGAGTTTTCGTGGAGCTCATGAAAGACCCAGCAATATATCGTTGTTTGTAAGGACACTTGTTTAGTTTAGGTATCCAATACAGTGATTGGATATCCAGTTCTTCATCTTTAAAAATTGAAATTCCAAAGGAACATAGAACAGAACTATGATTATCCAGGACGTCCTCTTTGGTAAATGTCATGAGGGTATATGTTGAGTTTTCAAGTGATTTGTCAATACCTCATTCATTTATCAAGCAGTTTATATTTTTATAATGAAATTTACACACAAAAACGATGTTGTTTGGGGCTTTATCTGCGGTACACCACAACATATTTGAGGTAGTACAAGTGTTTTGCAATATGTGGGTCTTTAAAGATTGACGTAGCATGGGTATTGATTGACCCATCAAGTTTCTTAATTCTAATTTGTATTAACGACCTCACATCCTTAATCCAACGGAAAGAGTATCTACGTCTTCTTTCTCGCGTTTAGCATATGCATGGCATAATCCTCGACTGCATTCATCATTATTTTGAAGTTGTATTTCCAATTGATGGTTTTAGGCTCACAATATTTCGGACCTCTGGATAACACATTTCGCAAGGAAGTGTTATTGACAATCAAAACATACCTTTATAGTATTTTTGGCTAATATGTGAGGTGCATATTTTGTCAGAGGTCAAACTTTCTATCTCAAAAACTTAATAAAGAACCCGAATATTCACAGATGTAAATGTGTTAGGCCTTTACATTTACTTCCTATAAAATACATTTAAAAAATAGCTGAAAAATTAGATAATCATTGTCCTAGAAAGTGTCCTTCATTATCAGACCTTTTCAACAATTGTCAACACCTACAGTTGAGCACGACTACGACGGGTAAGATGTGAGGGGTCGTCTCAAAGATAAAAAATAAAAATAATACTTTACATCACTAAGAGATGTAATGCTTGCAATTTATTTGATTGACAATGATATAACTTTCCAACAGAGTAAAATGGCATGGATTTTTAAATTAGAAGGAAGAAACATAGATCAACTTACTGTACGGTGAAAATAAAACTGAAGAAAAAATAGACAAAAAAAACAGATCTCTGATCGACTAAAAAGGAATCAAATATGAAGGCGAAGCATAATTTTCACTGTGTGATGGCCGTACACAGTATCAACATTTTCAAGACTTTGTTCAGGCGCACAGAACAATCGACGGAGATTTTTACTATTCTAATTAGCTATACAAAAACAATCCCTTATGCATGGTCATAGACGAAATTTAAAAAGAATCATTTAGTACGAAAAAAAATAAAAGATTATAACATGTATAAAACCGGCAAAGATTTGTCAAGGAAAAAAAAAAAATTTCTGACCTGTTGACAACAAAATAAAATATAGCAATGACAGTTTAACATATATAACCAACGATACTTGATCAACACGGACCCCATTAAACTCTATTGCTAAGCAATTCCCGCTTCTTGCAAGAAACTCGCAGGTCATTTTCCAGAACTGGGGAATGGCTCTACGATAAAAAGGACAACTTATGTTGTTTTGTTTGGAACACAGGCTATTATCTTGGACACTCAGTTCGTGAGGACGACCATATAATTCGATGAGGGAAAACAAAATAAGTCATTGGACTCCCAACCCTTGCTTAGTACTATCCAAAAAGAATTTACGATGACAAAGCTCTATAGTAATGTAAAAGCCGGTTTCTTGAGGCTTTTAGTAATTAATAACTAACTTCTAAATAGGGTTCTGTAACTTTTATTTCAGACTAACGAAGTTCAATACTATATGGTAATGTAAATAAAGCCCTGTAAAATATAAATGTACTTATAAATTACAGAAAGATAAATCTGTTTACTAAGTAATAATAATTAAAACTAATGTTCGTAATTCATTATCATGCAAACTTATTTAGCTGCATACATATGTATCTGATCACAAAAATATATAATGTGGATACCATAGCAATTACTTGTCTCAATTACAATTATACCAATTCGACTTTAAGTTATTATAGTACATGTTCTCATATGCTGTCTCATACCAAAGTCTATTGAGCAATACTTGTGTTGATAATCTAAACTACACAAAACGTAAGCAGCATGCTTGTTAAATCAAAAAGCAACTAATCACAAAAAGTAACAATAAAAAGCAAAGCAAATATTAAAAACTAAAGCTAAGCGAAGTAAGAATACAAATACACTCAGCTTACCTCACATATCGTGCAAGGGGCACATTTCCATATAAACCATGTTACACACTACATCTTTAATACAGTAAGGTTTAAATATACCTGTATAACAAAAATGTTTATTATAAATCTTTGTTAAGCAATGTTTATTGTTTATAGTAAAAATCAATATCAACCTAGATATCTATTTTTAGTTCTTATATCGATTTACTTTAATTCGATTAACCTTTAAACATTACAACATTCTTTCGGTCCACTCGACACTCGCAATCATTCAATTTATATGCAAACTTTATCTTCAATTCAAATCATTATACCAGATTTAATAGGCTATTGAAGTATTATTTTATATGATCGTAAAATTCAACTCTTCTTATGTTTTAATATATATTTACGTTCTCTTTTGTTATGAAATTTAGCTCTCGTTCTCGACATTCAATCTCAACATGCATACGTGTAAAATATGAACTATAGGACAGTTATCGCAAAGTTAATAAAGAAAGATATAGGACTGACCTTATTTATGAAACTCCAAATCACAGAATTGTTATTGTATAGATTGTTATTTGCAGACAGGTAAAAATATAGGTGTTGACCACAAGATGTCTTCCCATAAGATATAGAACAAAAGAATTAAACCGCCAAAAGTACTGACCAATAGAAGAAATGTCCGAAAGCGCTCAAATCAACCGTGAAAATAAAGTAATAACTACAGTGAATTCAGACTTAACCAAACCATAAGAATAGAATTCGTCCGTCAATAGTCCATGTCAATAAGTTAAAATAGAATAACACATAATACTAATCATTAATTACAGAATGTAATTAATAAGCTAACAATATAACTTTATTCAAATATGTACTAATATCAATTACTAAGAATATAAAAATATACAAAATACATAAAATAACAGGCTATCACATACTCCCCCCAGCCGTGAAATGACGTCCCGTCATTTCCTGTCTGTGGTTGCTGTTGTAATGACGTCAATAATAGCCTGTGCTGCTTCTGCCTGTTTTCCATGAAATAGATGAGTGTCCGCTAAAGATGTTAGGCATTGAACCCTCTGAAACCAATCTGTAGTGGTGGTATGACTTGCACTCTTCGAAAGCTCGTATTTCCCTGACGTCATCCACGCAGGTGCTTTCCTTGCTCTGGTCGACCGACGAATACTAACAGGTGACGACGATGACGAACTGTCAGAACTATCCTCCTGATTGTCACTTGTCACCTCTGGTGAAGGCCTTCTGTCGCCGATATCCGAATCTGTCCCATTGGTGTCATGAGAGTGGGCGTCCCCTTCAGATTCAGATTCATCTTCTATTTCCACGTCGCTTGTTGGATTCACCACTGGCTGAATGATATCTGAAGTGACGGTTGAATCACTGTCATCCTCAACAAATGGTTCCAACAATACATCTATAATATCCTCATCAGATGACTCCGGATAATCAATGGTCGGTTTCCTTAATACTCTAGGTGCTGGTTTCGGTGGTTCTTTCTTAGATGGTTTTCTGAGTTTTGGTACTGGTCTAGTTGGTTCTACCAGATGACCCACTGGCAACAGCAAGTTTCTGTGGAGGTTCCTTTTACGTCCTTCTCCACTCTCCTTCCTCACTGTGAAGACTGGTATCTCCAGATTCGGTTGTTCAAGTACAACGTAAGGGTCTTGTTCCCACTTGTCTGACAGCTTGTGTCCCTACGTGGGCGCCAATGTAAAAGCCGGTTTCTTGAGGCTTTTAGTAAATAATAACTAACTTCTAAATAGGGTTCTGTAACTTTTATTTCAGACTAACGAAGTTCAATACTATATGGTAATGTAAATAAAGCCCTGTAAAATATAAATGTACTTATAAATTACAGAAAGATAAATCTGTTTACTAAGTAATAATAATTAAAACTAATGTTCGTAATTCATTATCATGCAAACTTATTTAGCTGCATACATATGTATCTGATCACAAAAATATATAATGTGGATACCATAGCAATTACTTGTCTCAATTACAATTATACCAATTCGACTTTTAGTTATTATAGTACATGTTCTCATATGCTGTCTCATACCAAAGTCTATTGAGCAATACTTGTGTTGATAATCAAAACTACACAAAACGTAAGCAGCATGCTTGTTAAATCAAAAAGCAACTAATCACAAAAAGTAACAATTAAAAGCAAAGCAAATATTAAAAACTAAAGCTAAGCGAAGTAAGAATACAAATACACTTAGCTTACCTCACATATCGTGCAAGGGGCACATTTCCATATAAACCATGTTACACACTACATCTTTAATACAGTAAGGTTTAAATATACCTGTATAACAAAAATGTTTATTATAAATCTTTGTTAAGCAATGTTTATTGTTTATAGTAAAAATCAATATCAACCTAGATATCTATTTTTAGTTCTTATATCGATTTACTTTAATTCGATTAACCTTTAAACATTACAACATTCTTTCGGTCCACTCGACACTCGCAATCATTCAATTTATATGTAAACTTTATCTTCAATTCAAATCATTATACCAGATTTAATAGGCTATTGAAGTATTATTTTATATGATCGTAAAATTCAACTCTTCTTATGTTTTAATATATATTTACGTTCTCTTTTGTTATGAAAGTTAGCTCTCGTTCTCGACATTCAATCTCAACATGCATACGTGTAAAATATGAACTATAGGACAGTTATTGCAAAGTTAATAAAGAAAGATATAGGACTGACCTTATTTATGAAACTCCAAATCACAGAATTGTTATTGTATAGATTGTTATTTGCAGACAGGTAAAAATATAGGTGTTGACCACAAGATGTCTTCCCATAAGATATAGAACAAAAGAATTAAACCGCCAAAAGTACTGACCAATAGAAGAAATGTCCGAAAGCGCTCAAATCAACCGTGAAAATAAAGTAATAACTACAGTGAATTCAGACTTAACCAAACCATAAGAATAGAATTCGTCCGTCAATAGTCCATGTCAATAAGTTAAAATAGAATAACACATAATACTAATCATTAATTACAGAATGTAATTAATAAGCTAACAATATAACTTTATTCAAATATGTACTAATATCAATTACTAAGAATATAAAAATATACAAAATACATAAAATAACAGGCTATCACAGTAACTTGAATGTTGAATTATAAATTCCATACGCATGTATATACTGCTTAAATGTTAATACATCTCCCCTTATTCAAGAAGGAAATATACCAACTTTAATGTTTTTACCCCTCCCAATATTAAATATGTACATCGGGTAAGGTTTAGATCGTTTATAAAAGTCTCTGCCGTGTTTACAAGTGCGATAACAGACGGACAGACAGTCCAGTAATAATGTTTCTGCGTTGACCGAAGTACATTTTGTATCAAGCGCGAAAGCGCTTCATTCTAAACAGGTGCGCACGGTCAACGCTTTTATAACCCTATGAAGTAGCAAAAAGAAGCATCCAAACTTATAATTACATTTTGTAGCTAGGATCATGAACAAACGATGTTTATCAAGTTTTTATCTAATTTACCTGTTCACTTTATTGTGGGACCTCGTGTCATCATGCATGATCAATTTTTATCATGTAATGAAGTTTATTAAGGAATAACGCGAGATTGCAGTGTAGCCAATCAGAATAACGTATTAAAGTAAAAACATACGTCGAAAGTAATTATTTATACAAATTTGTATTTTTGTTTTACATATTTCTATTGATTTGACCATATTGATTTACAAACTCTGCCATTAATTTGTCAAGAATATTTATGAGGTACATGTATATTGGTACTTATGTAAGTTTATTATTTCAAATTTCAGGAAATCATTATTCATGACTGATAATGCGTTCATTGGTTAGTTTATCAGATCAACAATGTTGATGATGGTTTCATTGTATGTCATTAATTACAATCTGCAAGCAAGGGTGTTCCAATGCACCTAACATGTTCAAGATGATGAATAAATGCTTAATATAAAAAAAAAAGAACTCTGTAGTATACTTAGGTAAAAGCCTGTTTCCAATCGATCCATTTGTCTGATTTTAAGAATATGCTTCGAATTGTAAAAAAAATATTCGAACTAGCTCTCGCCGCGATATAGCCTTGTTGTGCTAATGCGGCGTAAAGCAACCAACAATCAATAAATCAATCAACCAATCGATCAAAAGTATGTCTATCAATAATACATTGCCTGTTCCGCTGCAGTTGTTTGCACCTGTCCTGAGTCAGCAACCTGTTGTTAAGTGGTTGTCGTTTGTTGATGTGGTTCATCAGTGGTTTTCGTTTTTCGTTTTACAAATAGATTAGACCGCTGGTTAACCGTTTGAGTGGATTTGCACAGGTCCTTGTTGGTCCCTTTTTTATCTTCAACCAAAACGACAAGCCTTTCAAAAGCACCTGTGTCCTCTAATGTTCTTTGGTTATGTCGATATGATACGTCTTTTTAAATATTTCTTTTATCTTCTTCTATTAGTTGTGTTTTGTTATATGCTGTCGTGCCAGGTTTTGTTTGTTCGTCAACCAAACAAAAGTCAAATCCATCTAAGGTCAACTTTGTCTGAGGTGATAAAACCTTTGGGTTTTTTTTTAATATTTAGTTATAAATTATGTGAGTACAAAAGTACTGACTACTGAGCTATAAATATCCTTCAGAGACTTATAGTCCACCAGGTATCAGTTCAATGCTGTATAAAACTAGAGGCTCTTAAGAGCCTGTGCCGCTCACCTTGGTCTATGTGCATACATGTATTAAACAAAGGACACAGATGGATTCATCACAAAATTGTGTTTTGATGATGGTGATGTGTTTGTAGATCTTACTTTACTGAAAATTCTTGCTACTTACAATTTTCTCTATCTATGATAAACTTGGCCCTTTGGTTACACAAAGTAAAAATGTTTGTAAAAATTTACAAAAAATTATAAAATTAATGAAAATTGTTAAAAATTGACTATAAAGGGCAATAACTCTTTGAGGGGTCAACTGACCATTAGGGTCATGTTGACTTATTTGTAGATTTTACTTTGCTGAACATTATTGATGTTGACAGTTTATCTCTATCTACACTAATATTCAAGATAATAACCAAAAACAGCAAAATTTCTTTAAAAATTACCAATTGTGGGGCAGCAACCCAACAACCCATTGTCCAATTCATCTGAAAATTTCAGAGCAGATAAATATTGACTAGATAAACAATTTAACCCTTTCAGATTTGCTCTAAATGCTTTGGTTTCAGAGTTATAAGCCAAAATCTACATTTTACCCCTATGTTCTATTTTTAGCCATGGCGGCCATCTTGGTTGGTTGGCCGGATCACCGGACACATTTTTAACTAGATACTCCAATGATGATTGTGGCTAAGTTTGGTAAAATTTGGCATAGTAGTTTCAGAGGAGAAGATTTTTGTAAAAGTTAACAGACGACGCAGGACGACGACGACGGACGCAAAGTGATGAGAAAAGCTGACTTGGCCCTTCGGGCCAGGTGAGCTAAAGATAAACAACATGTTATAAATTTCATGCGTCGAAACAATTTTCTGGATTTACCTTAATCAGGAGGATCAATATGATATTCAATAGTTTGTTTAGTTTTCTAATCTTCCGTTGAACGAATTTTTTTTAACAAAGGACCCATGTGTTGTCAACTCACCCTAAAACAATGATTTACTAGTTATTTTATACAATAGATATCACAAATAGACTCATCGTGTCCATTTATGTTATACAGTTGTCTCCTAAAACCAATAAACTTTTTTTCAAAATCGAATTGATTATAGTTTTCACGATAAATGATGTCATATTTTTCGTATCAGTTCCTCTATTTTATATAAGTTTGTATGTTGCTAAATACTTTGCCTCTATATATTAACCAGAAAACATAAACAGAAAACATATATACTGTCGTGCATTATGGTGAAACATAGTTAACCAAAAGAAGTGTAAGGGGTGTTTTCTTGTACTTCAAAATGTACATTCATTATCAATATTACCCAAAATGTGTCATCACAATAAAAGCTTTAGTCTTGACCTTATTTACAAATTGTCGCGATCGACTTTTACTATTGTGTTATACGAAGGATGATATGCAGAATATTCTTACACTATCTTATCTTTCTGTATAGAAAGAAGCATGTATGTTGCCAAAAGCTTGACACATAATAATAATTGGTTTTGTTTGTTAACCAGTTGTTAACTCGATCTTTTTTATGGGTTTAATCAATATACATATCTTTTGATCTGCAACAATTTCATTTCCTGTAATTTTTCAAAGATAAATGATATCGTCCACCTGCTATCAAATTATATGCACCTACGTCTTAAACCCGGAAGACATTCATTTTAACTAAATAAATTGCATGAAGTTCAGAGAATTGACATGTATCTTGGTCCAGAAAACCACAATTCAATAAAGCTAGCTGACATTAACAAAACACATGGCATATGAAATGTATTCCCGAGATCATCAAGATTGTCTAGGATTAAAGCAGATAATATTATTGACTTTACTTATTCGAGACATGACAATATATTTTGTCCTGCATTGAACATCTGTTGAAATTTGAAAAAAGACATATTTACAATACCGTTGTAATAAATTAGTTAAGCACTGTCTTAACTGCTCTTTGGTCGGGTTGTTGTTTTTTTGAAATATTTCCGATTGCCATTCTCAATTTTACAAAAATGTAAGTTTGTAACAATAACTCAAACATGCTGCTATAGAAATGCAGAGCAGACTTGTGATCATCAAGTTGGTATATTTCAAAGTCTGCTAGTTTTAATTGTGATTGTCTCATTTTGTAACTTCGACTATGTACACACTGAAAATTCAATTTATGTTAAATGTATGTTGATTACTACAATCCAATCTCGAATATGACCTACCGAATTTGACAATAAACAGGTTTGTACTCACATGAGCAACATGACCGATGCTACATTTGGAGTATTATCTGCGTATCCTTGCAGATCACATTTTTTTGGCAGTGTCGGCTTAATATACATGTACATAGAAAGATGGGTTGTGGGTGTAAATGGTATTACTCTCCATCCAAGCCACAATGTATTAAACTTGTTTTGTTTAACCACTATTGTAGTAAATAAACTCATCAGATACCAGAAATAATATTTAATATTTACGCCAGACGCGCGTTTCGTCTACAAAAGACTCGTCAGTGACGCTCGAATCACAAATGTCATAAAAGGCCTAATAAAGTACGAAGTTGAAGAGCATTAAGGAACAAAAATTCCTACAAAATTTGCCAAATACAGCTAAGGTAATCTATTCCTGAGGTAAAAAAGCCTTAGTTTTTCAAAAATTTAAAGTTTTGTTAACAGTTAATTTATAAAGATTTTATTCTACAAAATGAGCTATTGGTTGAAACGGTATTAGTACTTTCCTTTATCATCGAGTTTTCGCGATTGACTTTGAGTTTTGTTAAAACAAATAGTGTCGATACCACAAATGATGTTATCAATTTAACTTAGTACCTCGAATCAGTTTCTGTAACTGAACGTTTGTATGTTGCCTAAAGTGTAACATACATTGCTTTTGTCCTTGATTAATTTACACTTTGACTTGGTTTTTTTTCTATAAAGATATAAGTATCTTCTGATATCCTATTATTTTCATTTCCTTTATCTTTCAAAGATGTTATTATATCGCCCACCTGCAAAAGAATAACTCTACTTAATTCTAGGTCCTGGAAGTCGTCCAACTGAATAAAAAAATGAGGTCACATAACTGATATGTATCTCGTTCAAGAATCTTAAGAATAACAAAAAACACATAAAGTTGGCTGACATTTAAAAAATGTTGATTATGATATACATTCTGGAGATAATCAATAAAGATTTGTCTAGGATTTGAAAGGACAAAATTATTGAAAATGAGCATTCAATGTTATCTTTTGAGACAACGAGTAATATTTTGACTTTTTACTCATTAAATCTCTGTTACCGTTACGTTGTTTCAAAGATGTGTTCAAAACACCGTTAAAAGTAATACAAATTATAATCATTGTACAGTCACCAATAGAATAATTTCTGTCGAAGTCATAGAACAACATTATTATTCTTGTGTGTGTAGCTAATTATATTATATTATAGGATAAACCACATTTTTGCCCGAGGTTATTTGTGCGTTTACAAGGGCGACTAATTCAAACAAGCTTCCCTTTAGTATCTTTTTTAAACCCCTTTGAATATTTATATAATAATTATTAGATAATTCAAATATCGAAAAATATTCATCAAATAACCGAACAACACATTTATTCACGAACTAGTTGAATATTTTTTTATATTTGAATATTTTGATTAGTTATTCCTTTCAAAGTGGTGTGGGAGTCTAGATAAAATAAAAAAGATAGAATTTGTTCAAATTTTGCCAAAATTTAGTATCTATTGATATATGTTCAAAAGTTTTAGTTTGTAACCCGGATTTCTTTTCACTCAATCGACTTAGTTTTTACTTTAGAACAGCGGTATATTATTGTTGTCATTATTTATTTCAGATGTGAACTTGTCGGTTTTTATTTCACTGGGAAATCTATTTAATTCATTGCAACCAATGTAATAATGTAGCATAACAGACGATGGGAAAATCCTTTACCTCTTATAACTATCAAGCTGGTTAGTGCCTGTTAACGTTGAATGTGAAGGTGATTTAACGTTTCGATTGAAAGTAGATACATTGCTGAAAATTTCAACAACGAAATGCCGATCTTTGTGTTTTGAATTTTAGAAACATGAATTTCAATTCATTTGAAAAGTAAAAAGTAAGTTATTCATCATACGGTAGTATGAAAGAAACACACTAACAATGCGACCATAATGAATTAATAATGATTAGTATACATTTTCAATGAAATAAATTTCTAATATAAAAATACAGTTATATGTATTAAGATTCTTTTACATAAAACAATTGCAATGTCTTGACTTGTTCACTGATGAGTTAATATGTCTTTTGATTGAGTTAAGCCATTTCAATTAATATTGTATAGTGTCTTTCTTTGTTGTGATTGTACACACTATTGTTTCGGGTAAGGGTGAAGGTTGTCACCTATTAAAACTTTTAAACCCGCTGCATTTGTTTGCACCTGTCCTAAGTCAGGAATCTAATGGTCAGTAGTTGACGTTTGTTGATGTGTTTCATTTCTCGTTTGTTATATAAGTTAGACCGTTGAATTTCCCGTTTAGATGGTTTACACTAGTCATTATTGGGCCCGTTATAGCTTCCTTTTCGGTGTGAGCCAAGGCTCCTTGTCGAAGACTGAGCTTTGATCTATAATGGTTTACTTTTACAAATTGTGACTTGGATGGATTGGCACTCATACAAAAAGTAAAATCATAAAAGTACTGAACTCCAAGGACAATTCAAAAAGGAAAGTCCCAAATCAAATGGAAAAATCAAAAGTTCAAACACATCAAACGAATGGATAACAACTGTCATATTTCTGACTTGGTACAGGCATTTTCTAATGTAGAAAATGGTGGATTGAACCTGGTTTTATAGCTAGCTAAACCTCTCACTTGTATGACAGTCGCATCAAATTCGCTTATATCGTCACCGATACGTGAACAAAACAAACAGACAGAATAGGTAAAAATGTCAAAAATAGGGGTACAGCAGTCAACATTGTGTTAACCCAGGTAACACAAAACAATTTCAAAACATTTTTATAAGGTTGTTTAAATGTCTTCTCAAAACGTTGTCAAAAACATATTTTCGGGATGTTATGTAAATATTTTGTCTTGGATTTTTAAAACATTTATTAAAAACATTTTTTTTAAATATTTTTACAATGATGTTAGAATATTCATGAAAATGTTTTCAATAACATTTTTTACGATATTTTGTTTGAATCTTTTATAAATGTTCAGAAGATATGAAGGTTCTACCTCAGAAAAACATTTTAAAAATATATGAGTAGAACTTTCCTAACAATATTACTCCGATGTTTTTTAAATATTTTCTTAAAATGTTTTACGAAATGTTTAAATAACATGCCTTTAAGATATTTTAACAACATTTCTTCATAATATTTGATGAGTCCATTTTAAAACGTTACGCTTTTAATATTGAGAAAATGAATTTATAAAACATTTTGTTGCTAAAATTTTAACAACATTTCAAAATAATATTATGAACACATTTACCCAAAAACATTTAAAAACGTTTCGCATTTAATATTGAGAAAATGAATTTATAAAACATTTTGTTGCTAATATTTTCACAACATTTTAAAATAATATTACATTGTATTATGAATACATTTACCCAAAAATATTTAATATAAAATTTTTAAACAATATTTTTCAATCATTTATTAAGGTTATGTAAAAAAACTTCATTTCATTAAATGACAGTGATTGGAGCGGTACTTCGATCCTATATATAGCATTATATAGTGCACTTATTGCTATTTTCCGGATTTTCTGTTCCACTACCGACAACAAACGTTTACCCATTTAAAATCTAACTGTTCCCGATGACCAACTAACATGATCCGAAGGAATTTTGGAACCAGTAACCAACGTTTTACATTATAGATGACGTTTTGCACATAAGAGTTGATATAATCACCGGGTTTGTACCCACATGAGGAACACAATGTGTGCAATATTTGGAATAAGGTCTGTTCACCCTTTCTGGGCAACTAAGATCAGCCGATGTGCATTGCATGTGCTTCAATCTTTCCTTTTTTGGTCATGATGTTGTCCGCTAATTGTGGACTGTGCTGTGTGCATGGTTTGTATCTAAACTATTAAATATAAATCATTAATACTGCTGAAAACATTGCAAAAGTATAACAAACCTTTTATGAGCATCTGAGAACACCTGGTGTGTATGGAAGGTGATACTCAGATTTGCTGTTTTTTCCATGACTCTGTCCGTTAATTGTATACTATCTATCACATTGATCTGGAAATATAAAGATTCCATTTCTGGCCTCCAACAGTGGTGTTAAAGCAAAACACAAACAAAAAATATAAAATTCATTTGGTGAAGACATGACTCATCAGATGAGTTTTAAGCAACTGCGTAAAAAGCATTCGACAGAAGACACAGATAGACGACCTAAGCAAGAATAATTGCAGTAAGTTGTTGGTGGCAATAATTCTATAACACCTCAAATGCATTAAGAAAAGAAAAGTCAAAATTAGTCTAGGACAGTCGTGTATTATTCGAAAACAGCTTAACTTACAGTTTTGAAAAGACACTTATTGCTTAACATTTACCACAATTTTTTTTTAATTTATTTGTTACTAGTTACTATGCACTGTGTATGTATCTCAAAGTGTATGATAACTCGTGTATTATGTAAATGAGCATTTCATTTTATATATTCAGTATTCTAAACTAGAGGGTCCAAGGACCCTGTGTCGCTCACCTGATATTTTTATTTACAATTGATGCATGATAAATGCAACTGTTGTACTGTCGTTTAGTTTCAGAGATATAATACTAAAAAGTGCATTTGAAACCTGTTTTATTTCAGCCATGTGGGCAGGCAGGGTCATCATACACAGTGGTCCCTGGATATCCTAGTGGTGATTTAAACCAAGTTTGTTTAAATTTGACAGTTGTTTCAAGGGAGAATTTTGTAAAATTTATCTAACGAAAAATGCAAAGTAATGAAAAAGTTGTGAAGTTGTTTTGTTGTTGAACAACCCCCTGCTCCCCCTTTGCCAAAAAAAACAAAAAGGTAATAAAAAATTATCATATAAGGGCAATCTATCCTATTAATGATTTCTGCAAAATTCAGTTGATTGTGCAAGGGTTGTATAGCCAGCTGAGGTCGTTAAAAACTCTTTTTTGTTGTTGCAGATAGATCTTGACCTGATAAACAATTTTACCACATGTCAGATTTGCTCTAAATGCTTTGGTTTTTGAGTGATAAGCCAAAAACTGCATTTTACCCCTATGTTCTATTTTTAGCCATGTCGGCCATCTTGGTTGGTTGGGCGGGTCATCGGACACAATTTTTAAACTAGATACCCGAATGATGATTGTGGCCAAGTTTGGTTTAATTTGGCCCATTAGTTTCAGAGGAGAAGATTTTTGTAAAAGATAATTAAGATTTACGAAAAATGGTTAAAAATTGACTATAAAGGTCAATAACTCCTAAAGGGGTCAACAGACCATTTTGGTCATGTTAACTTATTTGTAGATCTTACTTTGCTGAACATTTTTGCTGTTTACAATTTATCTCTATCTATAATAATATTCAAGATAATAACCAAAAACAGCAAAATTTCCTTAAAATTACCAATTCAGGGGCAGCAACCTATCAACGGGTTGTCCGATTCATCTCAAAAATTCAGGGCAGATAGATCTTGACCTGAGAAACAATTTTACCCCCATGTCAGATTTGCTCTAAATGCTTTGGTTTTTGTGTGATAAGCCAAAAACTGCATTTTACCCCTATGTTCTATTTTTAGCCATGGCAGCCATCTTGGTTAGTTGGCCAGGTCACCGGACACAATTTTTAAACTAGATACCCGAATGATGATTGTGGCCAAGTTTGGTTTAATTTGGTCCAGTGGTTTCAGAGGAGAAGATTTTTGTAAAAGATAACTAAGATTTACGAAAAATGGTTAAAAATTGACTATAAAGGGCAATAACTCCTAAAGGGGTCAACAGATCATTTTGGTCATGCTGACTTATTTGTAGATCTTACTTTGCTGAACATTTTTGCTGTCACAGTTTATCTCTATTTATAATAATATTCAAGATAATAACCAAAAACAGCAAAATTTCCTTAAAATTACCAATTCAGGGGCAGCAACCTATCAACGGGTTGTCCGATTCATCTCAAAATTTCAGGGCAGATAGATCTTGACCTGATTAACAATTTTACCATGTCAGTTTTGCTCTAAATGCTTTGGTTTTTGAGTTATAAGCCAAAAACTGCATTTTACCCCTATGTTCTATTTTTAGCCATGGCGGCCATCTTGGTTGGTTTGCCGGGTCACCGGACACAATTTTTAAACTAAATACCCCAATGATGATTGTGGCCAAGTTTGGTAAAAATTGGCCCAGTAGTTTCAGAGGAGAAGATTTTTGTAAAAGCTAACGACGGACGACGACGGACGACGGACGACGGACGACGGACGCCAAGTGATGAGAAAAGCTCACTTGGCCCTTCGGGCCAGGTGAGCTAAAAAAATATACATCGACAAAAGAAAGATTAATTCATTCATTTTAAATATCTGTAAAGATGTCATAATGGTATAAACTATAAACAATATTACAGGTACTGGACTAATATCTATGGTAATATACTCAGATTTTATAAGGCTCTAATTTTTTGGCAAATGCATATCAATTGTAGCAAATGTAGGATGATAAAGAATAATTATGTGCTATCTTATACAACATGTACATTGTCAGATGGTAGACACCTTAAAAGATCAGCACTTATTCAATCGCAACATAATATGTACTTATTTAGTGGTAAATATTTTTAATATTGAAATGGAATAGACAAACGCTTATATTACCTGTAGAATATATATAGTACACTGAATATGAACTTCGACGTTATGTGTAAAAGACATATTACATTAAATGTGTTGTATTTGGTTGTGACACCGTTGCGCTTGGTGTCAGTTTCTCATTATCAAAAGAAGTTCAGAGAGGTAATGCTACAATTCTTTTTTGAATTGCTTGCATTACGAATTTGATACTCTGTTTGTTATTTTAAGCTCTATGAAACTGAAATTGGATCTGAAACAAGTCAACTGTTTATAAAAAAGGCGTATTCAACTCGTTCTTGTAGCACACGCTTCAATTGTTGCTTTTAGAAACAGACACGTGTTAGACATTTTTTAACGGATTGATTTTCAAAACAGTAAAACTTTGTATAATTGTGCTGCATGATCTTGTTGATAGGATGTCTTTGATAGACACAACACTTTTATGTAGATATCCAAAGATATATAACTCTCATTATGTTTTGATGAAATTTTCAATATTGTCAGAGGACAATAGAAACATGACAATTGATACCGAATAGCCTATATGATCGTAAAAGAAGATCAAATCTTTCTCACTTATTTGATAGATTATAGACTAATGGAATTTTCTTTGAAAAGTTCATCAGTTAGTGAAAATTGATACTGTTCAGATGTTTGAACATGTACACGAAGCCATGTTATAATTGGAATTCTAATATGACGTGCTTCTTTCGCTTTGTAAACAACACCGTGATAAAATTCTCGATATATCTATACTTAGCGCAGACTCCAAGATGTACACAAGTGGCTGTTTAAATATGCCTCCCACGTAAATCCACATGTATTGTAACCTATGTGTAAACGGTTGTGGATTTCGCTGTATCAACAATTACAATTGAATAAAACCCTACAGAACATTTATTCTGATTCTGACGCATAACAAAAAGAATTTACACATTAGAAAACGGAAAAATGGACAAAAACAAAATAAATTAAAATTCCGCGAAATTCCAGTAATGATTCTGGCGCATTGACGTCATTTCAAAACATGACGTCATACGAATGAAAACGTCAAAGTTGAAGGTTTTTCTATTGCGTTTACCTTCTAAACTCGGATACAATTGCATTAAAATAAAGTATTGAGGTAGGTGTTGCTTGTTTTCTGTTCTATTGCATTATTCGCACATTTACTAATTTCAGCAAGTCAACATGGCGGCTCCTTGGTTACAACCTGTCAACAGTGAATTTAACGGTAGCTTACGATAACAAATGTAAATTTAAAATTGCAAATGTTGGGTTTACTGAGAAGTAAAAAAAGTAATCACATTTTTTTTTTTTCTAGCGGTTAGTTAAGAAATCATTCATGCAGGTTTATTAGATTGTTTTACATTTATCGAACAGTGGGTAAAATAGAACAGCCACACACACGGTATACCCATCATCGCTTCAGTTTTTTAATGATCGTATTTGTCCTATTAGAATCGAAATAATACATGGAAGCCCTAGATTTGTTGTAAATTTACACATGGCCTGGGCCGTGATATTCGTTAATTTTATCCCTCGCTAACGCTCAGGATAAAATTCGAATATCACGGTCCAGGTCAGGTGTACATTTCCAACAAATCTATGGCTTCCATGAATTATTTCTTAAAGATGATATGATCTGTACATTGTAAAATCCAGATAAATGGTACTCTTAAAATAGATGAGTCGATTGAAAAACTTTCGATTTATTCAATGCCAATTAAGACTGTTATATTAGAGTGGTTTTGTACTTTGATATTTATTATATTTTCGATATCTTAAGAAACAATAGAGGAAAAGTTATTGAATTAAAGCGATGATGACATCCCTGCAAATTTTCTCTGACACTATTAATATTTTGATTTTATTGACTGAAACAGATCCATGTTTCACTAATGACATGTTCTGTGTTCCTGAAGGAGACACAATTTTGTAATCTTTCCTACATTGCTTAATCACGGAATTTTAACCTGCCTTAGTGAACATGACGAGTTGATAATATGCTACTCTCCCTTCCGCGGTATCTTGACCCTCAAGTCAACTTTTGTAGCCGACTTGTGATAGGATTTGTGATCTACAAACACACATTTTCTGTTGATTGTTTGAAACTGGTGGTAGCATTTTTGCGGTTGTTTGCCATTTTGTTCTCTGTTGTTCTTATACGTTAATTACTTCTTTGATTTTTCTCACTTTGTTTATTTGTCAGCACAAAAAGGTTGGATCCTATTTAGCACTCGTTTTTTTTATGACGATAGTTTTAATTTCCTTATATTCCTCTTACAAAATGATGTTTGCTAATATGTACTGGTATTACCATGAAATCGTGTTGACTTGATGTTTCCAAATGGTTTTTTATAATACACACATGTCAGTAAGGATTTGGGCAAAAAATTTACATTGATATATTTTAAACTAAACCGCTTATCATTATTCCGTCTTCGTACAACAGACGTAAAACTATGGATCGTTAAATGTGATAAATATAAAAGGTTTCAGATTGCTTTACATTATTTTCAAAAGATATACAGGACACCTTTTAAACTGGACTAACATTACATTGAAAGTAACTTATTCTTCAGAATAGAATACTGCAATAATTGTTTGTATCCAAAATAAAAAAAAAGCAAAAACAAATGGCCAATAAAATTATATTGAACGGTTACATACCAGAAAATTGAATATTAATGAATTATTTTATACATTCAGAAAAGAGAATAGATTTAGTGTTCAGCATGACAAATCCAAAATAATTCAAACGATAAAAATAAAATGCCTGGTTAATTAACACATCTAATAACGAAAAACAGATATTAGAAAGGCTTTCAACGACAAAATCTGTATCGCATGCGTATTCAGAATGTTGTAGGGTTAAACATGGTTGCGTGTGTTCAAACGCTCCTTTACGTGGGACAGTGGGATAACATAACGCTATTTTGGAGTTCATGTTGTTTTGTCTTTTGTTTTCTAGGTAGTGTGTTGAGAACCTTTTTTTAGCTTTTAGTCGTGTTTCCTTATCTGAGAAGGCGTCGTAAGTTTCCTTCGATTAATGAGAGTCCTTCGGTTTCTTCCATATATTCGTTTGTGTTTAAACTTTTTCAGAATGACGTCGAAATTTCCGTTTTAAATTTTCTTTGAAGTTAGGTATGTTTGTTATTTTACTGTTATTGAACGGTAACTACAGACTTTGCCTTGACGAATAAGTTGGATGTTTTAATAGGATGAGATAATGATCGTTCATAAAAATACATCTGTTAGTCTAGAAAAAAACTTTTAGGATTAAATCAAAGCTTGTTGATTATAATATTATTTCCCGCATAAATAATAAGTGCAAGAATATAAACTGTTTTTGTGTGGCTAGCAAACAATCGAGACATTAATTGAAATAATAACGGTAAACTAAATAACGACAAATCGTATTTCAGCCAAAAACAAATTCGTTGTTTTTTTAATGTATTTTGTGGCAACCATGACATAAATTTATAATGTTTTAAATTTTTCAGGGACTTGGTTGACTAATCAGTGTTTATCAAAGACCTTACTTTTAATTCATTTTTTTCTGTTTTATTATGAATTTAACTATGCTCAACATTTGCCAATCATCATTCGGAAACATATGTTGTTAATAAAACAAACTAGCTGTTGTCATAAGTTTGCAATGAATCAATAAATCTAGTTTATGCAAACGTAAAGGTTTCTGCATATATAGATACAGGAAAACGTTAGCTTCTAACAAAAGTATGATTTTAAAACTTTGGATTTAAATAAGAAAACAACTTCAAACAAATTTAATTAGTATCAAACACAATCCCTCACCCCAAGCTCTTTCCAAATCCCTGCAATAGCAACAAATAATACTTAACTTTTATTCTGTAGTTTCCATCTTATGTTACTAGGTTAGATTTGTTCCGTAAAATGTTATTTACCTTCTAGGAATGATATAGATCACCAAATAGTGATAAAATATCTTGTTTACATGTTGTGATATCGATGTCAACATCTGTCACCTAAACTTATATTTATGAACATAGAACTTCACTATTCTCTAATTTTTGTGCTGTTTTCACATTTCCTGACCGGTGTGAGAAAAATATTTCTCCTCACTAGTGAAAAATCGGTTCTCGGCAAATGATTACCGGTAGTCGAAATTTGATTATGACGTCTAAATGTTTTGTTTTCTTCTGAATTTTCCTATTGTGACGCCATGAAAAAAGGCGGCAATGCCTGATGACGTCGCATATAAATAACACAAGTTTCTGAAAATCTTTGAAAAAGAAGGATAAAAATCATTAGAGAAACAGATTCCGACACTGTAACTCGTGTATTACGATATTTCTCCACTCTCGACAGTTAAATTTTAGTTATTTAAAGAGCTCGGCAAGCCTCGTGCTTTAAATAATAAAATTTAACTGTCTCGAGTGGAGAAATATCGTAATACACTTGTTGCAGTGTAGGAATCTATATTTCTTACCTTTACTACATCGACACGATTAACCCATTGGTTGACAATTGCAATGTAAGTTTTCTTTGCTATAATATTTAATATATTTGATAATAGTTTAACCATAATATAATGTTTGTATCTCTGAAATTTGCAGTATAGAAACGTTGGTCACTGAAAATAATAATTCCTGGTTACTATATTTGTACATTGAGTTTGTTATATGAATTTCTCATTATATAAGAACAATAACTAAAATATAAAAATCGTTTCAAATATGATGATTAATAGTATTTAATAATAATGGTATTTTAATAATAATACAATAACTGCACATGTTAATAAAAACCACAAGAAAGATTATTGTAAGGAATCTTGTGTGAACCTTTGAGAATTCGCTTTACCAAAAACTGGACTAAAATATACCTAGATGGTTTTAATTGTAAAATGAGTTTAATGATTGTGTCAATCTCCATCTACTTCACTTTCAAACTATGAGCTTTTATTTTATTGAATATTTCCAGAAACGATTTGCGAATTGCTCATTGCTTATCACATATAAATGAAACATGGCTCTCTTGTCCTGAACTTAGAGTTCGTATAGCCAGATAATGACTGACTCCGAAAAATGTTAAAACGGTTTAATTTGCCTACATTTGAAACACCGATGCATATTTTGCCACATGTGAAACAGGATCTGCTTTCCCTTCCGGAGCAACTGAGATCACCCCTAGTTTTTTGTGGGGTTCGTGTTGCTTATTCTTTAGTTTTCTATATTGTGTCATGTGTTCTGTTGTTTTTCTGTTTGTCTTCTTTCATTTTTAGCCAGGCGTTGTCAGTTTATTTCCGATTTATGAGTTTGACTGTCCCTCTGGTATCGTTCGTCACTATTTTTGCTAGTATTGGTTTTTATAAATTAATCAAATGATTCAACAAATATCTGCTAATATAATTATATTTTGTGAACTATATATTGTGGTGAACTATAGAGGGAAATCATTAAAATAATTGCCTTTAGTATGCAGATTTCATTGAAAAAAGCAATGATTTTTCCAAAGTTTCAATCAAAGAAGTGGACACAGTTCCCAGCGTGTTGCAGAAAGCTGAAACTGTTCATGGACTTAAAATTGGCCTTGTTAGTTACTTTTTTAACTTTTCACTGCTATCTTGACGTTAATCTACCTGCAAAACAGTACCAAAACAAGAACCCAACAAAAAACAGAATGTGATCTCAAATGCCCTAGAAAGGAAAGCAAATTCTTTTCCACATGTGGCACCCGTGGTGTTGCTGATGTTAATACACATCCGGTGATATGTATTATTCAGAGGTTCACAGTCGGGGAAGAGATGAACATACTTATTATCCTTCGAAAACAGATATTCAGTAATAGTGAACTAACAACCGTAAAATTTACGAAGAGATGATTTTTAATTAACAACATAAAACTATTGGTTAAAAAGCTTCCTTTTGAGCAGCAACCTTTTAACAAGGAAACCCTGAAATAACGTAAATAAACCAGGAGATATATAATCCGTATACGCTGCTGGAATGTTGCTACATATAAATGGAAAATTCACTATTGGGAAGATGAAAGCAACTCTTTTATCGTAAGGTTATCTTTTCTACTGAACCTCATTTTCACTTTCTAGATGTAAGTCAAGATATGAGGCTAAACTACAGAAGTTGATGATTATTTACATATCACAAGTCCAGTAGTCAGCACTTACGTGTTGTCATGAATTTCATTTGGTACTGTCATATTTCTAAATTACCTATTTACAAAACTTTATGTGTTCAACTGACTATTATATTTTTACTCCAGGAAAAGATTTAATTTATTTATGGCGGAATCGTTAGATTTTCATGTCTTCAATGCTCTACAGCTTCGTACTTTATTTGAATTTTAAACAATTAAACTCGAGCTTTGTGTAGATGAAATACGCATCTGGCTTAAACAATTGTTTTTGTTGAAGTTTTGTATTTCTGTTTTTCCATTGTTTTCCATTTGTAATTGAAGTATTTTCTATGTTTTGGTTTGTGACCCGGATTCATCTCGCTTAATCGATTATGTCTACAAATATTGAACTGTTTCCTTTATGCTACACAGATAAACTAGTCTCAAGATGCTCGCCTGTCATTTAAGGGTGTCCTGCTATTTATGTATTGCACTATTTCATTCTTGGAAAAAAAGCTTAAAACTAGTAAAAAAATTAAACTACTGCTTCATCAATTTATTTAAAAACTCCTTGTCAATAATCCGGTTTTCGATGTAACTGAAATTTCAAAGCTCGCTAATATCATTTTTACCATATTTACTTTTATCAATAGATAAACATCACCTGATAAATTTTCCGAGTGTTTCGGCCTTTATCGACGAACACTGAACATTTTGTAATGGGGATTTATACAATTGAACACGACTTATTACATAGGGCGTAAATCCCATTAGAAATGGTACAGGTGCCTCAAGGGAGCACAATTGGCTAGCACTTACAGAGCACCTGATAATAACCCTAACCGTTTGTGTTTTGCTGGGTTCGATTTTTACGTTTTCAAAGTCATGTTTTGTATACTATGGTTCACCGTTCCGTTGTTGTCTTTTGAATACCATATGGTCTGTTTTAGTTAGACTGATAGTTTTTGTTTCCTACAAAATAAAGTATTTCTTTAAAAAAAACTAAATTCATTTCAGTAACACGAGAAACATGATTTATCTATTGGTACTTGTGTTAATTCCTTACGATGTCTTAAGTTTAACGTGCCTAACTACTGGATTCAAAAAAGATTTTGACGATTCAAGGAAAGCTCTCAATGCTTTAAAATCATATCTTGATACAACTGTTAATACTTTGGAAACCGATGTACAAAAAACAGTAGCTACGTTAAAAGGTCATATCAAGAATGTGGATGGGAAGATTAAAACTCTAGACAACGATTTACAAATGTTAGAAAGTGATTTTAAGGGTAGGTTCTTTCACTACTTATTTATACTATTTCTGTAGGTAAATATGTGATAACTAATGTCAGACATCGTTGATCTTTTTTGTTGTGTATGGCATTAAAAACACATGTTTTTTGCTTTTTTGTCTAAATAACAACTGCACTGTTATTTTTCTCGAAAACTGAACTGTTATCTATAGCATTATAAAATAAGGATTTTTTTCTTTTTGCAACACCAAATTAAACCAAACAAAAACAAAGTACTACAGGTTTTTTTGTCTCTATTAACCGAATGTGTACTGCTTCGAGATTATTTTGGAAAAATCAATAGATTTCCTTCATGTATTTGTAAACGACTTTCTGTCACCAACTGCATGATTTCACATTCTTTCTGTATGAATGTTTGGTCCTTTTTTTACTGGAACTGCACATCATAGCTACTAGAAATTTAGGTTCATGTATCGAAAATACTATACCTTGTGCGAATCATTTAAATTCAAATTTATCGGTTACCCACTGATGGCTAAATATTATTTTTTCGTACCCTTTTTTTCATCAGGATATACAAATTAAAGCTTTCCGAGTCAGCTTTCATGTGAGCATGCTATATTATTTGATACCGTTGTATAAACTTATATACCAACTTGGAGTTATTTTGTTTCAGAACGTTAGGTCAATCTATTGAAGAATTAACCTGGACGATACAAAGTTTAAATTTGTACATTATTTTTGTTTGAAAGCTATCGAGTGGTTTTTCCAATTGATGGTTTACTGTTTAATTTTCAAAACATTATCGTTAACGCACATATTAACTTCCGAAACAAATAATGTGAAATCATACCTTGACCTATGTCTATTCGTTTTTCCTGATAAATGTGCATGTATCTTGATTTCTGCTCTCTTCGTGCTAGTTTCGATTTGTTTACATCTTTATATACATTTAATTCTATCTAATTATCCATTGATCCAATTTTCGTATTTTCTATATAATTACACCTTATGTAAGAATCCGGGGTTTTGATTGGTTAATAGCCAGTGTATTTTTCACCAATTTACTGTTATCAAATAAATATCGTTCATTTTTAACGCCGCCGGGGTATTTGCTAAAAGGATATGCCTTTTTTACCGTCTCTGCCGTGGTATTTGCCAAAAAATACTCTATCCGACTGGACGCTTGTAACGTCACGATCATCAATGCGTTTTAGTACATTAACATTCGGTGTAATTAAACAGATATATCATGTTATTGAGGGGTATTTGCGAAAAATACCAGTCTTGAGAATGAATTTCCCTCGCCTTACGGCTCGTGAAATTTAACATTCTCTCGACTGGTATTTTTCGCAAATACCCCTCCTTAACATGATATATCTGTTCAGAATAACAATCTAATACTGACATTCCTCGGTGTGTTACACCTCATGAAAAACCTTAAAATATACATTGTCTATAACATAATTTATATTCTATATATAGCTAATTGGCCAGCTCAAACGATTATAGATTATTTCATAAATAAAAACAACACATAAAAAGAATAAGTGTGCCTACATGTGTAGCACCTTTTAATATCATCACAATTCTTCAAACTTAAGCCTTTTACTATAAATTCAGGGAACACTACCAGTTAAATCATCTAAAAGAATATTAAGTAACACAATCAAACTATATTTAAAAAAGCGAATATATATAGAGATTAATACATGGCCTTTTCCATATCAGCCTGGGTATCATTCCGAGACCCCCATATCAGCCCGAGACGGAGTCGAGGTGCTGATATGGGTCGAGGGATGATACCGAGGCTGATATGGAAAAGGCCAAGTATTAATCGCTTTATCATATACTTCCGACAATAGTTTTATGTAAGGCAAATAAACAATTGCAATAACCAAAACAGTCAAAAACTTTATAAAGAAGTTAAATTATGAATCAAATATACTATAATTGTCCAACAACAGCATCACTACCTCCATATATATGTATGGTAACATTTCCTATAGAGGCATTTTGAAACACTGAAAATTTGGAAGAGTTTTATGATCATTATTACTCCAGGTTTGTTGTACTATAAAATGATTCATCATTGTCAATGGCATTCCCCACAAAAGATCCCGTAAATTTTGACGTCGTCATAAAAAATCTCTGACGTCACAATGGAAAAGTAAACAACCGATACCGGAAACACCGGAAGTAACTTGCACGAGAGGCACTATTATAGGTTTTGTGCACGAGATGCACCTGATATGGGTTATCAGCCCGGATGGGAAATTATGGCTTGTGTACTTCCGCTGATTACACATATGCAAAAGCTATCATATCAATGCTAAGTATATGATAAATTAATATAATGTAATGTTTGCATATATTTACAGTATTAAACAATAACCAACTCATAAAAGGGTTGGTTGGGTGGGTAAACATTATAACTAACTGTTGCTTCGTCATCTATAGACAAACTTCGAATAACTTTATTTTCTGAAACGAAACCCTTAAATTATACTTATGCATGCTTCTCACGAATCTCATGAGCGCATATACCCGTAACATCGGCACCTCGATTAATTCAATGTTAATATGAGAATCAAAATGTATGAATATCATATCTCTTTTGGGATACCTCATTTTGTCTACTGATATAAAAAAAACAAAGAGACAACTTTTGTCCATACCTAGTAATCTAATTCTTCCTCACGATGTTTAACTGTTCCAGTTGCTTAGACTTACTATGTTACTTACTTTTGTAGCTGCTTGCTTCAATAAGTAGAAATATATAATAACATCTATTATAAAAGATTTAAAAACAATCACAAGACGTTGAGATATATGCATGACGAAATATACCTTTTTCATTGACATTACATAAGAAAATAACTATTTAGAAATACATTAGCTGTTCCGAATCGTTATTAACCTATTATGATTTGTTCGTGGCCATTATAATTTTTTATCAAAGAGCACGCTTTATGTTTTTATCCAGTGTTTTTTATGACATTTTAGATCTATTTCATAAGACGTTTAATTGGTATAAAATACTTTTTTATAATTTAATAGAGTATGATTAAGATCGAAATAGAAATTGTGTTTTTGAAATCAATCAGACAAAGTTTCAAAATGTAAAAGGTATCAGATTAATGAAATTGTATAATGTCTACAATTTTACTTCTTTCATTTACCAAAAAGCAAGACAGTGGCAGAAATACAATGGACATTGCTATTACTTCGGAACCGACATTTCCGACTGGTTTACATCAGAGGTAACCTATATTTAGAATTTGTTTTTTTGAAAATATAACGTAATTCACTAAAGTTCAGGTCACACATGCATTTTGGGTACTTGTACAACCGTTTTAAACAGCATTGAAGGACATATAAGAAATTACATATCATAACTTTTCCTCGTGAATATCAATTAATATTTGAAATGGACAGTATACAATTGGGAAGCTAAAATTATCTCTGTTGTCGTAAAGTTTTGTTTTCAACCGACCAGCATTATCAATTTCTAGATGTAAGTCAAGATATGAGGCAGACTCAAATCTCTCATCAGTGACGCTAGAATAAAAAAAAATGTTAAATTTACTGTTACGAAATTTTCGCGCTTAGCGATGTTAAGACGTTGTGATGTTTGTATTATCTTTCATTTTTGCTGGAAGGCTTTTTACGTGTGACTTTTTGTGTTTCTTTGGTACATTTGACGTGGTTCTGTACTTTTAAACATCCCGCCATTATGTTATTGAACTATAAGAATGTCATTATGTAATTGTTCAGTCATAATGCCATTATGATATTGTTCTTTTATAAAGCCATCATGGTATTGTTCTATTAATAATTTGAAAATACTTTGAATGACAAAATTAGTTTGTATATCTTACCGTGTGACGTTTACATTCTGACAAAATTCACGTGATTCTACACCAGAGCTGATGTGAACCTAGCCTTTCAGTCACAGGACCTCAAATATTTCAACCTTTTATGGGTTGATTTGAAATACAAAAATAAGTAAGCAATGAAAGTGGTTGTTAAATTTGATATATTGTTAGGTACCACCTTAATGAGTAATTGTACATTTTATAGCAGATATGTGTATTTAACCTTCAATTCACTAGCTTACTCAGATTAAACAAGTTGTGTTTACAGTTAGTAGCAGAAATTGAACATGGACTTTGGTTTGTTATGTCATTTTTTTATTATTCGTAGAGAAAATGCAGAGAAATCGGTGGATATATTGTAAAAATTGATGACAGTTCCGAAAACAGCTGGGTAAAATCAAAAAGACCAAAAAGTAAATATTTGAATTAATAATTAATAATTCAATCCAATCTGTCATCTCTGCCGTTTTCGGATATGGCCCATGAGACATATCAGAAATAGGGGGCGATGAGAGATCGGTTTGTAATTGTATTGAGGATTTTTGACCGTGTAGGGCAAGTAACATTTCCATCTTTCACAATAAATTTTTTTAAGACTGCACATATATGAGTATACAATTCCATAAAAACAATATGCAATCAGCGTCGCAAATACAGAAGACTATTTATTTTTTTAATTGAAGCATTTGTCCTATTTTTAAAAAGTAATGCCACAAAACATACATATTTAGGCTTAAACATAAATCTTTTTCCATTTTTACTTTTATTCATGCATATACCCTAAGCAAATTTACACACCGTTCATTACATACGGTATCAAGGCATACATTGAGGGTTCTTAAAACAAGATTGTTTTGTTGCAAATTTACAATAATAACAATATTTTATTTTATATAACAGAAAACATTGCTTACTGGATAGGACTGACAGATCTTAAAGAAGGCCAGTTTCGCTGTAGTTATGACCAGTCCCTTATGACATACAAAAACTGGTATCCATCAGGTGGCTGGGGTTCAAAAGGTCAAGGCTCAGATTGTGTTTTATTAAGCAGAGATGCAAATCCTTACTGGTTGGACTTCAGTTGTACTCGTACATTTTACTACATATGTGAGAGTGATTTTTGTTAGTCATTATATTCATATGGAAATAATTCCGCAAAAAAACTTTTATATTCGAATGCAAAACTGAATTGTAACTAGTATTATTGTTTACTATAATTCTTGAAATTGAAAATGAATTCGTTAAAACTGTTTCTCCTTTAGATGATATTTACCCGTTAAACTTGGTAACAGATATCTATAAAAGAGGGACGAAAGATACCAAAGGGACAGTCAACTTATCACTTACAATTGTATATATCATTAATTCATAAAAAATGCAAGATCATTGAATATGAATTGGTTTGACGTTCGGTCATCTTTAATATGAATAACCCTTTAATGATAAATTTATTTTACATGTTTCTAGTTCAGAGGAAACTACTCCAAATTCGAAGAATGAAGAAAAAAAATAAAAATTTGTTTCAAAATAACTTTTTTGACTTTTATTATGAGAAAAATATATATAGCGAACAGAACATACAATCAGAGCAATCAAATGTTGATTTTCAATTTTTTTAGTCTCGATTAAATGAACAACTTTGACAAACAATGAATGTGTCACCCGCCCAGTAGTAAGCACTTCGGCGTTGACATGAGTATCAATTCATATGGTCATTCCTAAAGATATCCTGTTTATAAACTTTGAATTTTTCGAGAAAAAAAATATTGGATTTTCTTATCCCAGGCACATATTACCTTAGCCGTATTTCGCACAATCTTTTGGTATTTTGGGTTCTCAATGCTCTTCAACTTTTCACTTGTTTGGTTTCATAACTATTTTGATATGAGCGTCACTGATGATTCATATGTAGAGGAAACGTGCGTCTGGCGTATTAATTATAATCCTGGTTTCTCTAATAACTATTAGTATCTCAAAATTTTAGATTCAGTGACAAGAGGATTATTATCATTTAAAGACCAGTATAAAATATCGTCTGTATATCTTAATCGAGAATAAAGTTATATAAATCGTATGGGGTTTTGCTAGGAATAAAGACTACCATATTATTTGCTATAGTAACGTTTATTACGTTGTGATTATAATTGTATCTTGAAATACGTCAAATTAAATTGATTCGCAGGGAATACTGTACACATGTTTAACGCCTTCTGGTGATACAGTACAGTATAAACTTATGTAACGAATGACTACAAAACGTTATTTGTCGGGTTTCATTTTTAAAAAATACAGTCTCAATTTACTTTTAAAACAAAATCCATGAGACCCATATAACTGACCAAAGACAATTTCTTATTGACCCGAGACTAACTTTCCCATATGAACAATTAAGTGCATGTCAGTGTCTTTTATAAACATTACCCGCAATGCAAAATTATTTAGTTCAAGTGTTAAAAATGTTGTAAAAATGAGGCAGAAGATACCAAAATTCACAAGAGAAAGTAAAAGTCACTATGCAAAAACGAAAGACGGTGAAAAGACAAACAAGTTTAAAAACCTTGCATTAAAAACTAACTGTCCTTTTTCGGGATTTTATAAATTGGCTTGCTAAATAGTGATCTCGATGAAATCTGAGCACCGCAGTTCATGTGGTAGTCACATGCAGTACACGCTGTAGATGATATCATGCTTTTATATAGCTTTTGTGTCGAGAAAGGTGCTGATGATTTTATTTCTTATTTACTTTTCCATTTCAACAATTCAACAAATTAAATTAACTTAATTTCAAACAGCTGACATTTGTGTCTTTTCTTTTCAAATAAAAAAAACCTGATATAAACTTACAGGGTGTCATTTTCGCACTGCAAGTTATTTAATTAAAATTTAATCATTCTCTGAACCTTCTTTATTGGGAGAAACTGATATCAACGTCAATACACCAAAGCTAAACATAATAAGAAAGAAACAGTAATATCAAACTAGGACTTCGTCGGCTGTTAAAATATACGAAATACAACAAATAATTATCGAAGGTATGTATATAATCCAGGGAAAATCAAATTGTTTACCCCGACTCTGTTAATTGAATCCTATAATGTGTCCAATTGCGTTTTGATTTGTAACCTAGACAAAATTTTAAATAAAGGCTACGTTAGTATAAAGTAAAATCACAAAAATATTGAACTCCGTGGAAAATTCAAAAAAGGAAAGTCCTTTATCAAATAGCAAAATCTAAAGTTAAAACACATAAAACGAATGGATAACAACATAGTCTACGTAGATTTGCAACCAAAATACAACCAGAATAAAAGACACATGTAACAGACACTTTCAATGAAGATGTCCACATTATATCAAAAACAGCAAATGCGATTGAATGTCCAGAACAGGACACGAGGGTTATACATGAAAAATGCAGCAAACCAAAAAAACAAGCACCCAAAAGATATTTACAATACAACATACAGTCTTCAAAAATACATATGAAATATTAACCACTGGACGTAAAGCAACTACCGATCAATCAATTAACACAAAATGCACATGTGTCTATACAATCATGTTAAGCTTTATGTCGTTTAGAGTCTGTAAAAATTGTGAAAACATCAAACTTCATTTTTTTGCAATCCACATTAATGATGCAAATGACACTTTTAACTTTAAGTTACGATATGAGAACATACCTGAAGATCGTCTAGACTTTGGACAGTCACTTCTATATGTTTAGTTGTTGAACAGTGTTTATTTTTTTATAACAAACCTCACTTATTCTTTTTGTCGACGATCAAAAAGTACATTGACATTATTAAACCCGATAAAAAAAAGATGTGCAAAATTGATGTCCAATGTAACATCAAAGTTATTTATTTATCTATACCCGAAAATGTACACATTTTCTATCCTGTATTTAAACACTTTTCACTCATATAACAATTATTTTTAACGAGTATGCAAATTACAGAAATACAATTTGTTTCATTTAATTATATATAAGTAAGACACATGTACTTTGTACGACAATCTGATACCAAAAATCTATGCATGAAAACAACTACTACAGTGATGCAAACGATTTGGTGTCGAAGAGTTTGTTGTCAAACTCGTTTATTACTCTAAATTAATTACGGTTTTTTTTTTTAATATTCTTAACCAAATTGTAGGTGACATCATGATACAATATTGTAGGCCTCAGTATTCTAGTGTTATAAATAGTTGAACTACTGTATCACTAGCATGTCAACACTGAGGTTACGAATTTCAAATCCCGCACGTGACAGAAGATATAGACTCTAATCCTAATTCAATGGTTTTTCTTTCAAAGGTCTCTGTTTCTTTTCATCTTCATCCATCAATAAAAAGATACCACAATTAAATAGCATAATAATGAATCAATCGTTTAATGCATTGTATTTTCAAAAATAAATTTCTGTAAACATAGAACTGGTCAATGAGCTTGCCTTCTCACTACAGGTTTGATAACATTCACTTTGTAGTTTGAAGTCAAAAATGTAAACCAAGTACATGAATTTAAAAACAAATGATAATATCTGTGTAAAGTACACAAGTTAGGACAATTAATTATAGATGGACCCTAAAAGAACTAATAATAGGCGCACCAAATGTAATAACTGGATAAATTAAATGATTTGTCCAGATGAATGATACTCTGATAATAGATTGGAATACAGTTGGCAATTAAAGTTAAATGCGTGGTTTTAAATTCTGATATTCCTAATTAAACAAATTTCTTAAAAGCAAACAGAGCATTCCTTTAAGTTATTAAATGGATCAGTCAAGATCAACTCTTTAAAATATTAAAAGATGTTACAATGAATTGTTTGACCGTATTGGAGTATATGTGTCACAGATGACCACGAATATGTCCAACTTGTCCAAATACAAAATGCGAAACATCAAAAACGTTTCACTTGCCATTAGCATAACGCTTGGTTTCACTGGCAGATTAAAAACTGCTCACATTTCCAAACCTTACACTATGTTTTGATCGGGTCCTATTGCTCAATCTGTAAATGTTTGTTTAGTGTTTGATGTTGTATCTCTTCGTCATTTTTCTTTTTGATATTATGGGTTTTTCTTCCATTTATGGTTTTAATTGGTCTCTTTGTATCATCTTTCTATTTTTTTTTAATCTTTTAGGACATCCGTTTGATATAGAGTTTCCACTCGATTAGCATATAACCATGAATTGCATACCTTTATAGTTTGCACACATATCTGTTATACTCTGTACCTGTATGAATAATCCGGTTGACTTCGAAACATTTTCAAATATTTCGATAAAAGTGTCGACGTCATGTTGGAATATGAAATAACAAATTGAAATAGATTTTTCTGATATGGTCGCATAAACATTCACGCTGTCAATATTTGACAATATAAACAAAAGTAAAATCATCAAACGAATGGAACACAACTGTCATATTCCTTACTTAGTACTTTAAATGGAATTTGATGTGACTCTCATACAAGTGAGAGGTTAAGCTAGCTATACAACAAAGTTCAATGCACCATTTTCAATATAAGAAAATGCCTGTATCAAAGCAGGAATCTGACGGTTGTTATTCATTCGTTTGATATGTTTGAGCTTTTGATTTTGCCATTTGATTAGGGACTTTCCGTTTTGAATTTTCCTTGGAGTTCAGTGTTTTTGTGATTTTTCTTTTTTAATGGAACCCAATCAGAAAAGTAAGGATTGTTAGTGGAAAGAACAAACACAATATACTAGTATCTGAATATGAAATTAAATAACCTGGCTTCTTTGATCTTCTTGCTTTTGACAAATGTCTGAAGGACCCCCGATTCATATAAAGCTAAGAAAAGGTCGAGGAAGAGGGGAATTTGATTTTACTTTTGACCTTCAGTGCCCTCTATTTATTCAAAAGCCAATATTAACATGAAGTTTATAGTTAAACTAATCAGTCGAAAAAAAATATGAGAACGCCATACCCTGCGAAAAAAAACCCGACAAAACGACAAACATCAGTGAACAGAACACATAACTAAATACTGAGCAACACGAACCCCAACAAAACTAAGGATGATCACAAGTGCTCTGGAAAGATAAACTGATCCTGCTCTACGTCTGACACTCGTAGTTTGGCTTATGTAATTACACACCCGATGATAAGTCTTATAGGTAGTATTTGGTTTGAAGGATAGAAAATATATATGATTTGTTTCCTTTCTTAAGTCACGAGAATGTGATTTCCAAAAAACATTTTGTTTTGATTTAATTTTGAGATTATTTATGTAGGTAGCAGTGTTTCATATTGTGTGTGTTGAGTGATTATTTTTTAATGGATTATGTAATCAAAAATTCTTGAAAATTGTTTTTAAAAAGAAGTCAAAATATTCGTTTCAATCGAAAATAAGAAAAAGAATAAAGAACTAAAATTAGTTATATCCAGTGTAAAAAAAATGCTCTAGCTCCTGAAACAAAAATATGTCCGTTCCACAAAAGATGAACTAATGGTAGTCAGTGCCTTAAAAGACGATTCTTCAACTCAAGTTTGATCTGCTTAACCTGTATATGATGAACAAAGTTTCCAAATGACCTCGACTATTGAATAGACAAATGAAGGTAACAAACAATCTTTTCCATTCAATTTTTTCGTAAAGTAATGTATTACACAATATATAGAGTAAAATACATATTTTATAAAATGAGCTTGAGTTTGGTATCAACCATCCGTACGAAACTCCTCCCAAAAAAGTAAATCCTTTGAGTATTTTCAGTAAGTAAATTCATTGTACTTTTTTTTTTATCAAAAAGGCTGTGTGTATTTCCAAACTCAAACATGACAAACAGAGTTTTGATTTGCCTTTGATTCAAAATCTATGTATTCCTTTGAAAATATTTCCGAAGATAGTAGATGGAATATTGTTTTTTTTTTTTGTGTTGTGATTTTTTAAGTATGATTTGGGAGGAATAGAATTTGACCCCAACATATGGGTCAAGATATCGTTCTAAAACAAATGGTTTAAAAAAGTTTAATTATCATCTATGATCTTTTTATAGACCGGCTTGCATAAGTGAAAATCTAACTGATATAATGAGGCGGTCAGTCGGCCGGATGTACGGTCAGTCGGTCGGCCGGGTGTCTATCAATACTAGTGTCAACTGGCTGAACGATACTTGTTTTGAACTAATATCGATAATCGTTTGTGAATTTCGATGCTAATTTATTGCTGGTATGTACGTTTTTGGAATATGAATCTAAACAGGGGTTTAGGATTATCTGCACCTTCCTTTGAAAAGTTTGACAGTGCAAGAAAAAAGTAAATCTTGATTTTTTAGAACTTAACGAATGCATGGTTTGAAAACAATCGTGTCTTCCTTGCTTTTTTTAAACACTGTTTTTCATTGTAGATGATTGCAACCTCTGTACCTTCCTGTGGTGTATGTGAATATCGACAAATCTTCAAAGCAGCATCCATTTGGTGTTCAGAATGCGATGAAGGTCTCTGTCTAGACTGTAAGGAACATCATGGGATTTCCAAGGCAACACGAAAGCACGATATTGTACCGATATCAAACTTTCAAAAACTGCCTGATTACATTACAAATATAAAGCAGATATGTAGTACACACGATGAAAAATATTAAATATTCTGTAATGAACATGCATGCACTTGTTGTACTAAATGCAAAGTTGAAACGCACAACAAATGTCATAATATTGTCAATCTAGATGATGTTGTCAAAAACACAAAGACATCTAACGCTTTTCTGGAAATTCACGAAACATTACACGAGGTTGCTGAGAACATCAAACGGATCCGTCAAGATAACAATTGCAATTTGAAAACGTTATCCGAGAACAGAAATCAGATAGAATGCGAAATTCAACAGGTTCGATTGAATATTAACCAACATCTCGATAAATTGCAAGAGAACATCATAGGGGAATTGCATGAGATGGAAAAAAGAGAGAAAACAAAAATAAACCAGGTAATCCAAGCTTTAGATGAGCATGAAAGTAAAATTGACGAGCACGAAAAGAACATCGCATACATTACACAATATACATCAGATCTACAGACCTTCCTAGCTCTAAAACAACTTGAAGCCAATATTGATGAAAAATGTCAATTCATTGATTCACTTAGTGAAGTTGATACACTTAATCGTTTAGAGATCAAGTGAAACATTAATACATTACTGAAAGACATTACAAATACTGTTCCTCTGTTTGGAAAAAAATACAAATTGACAACTCCAGTTCTTTTATTGTTATTGCAAAGAAAAAGCGAAAACAAGCTCAACTGGTAGTGCACCTGTGTCCATTGAGAATATACAAGCAAAATTACAACATACTATAAACACTGAATCGCCTGCAAAAGGATTTTGGCTATTGCCTAATGGTAGAATGGTATTCTGCTACCCTATAATAAACCAAGTTTCGATAGTTAGACACGATGGGTCGGTTGATTTCTCTTTGACTGTAACTGCACCACATGGTGTAGCATACAATATTGAAGATGACACTATATCGATATCATCATGTTGGGGGTAGCAGGGGCAAGAAAGTAACAATAATTGATCTAACGAAACGAAAGGTAAAGAAAACTATTTCTCCTGGTGGGCAAACCATTGACATAGCAGCAACCTATAAATCATTGATTTAACAAATATACAAGAAAGCAATTCGAGCCATGGATCTTACTAACGATGCAACACGTGATATAACTACTGAGAACATGGACTTGGCAATCAACATAACAATATATGGTTACAAACTTTATTATTCCAGTTATATATGTATCACACAGTGGTGTGTTGCGATTTGAATGGCAGAAATCAATGGTCATTTGTAAATGAAAATATTTTAAAGTTTCCGTATGGTATATCAGCTGACAATGATGGAAATGTGTATGTTGTAGGATATGGAAATAAAATTGTCGTAGGTATCTCACCTGATTGACAAAAACAAAAGGAACTCATATCTTTAAGAGATGGCTTAACATCCCCATTTGCAATTAATTTTGGGCTTGAAACTAACCATTTATTAGTTGCAACTGAAAATTATAAAGCATATATGTACAAGGTATACAATAATTAAGTAGATAAACTGATCACAGAAAGCTCAGCTATTAAGTAAATTTAATGAAAATGTATAAAAAAAATCCTTCAGAAGCAATCTAAAATATATAATACATTTAACCAAAAACATTATTCAGAACACAATGGAATAACACATATATAAGGACGTCCTTAATTGTTCATAAATTAGTTTTTGTTTTTTTTTCATTTTGTATTTAGAGTGATTACTTAGAGTAATTTGTTAATTTAAACATCTGCAACAATAACAAAAGGGATTGTACATAAGATATTACATCATCAGAGAGGTCATATCAAAAGTATTAAGTTGCCATTAGTTTGCCAAAGACCAATCTAAGTAGTCTTACTCACATTGATTTATGATATTTTTAAGTGTATCTGAATTATGAATATATCAAAAACTTTTCACACAATAATGTGTCAATTTCGGGGTTTAGTTTTGAGAACTTATGATTAAAAGAAGGCGCGAGGTCACGTAAAAGTCGTATGGTTTATACAACGAGTGCTTGATTGGTTTACCTATCAAAACAATTAAATCATTGTGGTGACGTCAGCCTATTCATTTACCGTGGATTCTTTTTCTAGAATCTACGCTTCCTAAATCCGTCGCTGAAATGGACTCACCAGATTATATTCTATTGTTTCCTTTGTGTGTCTAATTTCATTAAGGTTGAATTGACTAATTTACTGATTTCTGTTCACAAATGGAATTATTTAAAAAACTTACCTTTAATTTTTGTAATTTCTGTATGCCTTCACTGGGAATCGAACCCGTCCATGAATTCTGTTAAATGTTACTGACTTCAACATATCGATGAAACCTCTGGGCTACCAATTGGTTACGATTTATATGTTTATTTTATATATAAAAATGATTAAATGATATACATTGGTTCAACATACACACAGGGCTTGTACATTTATATATTAATAATAGGCAAACGTACAATATAAGTTGGTAGCCACTAGGATTCATGGTTAAGATTAATGAGGTAAAGTTTAGGTCTTGTCTGTTTAGGTTCGAATCCCTGAATTATCTTTGTTGTCAATAATCTCTGGTTTTCCAGTTTTTGTTCTTGTTTTGTATGTTATTGTGGATATTTTGTGTAATAAAAGCGAGTTTAGTCGTTTATAATCGAAAAAATGTTGGCTATTCCACGTCCACTTGTTTTTCTGTCCATCTGATGAGTTAAGCCTGTTTCAACTGATTTTTATAGTTCGTTCTTATGTTGTACTGTTATACCACTGTCCCAGGTTAAGGGGGTTGGGATCCCGCTTACATTTTTAACCCCGCCACATTCTGTATGTATGTGCCTGTCCGAAGTCAGAAGCATAGCTGTAATTCAGTGGGTTTTTTGTTAAATGTTTACATAAATAAGCTATTAGTTTTCTCGTTTGAATTGTTTTACATTGTCATTTCGGGGCCTTTTATAGCTGACTATGCGATATGGGCTTTGTTCGTTGTTAAAGGCCGTACGGTGACCTATAGTTGTTAATTTCTGTGTTATTTTGGTCTCATAATAAGAGTTGTCTCATTGACAATCATACGACATCTTCTTTTTTTATATTCCACATGTTTGAAATAAAAATGAATACATTATTTTTGTCCATTATTGTTTTATAAATTAATATAATATGATTTCATCTGTTTTACTACATAATTTTACAAATGTTAATTCGCAAATTCCTATGTTAGAAAATCGTTATGTGCCTAGAATTAGGCTTCGTGTTAAAAAATTTCGGAAACACACTTATTATATGCACTATATGTATCTTTTTCAATTTTCAATTTTAATAGAAATGAGTCCGAATAGAACTTATTTTGTATAAACAGATAATATTCAGATGCCTGATAATATGAAGATCTTAAAGGGCAGACGTGTTGTGTAATAATGTATTTGTATTTTTAAACATTTATTTGTGATATTTAATTGTAATGGATCGTTTGGCACGATAACATGGTTATTTGAACTCACTTACAATACCTTCTAATTAAGAATAGGCGTTAATTTTGACAAGACATTAACACAATAGTTTAAGTTATAGATACAATGGATAAACGTTGATTCATGTAAAACAAACCATTCGCCCTCCGGGCTCATGGTTTCTTTTTCAAGAATCAACGCTTATCCATTGTATCTATATCACAGAAATGACAGCTTTTGTCGAAAAAGATTGGATGTGTTATATATAGATTCCTACATTGATACCAGTGGATAATCATAATTATCCAATCGAGATAGTTTAACTGCCAATTTTAAAGTCCGAGCAACGGAGATTACTTTGAAATTTATAATTTAACTATCGAGATTGGAAAAATCCGAAAATCCACGAGTTACCATGTCAGAATCTGTTTCTTTAATGATTAAAAAATAAATTTCCATTTGTTTTGTTAAACGAAAATCACCTTCGAGTGCTTTCCCCATTCAACAAAGTTGTCAATTTCATTCACAACTATGCCTGTTAGCATATTTTGATTAATCAAGTGAACTGATAAAGGTTATGACTTTTAAACTCATCCAATCATGTTTTGAGATTACCAGCAACCACACATTGATTTATTGAGTTTATACCATGGGTTTGGAACGAGTTGAATTGGCAAAGAACAGATGGGTCAATATTTTAACTGCATAACAAATATTGATAAGGCTACATGTTCTTTAAACTCAAACAAAGGAAACTGTAAATGATGTAATAGCTCACCATTGATGTTGTAAGAGGAGCAACTGACAGTTATTAGATGCATATTATAAACAATACGCCTGTTTGTACATGGTGTCAAGAAAACACAAATGTTAACAAATCATAATACAACACATAATGTAGCATTTAACAACTGGTATTCCTACATATTCTTGAATATCATTAACAAATCTGTCCTTTTATCTTTTGGTATCAACATCAAAGAAAACGAAGAAAATTTACCGCCTTTATACTGGATACCAAATATTAGATCACAATCTCTGAAATTTTGCAGCAACATTAAGACTTGATTTTTCTACGCTTTACACTACTATTCCCCATGCTCAATTGAAAGATCAACTTCACCATCCCATTAAACAGAGCTTTTTCCATAAAAAATGGGAATCGTAATTACAAATGTCTTTTTTTGGGTGAAAAACCATAATGATTCTACCAGAAAATATACTGAAGATGATATTATGAAAATGCTGGACTTTTTGATCAACAATATATTTGTTGAGTTTTCGGGATTGATATTTCAACAAACAGTCGGTATTCCAATGAGTACTAATTGTGCACCCTCATTGGCCGATTTGTTTTTGTACTCGTATAAAGCAGAATTCATTCAGTGCCTTGTAAAAGACAAACAAAAGCACCTTGCAAAATTCTTTTATTTACTTTCAGATATATTAATGATGTCCCATCACTGAATAACCCATATTGTAGCCAGTACTTACATCTCATATATCCCAGTGAACTTGAAATTAAGGATACTACTTATACTATAAGGACTGCTTCATACCTTGATATCTTCCTCAATATTGACACAGATGAACGACTTCACACTCAAATCTATGACATACGGGACGATTTCAACTTCCCATTTATCAATTTTCCATTTCTTAGCAGTAACACATCCTCTGTCCCATTGTATATATATGGTGTTTACATATCTCAGTTCATTTGGATGATTTCAGTGTAAAGCAACTATGTGCACAGGATTTATTTGTTCTGCACAGTTGTATTTGGAAGAATGGCTGACATAGTTAGTTGCACATTTATTAACACAATTCAATATTAATATTCTTGTAATTGTTATAAAATACATCAAATAACATAATAAGAAACCTAATCATGATTTACATCTAATTTTTAGATTATTAACCTGTGACATTACTTTGTGTGGCGTTGATACATTCTTGTGACAGACACTCAGTTCGTTATTCTATTAAGCTGTTTTGGGGTACCGTACTAAATAAATTTTAGTTATTTGTTGTTATTCTGTGCTTAACATGTCAAAATAATTTTGGATGTAACGTGTCTTCTGATTGGCTGACGTTGTTTTGTTTATCAGCTCATAGACATAATTTAGTCATGTGACAGTGACGTCATCAACGTTTTTTCATGGTTTACTCCGGTTTAAAATAGAATTTATAATTAAATTATAAGAAATAACTGTAGTATTTTTTCTGTCTATTCGAAATAACATACAAATGTGGTGCACACTTTAAAATAACCCACTATGCGGGTTATTCAGTGTGTACCACATTTTTTATGTTATTTCTTTATAAACAGAAAAAAAATGTACAGTCATTCCTTAAATGAACTATCATATTATTCATTTATGTATCTTTCTGTCTTGGGTGTTCTTGCATTTAGTTGTACTGTATTCCCGTCGTGTAATGTTGGCATTTCAGCGGTAAATTTAACATTAACAATGTTTGGCAAACCACAAAACCAGGTTAAACCCAACAGTTGTTCGTTTCTATGTATGTTGCATTGTCGATTGGTTTTTTTTTTTGCTGCACTTCAACATGTTCAGTGTTCCGTTGTTTCGTTGTTTCCTCTTATAGTTGATGTGTTTTCCTCGGTTTTAGTTGGTAACCCGGATTTGTTTTCTTTCAATCGATTTATGACTTTTGAACAGCGGTATACTACTGTTGATTTTATTTATTGTATATTCTTCGTGCACAATTATTTGAAACTAAATCAAAGCTCAAATTCACGCATTACGTCAGGAAGTTTTATTAAATACTGACTCCTGTTCATTGTATAAAGTCATTACTTGTTGTAATTTCAAGAAATTTAAAAGCAAAAGTCCTAATGATGTTCATGTAGTAAAGTTTTCCTGAAATGCTGTAAATCATAAGTTATTAAGTATTGAAATAAGTTTTAGCATCAGAAATTGATACCAGTCCGACGATTTTGTAATCAACGCTACAATTTAATCTTAAATTGGTATTATAAAAAAAAACATATTTAACAAAAATAAATGACTTTATTGGCCTTTTCAAAATGTCTATTGAGTTTATAGATTATGTATTGATGATTATTTTTTTAATGTTTATTTCCAATCTTGTGATGTAAGTGTAAGACTTGAGCCATTATTGTATCATAAATAAAAAACATAATTAATTAAAACTAAGTTTGCAAAGTCGTTATCGTGGTTATTATTTACATGGTATACTTATAATCATTGTTAGTTACAATTAAGTCATACGTATAAAGATTTAGACTGTTATATGTTTAAACAAATGACGTCAATAAGACGTTAACACAAAGCCTCAACGAAACCAGACAGAACGTATAGCCCTGTTCGATAGCAATTGGTTTACGCTCTTGTTTACATCGGATCAACCCATAACCCAACTAACTATTGTAGTAAATAGTTTACATGTATATTTCTAATCTAACAACACTTAAGATGAAATTGTGAATTCGATAAAAAAAAAAACTAAAATTGAACAAGAGCGCGGGAGATGACCAAATTATCATCAAAATGTTTGCTGCAAGTCCCATATTTTTGGATCTAATTCTAAATAAACTTTTCAACTATACTTTTGAAAGTGGAACTTTTCCTGATACTTGGGCAGATGGTATTCTTATTGGTGTTCCTAAGAGTGGAAATTGGACCGACCGAAATAACTATCGACCCATTGTTTTAGTGAGCGTCTTATCAGAACTGTTCACGTCCATCCTGGCCACTCAATTACTAGTATGGTCCGAAGACGAAGATAAACTAATCGCCATTTAATTTGGCTTTCGTCCTGGAAATTCAACTATTGATGCTATTTTTATTTAATAATTAATGGTATAATTGTACATATTCTTCAACAAAAGATTAAACTATACTGTGCTTTCGTTGACTTTCGAAAAGCGTTCGATAAATTAAGCTTGAGAATTTTGATTTATAAATTACTTCGCAATGGAGTCACCAGTAAATTTGTGACCATTATTAAATCAATTGATGAATCTGTGCGTCTCCAAGTAAGATATGGGGACTTCTTTCTGATGCCTTTGTCAATTTGTTAGGAATAAATAGTTATCAAAGGTACCAGGATTATAATTTAGTACACCAGACGCGCGTTTCGTCTACATAAGACTCACCAGTGACGCTCTTATCAAAATAGTTATAAACCAAACAAATACAAAGTTGAAGAGCATTGAGGATCCAAAATTCCAAAGAGTTGTGCCGAATACGGCTAAGGTAATCTATGCCTGGGATAAGAAAATCCTTAGTTTTAGAATAAAACAAGGCGAATCTTTATCCCTTTATTATTCCTCTATTTTGATAATGATATTATTGAAGATATAACTGTTACAGATGATGCTTATGTAGTGAACCTGAACAGTCTTCTAATTTATTTGATACTTTTTGCAGACGATACTGTCTAATTATCCAAATATTGTAGAAAATGGAATATAGAAGTTAACATTGACAAAACTAAAGTAGTTGTGTTCAGAAATGGATGGCAACCTGTAAATTATCGTTTCATTTATAATAACCAAGAACTTCAAATGGTAAATTCCTACGTTTACCTTGGAATGTTGCTACACTTCAACGGGAAATTCTTACACACACAAAAACGACTGTCCCAACAAGGATCAAGAGCTTTCTCGTCACTCTTAAACTGTTTAAAATCTACATTTCTACACAGCAACAATGTCTTCATTGCGACAGTATGGTTGGAATGGTACTGAACTATTCTTCTGAAATATGGGATTTTCACCGCGCCAATGACATAGAGATTATTCATAACAGTTTTTGTAGGTTTGTTTTAAAATTAGGTAAACGTGCTTCTATTAGTTTTCTTTGTGGCGAGCTTGGTCATCTACCTATGTATGTTTTGAGAAAAAATCAATCTTAAAGTATTGGTTACGTATTATTATATATAAACCAGCTTTTGTATATGATGTATATAAAATTTTATATGACGTTTCAAATCAAGGTAAAATTAATTGGGCATCTAATGTGCGTGATTTTTTTATTTAATCTTGGAATGAACCATATTTGGATTGACCAGAATAATATTGATATATCGTTTGATGTTATAAAGACACTCATTAAAGACCAATATCTACAAAGTGGTCAGCAGATTTATGTGACGGAGAAATTAAGTGTATATAGAAGTGTAAAGCTTGATTTTTGTTTTGACAATTATTTTACCTACATTGATAATATTAACATTCTTACAAAACTACAGGTGGTACATTGAAACTTACTGTTGAATATAACAAAGAAGAAGTGGTATGATAAACTGGGTCGCTTCTCTAGTATACCAAGAGAAATGCGTCTATGTGTATGGTGTAATATGCAATGTGTTGAGAATTAATTCCATTTTGTATTGGTATGTCTAGCATTTTTTCTGCCATGCTATTAATGTTCATGGCCTACTATTCTTAAACTATCTTGTTTGTTGAAAGCTAATTCTAGATCGCTAACAATTAAGCTTTGTAACTATTTGAAGAATGCTGGAAAGCTAGATCTGGTTATATTGGTTTGTTATGTATTATTGTAGTGTTCTCTGTTATCAGTCTTTTGCCACATTGTGTATATATTATGTATTGCCATAGCATGTTCTATATGCTTTTGCAAATAAATATTGATTCATTCAATTTCTATAAATGTTATCATTAATGTATTCAGTCTACTAAGTTCACGCCTTTCAGAATAAAAAAATCAATTTAATTTCATTCGATATTTTATCGATATAAAAATTGTTTAATTATTGTTTTTCGGTCATGTGTACGAATGAACACATTTTGCACTCATGGGTTTTAACCATACTATAACACTAAATATCCATCAAAACAGGAGAACGATGTTATTAAGGTTTATTGCTTGTGATCTATTTGATAAATTAATTAATAAATTAGACTAGCATCATTTCTTGTTATCTGTTTGTTTGATTGTTCAATAGGATATATATATTGGCTTCAAAATACATTACTTGTCTCACCTCATATCTTACAGTAAGATTCCTCAGCACTGAGTTGGTATCAAACGTTATTTCATTTTCAACTAAACGGAATTAAAAAAAAAATTGTTAAAAGTTTTGTAGAAATTGTATTTTGTCCTAGTTTCGTAGTTGTTTTCTTTTGAAACCGATATCTGACATCATTTTAAAGTAATCTTCTTTTAGACTGGTATCTGTCATAATTTTATAAAAATCTTCTTCCAAGACTGGACTTTGCAGATTTTATAGAAATCCTTTTTTATATCAATGTCTGTCATGTGTGTATAGTTACTTTCTCTACAAACTGTTTTTTTTTACAGTTTTGTAGTAATTGTCTTTGATTCCGATATCTGTCTTAGTTTCCAAAAAATAGTTTGTTCATAGGCATTTGATGATGGTTATTCAAAAAACAAGTAAAGAAAGAATAAATATCATACCTTTAGAACAATTTTGTGCCGTTAACGTAGTTTGTTTACGACCAGTATCTTTGGTATATATGCTTTAGTGCAAACATAGTAGTAACATCGATCTATTGTTTGTACGAACTCATCAAAGATTGAATACTTATAATATAATACACTAAAAGCCGTATCGTCATAAGACTCATCAGTGACATGAAAATCAAACCACTTGAAATGACAAACCAATTTCAAAGTTGAAGATCATCAAACACCAAATCATCCACCAGTAATGGGCCATTCCAGTTAATTTCTGACAGGTGGGATTGGATGGGGAGATTTTTTTTCATACCTATCAGAAAAAAAACATCATGTAAAACTACCTATCAGATCTATAAATTAAGACCTATCAGATTTAGAGTTTCTGTTCATATTGGGTGGATGGGCTTTCATGGGAAGAATTGATCTATTATAATTTTTTACTGCAAGGATTGTACCCATCAGAATTTTAAATACAATACCAGATAATCATTGATAATGCATGACACGTAACTGTCTACATTCCAAAGCACCCCTAAGATCTGAAATAGGTATTTTTTGTAACCCCTAAGATGTAATTATTTTTAATTTTTAACTGCTGCAAGACCCTCAGAAATTTTTGCGTATAAATGTACGTGTCAGATGAAAAAAGCGAAAATTTCACCCCTAAGATGTATAAATTTTACACCCCTCAGAAAGGACCATCCATCACCCTTTAGCAGATATTAACTGAAATGGCACAATGCTTAATAGGACTAGTGGTAGAAAAAAGTGTTTCGGATCAATTAATGATGATTATACATTAAATGGCCGCAACAAAGATGTTTCATATCAACATGTCAAAAATGTTTTATAGTCTGAAAAGTTAAACTCTTTAGTGTACTTGAATACAGCGTCGTGTCATGGCGTGTCGTACTATTGCGTGGAATTTTTTTCAAATGCATTCGAAATTTAAGTTGTGTTATATCACTAAATTCATTCTTCTTGTGTGAGTCACGACTACCACCCGGTGAAAACTTGGCATAAGCATCACTGTGAGTCCTTTCATGTACACTTTAACTTTCACCCTGTAGTTTTCTATTGTCAACAGCTTTTCAGAATGAACAGAAATTTAGCAAAACATATTCGAAGAAAGATAACTGTGATTTGTTTCAATTATTGATATAACAAACCATCACTTGGCATCTTACAAAACCATCAAAATTTAACTTTAAAAAAATACTACTAAGAGTACGACTGCTAGTACACAGTAGTGACAGTTGGAATGGAAAATCCAAACAACAAAATAGATTATGTACAAGGAAATAATACCATTAGGCATATCCTGTTCAGCTGTTGCTAATAATTGTATTCACCAGTTTTCAAAGCCGGTAAAGATTCCCTGATGAAAATGGTTCTATATCAGTTTGAGAATAAGGAAATAATATCTTCATTAAAAGATATTTTTTCACATCGTAATAACCGATCAACTTCAATTTCAGACAAATGATGAATTGATGTCACCAACGTAGATCAAATAAATAAGCTGCTGGTTCTTGTGACGCATTATCGACAAAAATGTAACAGCATGATAGCATTTTATACAAACACTTCATGAAAAGCGTATCGGAGTGGGTTTCAGAGCATTGTGAAAGCAACAAACGCTAAATGGCTTTTTTGTCATAAGTTTTATAAATTAAAATATGTAAGTAAAGAGACCCATATCCGATTGAAAAGAATTGGACAATACATAACTAGAAACGGAATCAGATAAGGTGCTTCTACTCCAAGAACATTGAAATCTTTATATTGTCAGTCCGAGATTGCTCTGACATCTGACGTAATCCTACATAAGAGATAGAGCAGACTTATAATTCACTGCGGGTGTATTGTTATGATATTGTAATTATTATGTTTATTTATGTTGGCCTAATTTGTGTTGTATGGCCTGATAGTTGTTTACCAAATAATCTTATAACTGTGCAGTTTAGGAATCACTGGAACAAACACAGAATGATTGGAACTTTCTAGAATGATCCTTATAAAAGATGCGTAATTTAAACTTCTACGTTATTCCAGAAACTTCCATTGTAACTTTCCAGGATTTTCCACAATGTTCCATTATAGAGTGTTCTAGAATTTTCCATGACAACACTATATATACAGACACTAAAGTTAAACTCTCATAATTAAACTTGGACATAGACATTGATAGACATTAGTATTCACAGCATTTGGATTGACACTTTTATTCTACAAACAACATCATGCTGGATTGTGACATTAGTAGTGAACGTAATATTCAAATTGGATTCCGAAAGATTTCCGGATACAGATAAAGATAACAGATTGGACTCATATTTTGAGAGTTAAGTTAACAGTAATATTTGTGTAATACCTTTTGTAAACTTTTGTATATTAAATATTGTTAAATTTTACTATTGATTTGTGTCTTTTGTTGGCTACAATTTAAAGGCGATTTCTGGCCGTAACAGAAATTGGGGGCTCGTCCGGGATCTTAAAAATATTTTATTCAAAATTTGTTTAGTATTTTTATTATAACTAGCCAACAAAATTCTACAAAATGGCATTTGATGCCGGTAAATTTTTGAAAACGCCAGACCTGGAGAGTTTTGATAATTTAAAGAAAGAGGAATTAGTGTTGCTTGCTAAAGAACTGAAATTAGTTTTTAAAGTATCTATGAGAAAACAAATTATAAAAAATTTGGTTATAGACAAATTAGTTGACGCAGAAATTTTAGGTGAAGAGGCTCTTGAACTTAAGGTCGAAAATATTGACCCCTTTAAATTAAAACAGCTTGAATTAGAACATGAACTCAAACTAAAAGAATTGGAAATGAAGGAGATGGAGAAAAGAAAAGAAGATGAATTTAAATTAAAACAAGCAGAACTGGAAATGAAGGAAAGGTTGGAAATAGAGAGAAAAGAAAAAGAAGATGAATTTAAATTAAAAGAACTGGAAATGAAGGAGAGGGAGAAAATAAAAGAAGATGTATTAAAATTAAAAGAACTTGAAATGAGAGAAAGGCTAGAGATGGAAAAACTGAAAATTGAAATGGTCAAAGAAGAAAGCAACACTAAAGTCCAGTCGAAATCAGATTATTTTGATGCAGCAAAAAATATACGTTTGGTTCCGAAATTTTGTGAAAAAACAGTTGATAAATATTTTCCACAGTTTGAGAAAATTGCTAATAATTTGAAATGGCCAATGCCGTATTGGACTACGATGCTGCAAAGTGTTTTTGAGGGTAAGGCAGCTGAAATATACTCCGCACTTCCATCAGAAAAAAGTTCTGATTATGACACTGTGAAACAGGAAATTTTGAAAGCCTATGAGCTAGTACCAGAAGCATATAGGAAGAAATTTAGATCTTATAAAAAGTTTGATTCGCAAACCTATGTGGAATTTGCTCGGGAAAAAGAAGATCTATTTGATAAATGGCTTACTTCAAAGAAAACAAAAAACAATTTTGATCAACTAAGACAATTGATGTTATTAGAAGAGTTTAAACAATGTGTTCATTCAGAATTAAAAACACATTTAGACGACAAAACTGTTGAGTCAATACATGATGCGGCTGTAATTTCAGATAATTATACTCTTTCACATAAAAGAAGTTTCAAGAGTCAAAATGTTAATACTTTCAGTGGAAATTACAAAAATCAAAGCACTGTGCGTACTGATAGTAAGCCTGTTCCACAGAATAAGAGTCAGTCCAGTTATTATATGTCTAGTCCAAAATTTGATACTTTTGAGAAGAAGTCACTGACTTGTGCTTATTGTAAGAAGATTGGTCACCTGATGGCTGATTGTTTTAGACTCCAGAAGAAGAATGAACGAGATAATAAGCCGAAGACCAGTGCTTGTACGACACCTTATATTACCAGTACATTGGAATGTCCTGCGAGTCAGGCTTTTAAGTCCAGTTTTTGTGATTATATGGAGGAATATAAACCCTTTATGTCTGATGGGTTTGTTGCTATTGTTGATGATACCACTCTTCAGCCTATTAAAATTTTACGGGACACTGGAGCTTCTCAGTCTTTATTGTTAGAAGGTGTGTTGCCTTTGTCCGAGAAGACTTCTGTTGGTGCCTCCGTTTTGTTACAAGGTGTAGAGTTGGGTTGTATAGATGTTCCTCTCCATCGTATTTATCTGAAGTCAGATTTAATAACTGGACCAGTTGTTGTAGGTGTTCGTCCTAATCTCCCTGTTGAGGGTGTTACCTTATTGCTAGGAAATGATCTAGCTAGGAACAAAGTGGTTGCTGAACCAATTGTTACCAGTGAACCGGTGGTGGATGTTAAATCACCTGAAGATGATGCTGAATTATATCCAGCTTGTGTTGTTACTAGGGCGATGGCTAGAAAACAACAAGATGAGAATTTGCAAACAGACAAATATGATTACATGGACCTTTCTGACACTTTCATAGCTGACATTGAAGGTCCTGGTAACTCAGAAAAGGCAATTATAAAACCACCTAGTGTTAACAAAAATGTTATTATGCCATGGCCAGATGTAAACAGCCATTCATTAGACCGAAAGAATTTATCTGAAGAACAACATAAAGACCCTGAGGTTCTTCAGCTCAGCCAGAGAGCTCAACCACAGGAGGAAGCAGACAAAGTGGCCGAGTGCTATTACCATCAGGACGGCATTTTAATGAGGAAGTGGAGGCCTCCTGATGCTACCCCAGAGGAGGAATGGAGAGTGGTGTACCAAGTGGTGGTGCCTAAAGTTTATAGACAAGAAATTATTGGTCTTGCCCATGACACCCCCTTGGCTGGACACTTAGGTATAAGGAAGACTTGCCTTAAGATCTTGCAGCATTTTTACTGGCCTTAACTTAGAAATGATGTTGCAGAATACTGCAAATCATGTCATACATGCCAGGTTGTTGGTAAACCTAACCAGAAAATACCACCAGCACCACTTCTGCCTATTCCAGCCTTTGACGAACCTTTCAGCAGAGTTCTAATTGACTGTGTTGGACCTTTACCAAAGACCAAGACTGGAAATGCATATTTATTGACAATCATGTGTACATCTACCCGCTTTCCTGAAGCTATTCCGCTCAGAAATATCAAGACACCTACTATCGTCAAAGCTTTGATCAAATTTTTCACATTAGTAGGACTTCCTAAGTCTATACAGTCCGACCAGGGATCAAATTTCATGTCAGGTTTATTTCAGCAAGTCGTATACCAGTTAGGGATTGCTCAGTACAGATCAAGTGCTTATCATCCAGAATCTCAAGGTGCCTTAGAACGTTTTCATCAAACATTGAAGAACATGATTAGAACTTTTTGTCTTCAATTTGACCGAGACTGGGATGATGGAGTTCACTTGCTTCTTTTTGCAGTCCGAGAGGCTGTTCAAGAATCCCTTGGATTTAGTCCCTTTGAGTTGGTATTTGGTCATACTGTAAGGGGACCGTTAAAATTGATTAAGGAAAAGTGGCTTACTGAACATACTGACTTGAATCTTTTAGACTATGTATCTAGATTTAAAGAAAAATTGTATACTGCTTGTCAAATTGCTCAGAAAAACTTAAAAAATGTACAGAACAAGATGAAAATATGGTATGATAAAGATGCCAGGGACAGAGTTTTTGAGCCTGGTGATAGCGTACTTGTATTTCTGCCTGTCCCTGGACATCCTTTACAGGCTAAATATTGTGGTCCTTATACAATAGAGAGTAAAATCAATGACTTGAATTATATTGTAAAAACTCCAGGTCGGCGCAAACAAAATAGAGTGTGTCATATTAATATGTTAAAACCATATTTTGAGCGTACTAATGTACTATGTGATAGTAAACCAGTTGCCACTTTAGGCATGGTTAAATTTGAGAACAATCATGACAAACCAGATGTAATTGAACCAACTTTTAGTTGTAAAACTATTGAAGAGACAGTTAGATTGAAAAATTCAGAAATTTTGTCAAATTTAGATTCAAAACTTGCACATCTGTCTTTTGATCGTAGAGAAGAAATAAAAACTTTGGTATTTTCTTTTAAAAATCTTTTTCCAGATGTGCCAAACAAAACCACTGCTGTTTGTCATGATGTTGATGTAGGAGATGCTTCTCCAATTAAGCAACATCCTTACAGGCTCAATCCACTCAAACTTGAAGTTATGAGAAAAGAAATTAAATATATGCTTGACAATGATATTATTGAGCCGAGTAACAGTGAATGGAGCTCTCCTTGTCTCCTTGTGCCAAAACCAGATAAAACTTTTCGTTTCGTGACTGATTTCAGAAAAGTAAATTCAGTCTCAAAATCTGATTCCTATCCGATTCCAAGGATAGACGATTGTATTGACAATATTGGTCAAGCAAAATTTGTGAGCAAATTTGATTTATTGAAAGGTTATTGGCAAGTTCCATTGACACAGAGAGCTCGTGAAATATCAGCTTTTGTTACACCAGATGGCTTATTTCAATATACTGTAATGCCATTTGGCATGAAAAGTGCTCCAGCTACATTTCAAAGAATGATCAATAATGTTATAAAAGATTTAGACTGTTGTTATGCTTATATTGATGATCTTATTGTATGTAGTGATAGCTGGGAACAGCATTTAACACATTTATATGATACTTTTGATAGATTGTCAAAATCAAATTTGACTGTTAATCTTGGTAAAAGTGAATTTTGTCAGGCCACTGTTGATTATTTAGGGCATACAGGTGGCCAAGGTCAAGTAAAACCTATTATGGCTAAAGTGGAAGCTATTTCCAAATTCCCACCTCCTACAAATAGAAAACAACTTATGAGATATTTAGGCATGATTGGATTTTACAGAAAATTTTGTTCAAATTTTGCTACTGTGGTTCAACCACTGACTCATCTTTTACGAAAAGATTCTAAATTTATCTGGAGTGAAACTTGTCAAAACGCTTTTGAAAATAGCAAATCACTTTTAATTAATAGTCCAGTTTAAACTTGCCGTTGATGCAAGCGATGTAGGAATTGGAGCTGTTTTATATCAAGAGACAGATGATAATGTTGAAAAACCTATATCATATTTTTCTAAGAAATTAGATAAACATCAGAAAAATTATTCAACTATTGAAAAAGAGTGTTTTGCAATGTTGTCAGCACTTCAACATTTTGATGTATATTTGAATCCCACTGTATATCCTATTCTTGTTTATACTGATCATAATCCTCTCACCTTCATGCATAAAATGAGAAACAAGAATCAGAGGTTGACTAGGTGGAGTTTATTGTTACAGGAATATGATGTAATTGTAAAACATATTAAGGGTAAAGATAATGTAATAGCTGATGCTTTATCTAGAGCTTATTAAATCACTTTGTATATATTATGTATTTTTGTTCATATTATTCATGATAAGTTTTTGTTACACTAAAACTTCTTTTAAGGGGGGAGGTGTTATGATATTGTAATTATTATGTTTATTTATGTTGGCCTAATTTGTGTTGTATGGCCTGATAGTTGTTTACCAAATAATCTTATAACTGTGCAGTTTAGGAATCACTGGAACAAACACAGAATGATTGGAACTTTCTAGAATGATCCTTATAAAAGATGCGTAATTTAAACTTCTACGTTATTCCAGAAACTTCCATTGTAACTTTCCAGGATTTTCCACAATGTTCCATTATAGAGTGTTCTAAAATTTTCCATGACAACACTATATATACAGACACTAAAGTTAAACTCTCATAATTAAACTTGGACATAGACATTGATAGACATTAGTATTCACAGCATTTGGATTGACACTTTTATTCTACAAACAACATCATACTGGATTGTGACATTAGTAGTGAACGTAATATTCAAATTGGATTCCGAAAGATTTCCGGATACAGATAAAGATAACAGATTGGACTCATATTTTGACAGTTAAGTTAACAGTAATATTTGTGTAATACCTTTTGTAAACTTTTGTATATTAAATATTGTTAAATTTTACTATTGATTTGTGTCTTTTGTTGGCTACAATTTAAAGGCGATTTCTGGCCGTAACAGTATACATGTATGCACAACTTGTAATGCTAAAACGTATTCCTATGTAACGTTCACAAACACATGATATGTCAATCTATATGAAATACATGTATATATAATGGTTTACTTTTATAAATTGTTACTTGGATTGAGAGTTGTCTCATATCTATTTATACATTTCATCATAACAATACTACTAATACACACAAGTACCTCACAACAATCACCACAAAAAAAATCAATCATGTGTTTTATACTACTCGCAGAAGTTTCTTAAGTGTGAGGCTTGTGTATTAATGGTACTCAAGGTCATTTCCGCTTTAACTTGAGAAAGTATACGCTTTACCAAACGGTCTGAGATGTCTGGCAACTAAGCTTTCATATCTGAAGATTTCAATGAATTCGGACAATATGAATATTTGGTATTTGTTTCAGTTTTTGCAATAGCAGTTGCTCATAACTCGGTTATTGGCTTAAAAATATCTGTATATTAATGCTAGTTGACAACTTCATAAATTATAGTTGCAGTATAATTGCTTTTTTTCATTTTCCTTCTTTAACCAATCTTCAAAAACAGTAATTGATTTTTAGGAATACATATAATATATTTCTAATTTACAGATACCACCTATAACAACTGACATGAAAACGGAAACCAACGTAGCACAACCAATCAGGCATTACACGGATTGACTTTAAGGTTTAAGATCGTTGTCATAGTTGAAATCTCGAAGTCTATATGAAGGCTGACAGATATTTATAAAGAAAATAAACCTATACAGAAATTCTGCAACAGGTAACTATATAGAAGTAGGCAAATTGGAAAAAAATGTGACCATTCAAAAGTAAAGTAAGAATGTAAATTTTGTGCGTTTTTAATTATAACTCAATTTGTTTTTAGATCATTTCAGAATGTAACATTGTTTTCCTATTTGTTATTAATTATCATTGACAACAAACGTCCGAAAAACACAAATTTGTTCGACAAAAGAGATTATTCTAGCTTATCTATCCGTGCACTCTAAATTTCTTTGTAGCAACATGCTGTCAGCGCCTACAAATGAAGAATATATCTAAGTTATTACAGAGAATGCGTGTCCTGTCATGATTTCCTTCATAAGTGATTGTTGCCAAAAAGGACGCTATTAAACAGCAGAATTAAATTAGTACAGGTGAGGTCATCCCTTCGAAAGTTTTAGGAACGTCAACACGAATTTGGTAATCATTATGTAATATCTCTTATCTATAATGTGACATCACCAAGATAGACTTATCACTCTATTTGTACATGAGATCATCTAGTGGGATTTGTGGTCACAGCCTTAGTTTTCTATGGTGTTGTTTTATTTAAGTGTTCGTCTTTTCGTCGTGTTTTGTTGTTTGCCATGGCGTTCTCAGTTGAACTTCGATTTATGATATTGGATATCCCGTTTATATCTCCCTCCTCAATTAGTAGATTTTCGCTGAGTTGTTTCATTAATGTTTAGATTTGTTAGAAAATATGAATATAATACTGATTTTTTTCTTTTTACCACTAAATTTATATCTTAAAATATCTTTTAATACCGTTTTCCTTGTCAAAAACTTCGTGAATGGTAGAGTTTTGCTTTAAACGAATAGATTCATAGATTGAGTTTGCTGCATCCGCACTGACATCATCGTAAACATTTGATCGACTTTCTCTGGTCCCAGGTGAGTCATATGTTTCTTTATATCTACAAAATATGTCTTTTGCTCTATAATGGTTTACTTTTACAAATTGTTATTTGAAAGGAGAGTTGTCTCGTTGTCTCATTGACACTCATACCACACTTTCGTATATCTATTTATAACTTCTAAATGGTGTGGTTTACAACAGAAGTAGTATACACCATAATTTGCGCAGTTACTGTTTTCAGATAGATTTATTCTTATTTTACTTGATTATACCTCTGTATTTTTTTACTCTTTAATAATAGTCGATATATGTTGGCTTCCTTTTCTCGGTAACTGTAGACGATGTGTTTAGCTGAATGGTTTTTGATCAGTTATTTGATATCTCAATTTGACGTAAGCATATGCTCCTATCGATTATCTGTTACCGTAAGTCTTTAGACTGCAAAGGAATGAAACTTTTTAGGCGTTTCCTTTCACTGAGTTTCCATTGAACTATCAACCATCGATGACAGGATGTGGACGTTATAAGCAGCTATCGGTCATTTAACGGTCTTTAACAATGACTCCGGGATGCATGACATAATGCATTTTAATTAATCATCAATCATAATGTGTAGAACATTGTTTTATATTGTTTAAGATGGTAGTGATCATCATGATCATACGGTTTGTGAGCGTCTTATTCGGTTTCCGTTTGGTAAGCTTTACATACTTTGAAGATACTGTTTAGAGAAAAATTGACAATTAAACATACCTGTCATGATCAGTTGCTGTTGCTTTTGTCTCTGAAATAAAGAACAGAAGAAATAAGATTGATGTCACTGTCGTTTATACTTATAATTTCGATATTCGACACAGCCACAAAGGATACATTATGGAAACCATAACTTATCACCAAAAAAAATCTTGAAAGAAGAAGAATATAAAGAAAACTAAAAACTAAATGGAAATAATGTTCTTGTTGTGTATCATTCAAAACATTATCTTATGTCAAAAAATTAAAAGTATTTCTTGTTGTGTTTAAACAAGAAGAAAATTGCAAACCTTGGTTGTATTTCTAATCTTTGAGGTCAAAATTATATGGAAAAAAAAGTGTTACAATATTTTCATTTTCATATTCATTTGACACATCTCTTTATTCCTTATAATATAACGATATATTTTGTAATTTAGCTTACCTGTTAACCTCTTGTGTTGTACTATAACAATTATCAATAACAAAACAATAACAGCAGATAGAATTCCTCCAGTTACACCACCTATAATGTAATCGTGTGATGTCTCCTTTGTCTGGGTTACTTGAAATATATAAGATACATTACAAAGCAAGCATTATTTATTTTTGTCAGCCAATATTGTATCTCTATTTGAATAATGCTTGGTTGTGTTAACTGCTGTCTCATCTGTTCAATTTGTTATTATATTATAATAATAGCTGTTATAACAAGTTCTCAAAGAAAAATGAATGTATATACTGAGAAATTATCACTGAAACATCGATCGGTAACACCAGCAAACATCATGTCATCTTCTGCATTCATTATACCATGGTTTCCCTTTTAATTTTTTGATCATGATAGGTATGTTTAAATATCAAACCCGTATTCCCGTCATTATTCTCGTATATAAGTTTGAAAAATATTAAAAGGTTATATACTACAGCTGTGCTATTTGCGCAGTCAAATTGCATTGACCGTATAATCATTTGTGCAAAAAGTCATTGACCGTATATCGCCTTGTTTATGACGTTGACAATGCATTTCCGTAGAGTTTTTTTATGACGTCATTAGATATACATGTTCGCGAAAGTTTTACGTCGTTCGACAAAAAGGAGCTTACAAAGTCAAACATAACAAGTCATGACTATCATGTGCGGACATTATATCATAAGGTGGACACGTATGGAGTTTAGAATTTCAAATATTACAAGATCTGAATATTGCATGCTGACAAGACATCATAACATAGACAAAATGGAGGTATGAAATTCAAATATTACAAGACATAAGGTCCGAGAACACAATTATTTCGTAGTGCATTTCTTTTAGAACATAAATGTAAATAAAAAAAATCCCACCTGCGCTTTCTCAAAGAAACTTTTACAGTGTGTTGTACTACTTTTGGGACAAATTATGTCAAAATTATAGAAAACTTCATCGGCTCTAACTCAAAATATGGACAATTTTATGTTTAGGGTGCTTGAAATCTTTTGACAGCTTCCGAAGTGCTAATTTTCAACCTTATTCAGCTGGACCAAATCACTACATTCCTTTAAAATTCTGGACCCGAATTTTTTTACAGTGTAATTTCACCCCATACTTGCAATTTGAGGCAATAAACATGGAGAAATAAATTTGGAAGGGGTATAAAAATGAATGGCAAGTAACCCACTGTCAACACTAGGGACTATATTCGTGAACAACGAAAAACAAGGGACGACAATTGTGGTCTCGGACCATAACTCACTAGTACTAACGACAAAACATTATAACATAGAAACCATGAAGTTTAGAAAGTCAAATATAACACAACAATTTAAATAATTCACGTGTGCTGTAAATACATCATAACATAGACAAAATAGAGTATACAAAGTTAAATATTATAAGATAACACACATGTGTACTGAAAAAACATCAAAACGTTTACAAAATGGAGTTTGGAACGTAAAATATTAGAAGAATTCACTAACGTGTACTGACAAAACATGAGAACGTAGATATAATGAAGTTAATAAAGTCAAATACTACAAGGTATAGCTCGCCTCTATCAAATTCTTTCAGAGTCAATATTAATTATGAATAAGTTCTATTTTACCAGTACCATATTCATAAAAAGCATTTATTGTTGTGATATAATTTTTTAAAACAAATGTTCAACTTCATTATGTATATAGAGATTAATACATGGCCTTTTCCATATCAGCCTGGGTATCATCCCGAGACCCCCATATCAGCCCGAGACGGAGTCGAGGTGCTGATATGGGTCGAGGGATGATACCCAGGCTGATATGGAAAAGGCCATGTATTAATCGCTTTATCATATACTTCCGACAATAGTTTTATGTAAGGCAAATGAATAAATGCAATAACTAAAACAGTCAAAAACTTTATAAAGAAGTTAAATTATGAATGAAATATACTATAATTGTTCAACAACAGCAGCACTACCTCCTTATATAATAATAGTAACATTTCCTATAGAGGCATTTTGAAACATTGAAATTTTGGAAGAGTTTTATGGTCATTACTACTCGGAGTCTCCATGTTTGTTGTACTATAAAATGATTCATAATTGTCATTGGCATTTTTTAGCAGGTACTAAACTACCCACAAAAGTTCCCGTAAATTTTGACGTCGTCATAAAAAATATCTGACGTCACAATGGAAAAGTAAACAACCGATACCGGAAACACCGGAAGTAACTTGCACGAGAGGCACTGATATGGGTTTTGTGCACGAGATGCACCTGATATGGGTTATCAGCCCGGGTGGGAAGATATGGCTTGTGCACTTCCGCTCATTACACATATGCAAAAGCTATCATATCAATGCTAAGTATATGATAAATGCTATTATCATATACTATGTTTGGCTTATCAATTTTAATAGATACTCAACTGAAGTGTACCTCTATATACTTTCAACAGATTTTGAAACAACCAATTCCAAACATTTTTACTATTTGATCGACAAGTAGACAATTAATTTTAACATTTCGTTGTTTGATTGTTTTTAATAACAAAGTTGTTATTCAGAAAACCATGAAGATATTGTCAACTACAATTTAATAGCAAACATTCATTCTGACACAGATAGTTCTTTGATACTAGTATACTTTACCTGTTATATGTTTGATGTAAACTGTAACACTATCATTTAAGGTATGATTCATTATATCTTCGATTTTAAGATGGAAGGTAATGATGTCACCGTCTTTTATTTCAGATGTAAGGCAGACCGATTGGTGCGAAATCTCTTTAAGTTTTCCTGTATAAACGTTTTCCTTATTTTTCATGAATGTGAAATAAAAGGCTGTCAATCCATTCACGTTTTCGGTTCCATTTATAGGTAACAATCCTACCTCCTGGTCGTAAATTCCTTTTATTTCGGTTTCTGGTCTTATTGGATCAAGAAAGTTATTAAACTTAAATTTGTTGTTGTAAAACCTTTTCTGCCAAGAGATGCATAATTGTGAGGATTTATTATAGTTCATGACCTCGGTGATTTTAAATAAATGATCGGGGCTCATAACAATCACAGAGGAATTATCATACAAAACGAATCTTCTAGCTCGTCTTATATTATTAGCTTTATCACTTACTTTCAGGAATACAGCATACAACATTGGGGTTTTCAGGGGCAGTTCTATATTTACTAATGTTTTATTGTCAGCTGGATATATATTTAAGATATGGATAACTTTGTTGTCTCTTATCTGGATCATTGAAGATGTATGTTCAACCTCATAAACAGTAATTTCGTAGCTTTCTATTCCTAATCCATTGTTCATGTTTGGATCTATCCATTCTTTAAACTGGACAGTTATGTTTCTAAACGATGCTAGTCTGCTCGACAGTTTAAGTGGTTCACTTCTGCAAGACTGATCTTCTACACAGTGTTTCGGAGGAATGTTATCATAAATGTAGCATAATGTATGATACGTCTCGGTTTTATCGTAAGGAACTTCTCTTGCTATGTTTGTTGTAAGATTTCTGGAAACAAAATATCCACCAGCTTGGACACGAAATGTGAGACATATCCTATAACAAATATCAGTTTAAAAGTTCATGTCTGTGACAAACACGAAAAATGCAACAGTATTAATAGAAAATCAAAATAAATATGACAACAAGATGCAGTATAATATAGCCTAAAATTGATTTCTTGAACATAGCTTTTATTCTGACAATAAAGAGAATTCCATGAGACATTAAGAATTTAAGAAATTGTGTTCGTGTTATCTTAACGAAAAAATCAGTAAAAAAAAAGGTATCTCTGAGCAATAGTCCTACTGGTGAATATATCTATTTTTTTAACTCATTTAAAATTGCGCTTTTGCTGTTTTACACGAAATCATAAACGTGACGTATGTATGTTTTTACAACATTAAGTTAATCTGAAAATTTAATTTAAAAAATGTAGTTTTACTAGCCAATATAAAAAAGAAGATGCGGTATGATTGCCATTGAGACAACTTTCCACAAGAGACCAACTGATACAAAAATTAACGACTATTTGTCACCGTAATGCCTTCAACAATGAGCAAAGCTCATACCACAAAGTCAGATATGAAAGGCCCCGAAATAACAAATGTAAAACAATTCAAACGAGAAAACTAACAGCCTAATGTATGCACAAAAAAATAAATGAAAAACAAATGTGTAACACATCAACAAACGACAACCACTGAATTATAGGCTCCTGATTTTGGACAGGCACATACATACAGAATGTGGCGGGGTTAACCATTTTAGCGGTATTCCAATCCTCCTAACCTTGGACAGTGGTGTTAAAGTACAACATAAGAACGAACTAAGTTAACTCTACCTTTCTCCATTTTTCAGTGATTCCTGTACAAATATTGTTGCATTGTCATTGTCATAGACTGGTTGAGGATATGTTGATAAAGAATCAGATTTATATCTTGTAGTACCTAAATCTTTCTCGTTTCCTATAAATGAGACAGGTTGTGTCTTGTATACAAATCAAATTGTGTGTTTTAAATGATTCATAACTATCAATTCCTAAAGCGCAAACACGAATTCCTAAAGTTTGGAAATTTCGCTTTACAAACAAAGTACGAACGTCCACATTGTATGATGATTATTGATCGACTGTCAACCTGATCTTCCCATCAGATACCACGTTCTGGTTTTAAGACCTTGCTGATCTTTTGTTGATTTTACTTAATGCATATTGTATAATTCACTTAGATTTGTTCAGGTATTGTCTTATAATTGTAGTTTGTGAGGGTCTTTTTGAATAGTTTGTGTTATATAGTTATATATATCATAAACAGTTGCGCAGTGATATCGTCTTTTTATTCGACCATACATGAATTTTAGTATACATTTACAATTAAAATTTCATTTATCCCTATTGCTCCTTACTTTTTAATGTATTTATGCATCCTTGATTTTTAATGTTTGGGTCTGAGCGTTCCTAATGACGAATACTTATATATACTCTATATCAAAAATATCAAATTCTAAACTCACCTGAAACTGTTTTCTTCTTCATTGAAATTTCAACATCGGTAATACCAAAAAGTTCGCTGGAGATGAAATTTGGCCTTGAAATAGTTACTTTTGGTATTTTGAAAACTGTCTGGAAATTGATTTTAAAATGATCCACTTGAAATCTTCCATAAAAGTCCTTTTGTAGAATACATTGAACTGAACCGCTATTTGAACTACTTTTTGATCCATCTTTTGCAACTGCAGTTATTTGACAATAATCTATTGTAGGTTTTATGATTGCTGGAAAAGAATACCAATAAGTATTATTCAGATAAAAAGTATAAGTAAAATTGAAGAAGATTTTTAACTTTGTTGAAAACTTATCTTGTAGTTCCAAATCAAACTCTTCTTAATTACTCCAGCTATAGTTATGTGTTTAACATTGGAAGACATACTAGTAGTCTTGATCCCCACTAAAGTTAAACTATGAATAAACACAACAGACCTCTATTTTAACACACATTTTCAGAGGGTTTTGCATGGTTTTAAGGTGGACCTGTACTTAAAAAGCGTTGTAGCATCCAGAAATATTGGTACTAATAATGACTGTTATAAGTATGTAAGGAAAGAGGCTTTGAAAACCAGTAAAACTTAGACACTACTCTGTATTTTGCATGACACACATGCATAGAAACTGACAAATTGGCTTTCTGCCTTTCTTGCTTCAAATTGAAACATTTGTCGTCATGCTTTACTCTTTAATGTATTGATGAAAATTGTAGTAGGAATGATAAGTACTATATATACCATGGTTCTTACGAGTTAACATATTTAAACAAACGAATCAGAAGGATAAGTTTGTTTAAATATGTTAATGAGTAAATACGTGGTATATATAATTTGAATGACAGCTTTTACTAATGTTAAAAAATAATCACGTTACTGGTTTATTCAATGAGAAGGAAGCTCGCGTAAGTCAATTTTTCCGCCCCGTGTATGATCATATGCGCAGGTTATTTGTTATCAGAAAGTTAACAAAAATGTCGTATCCCAGCAACAAGGATCAAATAATTATTCTAATGATGGTAAGTTTTGTTTTTTGTTTTGTTGGTTTTCAAGATATCATTCAAATCAATTATATTTTACATGTTGTTTATCACATTGAAAAAAATGCATATTTATACATTTTTTCGTACAAACTGCTTTTCTTCCGCAATTTTAATAATTTGATAATTAGATTATTCATTAAAACACAATTTTAATGATAATTTAAATGATAAAACATTAGACAGTGGCGGATCCAGATAGCGTAGAAAGTGTACGTCCCCCTATTTGATCGCCAAAAAAATCATGTTTATTCACAAATTAAATGAATTTTAGAAAATAATTAAATCGTCCAAAAATGTGTTTCTATCTTGCTCCACTAGCCGATATTTATTCCTTTTTCTTGAGTTATTTTACGTTTTCCAGTTTCCTAAATATTACAGAGGCGGGTATCTTTCAAAAAAGGGGTGGAGCTTCAGCCATGGGAAAATATGAAAATGAATATTTTGTACCATAACTAAGCTCCATCTTCTTTCCTTTAGATTCTAGTTGAACTGCATATCTAATTATTAAAGTATGGTACAACATCAAATTGCAGATAATATACCATGGTTTTCCCTCAACACATTTTTTAAGCAAATTATTTCATTAAAACATCAAAAGAAAAAATGCAATTTATATTACAAATACTATTACACTGTATCAAATTAACAACATGTGACTGATACGAGTAAAAGACGTATTAAGACCAACAACAACTTATATAACATTTTCGTGTGAGTTTGTTCTACTCCAACTGGTATTAATTACAAATACACTTATCGAATATCATGTTGCATTAAAGATGGTCAAGTCTAACTCTCGGAACTTATTTTTACAATAACTCTATTGCTGTCAAGACGTTTACAAAATGTATTTAATACTTGAAAGAACAAAGATTTTCAACCGTCCTTTCAAAGGGTATGAAGGGTTTATAAGTTTCGACAAGTACCACGAAAGAATGAACACAAAGATGGTAATGGTGAAAAATATAAAATATGCATCTGATGAAGAAAATATACATGGAGTCACTTTGTATTAATCAAAAACAAATGCAGATGTTGATATAGTGTAATGAAGCACATCATCACATTAGATGGTAAAAGAACCGTTGGTGACTGGATATATAAATTTTATTGTCCCTCTTTGTTTTTCCCTAAACCTTGACAAGATGGGTTGTCTGTTTGGCTGTGCGGGACATATTAAAACGCAGCATAGTCCGGTCACAATTTGCATGTTACATCCGATACCATGTTATTTTAAGAGTGTACCACGCTATTTATAAGCTAAGGGCTACAAGGAGCCTGTGTCGCTCACCTGATAATTTTATTTACAATTAATGCATGAAATAATGCAACCGTTATACATTTGCTTTAGTTTAAGAGATATCAGTGAAGAACTGCATTTTCCCCCTATGTTCTATTTATAGCCATGTCTGCAAAGTTGGTTGGCAGGAAGGGTCATCAGACATATTTTTAAAACTAGATACCTTAATAATGATTGTGACCAAGTTTGCTTAAATTTGTCTCAGTTGTTTCAGGAGAAGACTGTTGTTAATAGTTATCAAAGGTACCATAATTATAATTGCATACGCCAGACGCGAGTTTCGTCTACATAAGACTCATCAATGACGCTCAGATCAAAATATTTATAAAGCCAAAAAAGTAAAAATTTAAAGAGCATCAAGAACCCAAAATTCGCAAAAGTTGTGCCAAATACGGCTAAGGTAATCTATTCCTGGGATAAGAAAATCCTTAGTTTTTCGTGAAATTTAAAGTTTTGTCCACAGGAAATATATTAAAATGACCATATAATTGATATTCATGTCAACACCGAAGTGCTGACTACTAGGCTGGTGATACTCTGGTGGAAAAGATTACAAAAATTGACAAAAATTGACAAAAATTGTTTAATTTGACTTTAAAGGACAATAACTCCCTATTGGGTCAATTGATCAGTTCGTCATGCTGACTTGTTTGATCTTACTTTGCTGAACATTATTGCTGTTTGCAGTTTATCTGTATCTATAATATAATTCAAGATAATAACCAAAAACTGCAAAATTCCCTTAAAATTACTAATTCAGGGGCAGCAACCCACAGAGCTTGTCAGATACGTCCGAAAATTTCAGGACAGATAGATTTTTTCCTGATTAACATTTTTACCAAATTCAATGTTGCTCTAAATGATTTATTTTCAGAGATATAGGCCAAAACCTGCATTTTACCCCTATGTTCTATTTTTAGCTATGGCGGCCATGTTGGTTAGCTGGCGGGATCATCGGACACATTTTTTTAACTAGATACCCTTATAATGATTTTGACTAAGTTTGGTTAAATTTGTCTTGGTAGTTTCACAGAAGAAGATTTTTGTAAGATTACAAAAATTTGTTAAAAATTTACTATAAAGGACAAAAACTCCTTAAGAGGTCAATTTACCATATTGTTCACGTTAACTTACTTCTAGATCTTACTTTGCTGAACATTATTGCTGTTTACAATTTATCTAGCTCTATCTATAATAATATTCAAGAAAATAACCAAAAACTGCAAAATCTCCATAAAATTACCAATTCAGGGGCAGCAACCCAAAAATGGATTAACCGATTTGCCTAAAAATTTCAGAACAGATAGATCTCGACCTGATAAACCATTTTATTCCATGTCAGATTTTTTTCTCTAAATGCTTTGGTTTCAGAGTTATAAGCCAAAATCTATATTTTACCCCTATGTTCTATTTTTAGCCATGGCGGCCATCTTGGTTGATTGGTCGGGTTATCGGACACATTTATTAAACTAGATACCCTAATGATGATTGTGGCCAAGTTTGGTAAAATTTGGCCCAGTAGTTTCAGAGGAGAAGATTTTTGTAATAGTAAATGACGGATGACGTACGACAGACGACGGACGACTACGAACGACGGACGTCAAGTGATGAGAAAAGCTCACTTGACCTTTCAGGTCAGGTTAAGTGAGCTAAAAACTGCAAAATTTCCTTAAGATTACCAATTCAGGGGCAGCAACCCAACAACGGATTGTCAAATTTGTCTGACAATTTCAGGGAAGATAGATCTTGACCTGATAAATAATTTTACACCTTGTCAGTTTTGCTCTTAATGATTTGGTTTCAGAGATATAAGCCAAAATCTACATTTTACCCCTTGTGTTCTATTTTTAGCCATGGCGGCAATCTTGGTTGGCAGGTCGGATCATTGGACACATTTTTTAATCTTCATACCCCAATGATGATTGTGGCCAAGTTTGGTTAAACTTGGCCCAGTAGTTTCAGAAGAGAAGACTTTTGTAAAAGTTAACGACGGACGAAGGACAACAGACAACGGACAACAGACGACGGATGACGGACGCCAAGTGATGAGAAAAGCTCACCTGACCTAAAAATGAAGATGTGGTTTGATTTCCAATGAGACAATTCTCAACAAGAGACCAAAATGACACAGAAATTAACAACTATAGGTCACCGTACGGCCTACAACAATGAGCAAAGCCCATACCGCATAGTCAGCTATATAAGGCCCCGAAATGACGATGTAAATTAATTCAAACGAGAAAACTATTTGCCTGATTTATGTACCAAAAATGAACGAAAAACAAATATGCATTTGCTTGTTAAGAACGTTTAGAAAACACTTTGATGAGTACCTAGGTGGCACGATGCAAGGTAATTTCTGTCCTTATTCCAAATATATTGCTTTCCAGACGAGATTTCCCAGAACTTCTTCCCCGACGGATTTTATTATAGGACTGACCCGTTATATTTATAATAAATTAGTTCTGGTCCTGAACATTCATTGAATATTTCAAACTAGGCGTTTAGCATTCAATGATATAATAAAGTCATTCAAAATGAAACGTCATCCTTAAAAACCACTAACAATTGGATTAAACGATAAACAACGTGATGACTTTTATAATTTGTTTTTGGTAAGTATAAGAACATCTTTTAAAGTTACCAAACATAGCAAATACGTTTTGTTAGTTATATTTGTATATTGAATGCTTACGTTGACAATTAGCGGTTATCTCATTTTTAACTGTTTTAAATCCATTTATGCAGTTACAGTTGGACGCAACTTCATTTCCGCAGCTTCCAGGCCAACACCACCGATTTCTAGTGGAGCATTTATCTACAAATTCATATATTTATAAAATACTAAATTTCCGTTGCTGTGTCGTATCATTCTGCAGTCAAGTCGTTCTTGTAAATATATGACAGGAAATTGCGTCATTGCATATTCGAATTGAATTTGGCACATTTTGTTTTTAATGTGTTCATACCTTTGTTTAAAATTTTCAGTTGCCTTCTAAATAATATAAATTAAAAAATGAATTAGTTTATTCAGCAAATACAAATAAAAAGTCAAATTGTGATGATATATAACTGCTGATCCAACAAATATGTACGTTATAAATTATATTATAGAAAAGTAAGAGCTTTAAAATTCAAAATGCTTATGCAATATATTGAACAATTCCAATTGTCTGCTGTAATTAGAGCACATTGTGTTCTTACCTTTGCATTTATATCCAATTAACTTGTAATACAGATTGTCAGTACATTTAACACACCATTTGTTACTGCTAGTTGTACAATCGATTTCAGCACAGTGGGGTGGATAAGGTTGTAAAACACTGCAATCTATTACATTTTTTTTATTATTATAAGTAAATTTATATTACGATGTTGTTAAATATAAATTGATATCCTTTATTTATCATGCTTCACCATATAAACATGATAAAGATAAGGTCAATTTGCTGAAAGTCCTCATCCTTTATACACCTTATCGCTATTTGTCCGCCATTACTGGATATTTTGTTTGACGTCATAAAACAAAATATCTGACGCCACAATGGAAAAGTGATTGTGTATGACGTTAAAAGTTCAAGCGGCCGGGTCAGCCGGGATTACCGATAAGGTGTATTGAAATATGTATTTCCCACAATATTAGGGTACAAACTGGATATTCATGTGTATTTCATACATGTATATTGATGTCTGCTCTAAAATAAATCTTGTCAATGCAGTATCTCATCTATAAAATTTAGAATGGAAATGGGAAATATGTCAAAGAGACACCAACCCGACCAAAGAGCAGGAAATAGCACAAGGACACCAAAGGGTCTTGAACACAGCGAGAAAGACCCGCTCCTGGAGGCATTTATACAAATCATATAACGAGATTCATAAAAATGCGTCATTGGTGTTACCTATAGTATACTTTCGTTACTACTGAGCTTACAATGTATCCACAATATAAAACTATTTGCAACATGTTCTTATATAAAGATGTACAAATTTAATGAAGTAATGATAAGGTATTTAAAAAAAGTAAAATCTATAGTGTCCAATGTCGATGAAAATCTTTACAAAAAATAAACGGAGAAAAAAGTTATTGTTGGGGGTAAATGACAAATACGGAGATAAGAGTCATGAGATTACCGACCAAATGATCGCAAATTTACAAATATGGTCAGTAATGAAATTAAATGAGCTTTCAGAAAACATAACAAATATCATCTAAAATATTACATTAGTAATTATATTATTACAAATCACAAGCCCCGTTATCATACTAAAACATGTTTTTCTAGTATTTTTTTTTTAAAGTAATCGAACAATATCCATGGTTCCAAGTTTGATATCGTTTCAAATCACCATGTGTTTTAATGACAACCCCAAAGTTAAATCTGCGTCTCATCCTTACAGTCCGTGGAACGATTTCCTGCTGTGGTAGCTGTTGCAGTTCAGCCCTTGAACGATGCGGCCTTGCGTTGTCATCCATAAATAGTAGTCTTGCAGCTTGTTGATGGTTGTCAAAATTGGGGATAACTGGTTGAGGAACCTCTCTGATGTTTCTGAGGTTTCCTCGTATGATCGCCATGTCCAGCTTGTAATCATAAGAGATGCGGTATTACGGATGATCTACTGGATTTTGGCAAATCTTTCACGGAGTTGATTTGGATGTGTTTTTCTGACAAGCATATAAACACCACCAAACCGACTACAGTAAAGTGAAAGCCCTACTACATCCCATAGCAGCTTTAAAGGACATCTATGTTGACTGCATGCCGATAATGTACTATCTTTGAACCTCTGATATGCGTGTACCATGTTGACAGAAAATGTTGTTTTGTTCATAACGCTAGACTTGAATATTCAAATTTGAAGCGTTGACATACAGAATTACAGAATACATGCATGGGAGACATGGTTTATGTTCATGGTACCTCATATCTTAATTTCCGGTCACACCCGTATGATCACATCTTTTTGATGATCAAAGGTCTTGTTAAAATTATTAATTGCATTTGAATTGAAATTCTTATCATCTATAACTCAATATACCAGGGGTGGTCAACTTTTTTTCGTTGTGTATATGATAAATGAAATGATTCATCATTCTATTCCTGCTTTTTGTTTCTTTTTGTAGGAAAGCAATGAGTTTTAAAAAAAGTATTTACGTTTTTAAATGTTATAAGAATTCTCTTACTTACTCAAGATAAAATACACTAAATCGATTGGCCCGGTCAGCTGCATTCTCGGTGGGGCGATTTCTAACGTTTTAATGCAAATATCAGATGCAAAATCGGCACAATTACATTAACCTGATATGACGATAATTACATTGGACTTGACCGACTTCTGTTCCTATGTGCCTTACGACAAGAGAAGAAGGGTCGTAATTTTACCTTACTCTTTAGCAGGTAACAGTCCACATGATGACTTTGCTGAATACATGTACCCGATGATAGTCGGGAAAGAAGTAAAGTTAAACGTCTATTCTTAATTGTCGATGGGGAAGGGTGAATGAGAAACCAAATGACATCTATTTTACTAAAGGTGCGCGTAAAAATGATAAAATATTATACAGTATACTGCATTGAACCTTTACGGAAAAAAAGGATATGTATCAAGGCTTATTGAATTTAACTTTCCATACCTTTATGAATTGATAACCGCCATTCTCCACCACATTTTTCTCGACTTTGCCCACCACAAGGCATGTTACATTCACTTTCACTGCGCAGGGAATAACCTGAAATCCGTCTTGGGTCAACACTGCCACAGAAGCACTGAGTCTTATACTTTAAATAATATTATTGAATTGTGAACCTTTATAAGATTTGATAAGTTCTGCTGAATAATATATTATGAACCTAACGAAACATAATATGAATCAGTATACTGTTAAATGTATCAGAGGATGTGTATTACCTATGCATTTAAAGTATCACCGACTGTCAAAACATGTTTGCATTGTCAGGGCTAACTAATTTCGTTATTCAAGTGAACAGATCGTTAAATCACTTTGTACTGGGCGTAATTTTAGTTTTGCTGCAGCACAACCTATCATATTTATTTTTATAATCCAGTAATACTAGGAAAGCTTTTTAACGATTGTCATTTAAGTAAAAATATGATTTTTATGTTTTGACTTTCATTTTGTTTTGTTTTTGTTTTTGTCCATATGCTCTGAACCGTACTGCATTGTAAATATTATGACTTCATAATTGCAAATGAATGCAATCATTAGAAAAGAACAATATATCTAGCAAAAAGCGCTAAAAACCAATATGATATTCTTTTTATCAAGTTGTTAACCTGGAAAAAAACACAACAAAAAAATCATCAATAAGATCACGCGAACTATTTACGTCGTTTATTTGTATACCTCTAATCCGCTGTAAATAAAATTCCGCCTTTTACAGTACCGCATACATTTGTCAATTGTCTGGTCTGTAGGATCCCATAGAGTATGCGGATAATCATACATACGAGATTCATCATCAGTGAAACATCCAACATACACTGTAAAATATGATGCACATCTATGTTATTAAATTACTTCTTAATTCAACTTTGTTAAGTTGATCTACTACAAAGCAGAACTTTATGCATACACAATGTATCTTAACTCATTGTTACATGAATCATACTGAATAATACATAGAATGCATTAGATTCAGAAACGGCGATTATATCACATATTATTGATATTTTGTGTTGCTTATCGGAATACAAATTAAATCTTAAATCGTTATTCGAATTAAGAAGTAACTAGTAAGTTTTTCACTTGAACGTAGAGTTGGTTTTATTAATGCTTCTGGTTGGCTTAACGTCGTCCTTTCAATGTCTTATTTCAAGTTGTGCATATTTAGGACAAGAATAAATTAACATCAATTCAAAAAGATAGAATCTGAAAAGTTTGACTCTTTCCCGTGCGAATTCTACCTTCTGACCCTTCAGAAGTTTCAGAGAACGTGGTAGTCAACATAAACAATGCAACTTATTTAATGTCCATATTCAGACAAAACTTGGCTGCGCGTTTATACATCCAACACAGCCAAACGAGCGCTCTACTTAGTAGTTTTGCATTCGGTTGTGAGATGTTCTGTCATTTTTCTCGGTGCTTAGTATATTGTGTTTCAAGAAAACAAATATGAATATGTTTTTGAAAGGAAGAAGATGAAAAAAAATGTTAATTTGTGTAAAATGTTTACCCTTTCACAAATAAAATACAATTTCAAGTTGGTTTTATTGGACAGTTTATATCTAAATTGTATGTAAACACTGTTACTCAGTGTACACGATAAGATTCAAAATAAGTGAAAACCATCTAACATAGATTTCTCCCGAGTGAATTAAACAATTATTGTTTCACGTTTGAAAAAATTGAGACATTCTTAATGCGGTAGAAATCATACATTACCTCTCGTCGCCTTACAAATCTGTGTGCACATTTCTGAAAGAAGAACACATTTAGAATAGGAAAAAAGTATGCTGAACGAGAACAACTTAATTAGCTGTACATATATTTTCTAAGAAGTCAAAGGAAAAACTAGAACTAAAAGTTAACTATGATAGCCGATACCTTGACAAATTACTGTTAATAGTCTCTGCGTTCAATAAAGTATGCTTAATGTAGTCATCAAAAAGATCTTCAGCTAAATATACAATAAGAGTCTATATAGTCCATATATATAAATTATTAACTTTAATGGTACAAAATTGAAAAATTGAAATCTAAATTTCGGCCAAAAGAGACAATTTCAATTTTGAAATCATAAACTTTTCTTTGAGATAGCGATTTTCCTCCTGCTGCATCTATGGCCATTTCACAACTTGTTAAGCTGATGATAGTGAATGTAGCCTTGTATTAACACAAAAGGTACTTTAAATTACAGGTTAACAGATCACACAAACTTTTGAATACTTTTTTTTCAAATGTATTCTGTAGTCACTATTCTCATGATTCTGTACTATAATGTTTCTCGTAGAGAAAAAGTATTATACGTTAATTTAAGCCTTCCTTTTATTGTAATGTAGTCAATAGAACTAACTCACATGCATAATATTATATTATTCAGAGGTTGTCGTTGTTATGTCTGTCATATTTGTTTTTCGTAAATTGTTTTGTAATAATAAGATCGTAAGTTTTCTCGATTGAATTGTCATATATTTTGTCATGTCGGATCCTTTCAGATCTGACTAAAGTTTTGTTGAAGGCCAATTGCAAACGGTGACCTGTAATTGCTTATATCGATGACATTTTAAATCTATTAGATAGTTGTCCGAGTAGTTGTCTCATTGGTAATCCGACCATAATTTTCTTGTTTTTATTGGGTAGTTGATTTTTATATTTTTTCTTGAGCGGCAATGTCTTACAAACAGCCCTTAAGGAAGTGATTGGTAGCGGCTATGATTGTTCAGAGTTTCCATTATGCTTTTTATTTTAGATTTACGAAATATGGATTGAAATGCACACAGAAACTAGTTGAATCCCTACCACAGTGTGTGCATTTCGCAAGTCTGGCTATCTGGACCATTTCAGGGTGTCGGGAGTTGGTCGATGTCGTATGTTGTACATATACTATGTGGTAATCTGGGCGACTGATGTTATCCTTTTATGTATTACGGATATGTTTGCTATCTGTTATCATTTGTTGCATGTCATTGAGATAAAATAGATGAATATAACTTACGATATCCAAGTATCAAAAGCCATATCTTTAAACATTTATCTGTAGTCTGAAAATAAATGTAACGACAGATTTAAAAAAAACTATGATTAAATAAAGAAAAAATGTATAATTCTGCATGTTTTGTTTTAATTCTTTCAACAAACACATGAAATTATATAAGTAGCGATGACCATCAAAATAAATGCTATATGCGAATAAGAAGATTGCATAATTGACAATGAAACAAATTTGCACAGGATCAAACGGCATATTAGTTATCAACTATAGGTAACCGTACGGCCTTCAATAATAGCAGAACCCATACTGTATACAATGTAGCAAGCTATAAAAATCCCGAAAAATCAAAAATGTTAAATAATTTAAAACAATCACAAAAGACAAATATGATATATAGCAACATACGACAACCACTGAATTACAGGGACATACAGAATGTTACGTGGTTAAACGTGTTTGCCGACCCCAAACCCTCCTCTAACCTGGGACAGTGGTGTAACAGTACAACTTAAGAACTAAATATAAAAATCAGTTAAAACGGTCTCCTTAATTTGGACTGGCACATAGAAAATTTAGGAGTCTAAAACAGCGCAATAAAAAAAGTTTTGTTTTAATTTGCTGATTTTAGGTATTGGCTATATTTTTTGTTATTTATATCATTTTATATAGTACTGTATTTAAAGAGTTTATGCCGGTCACATCCAGTTTTTCTCTGTGATAATTGTGGCAGACGAAAGGACAAAATAAAATGATGAAAAAGAATTATATTAAAACATTAAGTACACAACATAATAAAATCAGTGATAAACGTTAGTTTGAAATGATTGAAGCGTATTGCAGATAATTTACGAAAGGTGAAGGGTGACATGTATATTGACAAGTCATCACTTCTAGCTATCTCGAACATGAGCAAACGTATATTTTACGATAAATTTAATCTGTCCTTGCTGCAGACAGGAATAAATTTTGTTTTTTTATCAGCAACGAGTCGATTAAGGTTTATTAGTATAAAATTTTCAATACTTTGTACAAAGGTACGAGATAACATGTTTAAATATTATCTTAAATTATTTTATGTGAAATTTCGTGGCAACTATGGAATTTCAGTTGAATACTAGTACATTACACGGTTTGTAATATTATAGATGAAACGGCTCGTAAAGGTCTCTGTCACCACTTTTACTATTTTAATGTTTGAAAAGTGTTGAATCTCTTTCATATCTTAATGTTGTTTCATATTTGAAAAGTAAAGAAACAGCACTGACATGAAGAAAAGAAAATATGTGGTAAACGTTGAGACAGTAGCCCTTCAACACAGTTTTTTATATAAAAAAAAGGCATCTGGTTCACTTTGAATTACCTGACCAATAGCCATTAGAAATACATTTAACATGAAGGTCTGGATTTAGGTTTTACATTTCTTTATTCTTAAAATTTTTATGGTTTTGTCATAAATCAGGCTTTTTTTTTAACTGTTTCACATTTTGTCATGTTGGGACCTTTTATAATTACCCTTCCGAAGCACCTGAGATCACCCCCAATTTTTTGGTGAGGTTCGTGTTGCTTAGTCTTCAGTTTTCTATGTTGTGTCTTGTGTACTACTATTTGTCTGTTTGTCTTTTTCTTTTTCAGCCATGGCGTTGTCAGTTTATTTTTGATCTATGAGTTTGATTGTCCCTCTGGTATCTTTCGCCCCTCTATTATAACTGACTTTACTTTATGGGGTTGGCTCATTTATTAAAGTGACCTTTAGTTGCTTAAATCCACCTCAGATGGAATCTGTTAGATACTGATCTCCTTATTTCATAGTGTTTAAAAATGAAAAAAATCGTAATGAAATTATTCCTTTTGGAGAATTATTTCAACATCTTTTACTGATTTATAAACAAAATATAAGTTTAATTATACCATTTGGATATCAAATATAAGGAGATGCGGGAAAATGTTGTTATGTTTTGGTGAAATCTATGATATAAACGTATAAAAAGCTCATCATCAACATTTTGATTGGTATCTTTCCAATAGTCATCACTTCTGTGTTGGCATGAGTTATCATTGATATGGTCATAATTATAAATTAACTGTTTACAAAACTTTGATTTTTTTAAATACTAAGGCTTTTCTACCTCATGAATAGATTACCTTAGCTGTATTTGGCAAAAATTTTAGGAATGTTTGGTCCTGAATGCTCTTCAACTTCGTACTTTATTTGGCCTTTTAAACTTTTTTTGATATGAGCGTCACTGATGAGTCTTGTGTAGACGAAACGCGCGTCTGGCGCAAAACAAAATTTCAATTCTGGTATCTATGATGAGTTCATTTCCATACTGTTAAATTGATAACTAATATTTAGAAGAAAAAACATATAAGCGTAACAGTTCTCAAAAGATTTTAAAAATGGCATTAATGACTTTCTAATAATGGTACTTGATAAAGAGATAGCACCTAAAATATCAAGGTGACAATCAAAAATCATATGTCCAAGAAAAATAAACAATACCATAATCTAAAACGACGAAAAGAGTAACATATAGATATAGGAAGATGTGGTATGAGTGCCAATGAGACAAGTCTCCATCCAAGTAACAATCTATAAATTAAAGTAAACCATTATAGGTCACGGTACGGCCTTCAACACGGAGCCTTTGCTCACACCGAACAGCAAGCTATAAAGGGCATCAAAAATTACTAGTGTAAAACCATTCAAACGGGAAAAAATGACGGTCCAATCGAAACGAGAAACACGTATGAACTACATAAACAGACGACAACTACTGTACATCAGATTCCTAAAACAAGTCTAAAAAAGTACAGGTTGAGCAACACGAACCCTACCAAAATCAGGACGTGATAGATTGATTGATTGAAAGGTGTTAAATGCCACTTTCAGCACTATTGTGATATTTTGTGGCGAACAGTTTTTATTGTTGAAGGAAGCCGTGGTGCACGGAGAGAACCATCGACCTTCGGTAGGAAAAAAGATTGAAGTCAAGCCCATTAGTCACGTGCAAGATTCTAACTCACATCTTTAGTGGTGACTGGCAAGTGATACAGTAGTAAAATGACCATTGAACCAAGGAGGCTTTTAAGGAAATACAACTTCCGGTGTTAAGGAGTCTTGTATTTAATAATGATTTTATTTCAATCCTGCATTACAATTTTCCAGTATGTTATTGTAAATACTTCAATTTATGTGAAGTTATAGCACTTTTCGTAATAAAGAATCAAGCCTGTGTTATATGAAATTCTTACGGAAACATACTAGTAGTTTAAAAACAGATGGTACTTTTTAACATGAAGATATTTGTGTCGTCAAAAAAAAAGAAAAAAAAACAAACATCTTTTGCAAAACGGAAATTGATTAAATTTGTGTATAAAGCTTACCATATTTGCGAATGTCAGTTAACGTAACATGAATCGTGCAATATAAAATTATCTATGAAGTCGTAATGGTGATAACATATTATCATTGTTCGCTCAGCTTTATTTTCCAGCTTATACTTCCTGATTTAATTTTGGCATTACACCGGATTACAAAACATAACTGTCACATGAGGTAGGTGTGATTCGCATAGAAATGAGGAATGCATGCGAAAGAGTAAACCAGTCTGGAGATACAGTGTATGCTTAACAATTAATTAATTATCAAAGTTGGAAAATGGTTGGTGTCTTGGGGAACAATAAACTTTCTTTTCTATTGTCCTCATAGCTAGTAAATAAGTGTAGTAATATTCTGTATAAAACACAATGTCGGCATTCACCTCAAAAGCTAAAAAAAAACCTTTAAACAGACTTATTACAATACTGTTGTAAGGTTATAAAAGATGGCATATTTTGGCTTAAATATTGATTCACTTATAGGGTTTTTGCATTGGAAATAAACACATTTATTCTAAAACCAGTTGTTGGGATGATACGGGTTATGTTCTTCTCATATATTTTATGATGGTATGATACTAAACCCCTATCGGAAGGATTTGTGCTTGATATTCATATGATGAAGAAATAATCTTTCAATCAGTTTAGGTGTGGAGCTGGCATGTCAGTAGCTGCTAGTAGTCCTTTGTTAATGTATGTATCATTATCATTTTGTTTAGTTTCTTTTGTGACCTATTCTGACATCAGACTCGGACTTCTTTTAAACTGAGTTTTACTGTGCGTATTGTTGTGGGTTTGTTTTTTCTACATTATAGCTAGAGGTATAGGGGGAGGGTTGAGATATTAAAAAAAATGTCTAACCCCGCCGCATTTTTGCGCCTGTCCCAAGTCATGAGCCCCTGGCCTTTGTTAGTCTTGTATTTTTATTTTTTTTTAGTTTCTTTTATATATTTCGGAGTTTAGTATGACATCCATTATCACTGAACTAGAACACATTTTTGTTTAGGTGCCAGCTGAAGCACGCCTCCGGGGGCAGAATTTTCTCGCTGTATTGAAGACCCATTGGTGGCCTTTGGGTTGCTGTCTCTTTGACACATGTCCAATTTCCATTCTCAGTTTGATAGTGTACACTAATATATTGCATTTTAAAACGAAATATAACTATAGTAAGATATTATTTGTGTTGAATTGGAATGATCTTTTTCCATTTATTTTGAAATATTCAAAGTATCGATGAATGACCAGATATTATTTTCATGAAGTAATAAAATGGCGCAAGACAAATGAATGCAGAACCGGCGCCAGCGTAAACTATTTGCTTACATTTTTACACTTCAGGTGGTTGAAGGCATGGACACTTTAAATCTTGTTTACACATGCCTTTTATTCTGAAGATTTCCTGTGGCATATGGGATATGGTCGTCGAATTTGACCTCAATTTTGTGGTTCAAAGACTATTTTTCACGTGATTTTCTCAATAAAAGGTTGTCCTAATCTTGACCTCATTTCTTAGATCAATGATCAACGTTCAATTGTCGTGGTCAATATAAAAAAGAAAATATGGTATAATTGCCTATGAGAAAACTCTCCACAAGAGTCCAAATGACACAGAAACAATCAAGTCAGTTTCTTAGACACTTCAAGCAATAAATCAACACCTATACAATTCTCTATTTTTAACCTAACCAAATTACCTAAAACAGCTTGCATTGATATAATCTGGCCAACAATTCCGGCAACAAACTTTGCACTGTGCAAAATTTTACCTTTTCCGACACCGAAAAGTATTTTACTGATAACATCAACTAATCTTTCTATACGTTCACTGGAAACTCTATGTTTCCCGAACTCCATATCCCAAACTAAACCTATCCAGGTCATATTTTGCTGTGGATACCAAACACATTTTTTGTCAGCTATTAAAAAAACAAATTTAGACAAACTAGATCTTATATACGAGCTAGTTCTTTCGGCTGATTGAAAATCATTTGCACCTCCAAGCCCATCATCAAGATACATTATTATCTTCAAACTCTGATTTCTCCAGTATTTTATCACTTCCTTAAGAACTTTGGTAAAAATATGACCTGCACTGGCCAGACCAAAAGGAAGAACATCAAAGTACTTTGTTATGCCATTGAAATCCCAACTGAAACCTAAATAAGTTCTATGTTCCTCTAATATTTCCAGATGGTGATATGCACTCTATCATATCTAAACAAACAATTTCCTTTTTCAAACAATTCTCTTGCAACTGCACCGTCTTCAAATTTAAACCGAAACTGGTGTATACATTCGTTGATATGCCTACAATCCAAAACTAAACGGGGCTTCTTTGATCCGCTAAAAGCTACCGTTAAAGGATTAACCACTACAGGTATATCGTTAAGTTCTGAAATGCAAACCTTTTTCTGTCAATTTTAAAATCTCGCCAATAACGAATTCACCGTTATCCCTAGCGAATTCATGTTAGGTGATTCGTTTTCACCTGAAAACTATTATCATGCAGTAAATCTGAGCAAATGCTACTTAATTTATTAACATTAAATAAATTAGTACTTAACTTTCGTTTTTTTCTGTGGACATTCAAATTTCCAGTGATCATTGTAGCAGTTGTAGCAAACTCCGGGCCTCCCACTTGCTTTTCCATTTGTGTCGTTACCACTAGAAGTTGCAGTTGCATTTGACCTGCTATACGGCGTTGGTCTTTGTAATCTATTCATTTGTAGCTCTGATCTCTTCTTCTGTTGATGATCGAATTCCTGTAGTTTTATTGAAAACATCCCTTCCATTTGTGACAATAAATCGTTCTGTGAATTTCGAATTTCTTCCCCGACAATCCGCTTAACACTATTGTCGATGTCCGGATCCATCATGGCACTCAGAAAAATTTGATGTTCACTCAAGTAAGGCAGGGCTAGAAATTACCATATATACATCTATCAATTAAAACAATAATTTTTCCCGCCCAAAAAATTCATACGCATTCGAACTACTACGTGAGAATACAATTAATTCCCGTTACACTACGTGCCACGGAAATTAGGAAGTCTACGGTTAAGGGGGGCTTGCCTGTATAATATAGATTTTTTTTCTAATATAGGATTTCGCTATATATTTTTGTAAATGAACTTTATCATATATTTAATAGAAAAATGAAATCAAAAAATGGGGTCACCGTTCATTTAAGCTCACAATCTGCCTCCGAAAGAAGCATACATTTTTGTTAATGTCCTTTTTCTGTTGAACTAATAGGAGAAATAGAGATAATATCGAAATAAAAAAAGAACTAAATTACAGAAATCTCTTAAATTTTACAATTATTTAGTTTATGTACAGCTTATTTGAAAACAATAATAAAAGATATATGGTCACCGATGAGTTAAAAAAGATATTTGAATTTAAATGCCAAAATATGGCATTTTTGCAGCAAAGGGAGATAATTATGAGCTTTTTCAATGATATAACCATTTTAAAAGTCATCTGGGGCCAAACCGAATCGATTTTTTTTTGGGTTGATTTTTGTACCATATCATAAACTAATAACTAATTGTGTAATAAATAAAATTTGTATTGAAAAAACAAATGTTTGGTGTTTTGCTGAAATGTTTGTACCCGCGAGCCTCCTTAAGGTGTTCTAGCAGGTTTAGTTTTGGGTTCAGAAAACATAGACTGTATCTACAGTTTTGATGGTGAGCACTTAACAGAGGCGGTTTTAGGGGGGCAGGGGGCCGCCCCCCCCCCCCTATTTTTGGGAAAAAATTTGGTTGCTTATATAGGGAATCACTGAAGCGTAACTGGAGCGGGCCCCTCTTAGGCAGTCAGTGGGCCCCCACTTTATATGAAAATTTCTGGATTCGCCAGTGCTTACGTGACTTAGTACACACAGACATTTTAAGCAGATTATCATATTCAAGCAGGAAAGACATGCGTATAGGTGATAAAGCATTACATCTGATGAGAAAGTGCTCTAGTGTTTCTGACTCTAAGTTGCAGAGCTGGCATGTAGTCATCAGTCATGACTGAAATTACAAAATTGTTATGTATATGTTAACTGCTAATTGCAATATCTTACTGTTCAATCTCTCTCTCCTTCTAAGATTAATCTCCTGATTAAGATGATAACACAATATGGTGACTGCTGTACCCCTATTTTTGACATTTTTACCTATTGTGTCTGTTTGTTTTGTTCACGCATCGGTGACAATATAATGGAATTTGATGCGACTGTCATACAAGTGAGAGGTTTAGCTAGCTATAAAACCAGGTTCAATCCACCATTTTCTACATAAGAAAATGCCTGTAACAAGTCAGGAATATGACAGTTGTTATCCATTCGTTTGATGTGTTTGAGCTTTTGATTTTGCCATTTGATTATGACTTATATCTAGAAATTGACTATGAGGGTCGGTTGAAAACAAAACTTTACGACAAAAGAGATGATTTCAGCTTTCAAATTGTATGAACTTTCATTTTTAAACCAAGAGTGTCAAATGGTGAAGTTGAAATCATCACTTTGTAAATTTTACGGACGCCATCACGAGTTCGTTGACCGTTATGGAATATCCGTTTCACAGATGATATCGGATATGTTCCTTATGTCGTAACTACAATCCCGTTCCCTTTTCACGAATGTGACCTACCGAATAACACTATTTACCCCTATTTGTGACATTTTTGCCTATTGTTTTTGTTTGTTTTGTTCACACATCGTTGTCAATATAATGGAATTTGATGCGACTGTCATACAAGTGAGAGGTTTAGCTAGCTTTAAAACCAGGTTCAATCCACCATTTTCTACATTAAAAAATGCCTGTACCAAGTCAGGAATATGACAGTTGTTATCCATTCGTTTGATGTGTTTGAACTTTTGATTTTGCCATTTGATTGGGGACTTTCCTTTTTGAATTTTCCTTGGAGTTCAGTATTTTTGTGATTTTACTTTCTTCTAAGTATTTATAGTTAATCTGTGATCTACCACATGTCAGCCATTAAAACCTCTCATGTGGTAATGGCGACCGCTGGACCTACGTCATGCTATATTCTTTTCTACCTCCCACAAAAAAGAATACTATCCGTTATCACTGCTACTAGTGATAATTGTTAAACCCGTGCGGACCAACGGTCGGCCGTTGTGACTACTAGTAACAGGTTGATATTTTTGACAATTTCTTACTACTACTAGCAGATAAGATTAAAAACGGATGACGTTTACACAGTCTATCAGAGAGAACCCGCCTATTGACAAAAGTCTTCGAGAGGATAGCATTTATTTTGGTTCCCTTATTAAGGAAGAGTACAATATTGAAAAGGAAAATAGATACATGTTTAATTGCAAAATACATTATACATGTTGTGGTATTTTGATATTTTAGTTTTGCATCTCTACTTGTAATTAAGACCCCAGTTTATGTTTTATTCATTTGCATTTAACTTGTGTTGGGGTTTTTTTTCCGTTCAATTAATAATAAAATGTCTTATGTTTTGTATTCAACGCGATAAAATAAAGTGCGCTAACAATGTAATTATTTTATATTTAAGTGAACATGTAATTAATCCAAATTACAATTATATGACTTCTAGCACATAGTGTCATAAAGAATTTGTAAAGGTTTAAGGAAACAAGAAAAAAATATAAGATTTTTTTATACCCTCTAGGTGGACGGTAAAAGCAGAAACTTACATAGAAAAGCGGTCAGAAAGAAATATTACAATCAAACGGGATAATATCTATCTTACTCATATGATTTAAAGAAACTAAAGAAATCGTGAAAAATATTTAACACCAACGCCAACAGCACAAAATACAAAATACCGGCAACTAATCCGATATAAAAGCAATCATAAATACAAGAAAAACTATAAATAACTTACCTAAACTATAGAGGGGGGGATAGGACCTTTATCGGGACTCCGGGATCGGATGTTTTTAAGCTCGGGATTTCGGGATTGACCCTTTCGGGATCCGAGAATTCTCTTTTCGAATTTCGGGATGTCCAGTGTATGTAAAGTGCGGATCCTAAAATACCATTTTCACTGTATATGCCATGCATTTCTGGTGTAGATTGGTAAATAAACAGACGAAAAAATTATGATTTTTGAAGAAAATGAAGAAAATTGTTCACATGCACTATATTTAGTAATAAATAATACAAGTTATACAAAATAAGAGATGGGAACGGGTTTTTAACGCGCCAAGAGCCATCCATACGTGAAATATATACCGAAATAGGTGAATGTTTAGGACGTTTTACGAACAAATCGTGTAGGTGATTAAAAACTAGCAGGAAAGATGTAGTTGCAAAAAAATATTCATTACAACACAATTATTAATGTTGTATAACGTAGAATAGCTTTTGTTATTCAGTTTGCCCATATTGTATTGAATTCCACTATGATGCTATCTTTATGCGAGTCATGTTTACTGTTGTCGAATAATGATACTTTACTTTCATTTTCACTGTAGAGCGATTCATTAGTATTGTATATGCGGTGCATTTTCACTGTTTGAATTTTATTAATTTTTATGCATTAAATTCCAAATTCAGCCGACTTGCACAAACAATAATTAAAGTAAGAAAAGGATTTGATAGTGTTGACTTTGAGATGAAAAGTTTGATTGAACACTCCAATATATTCAATAGAATTAATATTTATTTCAAATAAAACACATCGTTGTCATAATATAACAATATGTGGATCATTTCAGAGTTGAAAGTGTTTTTAGATTAATGCAAAATATTTTCAAATGCATGCCAATTTGATAAAATTCATGTTTCTGCAGTAGTCATTATACGTATGTGCAAACAAATTTTATCATTGGATTTCGAGTATGGGTCTATTTACCAATCAGAAGAAGCATGTTATAGAATTTTTTATAATTCATCAGAATCTTTATTTAAAGTGTAGTTATATTTATCCAATGCATTGAAACTTCATCACTGAATACGTACATCTCGCATGTCTATCGAAATAGAATGGGATAAAAGAGGATAAAAATCAACAACAATACTTTCTAATATTTTTTTATAAATCACTTCTTGACCAATTTCAATGAGGTTTTGAAGTAAGATTTTTTATTTTGGGTCCGGTTTTAAATTGCCCCACAGGGTCCAAAATAAAATTTGAGGTTCTTTGGTAGGCTGAATCCATACATGATTGTGTTTATTATTATTTTTTTAATTTTTGGCCCATTTAACAAGTTTGTGGGGTCCAAACTGTCAAGAAATAAATTCTTTTGGATTTCAACAACAGTTGAATATTTGGGGTACTTTGGAATGCTGAATCTTACCGTGTTTTTAAATTTGGTATTTTGGTATTTTAGGCCAAGTTACTCGCATACAACAGTGAAAATGAACTGACTGGATTCCCACTTTATATACACTGATTAGGAGGTGAAGTAAAATGACTTCTCAATAAGCATAACAACTGATAGCATGGAGAAAGCCTGATTTGTACTCATTGTTCCAAACACTTCAAAAGCAGAACTGGGCAGTGGCGGATCCAGAACTTTTTGTAAGGCGGGCCCGATGGCTGACCTAAAAGGGGGGGGGGGCTAAAGTCATGCTTCAGTGATTCCCTATATAATCAGCCAAATTTTTCCAAGGCCCCCTGGATACGCCTATGCTGGCATAGCTTACCATATGAAGAAAGCAACAGGAACTTTTAATCACGTCTGCTCGTTTTATAGCTTCGCTGACCGCAGAGATCGAACCCTGAACAGTTGGGGCAAATTTGGACATAATATTAAAGCTTGATACTATCTGAATTTGGATTGTGATCAAATTTATGACGTTATATAGGTTTCTGACACAAGGTAAATGTGGTCCTTGTTCCTTCATTCCTAAACTGTTAGTACCATAACCCCAAAATGAAACCTAACATTCTACTTGTGGTATTGAACACTGTGGTACAATTTCAGAACAATCAAAATTCTTATACACAAGTAATTATCCTAAAACTAAAAACATGCTTCTTTTATGCCCCTTTTTCGTAAACGGTTGGAACCATCATCCCCAACATTATCCCAACCTTCCTTTTGTGGTATTGAACCTTTTTTAAAATTTATATAGATCCATTCACTTAAATTAAAGTTGATCGGAAACAAAATGGGTCTTCGGACGACGCAGACGATAACGACATCATAGCAATATACGAACCGGAAAAAAAACATTGCGGGGAAACATTTCAGTTTACAGTTCACACATGTCAATACTGTGGGGAAACGTATAAATGGCCAGCCAGTTTCTATAGATATATACAAGTTATAAATAGATATAAATATTAAAGTCATCAAATAAGTTTTTCATTTGTTGCAAGTCTAATTATTACATTAATCTACAATAAAAATCCATCGCATTTTCGAAAATTCTACGTCAGAAATGAATGCCATACAGTGATAATTCATCGCATCTATAGTGAAAATGGATCGCTTTTTATAACTGATATTCTATGTTATGTTGCTTTTATTACACATATTTGAACTTTAATACTGTTATTTTACATTAAAAAGAGACATCATAATGAAAATATGTTAAAATTTAGTTTCAAATCAATTATTTTGGTATTTTCAAAACGTAAACAAATAAAGTTTTCCCATGATCCTTTATTCTACAATGAACATACTCGCATACAACAGTGAAAATGAACTGACTGGATTCGCACTTTATATACACTGATGTCGGGATTTAAATTTATTTAAATTCGGGACCTCGGGATTTCGTGTTTTTAAGCCCGGGATTTCGGGATCAGGACCCCCCCCCCCCCCTCACTATAGCACTACCAGTTCCAGGCAGGATCAGGCAGCAAATGGGGGGACATTATACCAATATACATGGCGTGACCGTCTTTTTCTCAAAACAATTTCTACTCCATACCAAAAAGGAACATTTTCTCTCTTCAATAACAAAAAAGAACATGTAGGTTCGACAACAATTTTATTGAAAAAGAAGATAGAGAAATGTGCTTATAACTAACATGATGGAGATTAATGGGCAACACAAATAAAAAAGAGAAAAATGACCTAAATAATACATAAATAAATACCATCCTCCCCAACCCCACCCCCTAAGACTCTTGATATATATATATCACTTTACAAAGATAAGTGTCCACAATTGTTTTTATCTGTTAAGTTTTATACATTTAAAGTTTAGCGCCATTTAAACAACATGAGTAACACATGTTTACAGATCTTTACATAAACTGTAAATATATCACGTGATCGTCTCACCTATTTACCTTCCTGGTTGACATACATCTTAAGTTATGAAAGAGTCTAAAATTCCGTTCTCGTAGATCAGGAAATCAATTCCTTCGTTGTATTTTTAGATTAAGCATAAGGTAGGGACACATGATATACCCGTGTTTACATGCCGAAATATTGTCCTAGTGCAATCAAACCTGTTCACCTTGAATAATTGGCCCGATTTGGTTAAACTTGAAGCCCTCTTCGGTTTTATCTGCTCTTCATTGTTTGTATTAGGTTTAGATTTTCAAATATGTCGGCCTCGAGCATTGCTTAATGAACATTAATTGTCGATATGCGCATCTGGTGCAATAAACATTTTACCGTTAAGGTTCATGTGGACCCTATGGCTAAAATGGCCGTATTTTCACCTCAAATTTTTCTCTGAGTACAGACAAACCTATGCATCTGGAAAAGTTTTAAGGCATAGCATGCCCTAGATAAATAGAATTCAAATGCATTGTAGGATTTAGAAAATTCTTAACTTAACTGGATTTTGCCGTACACTTTTTTTCGTCTCTGCAGAAGATGATAAAATTAACAAACAGTTGAGTTTACCTTGATATGGTCCACTCAGGTACACAGTTTAAATAACCAATTATTGTCAGGTATCTATTGTCCATGTACTGTCCATATCAATAAAAATGCTCACTTTAATTTTTACGTGTGGGGAAGTTCTCAAACCTGTTTCCCAACTTAGTTTATTTTGGCACCTTCTGAAGGGATGAAAAAAGTGCACGGCAAAATCCTGGTAAGTTTTTGTTTTTCTAAAACATGAAACATACTTAAAATTCATTTATCTAGGGCATGCTATGCCTGAAATTTGTTACAGATGCGCAGGTTTGTCTGTACTCAGAGTAAATTTTGAGGTGAAAATACGGCCATTTTAGCCATAGGGTCCACATGAACCTGAATGATATTTTAAAGCAAACTAGAATACACACGTGACATGTCGAGGGTTCATGTCTGAATTTAGGTACCGATGCCTTATTTATAGTCTGAATTTTTTTAGTTTTCGTAATGTCATCTGACTATGATAAATTCATGTTCATTATAAGTTGCACAGTTATCTCTGCATTCGAAATCTTTATGTTTAAACCGTCCTGGCTTTCTTACTACAATAAACTTTAACTTATTAACCCAAATTAATAGTGTTATTGAGGTTGGAGAAAACAAACTTGTTGCATAGTGTACACTAGTGTTACATAGATATAAAACACCTGCTGCAAGAATTCCAGGTTCTCCTGATTGAGGAAGGATTTACAGAAGGTAACATGTATACCACTGGAAACTACATGTGACTATACTATAGACAACTTTCGAGTTCGATGCATTTCCGTCAAAAACTCTGGTTTTAGTGAACATCATTCGTGCGGTTAGGGGGAAAACGGTAGTATTACATTTTCCCAGCATTAGGTTGGCCTTTTATGTACCCAAGGCAGGTGAAGGAAGTCAAATTAGGACCACTGTGATTGGATGTTAGGGTACAATATATTTTTTTCATTTCCTTCTGTTTGAAAGGACTTTTGTTTTAAATTAATACTGCCAAGGGACATAATTTAGCTTTTTCATAGATTAATACAGGCAACAAAGACAACTTTACAGCTGAGTATTTTGCATATTTAATGTTTAAAGTGTCTAATATCTTTGCTTTCATCATCTCAAGACAGAATAATTGATTTTATAACAAGTTCTGAAATTTTTAACCACAATATGGCATATACTAAAGCATGGAATGGAGATTAGTATGAAAACTCTTGAATGTGTGCATTTGTTGTAAATTTTTGATTTAAATGAATACAAATTGAATGGAACTGTCAATGTTATCTGTTTAAATGGGACTTATCATTCTTTTTATATAAGATAAGATACAGGTTGTTTATTAAGGCTTTTTTGAAAGAAGTAGAGAATGAGGTAAACCAGCAAGTAGGGGTGGGGACATAAAATGATCTATGTTTCGTTAAGTAATGGGGAATACAAGTTTTTATTATAGTCAAGATTTTCACAATAGCTCAGTATTGCATTAATGGTGTCATAAGAATTCTTTATATCTTTATGTCACAGTATAGGGAAAACGGTAGTATAACATTTTCCCAGCATTAGGTTGGCCTTTTGTATACCCAAGGCAGGTGAAGGAAGTCAAATAAGGAGCGCTGTGATTGGATGTAAGGGTACAATATATTTTTTTAATTATCTATGAATAACTGCAGTGTGTAAATTTACAATATAAATTTTAAAACCTATTGAAATATTTTCTAGAGAATTATTCGAAAAGGCTTCCAAAATTTCAAAAATTTGTTGTAAAATGACGGTGGGCATGGATAACATAAACAAGCTCCGTTGGAAATTGGTCATGATACTATTTGACTTTAATTTTTAAAATAGAATAATAAAGTACTATATATATATTATAACACCACACATAACTGTTTTATCCAGGTTTTTATTATAAAAAGTGGTAAATTTAAGATTGTTAGTATTGTCGCCTATGGCAGAATAAATAGTACCGTTTTCCCTAGGGGCATCGTCACTTCCGTTCTAATGTTGAGCTAGTGATTGGAAAACTAAAATACTATATTGCACGAATTATACGTCAAATTAAATCCTCATAATTGACAATCAGCACTGCTGTCATTAAGGAATTGTGATTAAGTACTTACAAAACAAACATTATTTCTAGTTTATCCTGCAAAATGACGATCACTTAGACGCTTGATGAGCGTTAATAGTGCAGGGATACAGGCCTCAGAACACAATTATTCTTCCCCTTGGCTACAATGCATTTTTTAGTTAAAGTCAAAGTCAATTAAAAAATTTGCACCGCCACAAACATGAAATAAATTTAACTGCTTATAGACCATTATTATTCTAATAAAATATTATGCTTGTCCCAGGACAATCCATCAGTGCTTTTTCTTTTTAGGGCCCTATTAGCATGCCAATGGTAGGATTTGAATCTTGAATAAATGACGAAGGCTAATTTCTACCCTACTTTTAGTTTGGCCAAATCACTACTTTCACTTTCAACAATATTTTTTTTCCACATGTTTTACTTATTTCAATATATATGCAACTGATAGGACCACTTAAATAGTAAGCATTCAAAGAAAATAGTAGACAGATTACTTGGGAAGAAATACCCTATATAATAATTGGGAACTATATTTCTAGACCACAAACATGACAAACAAAGGGAATTAATTGTGATCTGAGGCCTATTAGACCTCAAAAAATTAAAAGTATCAATATGAAACTTCACAGTTACTTAGCATTATATCTTAGTAGTATAAATGTCAAATTTTATTACATTCTGACAAATAACAAAAAAGTTTTGAATGTTTTTATATTAGTATATATGTCTGCGGAACATGCTATTTGCAAAGTTTTAAGAATTCAGTCAAACTTTTATTCAGAAAATATTTTTTTGGTATTGTTTTCCCAAAATAAGCCTTGATCCAGTTAACATAACTTGTATTTAGTTGAAATGAGAAAACTGCTAAAGCAAACTGCCACTTATGTGCCATTATTTTTCACATCTATATCTCTATGTTTATTAAATCAGAATTGGTCAATATGATAAAGGTACAGACATAAAAAGCATAATTGTGGATAAATAGACACTGAAAAATTGATTTTTTTTCCCCTTCATTCTATCCCACCTATTGGTTTTACTTCTAAACAACTAAAAGTAATTTAGACTTGACACTTTTAAATTTTTAAAACATTTTATTTTCATTATTTTCAAATGTCGTTGTATGTCATGTTATGTCCCAGGATCAACTCAGTTTTGTAAAACCTTACTAAATTGCATTTATAAGGTACCCTCATTGATTTAATGAAGTAATGTGGTACATTCTCACAATTGTATTCCTTTAATTTTCATTAGAAATCAAGTCAACTGTTAAAATGCCAATAGCTGCCTCATATGCCCAAATATGGTGAAAATGTCTTATTTTGATAGACTTTGTGTAATTTCTGTTTTCTTTCTTGAAAAGTAATCAGACAAAGATCATGTTGTTACCTGTTAGACCCTTTAATTTTTATTTAAAATAATTGTGTTTTGTCCATATTCATCTACTAGACCTCAAAAAATTAAAGTATCCATATGAAACTTCACAGTTACTTAGCATTATATCTTATAGTAGTATAAATGTCAAATTTTATTACATTCTGACAAATAACAAAAAAGTTTGGAATGTTTTTATATTAGTATATATGTCTGCATAACATGCTATTTGCAAAGTTTTAAGAATTCAGTCAAACTTTTATTCAGAAAATATTTTTTTGGTATTGTTTTCCCAAAATAAGCCTTGATCCAGTTAACATAACTTGTATTTAGTTGAAATGAGAAAACTGCTAAAGCAAACTGCCACTTATGTGCCATTATTTTTCACATCTATATCTCTATGTTTATTAAATCAGAATTGGTCAATATGATAAAGGTACAGACATAAAAAGCATAATTGTGGATAAATAGACACTGAAAAATTGATTTTTTTCCCCTTCATTCTATCCCACCTATTGGTTTTACTTCTAAACAACTAAAAGTAATTTAGACTTAACACTTTTAAATTTTTAAAACATTTTATTTTCATTATTTTCAAATGTCGTTGTATGTCATGTTATGTCCCAGGATCAACTCAGTTTTGTAAAACCTTACTAAATTGCATATATAAGGTACCCTCATTGATTTAATGAAGTAATGTGGTACATTCTCACAATTGTATTCCTTTAATTTTCATTAGAAATCATGTCAACTGTTAAAATGCCAATATCTGCCTCATATGCCCAAATATGGTGAAAATGTCTTATTTTGATAGACTTTGTGTAATTTCTGTTTTCTTTCTTGAAAAGTAATCAGACAAAGATCATGTTGTTACCTGTTAGACCCTTTATTTACAATAATTGTGTTTTGTCCATACTCATCTACTAGACCTCAAAAAATTAAAGTATCCATATGAAACTTCACAGTTACTTAGCATTATATCTTAGTAGTATAAATGTCAAATTTTATTACATTCTGACAAATAACAAAAAAGTTTGGAATGTTTTTATATTAGTATATATGTCTGCGGAACATGCTATTTAAAATACTTTTAGTTTTCGCACTCTAACTTTAGTAAAAGTGAATAGAAATCAATGAAATTTTAACACAAGGTTTATGACCACAAAAGGAAGGTTGGGATTGATTTCGGGAGTTTTTGTCGCAACATTTTAGGAATTAGGGGCCAAAAATGGCCCAAATAAGCATTTTCTTGGTTTTCGCACTATAACTTTAGTTTAGGTGAATAGAAATCTATGAAATTTTGACACAAGGTTTATGACCACAAAAGGAAGGTTGGGATTGATTTTGGGAGTTATGGTTCCTACAGTTTAGGAATAAGGGGCCAAAAAAGGGCCTAAATAAGCATTATTCTTGGTTTTCGCACAATAACTTTAGTATAAGTAAATAGAAATCTATGAAATTTAAACACAAGGTTTATGACCATAAAAGGAAGGTTGGGTTTGATTTTGGGAGTTTTGGTCCCAACAGTTTAGGAATAAGGGGCCCAAAGAGTCCAAAATTGAACTTTGTTTGATTTCATCAAATATTGAATAATTGGGGTTCTTTGATATGCCGAATCTAACTGTGTATGTAGATTCTTAATTTTTGGTCCCCTTTTCAAATTGGTCTACATTAAGGTCCAAAGGGTCCAAAATTAAACTTAATAGTTTGATTTTAACAAAAATTGAATCCTTGGGGTTCTTTGATATGCTGAATCTAAAAATGTACTCAGATTTTTTATTATTGGCCCAGTTTTCAAGTTGGTCCAAATCGGGGTCCAAAATTAAACTTTGTTTGATTTCATCAAAAATTGAATTATTGGGGTTCTTTGATCATGTTGATATGCCAAATCTAACTGTGTAAGTAGATTCTTAATTTTTGGTCCCGTTATCAAATTGGTCTACATTAAAGTCCAAAGGGTCCAAAATTACACTAAGTTTGATTTTAACAAAAATTGAATTCTTGGGCTTTTTTGATATGCTGAATCTAAACATGTACTTAGATTTTTGATTATGGGCCCAGTTTTCAAGTTGGTTCAAATCAGGATCCAAAATTATTATATTAAGTATTGTGCAATAGCAAGAAATTTTCAATTGCACAGTATTCAGCAATAGCAAGAAATCTTCAATTGCACAGTATTGTGCAATAGCAAGAAATTTTCAATTGCACAGTATTGCACAATAGCAAGAAATCTTCAATTGCACAGTATTGTGCAATAGCAAATATTTTCAATTACTCAGTATTGCGCAATAGCAAGAAATATCTAATTGCAATTTCAATTGGAGTTATCTTTCTTTGCCCAGAATAGTAGTTGAATCAACTTAAATCATTGTTTTATACAATATACAATGTGTATTCACTTTTTCTACCAACTGATAAATTAAAACAATCTTTACCATTCAGTGATAACAAGCACTTTATTTTACATTTTAATATTTTATGATGTATTTAAATGAGTAGTTATTGTTGCAAACTCCATTAGAAATTTGAATTGAGATCAGTTTTGGAAAAAGGGAAAGGGGGATGTGAAAACAAATAGTAACATACATAGTCTTAAAGATCTATGACTATCATATTTTTAATGTTATCGAATATATATATATTAATCAATTTCAACTAAGAAATATTAATATCGAAGCGACTGCTACTGTTCCAGCCGGTTGGTTATATTAAATATCGAATAACGAACCGAACGCTAACTTCACATCCATCAGAATTTCTTGTTTACCTTTAAGTTTGTTTGAAAGAAGGCATGTCCCGCAACTTCTCTAAAAACATTGAAATGACTGAATTTTAAAACTTGCAATGATTCTTCATGTGCAGCTTTGCAGTGTGTACCTCCTATTTATTTTTTATCTGTTGTTTCTTAAAGTATTACACAATGGACTAAGATATTTATTTTGAAATTTGCCTGAAATTGGTATCAACCACCCGTCCATAACTCCTCTCAAACAAGTAAGTGAAATTAAATAAAATCTTGAAGGATTTTTCAGTAAGTACTCGCATTGTGCATTTTAATCCAAAAGGCTGTGTGGGTTTCAGAAAGCAAACAGGGTTTTGAATTTTGTTATGTATGTGTTTGATTTAAAGTCTATGTTTCCCCTTTTTTAAATCCTCCGAAAATAGTGGATGGTATATTTGGGGTTTTTTTTTTTTTGGGGGGGGGGGGGGGGGGTTGGAAAGTTTGATGTGGTGGGGTTGAATTTTTCCCAATGCAGATATCAAGGTACCTATCTTTCTGAATAAAAAATCTATTCAAAAAGTCATCTATGATCATTTTATTGACCGGGTTGACACAGTTTAAATTTATACGGTAATAACTGTCCTCTCCTAGATTTAGATATTTCGGTTTTACACGGGAAACTCCACACTAAAATTTACGACAACAGGGACGATTTTTCGTTCCCTATTGTTAATTTTCCCTTTTTGATGGTGATGTTCCTTTGGCACCATCTTACAGTGTTTATATTTCACAACTCGTTCGCTATACCCGTGTCTGTTGTGACATTTTTTATTTTAACGAACGTAATCTATGTATTATAATTTATACCGGTAAATTATTCAGCCAGGGATTTCGTTACCACAAATTACTTAAAACCTTTACTAAATTCTTAGATTTAAAAATTTAAAGATTTGGTTTTGAAGTTTGGTTGTACCTGTAGAAAACTTATTTCAAATGGGATAGCACATCTCATTTTTACGCAGATGTTGTTTATCGTGCCTGGAAATTCAAAAACGATCCTGGTTAGGTGTAATACCACCAAATCAGGGTACGTCACATCCGGTTGCATACGAAAGTAGGCCTAAAAAAATATTCCCTTGAATTTGACAGTTGTAGAAAATTAACCCTGCATTTCAATGCACTTAAATTTTTCTGAGTCATAAATATGTATGTTGGGTGTCTGAAAGCATCATTCTTTTTTTATTTGATGGTCTTATAAAATATTTTGGAACGTTCAGGTTACATAGTTACCAAAGCAGGTAACCAGTAAATAACAGTGTAAAAATTGGGTTGTCTACCCTCGGCGGTGGTTACTTTCTTATATGCAATGAAATGTAGTGTGAAATTTTCACTGTATCACTGGAAAGGATTGAACTTTACACATGCAAAGTATTTCTTTGGTTGAAATAAAGGTAAATACTGTACGATTTTTTTAAAAGTGCCAATTTAACAAAGACTAATAGGGAAAAATCAATGGTGGTATTACACCTATTTAGGGAAACTAAATGTGCACTCGTGACCTTATTGTACTTTCATTTTTAAAAGTTATTAATAAACCAGTTCATATATTGTAAACATGGACTATTCGGAATGGATTTAGACACAGAAAGTACGTTTGAGGTAAAATTGCATTGAAATGGGGGTTTACGGGTGTTTTCTTAGTCAAATGGGTGGACAGACGAAGCTGTATTTAGATTACTGTGTTAAATTTTAAATTACCCTTACAGTTTTTGTGTTTTGTTTATACAACATGTGAATTTTTTATTTCAGTGTTAACCATGTTCTGAAGAGCATTCTGTTGAAAAATCTTATATGTGAATTGGTCTGCAGATGACACTTCAGCATTAAAGTATGTATCAACTATCATCATGTTTTTTTTTGTTTTGGCCGCCAAAGTTTACAATTTGCCATTGTGCCGTCTACATTTTGCACAGACAATAACTCATCTCAACACTTATTTGTCCTGGATTTATATACATCAGAATCCAGTCTCACATACTTAAACTTTATAATTCTTACCAATTATTTTTTGTACCAGCATTCCAAGGGACATAACCCTTTTTAAAAACATTTTGAGGTATTTTTTTATTACTCTTTCTCCCCATTTTCTAATGTAAAATACAAGAAAGTGGACTTTTTGTGTAAATCTATTAGAAATATACTGTTATGAGTAAATAAAAAGACTTTGATACCAGTAGCAATAAATGATTGACTGAAAGGGAACCGTTATTTCTCACACTAGGGGAACAGACCAAAAACTCAAGTTACACATAAGGGCTTATAGAAACTTCCGTGTAGACTGTTAACATTAATAGAGACAGTTCTTTCAGCTAAAACACTTTAATTATTGATTTAACATTACATTTATTTCATTTTTGTGGGAAAATAATCACATTTGTTTTATTTTTTAGACAAAAGATATCAAGTTTTGATGAAAAAGGAAGGAAGGAGGAAAAATGGACCAAAACAGACCAAAACAGACCTTCAAATGAACTCTAAAAGGTGCAATAAAATTGTTTATCATCTTAAAGTTGTCTTTTGTATTCTATTTAATTGTTTGAATGCATATATCATGAGTTTATGATCAGATATTAGTCAACACTGCATTTTATAATGATACACTGAAATTAGGATTTTTCAAAGAAATTGGACTGAAATTACCGTAGGATATGACCTTACATTATAGTGATTTTCTCTGAAACTATAGTTCTGACTGAGACAAAACTTGACTGTTATGCTTGAAATAACTTGCAATTGGAGGGGAAAAAATTGCATTAAGTTTATTTGACATTTAGGTGTTCTTTAGGTGTAATACCACCAAATCAGGGTACGTCACATCCGGTTGCATACGAAAGTAGGCCTAAAAAAATATTCCCTTGAATTTGACAGTTGTAGAAAATTAACCCTGCATTTCAATGCACTTAAATTTTTCTGAGTCATAAATATGTATGTTGGGTGTCTGAAAGCATCATTCTTTTTTTATTTGATGGTCTTATAAAATATTTTGGAACGTTCAGGTTACATAGTTACCAAAGCAGGTAACCAGTAAATAACAGTGTAAAAATTGGGTTGTCTACCCTCGGCGGTGGTTACTTTCTTATATGCAATGAAATGTAGTGTGAAATTTTCACTGTATCACTGGAAAGGATTGAACTTTACACATGCAAAGTATTTCTTTGGTTGAAATAAAGGTAAATACTGTACGATTTTTTTAAAAGTGCCAATTTAACAAAGACTAATAGGGAAAAATCAATGGTGGTATTACACCTATTTAGGGAAACTAAATGTGCACTCGTGACCTTATTGTACTTTCATTTTTAAAAGTTATTAATAAACCAGTTCATACATTGTAAACATGGACTATTCGGAATGGATTTAGACACAGAAAGTACGTTTGAGGTAAAATTGCATTGAAATGGGGGTTTACGGGTGTTTTCTTAGTCAAATGGGTGGACAGACGAAGCTGTATTTAGATTACTGTGTTAAATTTTAAATTACCCTTACAGTTTTTGTGTTTTGTTTATACAACATGTGAATTTTTTATTTCAGTGTTAACCATGTTCTGAAGAGCATTCTGTTGAAAAATCTTATATGTGAATTGGTCTGCAGATGACACTTCAGCATTAAAGTATGTATCAACTATCATCATGTTTTTTTTTGTTTTGGCCGCCAAAGTTTACAATTTGCCATTGTGCCGTCTACATTTTGCACAGACAATAACTCATCTCAACACTTATTTGTCCTGGATTTATATACATCAGAATCCAGTCTCACATACTTAAACTTTATAATTCTTACCAATTATTTTTTGTACCAGCATTCCAAGGGACATAACCCTTTTTAAAAACATTTTGAGGTATTTTTTTATTACTCTTTCTCCCCATTTTCTAATGTAAAATACAAGAAAGTGGACTTTTTGTGTAAATCTATTAGAAATATACTGTTATGAGTAAATAAAAAGACTTTGATACCAGTAGCAATAAATGATTGACTGAAAGGGAACCGTTATTTCTCACACTAGGGGAACAGACCAAAAACTCAAGTTACACATAAGGGCTTATAGAAACTTCCGTGTAGACTGTTAACATTAATAGAGACAGTTCTTTCAGCTAAAACACTTTAATTATTGATTTAACATTACATTTATTTCATTTTTGTGGGAAAATAATCACATTTGTTTTATTTTTTAGACAAAAGATATCAAGTTTTGATGAAAAAGGAAGGAAGGAGGAAAAATGGACCAAAACAGACCAAAACAGACCTTCAAATGAACTCTAAAAGGTGCAATAAAATTGTTTATCATCTTAAAGTTGTCTTTTGTATTCTATTTAATTGTTTGAATGCATATATCATGAGTTTATGATCAGATATTAGTCAACACTGCATTTTATAATGATACACTGAAATTAGGATTTTTCGAAGAAATTGGACTGAAATTACCGTAGGATATGACCTTACATTATAGTGATTTTCTCTGAAACTATAGTTCTGACTGAGACAAAACTTGACAGTTATGCTTGAAATAACTTGCAATTGGAGGGGAAAAAATTGCATTAAGTTTATTTGACATTTAGGTGTTCTTTAGGTGTAATACCACCAAATCAGGGTACGTCACATCCGGTTGCATACGAAAGTAGGCCTAAAAAAATATTCCCTTGAATTTGACAGTTGTAGAAAATTAACCCTGCATTTCAATGCACTTAAATTTTTCTGAGTCATAAATATGTATGTTGGGTGTCTGAAAGCATCATTCTTTTTTTATTTGATGGTCTTATAAAATATTTTGGAACGTTCAGGTTACATAGTTACCAAAGCAGGTAACCAGTAAATAACAGTGTAAAAATTGGGTTGTCTACCCTCGGCGGTGGTTACTTTCTTATATGCAATGAAATGTAGTGTGAAATTTTCACTGTATCACTGGAAAGGATTGAACTTTACACATGCAAAGTATTTCTTTGGTTGAAATAAAGGTAAATACTGTACGATTTTTTTAAAAGTGCCAATTTAACAAAGACTAATAGGGAAAAATCAATGGTGGTATTACACCTAAACTTATCGATCCTTTAAATAAACTTATTCTAAAAGGTTACCAATTCAACACTGTAATAAGATCTTTGAATATTATTTTTATTGGTACTAATATTGATTTTGTTATCAGTAAATTAAAAGCAAACTAAATATTATTGTTATATACATATATACACATTCATGGATCTACAATCTATCGATACCTGTATCTTGGCATTGCACAAGGTCATGTTCTTCTCTGACTGTTTATGACATCTTTACACTGAATCCATGGGACGTTGGATGTGTACAGATTGATAATTTAGTCTTAGATGCATGATTGTTTTCATTAGTTGTTAGTGGCTTTGAACTAGCTGTCAGTAACTGTGAGTACTCTCAGATCTGTACTTAGTGTCCTTTTGTTATTGTGATGTGCAAGTACCCGGCCACGTCCTCTGTGTTTTTGTTAGATGTATTTCTATTTGTATCCATCTGATGAGTTAAGCCTTTTTCCACTGATTTTTATAGTTTGTTCTTATGCTGAACTGTTACACCACTGTCCCAGGTTAGGGGGAGGTTTGGGATCCTGGTAACATGCTTAACCCCGCCACATTCTGTATGTATGTGCCGGTCCCAAGTCAGGAGCCTGTAATTCAGTGGTTGATTTGTTACATATTTGTTTTTCGTTCATGTTTTTGTACATGAATTAGGCCGTTAGTTTTCTTGTTTGAATTGTTTTACATTTGTCATTTCGGGGTCTTTTATAGCTGACTATGCGATATGGGCTTTGCTTATTGTTGAAGGCCGTACAGTGACCAATATTTGATTTAATTTCTGTGTCATTTGGTCTCTTGTAAAGAGTTGTCTCATTGGCAATCATACCGTCTCATTGGCAATCATACCACATCTTCTCTTTTGTATGATAGAATGATGTTGTCGTGCAAACGTGCGGGCGGTCAGTCGGTCTGTCGGGCAAGCGTTGTAAAGCTGGTATCTTTTTTGTGGTAATCAACTCAATATTCAGCCATTTTCTTGAAATTTCACATGTAGATTGCAGACATATTTTAGTTGTGTACTCAAGTGATATTATGGAACTGTTTGAGGAATTTTGTTACATTTTTTACTCAGTGGGAACTTATAATTTTACAGTAACATTTACAAATGAGGCCCCTCATGGGGGTGTCCTAGTAATCACATAATCACCATTTTTTTGCCAATATAATCACATAATCATTAAATATTTGCCTATCTTTAGTAATCAAATAATCATAAACTAAAAATACAGTCCTAGGTAATTAAATAATCATGAAATATTTGGCTTAATAATCAAATAATCATTAAAAAAACGGCCAAGTAATCACATAATCAAAAACCCCATGAGGGCCCTCACAAATGGCGGTGCCCTTTTTCTGTTAGAATTAACATATCAATCAGTACACACCCAAGGATTTAGGTGTTATAACCAAGTTTCCATTGTTTAAGAAACGTTTTAGGTAACACGGTGGCTTTTTGTTTACTTCTTCAAATTATCAAATTGTTGGTTAATGCTTGGGAATAGTATATGTATGGATAATGTCATTTAATTTTTAGACAACGAATTTAAGATAGATAATATAGTAGACCAATAAAGCCATAGTAAATCCCACAAATATATATGAACAGTTAAAATGTGTTTGTTCCCTGTATATAAAGGAATAAAAATGCAAAAAAATAGGTAGCATTTACTTTTTTAAATGCAAATGGGAACCGACGTCACCATAGCATAAAATTAAGTCACCTTCAGGTCTACTGGATGAGAACGAGTCCGAAATGTGAACCAAAACTTTTGTCTATCATCACTAGCATAAACTGAACGATACTGGTTAGAAACTAAGATGGTTAATCATCAATTCTTTAATTTCATGGCTAATTCATAAATTTGTGTTATGCAAGTTAATGCATGCTTTTGGAAACTGTATTCATACATAGGTTCACAATGCAGGAAGAAATGAAAACCTAGTCTTTTGGAACTGAGTTTATGTAGGGTTTAAAAAGTCTAAACTTTCCTTACCTTCATTTGAAAAGTTAAACAAAGCAGAAAAATGTAAAACAAAAAGACTTTAACTTTTGACATACCTAAAAAATAAACATACATTTTTTTTCTGTAGATGATGGCAACCTCTGTACCTTTCTGTGGTGTATGTGAATATCGACATTTATTCAAACCAGCGTCCATATGGTGTTCAGAATGCGATGAAGGTCTCTGTCTAGACTGCAAGGAACATCATGGGATTTCCAAAGCAACCAGAAAGCACGGTACTATACCGATATCAGAATATCAAACACTGCCTGATTACATTACAAGTATTAATCAGATGTGTACTACACACGATGAAAGATATCAAATTTACTGCAATGAACATGAATTAACGTGTTGTAGTAAATGCATTGTTGCCACTCACACAAAATGTCAAAATATTGTCAATCTTGATGATGTTGTCAAAGACACGAAGACATCTAACGCTTTTCTTGAAATTTATGAAACATTAAACGAAGTTGCTGAAAACATCAAACGGATCCGTCAAGATAAAAATAGCAATCAGAAATCATTGTCAGAGAAAAGAAAACAGATCGAATGTGAAGTTCAACAGGTTCGATTAAATATCAATCAACATCTCGATAAACTACAAGAGAAGTTCATATCGGAATTGCATGCGATAGAAAAAAAAGAGAGTGATAAAATCTGTCAGTTAATGAAAGTTTTAAATGAACATGAAACTGAAGTTGCCGAGCACCAAAAGAACATTACATACATAAAACAACACGCATCAGATCTACAGACTTTTCTAGCTCTAAAACAACTTGAAGCCGATGTTGACAAAAAATGTCAATTCATTGATTCACTTATTGAAAGTGATACACTTAATCATGTGGAGATCAAGTTTAACGTAAATTCATCACTGACCGATATTACAAATAAAGTTCCTGTGTTTGGAAAAATACAAATTGACAACTCTAGTCCTTCGCTAGTCATTGTGAAGAAAAAGGAACAACAAGCTCAGTTGATAGTTAACAGAAACGTTCCTGTTTCGATTGAAAATATACAGACAGAGTTACAACTAACTCTAATCACCGAAGGATATGTCAGAGGATGTTGCATTTTGCCTGATGGTAAAATGGTATTCGCATATCCTACATTAAACAAAATATTAGTAATTAATGAAGATGGGTCGATTGCTTTTTCTTTGAGAGTTACATTAGCATTTGGTGTAGCATACAACTATGAAGATAACACAATTGCAATATCGTCCAGTTGGAAAGGCCGTGGCAATCAAATAACAATAATTGATTTAACGAAACAAAAAGTAAAGAAAACTATTTCTCCGGGCGGGCAAACAATTGGCATTGTGGCAACCAATCACAAATTGATTTATCAAATATACAGTAAAGCAATTCGAGCCATGAATCTTACTGACGAATCAACACGTGATATAACTACTGAGAACATGGACACAACAATCAACACAACTATATCTGGAAACAAACTTTATTATTCCAGTTATATGTATAACACAGTAGTATGCTGTGATCTGGTTGGCAGAAAACAATGGTCATTCAAAGATGAACAAGTTTTAAAGGAACCTTGTGGAATATCCGCTGACAATGATGGTAACGTGTATGTTGTAGGAAAAGGATCGAATAATGTCGTAGTTATATCTCACGATGGACAAAAACATAGGGAACTCCTATCACTGAAAGATGTTTTAACATCGCCGTACGCAATTAACTTTGAACGTGCAACTAACCATTTATTAGTTACAGTTGATAGTTTTAAAGCATATCTCTATAAGGTATCCAGTAATTAAGAAATAAACTCACCATAGATAGATCAGCTATATATGTAGTTTATATCATATATGATATTTTTCGTCATTGACCTTTGGTCTTGAGAATTATCCTGTACGATATTTTACGATTGGGCAAAATTACAGATATTCCCGGATCGTAAATTATCTGATATAGCTGTTTGATAGGTGCATGCATCAGACATTCAATTCAATGATTAAAGTTCCTTTACTTAAATCATTGTTGTAGAAAAACTCAAAATTTACAGATAACTGTAATAGATTGAAAGAATTTTGAATCCAAATTCAAATTCAAAATTAAGTTTCTGGAATTTGTTGCTTAATAATGACTACTTCAAATCAAATTGTATTGTAAAAAGTCACTTCTTTTTGTAATTTGAAGAAATTTACATTACAAATATTTCGAAGTCTGAATGATACGTTCAAACTAAAAAGATCCAAAGGAGGTAGTAGAGTTGGAAGAAAGTCATTTCGTGCCTTGATCATTTCGTACTCAAAACAACCATTTCGTATCCATCATTTACCGTATCGTACCCACGACCCTATGGGCCAAATGCACCTACCGTTCCGTACCTCATTGAAAAATACATCTTTATAAATAAAGTTTTAAATAATTTAAGATATAAAATAATTTGAGAGGATCTTTTTTTTCAAATATAACATGAATTTCAGGATAGCTTTTCATAAAGAGAATTGCAGGATGAGAATTGCTGGATAGCTTGACACTAGTAAATAAAATACATCCTACCGTAAAATTTTAATGAAGACCTATGATTGGGTAGATTAAGCAGCACTTAGAAACTTAGATATTTTAATTACACGTTGGTTTCATTTTTTGCAGGATTGACCACTTATTAATGTTTCAACTCTGAAACTAAGGGATTAATTAACCAACACAGTAATAATTATCTACAACTGATTTCGCAGTTATTAAAAATAATATTTTTTTAATAAACAAAAGTTCGATCAATATCTATATTTTGTGTGTATTTTGTATATTCTTAAAGTATTATTCCTAGACAAATCGATGCATATGATATATACGTTTAGGTTTAACTATATCCTACTATAATCAATATTTAGCGACCTATCACAATATTAAATAGAATGGGGTTTTTTTTGTTTAAACAATGCGGCTTTATTCCTATATTATATCTCACAGGTGCTTTAATTTTGAGTTTTAGACATTACGCGTGGCCTCTTTCGATTTTAACTAGGATATGTTTTTTATTCGATGACATGATCACTCTTTGGGTATGTGACACAACCATACCTGATGATGGTTAGTCAAGAAATACGTATAGTAAGAACATATATCATATCCAGAATAATCTTGTGTCGTTATCGTAGCTGGTTTACAATTAGTTTCCATGGACTTACTGCGTTGATGCAAGCTTGTTTAATATCTGACATTAACCGTTTATAAATGATATATTAGTGTGCTAAAATGAAGGTTAAACAGTAGAAGCATTGGCTTATTGGTTGTAAGACCTCATCCAAGATTTAATACTTGTTGCAATTGAAACAAATTGAGAGGTGAAACCAATTACTTTGTTGAACACCTAATTTGCATTCAGTAATGCCAGATAGTACTTGTGGTAAAAGAAATGGCAATTTGTACTACACCTACATACATAGAATGGTGTTGACTCCTTTTCATATGCAATCGTAGTTTGAGTTGTGTTATACACGTAGAACTAAGAAGTAAAATAACAAAAAGCCAAACTCCCAGGAAAGTTCTTAACGGAAAGTCCGTAATCAAATGGAAAAATCAAAAGCCCAAACTCCTCAAACGAATGAATAACAACTGTCATATTCCTGACTTGGTACAGATATTTTCTAATGTGTATTTAACCTCGTTGTATAGCTGGGTAAACCTCTCACTTGTATGGCAGTCCCTTACAATTCCATTATATTGAAAACGATTTGTGAACAAAACAAATAAACATAATAGATAGAAATGTCAACAATAGGGGTAGACTATCAACAGTGTGTTTTAATCACTACAAAACAAGAAAATATGTCAACAAAGACAAACAAAAAGATATAAAGACAAATAAACGAAAAATCTAATCCCATCGTCATGTCTTTGGCATGTAACCACCCGGTGAATAAACAACATGAGCATCTCTGTGATTCCTTTCATAGATGCAAGAAGATGTTGTATAAGTGCCAATGAGACAACTTTCCATCCAAGTCATAATTTGTAAAAGTCAACCATTATAGGTCAAAATACGGTATTCAACACGTGGCCCTGGCTTATATCGAACGGTAAGTTATAAAGGGTCCAAAAATGAAAAGTGTATACCCACTTAAACAGGTAAACCAACGGTGTAATCCATATACAAACAATAATTATCTATGTTCTATGGACCGTGAAATTGGGATCAAAACTGTAATTTGGCATTGAAACTAGAAAGATCATATTATAGGTAACATGTGTACTAAGTTTCAAGTTGATTGGACTTCAACTTTTCAAAAACTACCTTAAAAAAAACTTTAACCTGAAACGAACGGCCGGACGAATGAACGGACGAACGGACAAACGGATCTGCAGATCAGAAAACATAATGCCCCTCATCTATCGTATACTTAGATGGGCCATAAAAATGAAACCACTTACAAACAACAGCCACTGAATATCAGGTTCCTGACTAAGGACAGGTGCGAACAAATGCAGCGGGTTTTAAACGTTTTAATAGGTACAGACCTTTCCCTTACCCGAAACAATAGTGTAACCTCACAACAAAGAAAGACACACTATAAAATATCAACTGAAATGGCTTATAATCAAAAGACATATTAACACAAAAAAGTTAACGTTCACTGAACGAATAAATTTGATCTACGACACAATGTAGAAACACAATCAATAAAATAAGGGGTGATATGGTAAACAAATAAAAAAGACAACCATAATCTTGGACATCATGCTGCCAAATAAAATAATGTAAACAGATACATAAAAAGGGTATACAGTTACAGAATGTGGATATATTTTTGCACAAAATAAATAATTCTGTTGGTCATAGTACGAACAGATGTGAAAATGTTTGGTCGTAAAAATAAACCCCGTATGAAAAGAATACAAATTAAGTTGTGTTTTAATTTCCTGATGACAAAATCGATACCTGTTCCAATGTAAACTGCAGTATTCAAAGATCTACTTACAACATTGATAAGATAACCTTTACTAATATGTTTGTTTAAGGTACAGTCAAACTTGCTATTGGTCTATGAAAGAACTAATAAAAGTTTTAATTAATTTATGGTAACGAAATACGTGACTTAATAATTTACAAGTGAGGAAGTGACGATGTACATTTAACATGAATCCTGTAGTCCGATATTGTTTGCATACTTGCATATTTAAGAAAAATCAAGCAACAACAATTCGAAAAAAAGAGAACTCTGATGGGTTTCAATTATTGATAAAACAAACCGATCAATAAAAGTACAATAAAATACTTTTACCACGAAGAGTTATATTGTGAGTACGTACTAGTCACATTAAGAATGGAAATCCAAACCACTAAAATAAAAAATAAACAAATATATGACTTTTGAACAAGGAAATCATACATGTACGACCAGACATATTCTGTTCAACTGTTGAAAATAATTGTAATCATCATATTCAAAGCCAGTGAAGGTTCACAGATGGAAATGACTTCCTGTTCTTGTGACGTAATATCGATATCATAGTAACAGCATATGCACTTTATACAAACACTTGATGAAGCGTATCAAAGTGAATGTCTATGAAATGCGGAGACAAACAAACGATGAATATATGTTTTCTTATTATTTTTTTTGATAAAAACATGAAGATACAAAGATAATGTTGGATTGAAAAGACTTGGATACTGAGTAACTATTAAGTGAATGATAAAATTGAGAATGGAAATGGCGAATATGTCAAAGAGATAATAAGCCTACCAAAGCGCATACAACAACCAAAGGCTACCAATGACAAACTAAATACATTCAACAGGGTAAGCGTCTAGTCCAAGAACATTGAAATCATCATGTTATCAGCCTGAGACAGCTCTGATGGCTGATATTGTAATACAACTTTTAGAAATTTTAGTCCTCAATGTTCTTCAGCTTCGTACTTTTTGGGCCTTTTTAACTTTTTTGGATTCGAGCGTCTGGCGAAAAAAACTAATCTCATCCTTGTATCTATGATGAGTTTTTATACATTAAAGATTATTATCAACTGCGTGCGTATCTATGATTCATTTGCATGAGACTTGTATGTGACGATCGACTATAATAGTATAATGCCAGTCGAAAGGTCACATTTACTTTAATAAAGGCTGAAAAAAATCAAAACACAAAGTGGTGCCTAATCTATTTGAAGTCAGAATATGCTTTTGAATTAAAAAAAAAACGTACCATTTGGAATGAATTTAGACCGAAAGGACTACTTTAAGTTTGATATTATCAGCAACAATATGTTGACTTATCTGACGATGATATAATTGGAATTGTCCACCATTAAATCTATGTTGCAATAGATACAATCATCAATTATACCATGATTTTATCTAACCAAAACGTCTGACGCGCGTTTCGTCGTCATATGACTTAATACTAGCTTCAAATAACATTATCTATCACCAGGGCTAAACTAACCTCGGTTTTAACTTCAAAATGTTATTATAGTAAAATGAAGAAAAAAACAAGCACGGACAATATGTTGTTGCTTGCTTTTTGTGTTATTTTGTAGATTAACTTTTAGTAACTCCTGTTATCTTTGTTTTTTGTAGCAAACACATGTCAAATGTAAAACAGAAAATATCTTCGTCAATGATATTTTAAATCAGTACCTGAGTGTTAACTACTGAGCTCGTGGACGATGCAGAACAACATTCTGATACATATTTTAATGTATATCTACTGTACACTTGTTTTGTTTTAAAAAAAAAGCACAGTTGGGCTTTTTCTTTGGTGGCTTTAATGTGAAAGTTTTTATGAAAGGGACATATAATGAAATACATTATGAAAAAACTAATGCTGAATATTTGTATTTTACGGAAATATGATTATGAAATAGTTACCAATGGTCTTAAAAGTTATGGTAAGGATAATGAAGAGAGCAAGTTGTTTTAGTGACAACGTTGGTGAAGTATCAATTGCTTTTGATACCATTTTACGTTTGCATTATCTGTTGATTGCTATATTGATTGTTTGAAAATGCAAATACATAATTAGGGATACATTGAAATAAGTCTAGAAATTGTCATAATATGTGTCGAACATTATTCAGTATTCATACTGCTTACAACAACAGAAATTAACTATCTCCCATATGCCATTTTATTTATTTCGTTGTACATAATATTTTTATAGAAATTGTATTGCCTATCCAACTGGACTGTAGATTCTAATAATCTAGTTGTTCTTATTTCTGATCCATTGTGAAAACTATTCCAATCATGATAATCGCACTGATAAACTCCATGAACAATCTATTTCTAAAACTCTTGATTCACATACATTGACTTGTGTCCACCTGTCAACAAAAAATGTACAGTTGACATATATGTCCATTTCATAATTGTTAATTTTCATTCGAAATATTTTAGTATGCACAAGACAAAATAAAAATAAAAATTGGGGTTGCAAACTCATTTCCTTACCGTATATGCTATTACAACTATAAAATGAATTGTGTGTTTTATACCACTCGCAATAGTTTCCAAAGTTGCTTGGTTATTTAAACAGTAAGTGAGAACATTAATGTTATAACTTGAGTAAGTATACGCTTTATCATGTCTAAGATGTCTGGCAACTAAGATATTATATCTTTAGATTTCATTGAACTCGGACAGTATATTATTTTGAACAATTTTTAAAGCAGACTTTGCTCCATACTCAGTTATATTATTGATTCGTACATATCTGTATATAAATGCTAGTTGACAACTTTATAGAATTGAGTTGTAGTATACTTGTCTTATTACATTTTCCTTATCTAATCAATCTTCAAAAATACAAAAATAATATTTGTATTTTAAGAATATATCTTATACGTTTGTTGTTTAACGATACTACATGTAATTAACAACTGATATGAAAACGGAACTAAACACAGCACAACCAATCAGACAGGACACGGGCTTACTTCAATGTTTAAAGTATATAAAATTTAAAAATTAAAAAAAATGCTGCATATTTTTTTTGGTAGTTTTTATTGTAAAAATATACATGTACTTTTATCTGAAGACAATTATTTAATTTGACCACATTTAAAAGAATTTCCTTTTTTTAATTGTTGGCTTCCAGATAACACTTCGCCGATATGTGTTTCGTAGTTACTTCAGCGTGGCCTTTCTCGTAAACATCTGGTGGTGGTAATACGCAGGTGAAAAGGGGAAGATCAAATTGGTAGAAAGAGTCCATAAACGTAAACATTGCTCCGTCACCGAAATATATTTTTGTTCATGTTATAAACGTGCTTTCCTGAATATCCATATGCTTCTTTGTTGATTGTTTACAAAGGCGACAATCGTTTAACTTCGGTTTCAAAACACGACCATCGATTAGCTGCCATATTTTCACAACAACACTGGCCTAGTGAAATATATTTTTGACGATTAGACGAAAGGAATGCGTAAAAAATTATAAACCGTGCACAGAAGGCTACGTTTGTAGCATATGCATGCATTAGTTCAATAATTGAATTAACATTATTTTTCACCAGTCACTTGTGTCATAGTTTAACTCTATAAGCCAATTTGACGGTTGGCTGATATATTTTATTTTCATTTATTGAGAAGCTTTACCTAAACAGATATTCTGAAAAATATATTTGAAGCACCATTTAACCAGCGCCTGCATATGGAGTGTATATCTCTAAATTATTACTACTGTCCAAAGCATGACTTCCTTGATAGGTGGGTGTTGCTAAAATGGACGCTATTAAACCATAGGAATCAATTGGTAAAGGGAATTTTGAAGTCATATTATTTGAAAGTTTTAATCAGACATAAAAAAAAGACTTATCACTCAATTTCTACTTGAATGCGCAACCCGACGGTGCCACATATGAAGCATTATCGCACTGCAGGTAAATTATTACGTTGTTATTGGTTTAAAGCCATCACGTGGTGTTCCCCAAAGGATTCGTAGGGGGTTAAAACATTTTTACTGTTAATGGTGACGTCATCTATTTATGTTCTTGTGATTCATTGCTTATTTTGCTACAAAATGCAGCAAAAAAAGTAACGCGTGCGATAAATTCGTTATACGGTTCATTACTACCCCTATGGATCATAGAGAGAGATTAAAATCCATAGGAAATTCTACCTGCGGCCTCACCCCCTATGGGTTTTATTTACTCTCTATGGATCCGTATGGGGTCATTGCAAACCATATAACTTATAGTATCTGGTACCCTTCATGAGCATCTGCGGGTTTGTTCTGTTAGAAAATATAAATATTAGACTGTTTTGGGGTTTTTTTACCACGAAATATATATCTTAGAATATCTTTTAATACCGTTTTCCTTGTCAAAAATTTCGTGAATTGTAGATTTTGGCTTTAAACGAATGGATTCATAGATTGAATTTGATGCTGCCGGACTGACATCGTCGTAAACATTTGATTGTCTTTCTCTGGTCCCAGGTGAGTCATATGTTTCTTTATATCTACAAAATATGTCTTATGACTTATAATGGTTTACTTTTACAAATTGTGACTTGAATGGAGAGTTGTCTTTTTGGCACACATGCTACACCTTCTTATACTGTGGATTCGTTTATTTCCGTGGGTATTAATTTTCGTGGATTAAGGAAAACTTGTATCTTCGTGCACATTTAAATTCGTCTGGATACAAGCCTGTAGAAATTTTGTTATTCGTTGAACATTTAATTTCGTGGTTTATCTATACTCACGCAATCCACGAAAAGTGGTATCCAACGAATAATGATGAATCCACAGTATCTACTTTTATTTTCTAAATGGTGTGATTTACAACAGAAGTAGTATACACCATAATTTGCGCAGTTTCTTTTTTCATATGCATTTATTTTTATTTTATCTTTACTCTCTTTTATAAGTCGATCTATGTTTTCTTTTTTTCTAATGGTATATGAATAGTAGCCAGAAAAGATTTAATTAGACGAATGTTTATAACCAGTTGTTTGATATCTCAATTTGTCGTAAGAATAAGTTCCTTTTGATTATCTGTTACGCGCTTTACTAGATAGTCTTTAGACTGCAAAGGAATTAAAAATTTTATGCTTATCCTTTCAGTAAGTTTGCAATGAGAAAACTATCAAACAGCGATTAGAGCACATACTCTTAAATCTCAGTAGCTATGATTCTTATTTCGGTATTAATTAAATGAATTTTTAACCAAATTAATAGTAAACACATAAGAAATACAATTCATCAATATAAATCACGATCTCAATTGATAGAACCGCTTGTTAATACTTGTAAGTATATTTTTTTGAAAAAAAGGAAATTCTTAGGATAAGAGTATTTCGTAAGTTAGAGTAAATTATCGGGCTAAAAGTAGTTTCCAGATGAGCGTATTACAGACGGAGACGTAACCTGCCATCTGTAATTTTTCGGTTTTCTGCAATGTGAGGAAATCATGCACATTGCAGTATGTTTTAAAAGACTTCGGCATGCATGACATTATGAATTTTAATGTATCAATGATGATAATGCGGAGGGTTTTTTTCCACAATGTTTTATATTATTTTACATTTTAGTACTCACACGGTTAACGTGCGTCTTTTTCAGTTTTCTTTTATTAAGCTTTACATACTTTGAAGATACTGTTTAGAAAAAGTTTAGAATTAAACATACCTGTCAGTTGCTGTTGCTTTTTTCTCTGAAACAAAGAACAGAAGAAATAAGATTGATGTCACTGTTTTTTACACTTATAGTTTCGATATTCAACACCGCCACAAAGGATACTGTATTAGAATTATAACTATTCACAAAACATTTCATGAAACATTTCATGAAAGTTGAAGAATATAAAGAAAATAAAAACTAAATGGAAATATTGTTCTTGTTATGTATCATTCAAAACATTATCTTATGTAAAAAAAAAATAAAAGAATTCCTTGTTGTGTTTGAACAAGACGAAAATTGCAAACTTTGGTTGTATTTCTAATCTTTGAGTTTAAAATTATAAAAAAAAAGAAGTGTAATTTATTTAAGTATTTCAATATTCGTTTGATTCACCTGGTTTTTTTTCTATTTAACATTAAGAACTATTTAGTACTTCAGCTTACCTACTAACCTCTTATGTTGTACTATAACAACTATCAATAACAAAACTATAACAACAGATAGAATTCCTCCAGTTACAATACCTATAATTTGACCATGTGATGTCTCCTTTGTCTGGGTTACTTGAAATATATAAGATACATTATAACATGCACAAAGCAAGTATCATTTTTTTTTTTCAGCCAATATTTTATCTCTATTTGAATAATGCTTGGTTATGTTAAATACTGTCTCATCTGTTATTTTTCTATTATGATTATAATATTTCTTATTACAACGTATTTTACATCAGAAAATGCCTGTACCAAGTCAGGAATATGACAGTTATTATCCATTCGTTTGAAATTGATGTGCTTGAGCTTTTGATTTTACAGTTTGATTAGGAACTTTCCTTTTTGAATTATTCTCGGAGCTCAGTAATTTTGTGATATTTCTTTTTATAGGTTCCAGAAGTAAAAGGAATATACATGTAATGAGAATTTATCAACGAAACAATGGTCGGTAACGCCAGAAAACAACCTGTCATCTTCTGCGTAAATTAAATCATAGTTTTCTATTGAACTTTTCGATTGTAATCTTATTTCCCAACATTTTTCTTGTATATTCTAAGCTTGAAAACATTTCATTCTGTAATTGCTTTAACTTTCATAAAATCATATGAATTAAAAATGTAATTCAAATCAGCAAAAAAAATAGGCATTCAATTGTTGTATTCGATGTGCAATTATAGCAGATTTGAACAATGGCAGAGAAATGCAGCGTTATGTTCATATGTAAGCATGTGTGCTGACAATACATTCTAGCAAAGACAAAAGGAGGTTAAAAGGTTAAACATTACAAGAAATGACTATCACGTATTGACAAAACATCACAAGGTAGACAAAATGGAGTTAAGAAAGTCAAATATTACATGATATGTATAAGGTTTGATGTGAAACATCATAAGGTAAATAAATAGAGTTTAGAAAAACAACACTACACAGTCTAATATCTGCTAATATTGCTGACCCTAACATAGACAAAATGGAGAATAAAATGTAAATATTGAAAGACATAACTCATGATTACTAACGACAAAACATTATAACATAGATAAAATGAGGTTTAAATAGTCATATATATATATATATATATACAACAAAACAAAACTCACGTGTGCTGTAAATACATCATAACGTTGACAAAATGGAGAATAGAAAAATAAATTTCACATGACTACCCATACATGTTTTGACAAAATATCGAAACTTTTACAAGGTGGTGATTAAAAAGTCAAATATAAGAAGAAATCACTCACGTTAACTGACACAACATGAGAACGTAGAGAAGTTCAGAAAGTCAAATATAACAAGACATAACTCGCCTCTATCAAATACTTACAGAGTAAATATTCATTATGAATGAATTCTTGTTCCGCTATATCGAATTTAATTACAACGTTTTGCTGGGATATAAATGTTAAAAACAAAGGTTCAACTTCATCATGTATATGCTATTATCATATACTATACTTGACATATGAGTTTTAATCAATACGCAACTGAATTGTACCTCTATGTACTTTTAACTTATCAGCACGTTTTTTTAAACAAACGATTCAAAACTTTTTTTATTATTTGATCGACAAGTAGACAATTAAGATAACGTTTCGTTGTTTGATTATTTTTTATAACAAAGTTGCTATTTAGATAACCATGAAGATATTTTCATCTACAATTTAATAGCAAACTTTCATTCCGACACAGAAAGATCTCTGATATACATTACCTGTTATATGTTTGATGTAGACTGTAACACTATCATTTAAGGTATGATTCATTATATCCACGACTTTAAGATGGAAGGTAATGATGTCACCATCTTTTATTTCAGATGTAAGGCAGACCGATTGGTGCGAAATGTCTTGAAGTTTTCCCGTATAAATCTGTTCATTATTTCTTATGAATTTGAAATAAAAGGCTGTCAATCCATTCACGTTTTCTGTTCCATAGACAGGCAACACTCCTACTTCCTGGTCGTAAATTCCATTTATTGCGGTTTCTGGTCTTATTGGATCAAGAAAGTTATTAAACTTAAATTTGTTTTTGTGAAACCTTTTCGTCCAAGAGATGCATAATTGTGAAGAGTTATTATGGTGCATGAACTCGGTGATGTTAAATGAATGATCGGGGCTTACAACAATCACAGTAGAATTATCATATAAAACGAATCTTCTGGCTCGTCTCATATTATTAGCTTTATCCTTCACGGTCAATAATACAGCATACAACATAGGTGTTTCCAGTGGCAATTCTATATTTACAGATGTTTTATTGTCAGATGGATATACATTTAAGATGTGGATAACTTTGTTGTCTCTGTTCTGGATCGCTGAAGATAAATGTTCAACCTCATAAACAGCGATTTCATAGCTTTCTATTCCTGATCCAATGTTTATGTTTGGATCAAACCATCCTTTAAAGTGGATAGTTATATTTCTAGACGGTGATAGTCTTCTCGCCAGTATAAGTGGTTCACTTCTACAAGAATTGGCTTCTGCACAGTGTTTAGGAGGAATGTCATCATAAATGTAGCATAATGTATGATACGTCTCGGTTTTATCGTAACGAACTTGTCTTTCTGCGTGTGTTCTCGGTTCTTTCGAAACAAAATATCCACCAGCTTGAACACGAAATGTTACACATATCCTGTAACAAATATCAGTTTAAAACTTTATAATTTTGATCAACACAGATGCAAGATTATTAATAGAAAAATCAAAATAAATATGGAAACCAATCAGTAAAACTTCAATGTGTCTCTAACAAAGTATAATACCACTACTGGTGAACATGACATGCGCTGTTGTTGTTAATCTCTGTATAGAAATAACTAATGCATGTTTTTACGACATGCATCTGAACAGTGAAATAAAACATGTAGTTTAAATAGTCAAGTTTACTTTACCTTTCTCCATTTTTCAGTGATTCCTGAACAAATATTTCTGCAGTGTCATTTTCATAGATTGGTTGAGGATATTTTGATAGTGAATCAAATTTATATCGTGTAGTGCCCAAATCTTTCTGGTTTCCTATAAAAGTGACAGGTTTTGTAAATGTATACAACATTCTAATTGTGATGGTTTTGTTAAATGATTAATTACAACAATTTCCTGAAGCGATAACACGAATTCCCTATGTTAGAAAACGTCTTTTTGTTAGATTAGAAATTTATTTCCATATATTTTTATTCTAACCAGAGTACAAAATTTCACATCTCGTAATGGTTATCGATTGTCTGTTAACCTTATATTCACACCTGCCACCAAGCTCTGGTTTTAACTCATTGATGATCTGTTGTTGTTTTTTCGAAAAACAATATCGTATATTTTACTTGTCTTTGTTCAAGTGTTGTATTATTAATTCATTATTTGAGTGGTCCTTTTTAATAGTGTGTATAATATAGTGATAAATATCATACATAGTGGCAAATGATATAGCCGTTTTGCTCTAATACAATTGAGAATGGAAATGGGGAATGCGTCAAAGAGATGCAATGCAGCGAGAAATTCCCGCACCCGGAGGCGTCCTTCAGCTGGCCCCTAAACAAATACATATACTAGTTCAGTGATAATGAACGCCATACTAAACTCCAAATTGTACACAAGAAACTACAATTTAAAATAATACAAGACTAACAAAGGCCAAAGGCTCCTGACTTGAGACATGCGCAAAAAACGCGGCGGGGTTAAACATACATTTATTTATAAGATCTCAATCCTCCCCCTATACCTCTAGCAAATGTAGAAAAGTAAACACATAACAATACGCACATTAAAATTCAGTTCAACAGAAGTCCGAGTCTGACATGTCTGATGTCAGAAGATGTAACCAAAGAAAAATAAACAAAATGACAATAATACATAAATAACAACAGACTACTAGCAGTTAACTGACTCAACTAAGTCGGCTTTAGGCAAACACCAATAAATCAATCATAAATACTTTATATAATTGGAAGGTACCAAAACTTTTTTGATACATATTTCGTATCAATTTCACAAATAATACACGATGGTCTTGAAGTATAGATTATGGGTACTGACGTTGTTTGTCATCTTCATGACGTGTTAATTTTTTTAACTGTTTAGCCTGTTTTGTGCCATATCCATTTGACGTGGATCTGTACTGAAACATCCAGTCATTGTGTTATTGTTCTATGGTAAAATTGTGTATTCGTGTCTTTGATAACTATATACACTACTGGGTCGAAGCCACTTCCGGTGGACGTCTCGTCCCCGAGGGTATCACAAGCCCAGTAGTCAGCACGTCGGTGTTGACATGAATATCAATTATATGGTCATTTTAATAAATTTTCTGTTGACAAATTTAAAATTTTTCGAAAAACTGAAGATTTTCTTATCCAAGGAATAGATTACCTTAGCCGTATTTGGCACAACTTTTTGGAATTTTGGGTCCTTAATGCTCTTTAACTTTGTACTTGTTTGGCTTTACAACTTTTTGAATATGAGCGTCACTGATGAGTCTTATGAAGACGAAACGCGCGTCTAGCGTAATGAATTATAATCATAGAACCTTTGATAACTACTTTCACTTTTGCTAATGTCCATTGTCTGTTTTCCTTTTTCGTTTCTTTGTAACATGACGTGGCTTTACTACAACATCCCGTCATTGTGTTATTATTCTATGGTAAAATTGTGTATTCGTGTCGTTCACTTTTGCTAATGTGCAGTATGGTGTTCATTATCACTGAACTAGTATATATTTGTTTAGGGGCCAGCTGAAGGACGCCTTCGGGTGCGGGAATTTCTCGTTGCATTGAGGACCTGTTGGTGACCTTCTACTGTTGTCTGCTCTATGGTCGGGTTGTTGTCTCTTTGGCACATTCCCGATTTCCATTTTCAATTTTATTGTCTGTTTTTTCCTTTTGTGTTTCTTTGTAACATGACGTGGCTCTACTACAACATCCCGTCATTATGTTATTGTGCTACGGTAATTTTTCTTATTCTTGTTTACATGATTTTTTGTGCTTCATTGGTAAATATTTGTTTGTTAATTAGAAATTATAACACAATGTTGACTGCTAAGCCCCTATTGTTTTACATTTTTACATATTATGTCTTTGTTTTGTTCACACATCTTTGTCAAAATAATGCAATTGTATGCGACTGTCATTCAAGTGAGAGGTTTAGCTAGCTATAAAACCAGATTAAACCATTTTCTACTTAAATTTATGAAAATGTCTGTACCAAGTTAGGAATATGACAGAGTTGTTATCCATTCGCTTTTGATTTTGCCATTTAGTTATGGACTTTTTATATTGAATATTCCTCAAAGTTCAGTATTTTTATGATTTTTCATTTTGCTTGAAAAAATAGCATATCAAAATGTTGAAACCTTGCAAAACACTTTGGAATTTTATATTGTTTCAAGCATTTGTATCGGGAGGGATAAGAATCGAATAAAACTACTCATCTGTAGAAATGGAACACACACTTTTTGACGGATATAAATAGACCAACCGACAACGATATTCATGATAAATGTACAAACAATGTCTTCCTATAAATTGATATTTATTTAGTTCAAAAACAAAACATTAATCTTCAACACTAGCATGTCATTGTCAACTCTTCTTCTGTTTTTATTATTAATTAATTTCCTAATATTTTCTACGTGTTGTTGTTTTAGGCCTACATATTAGTAATTTCGGTACTGAAATTGAGCATAACCAACTTTTTAAAAATATTCCATTGATTTATTAAGAAATGTTGAGAAATACTTATCAAATTATCTAGGGCAAACTTGACCTTACATGGATTTATTATCTTTCCTGGATGTGTTTTCTCTCAATCAATTTATGACTTTTGAACAGGGGTATACTACTGTTGCCTCTATTTATGACTATAACTCTTTACATTTTTTGTCCGTTTTATCACTATTGCTCCTTAACTTTCAGGTATTTATACATCCTTGATTTTTTCTAAATTATTGGTTCTGAGCGTTCCTAATGGGGCTAATTATAATATACTCTAAAAAAAAACAACTCATGACAGTCTATACTGACCTGAAACTGTTATCTTCTGCATTGACATTTCAACATCGGTAATACCAAATAGTTCCCTTGAGATGAAATTTGGTCTTGAAATAGTTACTTTTGGTATTTTGAAACTTGCCATGAAATTTATTTTAAAATGATCCACTTGAAATCTTCCATAAAAGTTCTTTTGTTTAATACATTGAACTGAACCGCTTTTTGAACTACTTAATGTACCATCCTTAGCAACTGCTGATATTTGACAATGATCTATTGTTGGTTTTATGATTGCTGGAAAAGAATATCTATATGAGCAAGTGTTAACTAGATAAAACGTATACGTACAGACGTAAAATTGAAGAAGATTTTTTAACTTGTTGAAAAGTTATCTAGATGTTTTACATAAGACTTTCTTTTTTTTATTACAGTTACATTGAGTTATATATAGCTATGTGTTCAACATTTGCTAACATATTCTTGATCACCATATTTTTTTTAAAAAGCGGTTTAGCATCCATAAATGTTGACAATAATAGTGACTGATAAAAGTGTGTACGGATATCAGACTGTGAAAACCTGTGAAAGTTTAGCAATGATCTGTTTCTTGCATCAAACACATGCGTATAAACAAAATGACAAGTTGGGTTTCTGTCTTTCTTACTTTAAATTGACAAATTTGCCAACAAGCTCTATTCAACAACAACTAACACAACATGTTCAAGGTAGCTATTGAGTACAATCACGCAGTGTAAGTGTATTCTATTCCAACTGGTACTATTTTCAAAAATCATTATTATTTTAATACTTTTATCGATATCAAGACGTTTAAAAACATATTTAACAATGAAAAGGACATCAATCGTCCTCTCACAGGTTAGAACAGGTATACATGATTTGAGTAGTACCACGAAAGAAAGGATAAAAAAAATATTCTTGTATGTAAATATAGTGGTGGTAAAATATCAAAGATATGCATCTGATTAAAAAAAATACAAGAAATAGACTTTCTATGAACCCAAAATAAATCAATGATACTGATCCAGTGTAATGAAACACATCATCTCATGAGTTGGTAAACCACCACCATGGATGACTGGAAATAGAGAGATAATTTTCTCTCTTGGTTTTTTTTTAATCTTTGATAACATGGAACGTCTGTTGGGCTGTGCAGGAAATATTAATACGATGCCGCGTTCGGTTAGAAGAAAGACGTTAAATCCAATGCTTCGGGTAGTAGAGAGTGTATCACGCCATTTACACTTTAAATAAGCTTGCAAATTACATACTATTTAAGTCGTCCGTAGGTTGCTTGTTACACGGCAATTTCTGTCCCTATCTTATATACCTTGCTTTCCCAATCCAACTTTCCTCGACCCTCAACCCTGACACCCTTTAATACAGGACCGACCCATTGTATTTATTGTAAATTTTTTCTCGTCCTGAACATGCATGAAATATTTTACACTAGATATTTGGCATTCAATGATAAAAACTGTCAGTCGTAATGAGACAGTATACGTAACACTTACAATTGGATAAAACGTTAAATGGTATGAACTTCATTTTTCTTTTTTATTTATCAATTGATAGGCAAGATTATCTTTCAAAGTTAGCAAACATAGAAAAACCCGTTTTATTAAAGATAATATCTAAAAATAAATGCTTACGCTGACAATTAGCGGTCAATTCGTTTTTAACTGTTTTAAATCCATTTATGCAGTTACAGTTGGACGCAACTTCATTTCCACAGCTTCCAGGCCAACACCAACGATTTCTAGAGGAACATTTATCTACAAATTTATAAAATATCAAATGCGAATTAACATTGTTGTGTCATATCAGTCTACAGTTTAGTTGTTCTTGTATATGCATGAGAGTAAATTGATTCATTGTACACTACGTTAGATTTGTTAATGATATCAGACGAAAGGCTTGGTTTATAAGCGTCACCATATTTGTTCCAAAATTTGTGATTCCTTTTTTAAATAATGTCATTAATTTATTCAGCAAATCAAGGTTAAAAAATCTAGTTGTGGGAATATATGACTGCTGATGCAACGAAAATGTGCGGGACAAATCATATTGTTGAAAAATAAGCGCTTTTTGGTTTTTTGAAATGCTCCTTCTAGTGCAATATATTAAGTAATTCCTATTGTCTGCTTAAAAGATAATAAAATTTATCCTTACCTATACAGGTATGTTCTATTAACTTGTAGTACAGACTGTCAGTACATCTTACACACCATTTGTTACTGCTAGTAGTACAGTCTATTTCAGCACAATAGGGTGGATAAGGTTGTAAAACACTGCAATCTGTTAAAGTTCAAATTTTATTTTACCAATTGTAATAAAATTGAGATTGGCAATACGGAATATTTTAAGAGACATTTATACATTTTGTTTTACCTCGATGCCATTTTTAATATAATTGGATATTCTAAATTTATCATGTTTTACCACATTTGTACCATGAAATAAGGCCAAATAGCTGAAACTCCTAGTGCTTTACATCTTCGCTAGCCAAGGGTTACGATCCACTCCCGCTCTCTTCACCCTTGGCGGATTGAGCCAACATTTCGGAGACACAAGGTAAGGATTTTTATTGGTTGCAGTCAAAACTCGCTGCAACCAATCAAAATGCGCATATAACATGATCACGTGTAAATGTAGAAAGTGTTTGTACACAATAGCCACGTGTTTTTTGTGCAACAAGTCTTTACATTCCTAAACATACGACTATATTTAGTGCAAACTTGAATGTTTTTAATCAACAAATAGAAGTTCCTGTGTATGTTTCATGCACAAATGCATGAATGTTGACGTATGTTTTCATTTCCGGCTTTACCAAGTGTGTAGAATCTAGACGCTACCGTGTTTTTACCTCCAAATTGAAGAGTTCAAGTGCTACCACTGGTCAAGAATAATGTATGAAAAATCCTGTTAATACAGTATCAAATCTATAAAATTTAGAATGGAAATGGGGAATATGTCTAAGAGACAGTAATCCGACCAAAGAGCGGAAATCAGCCATCAACGGGTCTTCAAAACAGCGAAAACGTCCAGCACCCAGAGGAATCTATACAATTCATAAGTGTTACTTATACTTTCATTACTATTGAACTTACTATGTATCTAATCTGTAAAATTGTTTCGAAAATTTATTATCAGTATAAAGAGGTACAGATGGAATGAATAAGTAATGTTATACTTTAAAAGGCAATATCTATAATGTCCAATGTCGAGGTAAATCTTTAAAAAATATACACAAAGAAAAAAGTTAAACAGTTAAAGGTCTTTTGGGAAAATAACAAATAATACGATGACTGTCATGATATTACCGACCAAAAATTCGCAAACATACATATATGACCAGTTAGGACATGACATTGCCTTTAAAAAAATACATATATAAACAGAAATGATTATTTAAGTCATGCAAGTAGTAGAGCATCATAAAATCACAAGGCAACTTATTATACTAATACAATGTTCTTTCTTTTTTATTTTGACTTGCATAATACTTGATAAGATCCTCAATTCACTTCAAAAACTTCTAAAATAAATCACTGAACGACATTTATGGTTCAAAGCTTGATATGGTATTGGATGACGGTATCCACCCTGCTTCTCATCAATCTAGTCAGTCGTCCGAAAGGTCTCGTAATTTAGGGTGTAATGCTGTTTCCATCTGTCGTAAGTTTTGTAGAAGAGGTTAGATTGAAAGTATACGATTATCTAATGTGTCCTAATTTGACTAAAGGTACATATTAATATAATAAAATATTATACCATACACTACATCAAACTTTTACAAGAGAAAAGGAATGTATAAAAAGGCTTATTGAGATTAATTTCCCATACCTTTATGAATTGACAGCCGCCATTCTCCGCCACATCTTTCTCGACTTTGCCCTCCACATGGCATGTTACATTCACTTTCACTTCGCAGGGAGTAACCTGAAATCCTTCTTGGGTCAACACTGCCACAGAAGCACTGAGTTTTATACTTTAATAATATCATTTGATTAGGAACAATTATGTAAGATAAGATAAGTTCTGCTGAATAATATGTTATTCTAACGAAACACAATATGAATCAGTATACTGTTAAAGAATCAGAGGATGTGTAAAACCTATGCATTTTAAAATATCACTGACTGTCAGAATAATTTACATTGTCAGGGTTAAATAACTTAGTTATTAAAGTGAACATATCGTGAACTCACTTTACTTAGAAGTAATTTCAGTTTTGCTGCGGGACAACATATCACATTTAAATTTGTTTTAATCCAATAATACTAAGTATTCAACGATTATCATTTAAGTAAAACTATCATTTTTATGTTTTGATTTTGATTTTGTTTTGTTTTTGTTTTGTCTATATGTTCTTAACCGTACTGCATTGTACATATAATGACTTCATAACTGCAAATGCAATCATTAAACAAGAACAATGTATCTAGCAATAAGCTAAAAAAAAATAAGATGATATTCTTTTTATCAAATTGTTAACCTAATAAAACACAACAACAAAAATCATCAATTTGGCTAAGATCACGCGAACTAATTGCCTCCCTATATATACCTCTAATCCGCTGTAAATAAAATTCCGCCTTTTACAGAACCGCATACATTTATCAATTGTCTGGTCTGTCGGACTCCATATAGGATTTGGAAAATCGTACAAACGATATTCATTATCCGTAAAACATCCAACATAAGCTGTAAAATCGATGGTGTTATTACTCCCTAATTCAACATTGTTTAGTTGATCTAATACATTACACAGTTTAAACATATCTTAAGTCAGTGTTATTTGTATCATACTGATTGATGCAAAGAATGCATTAGATTCTGAATGCAGCCTTGGTGGATCTTATTCTGTATATCAAATTGAAACCGTTTATATCACATATTATCGCTATTCTACGATTATTTCTTTTGATTTTACTGGCTGGTAATTTCCTTTCTCAGCACAATAGATTGATATTAAAATTATCGCTAGAAACTAAGTGGCACGTGCCATTGTCAATGACACATTGACGGAGTCAAAGGCACAAAACTCGATTGCTTTTCATAATTTCGCAGTACCGGCTCACGCAAAAAAAAAACCAACCCCGTTGAGAAGACCAACAGATGGAATCGAAAAAGTTTGTCGACTGATATTTACCCTTTCACATATACAATACAATTTCAAATTCGCATTATTGGACAGTATATATCTAAGTTGTATGCAAACACTGTAATTCTGTGTACACGACAAGATTCAAAATAAGTGAAAACCATCATACAAAGATTTCTCTCGAAAGAATAAAACAAATATTGTTTCACGTTTGAATTTTTTTTACATACTCTTAATGCGGTAGAAATCATACATTACCTCTCGTCGCCCTACAAATCTGTATGCACATTTCTGAAAGAAGAACACATTTGGAATAAGAATAGCGTATGATGAACGAGTACAACTAATTTAGCCGCATATATCTTTTTTAAGACGTCAAAGGAAAAACTAGAACTAAAAACTAATTATGATAGCCGATATCTTGACTCACTTATACTGTTAATAGTCTCAGCTGCGTTCATAAGGAATGTTTAATGTAGTCATCCAAGAGATATTCAGCTAAAAAAGTTAGTATACAATAATTGGCATTATAGTATCATATTATATACTTACCTTTATCATATGTTTAGTAGTAAATACAGTAGTTTTGCATATTTGATAAATAGCCTGCTGTTTAATCCATATCGCGCAACTCTGATGCGCACCCTTTATCGCATACCCTTTATCACATCCATACCCTTTATCGCATACCCTTTATCACACCCCTACTTTTTTTTTTTTTTTTTTTATTTTTTTTTATATAAAGTCAGTTTTGTTTGTTTTTTTTGCTTAAGAAAAATTTTCCTCAAAATATGTCAATTTTTTGAATGACGTCATTGTTTGGTATGTGACGTCACGAACGTCAAGTTTTCATATTGTATTTGACGTCAAGAACGTCAAGTTTTGATATTGTATTTGACGTCACGAACGTCAAGTTTTCATATTTTTTGGCACACTAAATGCAACTATAAAAAATACAAAACACACAAATAAATACAATAATAAACATTTTTTTTTAAACAACAGCACGCAAATTGTAAGGTAGCCCAGGTGCTTCGGATAAGTAATTGAGCAGTACTTTTGAAGGCCTTTGAAACAAGACAAAAGTAGAACTGAAGGTAACCCAGTGCTATGGATCAGAAAACAGTTCATATAATATAATACTATTCTGTTGAAACATATGATAAAGCGTATAATACATGGCAAAATCCGTATCACATGCCGTATCACCCTCGACCAATATCATCCCTCGGGCCTAAAGGCCCTTGGGCTGATATTGATGTCTCGGGATGATACGACATATAATACGGATTTTGCCATGTATTATTCTCTATTTATTGATACAAAATAGAAAAATTGAAATCTAGTTTTTTGCACAAAAAGGAATTTAGATTACATGTAAAAGATAACACAAACTTTTGATAATTTTTTTTTCAAATGTAAATTCAGTATCAGAATTATTCTGCACTACAATGTAGAGAAATTGTATCATACGGTAATGTATGCCTTCCATTTATTGTAATGTAGTCAACAGAATTACACACATTATATTATTTTGTTATTTAGAGGTTGCCGTTGTTTTGTCTGCCATATTTGTTTTTCGTAAATTGTTTTGTTTTAGGCCGTAAGTTTTCTCGATTGAATTGTGTAATATTTTGACTAAATGGTAATCTGGGCGATTGGTGTTAATATTCTCCTAGGCATTACGGACATGTTTGATTAAATAAATGTATGTTATCATTTGTTGCATGTCATTGAGATAAAATAAATAGATATATAACTTACGGTATCCAAGTATGAAAAGCCATATCTTTAAACATCTATCTATAGTCTAAAAATAAATGTAATGACAGATTAAAAACAATTGTGATTTTATAAAGAAAAATGATAGGAGCCTATTGCAGATAACTTACGAAAGTTAAACGGGAAGGGAGGTACATTGTATATGATAATATATTGACAAGTCTTCAAATCTACATGTAGCTATCTCGAACATTAGAATACATATTTTTAAAGGTAAAATTAATCTGTTCTTTCTGCAGACAGGAAGAACATTACATTTTTTTTTATCAGCAACGAGTCGATATTGGTCTATTTAAATAAAATTGTCAATACCTTATACAAAAGTACGAGATAACATGTTTAAATATTAACTTGCATTATTTTTAAGTGAAATTGTGTGGCAACTTTGGAATTTCAGTTGAATACTAGTACAATACACCGTTGTAATATAGTAGTATTAATTAAAAGATTCGTAAAGGTTTCTGTCACCAGTTTTACTGTTTTTATGCCGGGAAAATGTTGATTTTTTTTTTATATCTTAATTTTGATTCATATTTTAAAAAAAAAATAAGAAAACATCATTGAACCGAGGAAAAGAAAATGTTCTGGTAAACGTTAATGAGACAGTAGTCCTTCGACACATTTTAAAAAAAAAGACATCTGGTTCACTTTAATACGGATTTTGAACATACGGTTTTTGTGTTATTGCAATTTCCTATTTGTTCAACCTATTTTATCTATTCTTTGTGTTTTGTTCTTTATTCTGCACGTTTTGTCCATTATTCTGTCAATTCCATTCTAACCTTCTAACATACAACAGAAAATATAGATTTAGTTGGGGACATTTTGTGGCTGTCAAATTTTTTTGGTGAAGGAAGCCAGAGTGTCCAAAGAGAACCATCGACCTTCAGTATGAAAACTGACAATTTCAGTCAATTAAGACTGCCACGTGAAACTCAGTGTTGGTATGCTAGTGATATAGTACTTCGACAACTAAGACCACTTTGTCAACGAGGTGTAATAGAAGAAAAATGACTGTTGAACCAATAAAATTGAGAATGGAAAGGGGAAATATGTCAAAGAGACAACAGCGCGACCAAAATTCAGATAAAAGCTGAAGGCCACCAATAAGTCTTCAACGCAGCGAGAAAATCCCGCACCTGGAGGTGGTCCTCAGCTGTTCCCTAAATAAAATTGTACATACTAGTTCAGTGAAAATGGAAATCATACTAATCTCCATAGCTTATAAATTAGTTTTGGACAGGCGCAAAAATGCGGCGGGGTTATACATGATTTGTGAGATCTCAATTCTCCCCTATACGTCTAGCAAATGTATAATAAGGAGTAAAGAAACACATAGCTTTTTTAAACGTTCAAGATGACCCTTTGTACAGACAAACCTGTGTATCTGAAAAGTTTTACGGCAGCCTGCCCTAGACAAATTCAATTCATATTATATGTTTTAAAACTTAACAGGATTTTGCAGTGCAAATCTTCCTTGGTTAAGCAATCTTGCATTTCAATTTTCGAGTATGCTTAGTCTCTCATAATCCGTAATAAAATGGCACGTGTATATGTTTTAGTATGTAAGCTAATGATATTTTACTATTAGTTTTGATAAACGATATGTTTTATATTAGTATATGTATTTGACTGTTTTGTGTTATACGCTATGTTTTATATGTGTATATACCTCCGGTGCGGGATTTTCTCGCTGCGTTGAAGACTCATTGGTGGCCTTCGGCTGTTGTTTGCCTTTTTAGTAGGGTTGTTGTCTCTTTGACATATTCCCCATCTTCCCATTTCCATTCTCAACAAGTGGTCAGACTTTAATAAATATTGAATCTGAATTTATATGCAGCTATAGTACTTTTCATGATGAAGAATTATTATAGGGTCATTAGAAATTGTTCGTATCGAAACATACTCAATAACATTTATCGCAAATAATATCATGAATAAAGAGCATTTTGATCTTCACAGCAATAGTTTAAAAGCAGATGGTTTTAAAATACATTTTATCTTGAATATATCTGTGTCGTCGACAAAAAGTAAAGTAAATACAAATTTTGAAAAAGAAAATTGATTAAATTTGTTTATTTGGCTTACCATGTTGGCGAATGCTAGTTCACTTAAAAAGAATCATTCACTGTAACAGTATCCATAAGAAGTCGTAATGGTGATAATATATTATCATTATTCTCTGTTTCATTTTCCTGTTAACTTCCCGATTTAATTTTGGCATTACACTGGATCCCAAAAATGACTGTCACGTGTGGTAGGCGTGATTCAGGTACAAATGAGCAATGTATGAGAAAAAGTAAACCAGTTTAGACTTACAGTATATCTTTTGAAATCTGAAGGATTCATCAATGATCAAATTCGGGAGTTGTTGATGAGACGTCTAGGGAGAATGATGAACTAGATATTGTCCTCATTGCCAGAAAATAAGTGTGTTCTATTTATATATATATCAATTTAGGGGGGGAATAAATGCAATGCAGTTTTTCCTTTTATCAGAACTTTGTTCAGTGTTATTTTCCGAGTCACAGTATAACTTTGCAAAACAAGAACAAACCCAAATTTTCCGTTGAAACAAAACTGTGTGATGATATCCTTGAAAGGAATACGTTTTATATTATAATAGACGTATCAAATTTCATGAATTTTCGAAAAAAATATTGTCACGAACGGTAAATAAAATTGCGTTATTGAGACACGAAAACAAGGTCATGTGTATATTTACATTTCAGATAATTCAATTCAACTCCTATAAGTGTGTGTCTCCATGTGTACCGCTGCATGAAGAAGTCGTATGAGAATAGTTGGGAATGAATATGACAGTTGTTATCCATACGTTTGATGTGTTTGCGCTTTTGAATATGCCATTTGCTTAGGGACTTTCCGTTAAGAATTTTCCTCAGTGTTCGGAATTTTTTTTATTTTCCTTTTTGCACGTTTAATGTTCATACGAGACACCAAATCGTTAACTGTGCATTCATTTACTTTCGTGGCCACGAGTTTTTGTAGATTGGTGGAAATAGTAATTTTGTTAATGTTTGATTTCTTGGCTATGCCACAGTCTGCAAACAAGCTTAAGAAAAAGTATACTTTGATGAACAGGTAAATTCGAGGTTAACGTATAATCACCAAAAAAAAAATAACTCCAAACTAATGGAACACAGTCGTCAAATTGTCAAGACTCATTAGGGTCGGTTGAAAACAAAACAATACGTAAAAATTGATGATTTCAGCTTCCCAGTTGTGAACTTTTCATTTCTATATAGCAACATTCCAGCAGCGCCTGTATACGGAGTATATATCTCCCAATTGATACGATATTCCCGGGCCTGTACTTCCTATCATGAATTCATTGATAAAGGATTGCTGCTTGCAAGGAGTTCCAAATGGTTAAGTTGAGATCATCCCCTCGTAAACTTTAAGGATGCAATCACGAGTTGGTTGACCGTTATGGAACTACCGTTTCACAGATGATATCGGATATGTTCCTTGTGTTGTAACTACAATCCCCTTCCGTTGTCACGAATGTGACCTACCGAATTAGACTATTTACTGGGTTTTTAATAACATGAGCACCACGACGGGAGCCACATGTGGAGCAGGATCTGCTTACCCGTCCTGAGCATCTGATATCACCCCCAGTTTTTGTCTTATGTTGTGTCTTGTGTGCTGTTGTTTGTCTATTTGTCGTTTTCTTTTTAGCCATGGCGTTGTCAGCTTATTTTTGATCTGTGAGATTGACTGTCCCTCTGGTATCTTTCGCTCCTCTTTTTTGTAACGAACTAGCTACGATATACAAGACTAGACACAACTACCCAGATCACATGTTCCTGATTCTTGCAACGGTACCAGTAATAAAATTCGACAATTGATCTTCAATGTTCTGTCCGAGCTAATGCTCTTTATATCCGGGTACTCCATCTGAGAAATCGGTACATTGCGGCTTCAAAAACAGCACCAAATGTCGCAAATCTCCGACGAATATCGACAGTCAGTAAGAAACCTCCGTGAAAACTGCTTACGCGCCAGAATTTGGCACAGTAACGCTATGCCGGCATAGGCTTACAACAGAATTGGGGACTTGAACATACAAAACTGTGAGCATGTCTGGTTTAGTGATACATCAAGACTCATGTTACAGAGAAGAGATTGCCATGCATGTGTCTGAAGAGAAGTACACCATGATCTGCGTCCTTGATATCCAAACTGTTGAGGGGTAAATTATGATGATATGGGTTGCTATATCTTACGCTTGAAAAAATTAATTCAATGTGACTTTTCCTAAATAGAATTTTGGTTCTGTTTCGTTTCATTCAGTTTCACTTTATTCTGTTTCGTTCCACTCGGTTTTGTTTTGTGTCTGTTCATTTCGTTTCTTTTCACCGTTTGCTTTCTCTCCCTGTTATTTTTTTACAGTAACACCTTCTTTATCTAGTTCTTTACAGCATTAAACCGAAAAATTTCAACCTTTATTTCTAACATGCAGGACAGTAGTCAGGCATGAAAAAATTAGGAAATGTCAAAAACGGATTACATTAATACCAAGAGCAAAAATAGTAGTTTTTCAGCAATTGCACAATTACCGATTTTGTTTAATCAAACAACTAACCAAAATAACAAACTGTTCAAATCAAGTGGAACTAGCATGATAAATTGTGCGCAACCAAACATAAGTTTGATTTTTTTATAAATTTCACGTGATATGATTATGACAGTTAAAATCACTTAGTCTAGTTATGTACACAAATTAAAAAAAGACCGCCATATCCGACTTCAAATTGAATGATTTTTTTATACATAAGTCATATGACTATTAACCGTCCTGTTTGATTAAAGAGCAACAATGAACAAAAATATGATCAGATAATTTTAGAATATAATATATAACTGTAACTGTATAATGTATTACAATAATTAACAACGTGAATTAATTAGATCAGTTTTTCACAGCTATACATTGTATGTTTCTGCAGCTGAATTTCAGCTAAATTCTATTTTTTCACTTTCGTTTTCAGGAGACATCCGTTAACACCATCTAGCCAGTGAAACATATTGATCTACGTAAACAGATGAACACTTGAAATAGGTAATTCAAAGATAATTAATTATATCTAAAGGCTAATGGAGCAAACAAGTATAGTTAAAAAAAGAGAATCGGGTAATAATAGGCATGTACAGTACTATAGTAGAAGGTTCACTTTTTTTCCTCACTCATCTCAATTTGCGTATAAAAATGTAGAAACTTAGGATTGAAAGTTTTAAATCACAACGGATATTAGTTCAGAACCATGTTTTCATAATGTCAGCATATATCCCTTCAACTATTCTTTGCTCCAAGTCTTACATAATCTCATTTCTTGGGCTCTTTCTTATTTTCCATGGTATTGAAAATAAACACCAAATGTAAGAGCCATTCAGGACTTTAAATTCTATGAAAAGCAGCATAGCAATGTTTATACATTATTTGAATACTCAACTAAAGCAGTATTCCAAACACAAGTAAAACACTATAAATTTAGATGTTTTTTCCTTGTGATTTATTCGGAATAATAGTAAGCCTGTCAGCTCATTACATTTATTACCACCAAGCCAAAATAAACTTAAACTTTGCCAATATCATCATAAGCAAATCTTGTTAACAAAATGTGTCTGATGAATCAGCCTTCCAACCAAAATGACCGACATTGATTACAAATTTTAGTAAAGAAATATACAAGTTTTGTCTATTATCATGAAATCCGTTTTCCATAGAGAAACTGATGATGCAAAACTGTTTAAAATTTTGAGATCTACTATAATTGTTCATGTGCATCAATATAGGTAATAGTTAATTTTTCAAACATGAACATTTGTTTTAGACAGTCAAGGAAAATTACGACACTTGGGTAGAAGCTTCTCTTTGTTAATCGAAAAGCAGCATCTGCAGTAACATTTTGAAATAATGTGACGTTGATCTGTCAAATGAGATTTTGAAGTCTTCTGAAATCCTAAACTGCACATTCACTTGATAAAGAAAACGAATAGGTTGAAATGTTAACAAGTGCTCAAAACCCTAGTCCTGACCAGAGATAAATCTACATTGGATATTTTTAGCGTTTTGCAATATATTTTTATAATGAGCAAAAAGACTAGTTACTGTGAACAACTATAAAAAAAAAATCATGATTATCTGATTGATGTTAGTGTTAAACCCTACTTAAAGCACACCTGACTAAAATCATTTTTTATACGAAGGAAGTCGGAATGCTCAAAATGAACTATCTAACTTTGACAGGAAAACTTTCAGGCGAAACTTAATCAATTACTGGTATAATTGCTTGCAGTTTAGAGTTGATCATGCTGAGATCAATGTTGAGAATCAGGAAAATTTTATCTGAATCAATAGTTATCAAAGGTACTAGGATTATAATTTAGTACGCCAGACGCGCGTTTCGTCTACATAAGACTCATCAGTGACGCTTGTATCAAAATATTTAAAAAGCCAAACAAGTACAAAGTTGATGAGCATTGAGGATTCAAAATTCCAAAAAATACGGCTAAGGTAATCTTTGCCTGGGATAACAGTATTTGTAGATTTTTTATGTTTAGTATATATGTTATAGGCATTTTCTAAATTTAGGCATCTTGTAAAGTGCCTAAATTTTCAGGCAATTTATAAAATGTCTAACCTTAACAGGCATTATACAAAATGACTAAAAATACCTTGTCATTTTGTAAAATGACTGAAATTTTTAAACTAAATTAAACAAATAGCCCGTTCGGTTTCAGGCAATTTGTAGAAGACGAATATCATTGACATGCATATGAAAATGAAGTTGACAAAAACACAATATCTTTCAAAAACCCATCTGAGAAGGTGTGTACGTCATATGATATGTTCTTTTTAAAGAAACTACGATAAGTACGTACTCACTATGTATTTCAGATACCAGTAACGAATTTATAATTATTATGTCAAAATGCAGAAGGACAAATTGTTCTGTCATTAGAACAAAATTTACAATCGAATGTTTAGAAAATCGTGGTTCTAAACAGGACAGTGAAACATATAAAGCAGAGAAAAAGAAGAGTGTTTGTAATTGACTAATTGCTGTTTGTTTGATTTCAGTCGCGAATATGTCATGCATTTTAAAGACGTGAATAACTTGGTTATAATTTGGATGGGTTTATCCTTATTTCTGTAGTGGATTGACCTGGATAAAGGACAGAGCTTCGGACTGTCACTTGGAATTGAAATGAAGTTCTTTTTTACATAGACAGAGTTCTCAACGTACGGAAATTGTTGCACTTTACTTACATGTGGCAATACAGTTAATGTGTCCATAAGGAGAATTTATACATGTATGTTCATTTAAACATATTAACATATACACACTGTGTAAATTGTAAAGCTTGTACTGCATTAGATGTAACAGTATTCGTCCATACCAATTTTATACAAATTAAGTCGTCTCGCAGGCCTCCAAATTTTGTGGAAAATTTTAGTGATCACCCCAAGAACAGGCTTGGCCACAACATAAAAATTTCAAGTTTATTTACAATTAATTTACACAGTATGTATATGTTAAATATGTTTAGATAAGCATAATATGTTCCCATAGTTTAGGACTTTATTCATTATATGTTGAAAAAATAAGGCAAAGTTTAAATGTTTATGAAGTGTCCTATACTTTGACTTTAGTGGAACCTTCATGAATCATATTAAATGAATAAAACAGGTTTGACAAAAATGTAGATTTTTTAGTAAGCTATTGTCTCATTTGCAGAATAATGACGAGTAACTGGAGTGTTTGCAGTGTCTGTGATTATCGCCACATTACCAAACCATCAGTTGTCTGGTGCACAGAATGTGATGAAGGGCTTTGTGGAGAATGTAAAGAGCATCATAGTATTTCAAAAGGGACTAGAAGTCATGGCATTGTATCTATTACCGAGTACCAGAAACTGCCAAACAAAGTATTGCAATTATCACTATCTTGTGACAAGCACAACGAGAAATACCAGATATTCTGTAAAAAGCATGATTGTCCGTGCTGCAAGAAATGTATAGTTGAAACTCACAATAGTTGTAAAGAATTGATCGATATTGATGATATTACGCGACACATCATGTCATCAAATGCATTTGCAGAAATCGAACTGTCTTTGTCAGAGGTAGCAGAGAATGTTAAAATAATAAGAACCAATCGAGAAGACAATCTGGTGTCTCTTGGCAAGAAGATTCAGGACATTGAAAAACAGGTTACAGAAACTCGCGCTAAGATTGATCAACATCTTGATAAACTTCAGAATAGCATATTGAAAGACTTAAAAACGAAAGAAGAAGAAGAAATTAACAAAATACGACAACGTGTGAAGGAATTGATTGACAAAGAAAAACAGATCAAAGAACACCAAACAAACATAGCCAATATAAAGCAACACGCATCAGAGCTGCAAACTTTTCTTGCTTTGAAACACATAGAAAAGGATGTCGTAGCTGACGAACAATACATTAAATCAATGGTTACATGTGACAGTGCGAATCAAATTGACATGTCGTGCAAGATTAATATGTCCTTATATGGTATTCTTTCTGCCATTCAGAAATTTGGGGATATCATGGTTACAGCAGATCCATGTAAAATACCAATCCTGAAACAGAAGGATAAACAAGCTCAGATGATGTTAGCTTCAACACATGTGACAATCAACAGTCTGACATCTGCACAGCTGCATTCATTTGAAACAAACCTGTTATTTGCCACTGGGTGTACGTTACTGCCTGATTGTAGAATGGTATTTGCATGCAATGCATATAGAATGCTTAGAGTTCTGAGGCCAGATGGTTCACCAGAATTTGAAATTCGAGATATCGGAACAGTTTTCGATCTGACATTAATAGATGATAATTCAGTTGCTGTGACAACTGGTTATGAACATACCGAACTCCAAATTAAATTGGTTGACTTAAAAACAAGGAAAGTAAAGAAAATATTGAAAGTTAATTCAGTAAATACTGGAGTAGCATACAGTGAAGACAAGTTGATTTATTGTGCTGGAAGCAAAGGGATACGAATGATCAGTTTAAATGATGAATCCATTGTCAGTATTAATAAAACTAGTGTAAGTGACTATTCATTTGTTGCAACATTCAAAGACAATATTTTCTATACACACTGTAACGAAAATAGTGTAACTTGCATCGACTTTCAAGGGAACACACGATGGGTGTTCGAAAATAGAAGAGTTCTTATTTCTCCTTTTGGTATATCTGTAGATCGAGATGGAAATATTTATGCAGTAGGGAAAGACTCGAACACAGTAGTTGTTATCTCTCCCAATGGGGAAAACTATAGACAGCTTCTAACTCGTGAGAATGGATTAAAAGAACCAGCATTAATACACGTTGATAGATCAAGTTGTAAAATGCTAGTAGCAAATAGAAAAGGACAAACGATCGTGTATAGTCTTGAATAATTTTATAACTGAAGATGTCAGTAGTGCTAGAGTCCTTTATACATTTGTATATGCTAACAATAGGTAGAGAATATTTAAAAATTAAGTATTCGCTTTGTTTCATGCTTGTTTATAAAGTTTTAAAATAAATTCCTAAATTCATACAAAATATATCATTTAGGCATAAAATTTATGAAAATTTCTAACGAAAATTTAATACATTGCTTCGCTCAGAGCAGCTGGATACAACCGCAGCTGTCCACCCCTGAAAAGTTTGGGCCAAAATGGACACAATATTCATTCTTGATACAGGTTTGAATTTGGATTGTAATTAAATATTTGACACATCATAGGTTTCTGCAACAGAATAACTGTAGTCAAAGAACAGAATAATTGGTTATATGATTTGAATTTATACTATTTTTTTTTGCTTCTGTGCAATACACTATGCTGTTGCAAATTGACCCCCCCCTAAACCCCCCTCTATAAAACATGTTTTCTTTTGTGCAATACACTATCCTGTTGAATATTAACACCCCAAAAAAATGGTTGAAGAAATTTTCTTTTTAATTTCTGAAATCTGAAATGAGAAAAAAATAGTCCCTGCCCCACAAATTCTAATTAACCTACCCCCCCCCCCCCCATTTTTTTCACCTCCCCCTTTCCCTTATTTAAAAAAAAATCATTTCCACAAGTTATAGTCATAATCACAATTTAAATTTTAATAACCCTTTTGAATACATCATATCTTAAAATATAAAATGACATACATGTATAGTCATGGCTAAAATTAATCTATATTAATTAATAGTTACTTTTAAAAATAAATTGACAGCTAATCACCTCAGGACAATCATCATTTCTTAATACATAATTTACAAGCAGTGTAAGGGAGGTAATCAAATATTGTTGTTTTAAATTCGAATTGGATTACCTCCCTTAGACTGCTTTTAAATATTTCAATTGTCCTTTAACCAGAAAAAAATGTTTTTCCCCCTTGTTTGCCTTAACCATTCCTCTATTGTATGGAAACTTGTGGTATAATTTTTAGAGAGACTCATACACTTTAACTTTAAGTTATTGTCTGAAAACTACAAAATTGCTTATTTGGGCCCCTTTTTTTGGCCCTTAAATCCTAAACAGTTGGGACCATAACCAACAAAATCAATCCCAACCTTTATTTAGTGGTTCTTAACCTTGTGTTTAAATTTTAATGATTTCTATATACTTTTTCTAAAGTTATTATCCGGAAACCATCTGTCTTTGGACGACGCTGACAACGATGTGATACTTGCAGCTCCTACTCACACTTTGTAAAACGTCATCAGTGTCTGAGTAGAAAATTGATGAACCAGGGGTATGTCAAAGAACATCTCATCCTTTTTCTAAAAAAAAGTTTACCGGAAGGTACCAAGACCTTATTGATAAATATTCCGTATCAACTTCACAAATAATACATGATGGTCTTGATGTATAGATTCTGCGTACTGATGTTTTTTTATCATCTTAACAAGGCATTTTCTTATGTAGAAAATTGTTGATTAAACCTGGTTTTAAAGCAGACATAATAGGTATAAATGTCGAAAAAAGGGGAATAGCAGTCAACATGGAGTCATTATCTTAATCACTATACTAACAAACCTTTACCATGGCACAATAACAAAATAATTAATAACAAATCCATGTCATATGTAACAAAGGAACACTAAAAGGCATATAGACAAAGAATATTAGCAAAAATGAAAGACAAGAATACAAAAATTATCATAGAACAATAACACAATGACGGGATGTACAGAGGCATGTCAAATGAATTTCACCAAAAACAGACTAAACAGTAAAAGTAACCATTAAGACGTAAATATTTGAATGAACTACTAAAAAAGTATTACCCAAATTTTTCAGTTTTCCTATGTGCATATGTACACAGACAGATATGTTAGTTATAGGGTACTATATTTCAGAGTGTATAGACTTTGTAGATTTAATAGCCAACCTATGCTACGTATTGTTTAAAAGGACACTGCCTTAGAAAAGACTTGGAACCATAGTTCCAATCTTTCCAAAACAAATATGTCAGACATAAATTAACGACACAATTAAACTCCAGGCTCCTGACTTGGGACAGGCACATATAGAACATGGCAGGGTTAGTTTTCTTTTATAATCAGAGGAATTGTGTCCTATAAGGAATAGTAAAAACAATAACTGCATGAAGCCTAAACTTGGCCTTAAAATTGGACTGTATAAAATAATAAAGTATCAATAGATGGACATTTTTAATCCTTTATAACAAACATATCAAATCCCATGAACAATAATAATTCATACATAGCATAAATAGAATCGGTAGATTCTTCATTCAATAGGCTTATACAATCATACATTTTGATATATAACATAGCACTATAAAATAAAAATATGTCACACTCATTTTTTTTAAACTCAGTACATACACAAAATTTATACAGGTCCTTCAACCTTCTGAAAACAAACTAATAATAAAAATGTTATATATCTTTCCTCTTGAATAAAAATCAGAAAATTTGGGTGTATATGACAATAAGACAAGCTATTTCTGTACTAAAATATCACAGAGATCTCAAAAAAAAATCTTTATTTCAATTCTTATAACTCTGTGACCTTGAAGACTTAAAGAATATGATGTTGCTTTTTTATAAATTGCACCTGATATTTTACTTACAGTGGGTAATTATATAATAAGAAATAACAGGCTGTTATCTAAACTTGGAATTATTTTTAATTATGGAATTTGCATAATTTCTTGTGCATGAAATTTTTTAATAAATTTTATGTTTATTCTGTATTTTAATGTTCTGTGCTGTGCACAACACTTACTATTTAGTATTACAAAGAAGATAGCACATTTTCAATAGAATGTACTGTGCCGGGCTAAAACACTATCATACAAAATGCATTGTATGGACAGTTTTATGCGCCACTCAAAACATTTTAATACAGAATAAACATGTTATTAAAAATTTCAATCACAAGAAATTATGCAAATTCCATAATTAAAAATAATTCCAAGTTTAAACAATAGCCTGTTAATTATTATGTATTTGGAATTGATACTGTCATGAGTGATGAATAAAAAGATAAATTTATGTTTAAAAATATGGGTCCTCAAATTGAGAAATGTGTTGCCGAACATGTCAAAATACTATAAAGTCTATGTTTTTGTAAAGGATGTCCCAAAATATACCAGGTGCATATATAAAACTTGATGTTCTGCAGAAAAAATACTGTAATCTGTAAACATCTTTTTTTTAAAGTTTTAATCATGGTCACACACACACTACAGTAGACTTTATAAACTAAATCAATTAAACAAAAAGGTCAGTGAGCTTTAGGAATTCTCTGATTCCTGCAAAAAAAAAATTAGAAAAAAAGTTACAGGGGTCTGAAAAGGACTGCTTGCTTTGCATTCAACTATTGCCATTATATAACATGCATTTGAACTCCTCACATTTCATACACTACTCCCATTTACACATAACATGCTTTTTCATTTTGAACATAATTATAATAAAATAGGAAACAATCTTGTCAAATTCCTGCTAAAGAGAATCTACAAGCATACAAGGGTAAACTACATTTACTAACGGGTATATATTCCATTCATTTTGACCTTAATAATAATCCTATACATGTACCATACATTATTGTTAAACTTGTGGTTAAACTATGCTAAACAGTCTCCACACATAAGCTACATTTACCAACTGGCATATATAAATAAATAAACAAAATTTATCCACTTCAATAACATATTTAACAAACAAGATATCCCACAAAAATATACCATCGTAAATACATTCATTATTGCATAATTTCATCATTGTTCATTGAACATGTGAAAATACATAAATTGGTTTAATTCTCTCCTGAATACATTTGTAGTACTTATTTATTGTCAAACCTGAAGAATATAATTTGTCTACATATACATGTTATTGTATGTACATGTAATAGGTAAATATGGATATTTTGGATTTCTATTTAATAATAAAAGTGGACTTGTGAGAAAAAATTATCTTTTAAGTTGATAACATTTGTCTCTGCTATTGAATGCATCCTATAATCATACAGGTTCCATTAATAACTGGTCACTACTTCAGCTTGAGGAATACCAAGGAAAGAGAAAAATTTTGATATGTTTTAAAACAAACTCAGTCTAAAGATTGTTGTAAGGTAAATGTGAACATGATTTCTGTAAATGTTACTTACTTTATTTATTTATGATTGTCAAATGAAATTTGTTTTTACCAGTTTGTAATAATCATCTGATGATTCAAACCATATTGAACCATTCACCACCTTTGGGGACTTTGAATTTCTTAACTAATTCTTTCAGAGAATACATGCATTTTAATAATTTAAACATTTTCAAAATTTAATTTTTTGATCACACAACTACTCCTCGTAGGCACTTGAAAGATTCTAACATTTATCTGGTTGCCTTTCTGGACTGGTATCATGTTTTTAAATATTGTAACACCTGTCTCTATATAAAGCTAGCTGCCATTGGAAGATTACCATCACAACATGGTTACCATGGACACATTCACTCACACACTATATCTAGTCCGACCATATCTATCCTGTCCTTGGCAGTATTCATTATATATGAGTTTAAATAAAAACAAATGGAATATAATTATAAGGAATGCTAAAGAAGCCCAAAATATAGTTGGAAGTCCTCCAAAATGGTGGCCATGCTTGTGTAACGCAATGACATGGTGTTCATGTGCTGGAGCTGAAGAAAAAAACATAAAAATTTAGCTTAGACAGTAGAACTTGATATTTTAAAAAGACGCAAGAAGCAAGCACTTCTATTTAAAAAATATACATATCAGATTACATATTTACTACATCGATAAATATTAAATAGCATACTTATAAGCGATGAAAATATTTAATGAATACAATTGTAAATAAAATTTTCAAAAGTTTATATGAAAACAAGGTTTGCTTTCACCTAAAATATATATTTTGATAAAATATTCACAAGATTTTATATGTAATCTGAGCCCTAAAGAGTTAATAATAAAACATGACATTAATTTCTGAATTTGATGTACTAAGATTCTAAAAATGAAAAGATTTGTTAGTTTATATTCATCTTGGTGTTTTATGTGATACAAATGCATTTTGTTGAGTCTGTTTATTCACATCTTTTTCAAACTTCAGGTGATGTAGAGACCAGCATATTGGTTAGACAATTATTTATTGTTTAGGATGGCTATGTTTTGTTGTTGGTCTGTTGTCTCATCAACAAAAATCTCACACCTCCTAGTGCTCATATTTTCTTATGTTTTGCTTTTGTTAAAAAAACTTTTTAAAGCCTTTTCAATGTTCTTATGTTGTAATGTTACACCACTGTCCCAGGTTTGGGGTGGGTTGAGAGCTCACAGACATGTTTAACCCTGCCACATTCATCATGTGCCTGTCCTAAGTCAAGAGCCTTAAGTTTAGTGGTTGCCGTAATGTCTGTCATTGTTTTCGTACATTTTTTTGTTATCAATTAGGCCGTTAGCTTTCTCAATTGAATTGTTTCACATTTTTAATGTCAGGGCTTATATAGCCAACCATACAGTATGGATTTTTCTCCTTGTTGAAGGTTGTTCCATTACCTATAATTGCACACAGCTACTTCATTTAAACTTTGGTGGATAGTTGTCACATGGGCAATCATACCACATCTCCTTATTTTTATAACTAACAGATTGAATTGTTCACAATTTTTTTATATTCAGGGTAATTTACACAGTAACACCTTGACATATATATATTGTTAAGAAACTTGACTACTGGTAGAAGTGGTATGTTGACATTTGTTTTTTTGTATCCTTTTTTCAATTGATGTATACCTAATATCATATTGTATCCATGTAATATAAATTATTACCTTCTTTTATCTCCTTGACATGTATTGTGTGTTTAAGTTCCTCCATGTGCTGTTTATCAGCTGTTATATACAAGATGGAAGTCAATGGTTCTGTCCTCTTTACAGGAAACTGTACAACCTCTTTACTGACAAAATAAAGCAAATATTTGCACAGGCACTGGTCTCAGAAAAAAAAATCCTATACACATGTACCTTAATATATCGAAATAATTAATATTGACATACTTCGGTAGGCCTGCTACATATCATTCTGACAACAAAAGTAGGCGTGTTATACACCATTGTGTAGAAAAATCAATTTAGATTTACGACATAACTAGTTTTAGTGAGGTTGACAACTGAGAAATCGGCATACAATGGAATTTTTCCTGTGAACATTTGATATGATTATCACTTGTGACTTTTTTCCATGGTGTCTTACTATTTTTAAACCCCTGCTCAACTTTTCTAAAATTCTTCCCTCCTAAAACTTTACAATATAAACATTAACACTCCTCTCCCCTTCAATACCAATAGTTCACAACAAATCTCTGCTTATGTACATCTTTAGCTTGAAATGAGGATATTAACTTGTTTTTCACTGTTGAAGGTTTGCATTAACTTTGAGATGGAGAACAACACTAAAAGCCCTTTTTCTTTTTTAAGGGTTATGAATGGTACATGTAGGGAACATTTTAATATCATGATATGAAAATAAATATTCCATATCTTTCCATTTGTGCACACTGCATATAAACTGATCAAGCAACATAATTTTATCAAGTTTGTAAACAAAACTTATATTTGTGTGTTAACTTTTATCTTCAGTTTACCTTTCCCCAATAATTTAATATCATAGATTTTTATCCTTAATAATTTAAATACTTTTCTTGGGATTATAAAGCATTTATTTTTTTTAATGGTAAGAATTATAATGAATACAGAAACAAGAATGAGTCTTCAGTACACGAATGCCCCACTGGCACTATCATTTTCTTTCGAAGGTGGGGCATAAAAATATTGAAACACTCTTAAATTTTCAAAAATATGTGCATTTTTCATCATGTTCATAGCTATGCTGCATCAGATAGAAATCCACCTTTAATATGCAAATGTATATAAAAACATCTGTTAACTTATTTCAGGATGAAAAATATCTATGCAGGATGAAAAATATCTATGCAAAGTCTATCATTATTTCATAAGTTGATATAAGAGCCTTACAAAACAAACAAAATTATTTTCTTTATTTCAAATATTCCAAAATCAATCCAACACTTATACTGGTTGATGTATATGTGCACTAGATAAGGCCGATTTCTATCTGAAGCAGCTCATATTAAATTCAATTATACATTCCATATTATACCTTAAGGCGATAGGTGCATCTATACACCCAGCATCACAGGCATAGTATGGCCGATCATTTCTATCTAACGACACACGTATGACAGCTTTATTGTCTAAATCTACTATCACTGATATGTTAACATGTGTATTGTTGCCATAGTTAAGTCTATGGAATAATAAGTCTCTATGGAGGTCCTTTGGTTCCATCGACATCTCCAAGTGGTTGTCGTCAAATCTTAAACCACCAAGACTAAGTAATATGGCTTGTAATACTCCTTCAGCACCTAGCAGAAAATTTAAATGGACAGCTTTAGTCTTTTGTAATATTGCTTACCTTGACGTGTAAAATTTTTACGTTTCTAATCCTTTGATTTTTTTTGTCATTGTGTTCCTGCCTCATGGGCATATACCCCACATTTCCTTTTACTCATAAAGTTTCATATTTTGTAAAAAAAAATATGATAGTGAAATTTTTTTAAATTGCATAAATGCCATGCACTCAGTATCATTGTTCTTGTATAATGGATAACATATCGATAATAACAAGATTTGACAGAATCAAATATGAGCAGTCCTGTTCCCTTTTTTGCACAACACTTAATTGGGTCATTAAGTTACTATAAGAATACCCAAATCGTCAATTGTATAGAATATATAACACAAATAAATCTAGGTCATCCTTTATTTACTTAAAAACAAATTGGAGAAATTCTTATCAACATACTTGAAGTTACTAAATTATCATACTAAGTAGAATGTAATGGCCAAAATAAAAAAAAAATCTTTGTATGTACTTTTACTCTCTTCTAAACAATCTTCAATTATAAGGGAGGTCATATGATTATGCTGATTAAGAAGTTTTTATCACCAGCAAACTTTGGAATTGTGAAAAATATTTCAGTGCAAGCTATATACGGTACAAATATACTGAAGACAAGGTCACTAACATTAAAAGTTACACTCTAAAGAATTATAAAATTACAGAGGTATGCTCATGATTAAATCTATCAGGAGTTAACTGTTATCAGATTTCTGTATTCCGTTTATCTTAACTTTTTGTAGAAGACAACACTTTATTTCCTTATACCTCAGACAAAAACAAGGGTTGTTCTGGGTTGCTTTCAATATTGTAGTGGCTATGTAGTGCTACCTAGATTTTTGTCTACTGAACGAGTAGCTAGCCTAGCTGCTATCAATATCTATGTAGCAGTTCTGCTATCTACATGTTCAATAGTCATCAACCTACATAGATAGCCTTATGTAGCCGCTACGATATTAAACACAACCCTGGATCAATATCTATGTAGCAGCTCCACTATCTACACGTTCAATAGTCATCAACCTACATAGATAGCCTTATGTAGCCGCTACGATATTAAACACAACCCTGGATCAATATCTATGTAGCAGCTCTGCTATCTACACGTTCAATAGTCATCAACCTACATAGCCCTATGTAGCCGCTACGATATTAAACACAACCCTGGATCAATATCTATGTAGCAGCTCTGCTATCTACACGTTCAATAGTCATTAACCTACATAGCCCTATGTAGCCGCTACGATATTAAACACAACCCTGGATCAATATCTATGTAGCAGCTCTGCTATCTACACGTTCAATAGTCATCAACCTACATAGCCCTATGTAGCCGCTACGATATTAAACACAACCCTGGATCAATATCTATGTAGCAGCTCCACTATCTACACGTTCAATAGTCATCAACCTACATAGCCCTATGTAGCCGCTACGATATTAAACACAACCCTGGATCAATATCCATGTAGCAGCTCCGCTATCTACACGTTCAATAGTCATCAACCTACATAGCCCTATGTAGCCGCTACGATATTAAACACAACCCTGGATCAATATCTATGTAGCAGCTCCGCTATCTACACGTTCAATAGTCATCAACCTACATAGATAGCCCTATGTAGCCGCTACGATATTAAACACAACCCTGGATCAATATCTATGTAGCAGCTCTGCTATCTACACGTTCAATAGTCATCAACCTACATAGATAGCCTTATGTAGCCGCTACGATATTAAACACAACCCTGGATCAATATCTATGTAGCAGCTCCACTATCTACACGTTCAATAGTCATCAACCTACATAGATAGCCCTATGTAGCCGCTACGATATTAAACACAACCCTGGATCAATATCTATGTAGCAGCTCCACTATCTACACGTTCAATAGTCATCAACCTACATAGCCCTATGTAGCCGCTACGATATTAAACACAACCCTGGATCAATATCTATGTAGCAGCCCCTCTATCTACACATTCAATAGTCATCAACCTACATAGCCCTATGTAGCCGCTACGATATTAAACACAACCCTGGATCAATATCTATGTAGCAGCCCCTCTATCTACACATTCAATAGTCATCAACCTACATAGCCCTATGTAGCCGCTACGATATTAAACACAACCCTGGTGTTGTATATTATTCAAAGGTCTTTACGTAAAAGATGCTACCAAACAGGATATAATGAATTATAAATGTACCTGCTCTAACTATAATATTACATCCTTTCTTCTCTAGTGTTATCATCCATGTGGAGGTAACATCAGCAATGTCTTCCTCATCTTTTATCTCTGACCATAATGTTTCAGAATAAAACCTATAATATACATGATATACATGATATACAGATATGGATTGTTTTAAATCAGAAAAAAAAAGGGTTAAAGTCATAAAACTATACCCAAAAAATTGGAATAAAAGAGGATGAAGAGTTATTTCAAGTAAAAACTTATGCCTCATATTATTTCATTAAGAAAATATAACAAAAAATAAAAATTAGTTTGTCATTTCATCAGTAGAGTAACTTGTAAAAATAAAAATAGTGAAAGAAAACTACAATCAACACACCAGAACTAACAAAAGAACTTATACGGTGCTTGCATCATAGCTACCTGAATAATGAGACTTTTCAAAGTAATACTAGAACTTTAACATGTTTAAAATTTGTGGCATCTCAAAAATGTAAAGTGTTAAAAACTTACAATAATGTGTGACCTCCATAACATCTATCTGGATAATGTAAAGTTTTCTGGATCTTTGACTTTTCCTCAACTGTCGTACTCAGCTCATGTAACGGAGCCTGTATGTTACTTAGAACATAGTATATTGTAGTGTTGATTTTATCGCCATTCAGAGAACCAGCTGCCTTGGAGTTACTGATACCAAATCCACTTTTCCATATCTTAAATGAAATTGAAAATTGTACAGAACTGTGACTTCCAACACAAGAACATGTGACTGACAAAAGACAGGCAAATGGAACACAATGAAATCATAGGACACTTGTATGAGGTTGAATTCGATTTAATGCAAAATACACATGTTCGGTCTTGTGTGATTGTTAGCAAAGGTAATTAGTTGAGAATGCTACAATACTGGAACATATATAGTATTTTATTCAATTTTAGATAACTTATTGAAAGTTTGTTTATTTCATTTTTTTTAGTTTTTGACAAAATAATTTATTTTATAACCTAAATAAATTTTTTTAGACTAACCTAAGCACAAACTTGAACATGTTGAACAAATTGTTGACACTGCAGCGCAAAAACAGCATACCCAATTCTTTCTAGCATTTTCAAGGCAAGAAAAAGGTGCTTATAATCACCCAGCCAGTAAAGAGTGAACACTATATAAATATACAGTTTATAAGTATTCAGTGGTGTTTTCTTTTGTTTGTTGTTGGGTTTTTGTACTGTCCTATAGTGTGTAACACTTGTTTACTGTTAAAAAATGCATTGACTTTTTTTTTGTGTTATAGGGTTACGTTCTCATTGTCTTTTACTACCATTTCACTTTTTATTCAGGACATTAAATTCTGTACAAGTTTTCATTTATATGCGGATCAACAAAAAAATAATTTTTCATTTTGAAAAGATTCAAAAACCTAATATAACTTATTATTATCTTAAATTTCAACTTACATCTCTCCAAACTTTAATATGCTCTTCTCTAAGTGATGCATAATCTATCTTCATAACAGACTCCAAGAGCTAAAATAATATTCAAAAGCTAGATGTCAAGTAAGTTAATATGATGGTGTATGCATTGAAACATAATACTGATGTTTTATTAGCTTTACAGCATTTGAATATAAGCATTCAAGAAACTAATGTTAATATCCCTCTGGTAAAGATGACCATAGATGAATTTGTCCATTCTTTTAATGTTCCTTTTGGTCAAATAGCTCTCTACTTTTCAGCATATTTACACATCCTGTGTTTTCAAATATTGGTTTTGAGCACCTCTGATTATGGTAAATCTGGGAGAGGCTATGAATGAATGAAATTTATATATAAAGTAATATTTTCATTTACTATGTTTTAATTTAGAAAAATAAATATGAAGAATCTGATATCAACTTGTTGATTTATAAATATTGGGATAAATAATATATGTACAGTAAAATCTGAATATAAATGTCACCCTCAGGAACACAGAGAACTTACTGTCAGAGGTGAACATTAAATTGATGTTCAAAGTTTTATATAGGAATTATAACAGTGGGATGAGAAGAGGGTGGCCTGATAAGATAAGTTTTTACTTTATAATGGTGACCTTTATTTCAGGTTTGACAGTAACTGTATATAAAATAATCGTGTACCTGATCTACACTCCTCTGTAAGTGTTCTGGTGCCTTAGACTTTAGATCTACAGCTTGTGTATAGTTAACTGCTGTTACAACATGGAATCGTACAGATCTGAAATATTGTCATTAAAGTATGGTAATTAAAATTATTTGTGAAAAGTCTATTAAAATTATTTGTGACAAGTCTATTAAAATTATTTGTGACAAGTCTATTAAAATTATTTGTGACAAGTCTATGAAAAATATTTTTGACAAGTCTATTAAAATTAACAAAAAGTTTTAAATAAGCATAATTTTGTAATTCTTTTTTGACAAAACTGCAATTTTTTTCTAAGCGCAATATTTCTTTGAATTTTGTACATTATCAACATCACAGATTTATTGTTTCAGTACTGGATTAATATTCATGATACGTTATGCAGGTCTGATATTCAAATAAGAAACAAACTTAAAGAAATACAACAATATGTCAAGATTCAGTATATGGAGTTCAGCCAGAAGAGTATATTTTTTTTTATCAAAGCCCATTTAGTAAGAGCAAAATTTGAACCTGGCATTCTGTTTTAAAGTTATCATGTCTCAATATAAAAGTGTCTATTTTTATATACAGTAGCAGCATTATAATATGTCATTGGTCAACATTATTAGCAACCTGTACAAACAAGTGTAGTCTACCCAAGCTACATTTCACTGACTGAAAATAATATTTACAGTTGACTGCAATGGTTTAGGAATCCCTATTTTCTTCTGACAGAAAAAATATTCCCATTAGATTACAAAAAGATACATAACTATCGAGTCAGTAAGCTTGAAGATCATTTAAACTTCCGCTTATACAAGCAGTTGTAATATTATTTTTTGTAATTTTCTAACAAAATTTTTCTTACTTTCCAGCTTTGATGGCTACAGAAGGACCAATTTTAACTGTTGCGATGGCTATATGTACTTTGTACTTTGAATCTGGTATTAGGATGACTCCCTGAGTTGAGGTATACTCCACAGACATTCCTGTAGCATCTGTAGTACTGCAGAGACAAATATTTTTGATTTCAAGTTGCACATTAATGATCGTGGCAGTTAATTAATTAATTGAATTGCTATCAATTTAAAGTACAACAAATTCTATCTTATGAGTTGAATATAAAATAGATATGAGAAAAATATAGACTCTAAAAAAAGTAAAAAGATTGAAATGCATGATATGATAAGAGGGCAACTCTCTTGACATTAGACAGCTGCTTCAACTATTAACGAAAATATAATACATTTCCTTTTCCAAACTATACATGTGAAAAATGCAAAAAAAACATAATGGGATTTTGTGGTTATAGGTGTTGCCTCGATGTGCATAACAGGCCTTGAGGTCATAAAGTTTCATTGACAAGTTAAAAATGATCATACTCAGACTGAAAAATCAACCAATCAAAGAACATGATTTTATGTTTCAGACACATATTTTGTACTCAGCTGAGTTCAGTTTTAAGAAAAAAAAACTCTTCCTTGAACTTGTATGCTGCAAACTTTTGTAAAACAAAAAGATCAATCATCTTCATTACAATTTTTCCTTCATCCATGAAAATTGGTACCATCAATGAAATTTTGCCATGATTTGATTTTCCTCTGAGTTCAGTATTTTTGTGATTTTATTTTTTATGAATCAACAATATATTATTGGTTCTTTTTTTATCAATAATGTGTGTGACTGATCACTAGCCATCTAGATCAGCTGTTTATAGATAACATATAACAAATTTCATGTATGATTACCTTGCTTTACTAACTTTGGCATCCTTCAACTGTGTCTGACCAATTTGGTCTAAATTTACTACCACTGAGTTTTTCTACAAAAAAAGTAAAGTTCATGTTTTAAAATGATATATTCGACTTTTCCTACAACTGTGATTGATTCTGTAGTAGAGAATCAAGGATTTTGTATTTGATGACTCATTTCCATCATTTCATTGGACAAGAAAGTCAGGTAGTTTTTGTCAAATGTATGCTCCATTAAAAACCAAAAGAACTGAGTCAGCCATTTTATGGTACAAGAAAATCTGAAAGCCTTTAAGAAGTTCAATTATTTTTAATTATAACAGTAGAGTAGGATTGGTATCACTTCAATCATTGATAATTTTCCCTAGAAATAAATCCTTTTCTATTTGTGAAAGGTTACCAGAAAATGTCATCCATAAATTCAAGACAGACTGAGGAAGACATTCTTGACGATGGATTATCTCCCATTGTTAAAAGTAGGATGTGATGATTAAAAAATACTGCCTTTCAAAATAATTGATATTTACAACTATCTTTTGCTATAATTTTAATACATGACGTTTAATAAATTTTATAAGGTTAAGAAATGCACAATTCCATGTTTCAATTTTGTTTTAAAATTACTATAACTGCTGCAGTCTGTGTAACATATGATTCCAATGCAATTTTTGTACCTTTTGTAAAAATAGAAAGACACTAAGCTACTTTGTTATAATACTGAAAAAGGTCATATACGTTTTTAATTCAGAATGTTGTTATTTTTTTTTCAAACAAACTGGATACTCACAATATTTAGTTCAAACATCTCTTTTAATTCATTTGAATGTTTTCTTCATTATATAATATAAGTAAGAAAAGTATCTCTTGTGTTTTGAACTTACACTAGGATTTCTGATTTTGATATCTTGTACTAATATAGAAGGTCTAGTCCTACTGGCATAAACCAAGGATTCTACTGTAAGACAATTACTCCTCCATCCTTTGTCCTGGAAAAATCAAAGCCTTAAAGGCTGTAAAAGCAATTGCTGCCATGTTAATGTTTGGGGACTTTTATTTTTCATCCACATATATACAAGAATTAAACCTGACATGAGTGTTGTCTAGTTAAAAGTAAGGAGGTTTTAACTTTATATAAATAAAAGACTTTAGCAGAAAGTCATTTTTAATATGTTTTATATTTCACAAGGAGACAACACGTTTACCAGGCTAAAGTTGGGGTCAAATATACATGTGCTGAAACATATAACTCAAAAAGAAATCATCATGGATTATCCCCTGGTAGTGTTTGTAACTTCCTTGGCAATAATTTCCTTTATTGATTTAATTTTAACAATTTTCATTATTAATTTATATTTAACCATTAACACAAATGATTAAGTTAAAACATTTCAACTTTCCAGACGCAAATGTTAAAAAACGGGAAAGAAATAAAATATCTTACAAGATATAAACATGTAAAGAATAAATGTATATTTCAGCTTTTTAAAAATATTTTCATAATGTTACTTTGTCATCATTTTCATGTTAAAACTAAGTTCCAAACATTATTGCTCAGTTGATATGTGTCCTTCTGATGCGGTACGAGCACAGGCACTTGTTTCTATCCATAGGAAGGTCGATTATCCATATAAATAGTTTTATATGGATAGTCCACCTTCCTATGGATAGAAACAAGTGCATGTGGGTACGAGATAACTACAATTCTCATGCAATCCCGAAAAGGGGGGTCATCACAGACAAACATGACATTAAATCGTTATCACTGAACTAGTATATATATTGTATAGGGGCCAGCTGAAGGACGCCTCCGGGTGCGGGAATTTTTCGCTGCATTGAAGACCTGTTGGTGACCTTAATTCTGCTGTTGTATGTTTTTCTATGGTCGGGTTGTTGTCATTTTGACAAATTCCCCATTTCCATTCTCAATTTTATTATACGAACAAGAACAAACAGCTCTACGTTGCTTTGATATTTATCAATTTTCAGGAAACATTGCGAAACATGATCTTCAATATTTCGAAAACATGTGAAATAAAATTGCTAACACGGTGGACCGTCGAGTGTCAACAAACGTAGTAGACTTGTTCACTGAAAAGACGAGGATAATGGTTTCATCTAACATTTGTTATGCAAACCCAGTTTTGATCATGATATTTAAAAAGACGTACTTTTTTTCAATCTATGTATTAATAAACTAGAAAATTCCAAATTGTAAATATCTCTTCATCTGGACCGACTTGGCATCTACTACGTTTGGACGGGTCCATTTCATTAGTAAGGTGATCGATAAATATTACGGAGTTTTGACAGAAAAGGAAAACGAACTTATTGTTATGTGTTTTCAACAAGGGTTTCGTTCCGCTAAATTATTTGCGCAAATAAAGTTTGTCTATTTTTAGATTACAGGTAATAATTTGACACTACGCATTAACCTGTGTAGTGATTTTGATTGAACGATAAATGTATGAATGAACGATAATTTTATGAATGAACAAGAGCACCTGACCTCTTAAAGAAACACAAATTAAACATAAAAAACCATATTTATTAGGAGATAATTCAGTTAAATTTTCAATACTAAATCAACAACTGAAATGAATCCATATTTTGTTGAAACATCGTACGAACGGCGGAAAACAGAATCGCATTTATAAAAATGTACTTTTTTTCACTCGGACTTCTATGTTATTTGATAGTCAAACGGTTGACCCTTTAAATACAAAAATACATCTACAAGAACATATTCTGAAACTTCTAAAATCCACTAACTTTTTTTTAAAGTTTCAAGCTATGTATTGCATTAGAAAACATACATAGGTGTTAAAGAATGACTGACCAGGAGCCTGTTTAACAAAATACTATGGCTTGATCTGGGCGGAGTCTCTGATCTGGGTCACAAAGATGGCCATACGCGACGGCATAAAAGCAATTGCTTTAAAAACATTAGTACAATCATTCACTTTTTCCCCCTAATACATTCATGTCTAAATCTACAGTACAACCAGTGTTTTTTGGTATTGACATTTTTGCAGATGAGGATTGACACAAGGTTGCGTGTCTTTAAATGTAAGCATGGTGATTACTGTGTATGCATAATTCCTGTAATAACAATTCCATGGATTCTGTAGGTGAAGTTGAACCATGAATTTCAACGTTCAAAGAAGTTCACATTTCTATAGGTGTTTAGGCAGACTTTGGAAAAAACACAAAATAAAATCTCAGAAAATATCATTTTTTATCAATCCACAATAAGTTTTTTCTGGTTACCATGGTTACTATTATTCACTGTTCTATATATATAACAGTAAGTGATAAAAAAAATCTTGTCAAATTTATTATTCCTTTACTATTGTCTCTTGAATATTCAACATCATGTTTATTTTTTACTTTGCATTAAAGCATCAGATTAACTAAATCTCATAATAATATATTTGAGAAAATTTAATACAAATTATTAGCATGATTAGTGTATAAAATTTATAAATTCAAACTTACAACTTCAAAACACTGTATCTTTTCTGCTATTCCATGATGTATATTTAACACTGTTGCATCTGTAATTGAAAAATCAGAAATAAAAGCACATTCACAACAGTGGCCAAGTTTCATAATATTACATAAAGATTTAAAAAAATTATCAATGTTGAAAAAATTAATATATAAACTTGAGGTTTAACAAGAACTATCTTTAAAAAAGATATCCGACGTATTTAAATTTGAGTATATGTTTAAAACTATCATTTTGATAACCTTCAGAAGCACAAAGATACCATTTAAACGTTTTCTCTGTTTGTGTTCAGTATTCTCGGTCCTCGTATCTTTCTGTTTACATTCACCAAAACCCAGCGGAAATCTCACATGCGTAGGTGCGTTCTAAAAGTCATGTACGTTCGTACAACAAAGTTTACATTAAAAATTATATAATTGTCCCGAATAAACAGCTGTCACATATGCAAAGAGCTATTGGAAAAACAATTATTTTAATAAAAATATGAATCTTCTTAAGATCTAGTTCAAATATTTATAGTTTTTCACTTGCTTTCCATCACGATATTATTAACGAGACGTTTTCTCAAACACAACCAAATCACCCACCATGACAGCATTTTGTCCAATCACAGAAAGGATTTTCGAGCATGCGTATTCTGTTGCCATAGTTAAGCGTCCTTAAGTTCAAAGGGCACAAATCGAAACTAATACCGACTACGTCGAAAAATAAAATCAATGTTAGTGCCTGTTGCTACGTTTAAACCCACAGCATTTTTTTGCACCTGTTCTCAGTCAGGAACCTGTTGTTCAGTAGTTATTGTTTGTTGATGTGGTTTATAAGTACTTCATATTTTTTATACAGATTAGAACGTTGGTTTTCCTGTTTGAGTGATTTTATACCAGTCATTTTGGGACCCTTAAAAGCTTGCTGTTTGGTGAAAGCCAAGGCTTCATGTTGAATTTACTATGAAACACTTACCCTTTGAACTATAGTCATCTAAATGTGCAGCAACTATAGGATAATACTTAACAGGTAATGACAAAGCCCTGTTAAGTCTGATGTACATTCCTTTCTCACTGTCTAAGGATACCGATACCTTTCCATTTCCTAAAAATTAAAAGCAAGACTGTAAAGAGAGGTTCATTATCTTTTTATGTATTTTTAGATGTGCCACAAAAAAAACTTTTTCTGATATGGACATACAGGCAACAACAAAAAAGACTTCACTAATAAAACTGCAACAGCTATATTGATTGAAACCAATCATACAATACATGTGTATCATGTCATGATTTGTATATACGTTTAAGCTAGGATTTTGAGGGCTTTAGTCACTTTTGCGCGCTATTAAAATCAACCTTATTTTGTGTATAAGCAATAGAACAATGATGTATAGTACTAGCTTCATCTTTTGACTTAGTCAGATTTTAAGGGATTGAGGCACCAGCATGATTGGCAGTTATTGTATGATTTGACTGTATTGGCTATTATTATGAAAGATTCTGACATGGAATCACAATTTCTCTTCAGTTTATTCCAGGGGTCATTCCTGAACAACAAAAGTTGGATTCTATTTTTTTAAACAAGGAATCACAGCAGAAATCAATTTGCAATGATCATTTCACTGCATAATCATTATCCTTATAAAACGTCTAAGTCGATATTTGGATATCATTTCTATCAAGTTGGAAATGTATTATATCCTTTTTGGAACGATTATAATGACTGAAAGGAGGTTGTAAACAAATCAACAATAGATCACGTTTACTACTTTCGGTTTTAAAATGAAACGAAAACGGAAAGTGACACGTGGATAATAAATTCAAAACGAGTCCGGATTCATCAGGAAATTATTATTTTTCGATTTAAATTCCTTTAGTAAGAGATATATATTTGTCTCTCTCGTTTAATTGATTCTAAATGATTTCGTATTTTACGTTTTTAATGTCTATAAATAGTCAAAAGGATACTTTCACGCATGCGTAGAACACAATACAGGAAGCACCTGTTTAAAACATTTCTCGTGAACTTTTTGAATAAACACATGAAAGTTCTTTATTTTAAATGGAAATTGTTGAAAGTTTTTGATGAAAATTTAAATCAAATATGACGAAAATGCCTTCGAATGACGAATCTACGACAAACTAACTTCAGATTGTGATCGTTTGGGAAATATTGAAATTCAAATGCGAACTGTCCAGGTTGTTACATTTTTGATTAAATGACGAAATTATACTCCTGGTTGTTGAAATGCCGACTGACTGATTTTCCTGGGGAAATAATTATGATGGTCATTCAATTATGGGGTTAATTAATAAATTACGGATAAGTGACCCATCTGATGGCGATAAGCGGATTAGTTGTAATCACAACTTGTAACACCTGTTGAAAATGTTAATTACCTGGAGGTCATAAACTTGTCAAAAACATGAAGACAGGTAGATTTATAGTTTTTATTGCGAATTTTTTTTTACACTTTCAAAATTAAAGTGACGAAATTGATTTGAAATACTTTCGTCAATGAGAAAACCCTTTCGTAAAATACGAAAGTGACGAGCGCTAGCAAAATCACTGGTATATACGTAAGTTCTGTTCAGCCTTTCGGTCAATATTGAGACAAATCCAGTGCCTTGAAATCAAGCATTATTCAGCCATTTCACTTGTCATGTCAATAAATTCTGATCTGATCAGTCTTTTCAGAATACTTACAAATTTATTTACTAGTGTACAATAATCTAAATATTACCATGTACCATTTACATACCAACAGTAGTTCCCCATAAACAGACCTAATCACAAACTTATACATGTAAATGGGGATATTTTTCAAATTCAATAGACCATGTGATATGTGAGGAGGGTCAAATAATCTCCATGGAAATGAGAGGAGCCAAACACTCATACAACAACTGCATACCAAATATAACAAGTTACTAAACAGCTGTGGATAAATATTTGCAAAAAAAAGAACATAAATGTAACTGGATTTAAAAGCAGAGAAATAAGTTAAGATTTGAACTGATTTAACATATTATTTATTTCAACATTTAAGTTGGTACCTGTAATATTGTAACTTTCATTCATTCATAAATATCTATACAGTTCAGAGTTCACGCACGTGTTGTGTTGATGGACATAGCAGATAAGGTCGCGTCGTATTGCTTTATGTATTTGTGTTGATTACTTAGCTCTAGCATTATATTAAAGTATGTTAATCAGTACACATGGCTTGTCTCTCACTTAATATATATAGGCTACCAACGTTACATTGGCGACGAGGATAAAAACAAAAGTTGGAAATGTTAAAAATGTATTTCAATGGATTTAATAATTAGTGACACTGATAATCAAACCATGGCTGCATCTTTACCAAATTTTCCGAGTTTTCCGGTACATGAAAACAATGCTGAAATAAGGTGGCGTAAATGGATTAGTAGACTAGAAAATCTATTTATTGGATTAAACATTAAGGACAGCAAACGACAAAGAGCACTCTTGTTGCATTACGCTGGAGAAGATGTAAACGAAGTCTTTGATACCCTTGACAATACAGGAGAAGACTTTGCTGCCGCTAAACACAAGTTAACCGCTTACTTTGCTCCTAAAAAGAACACAGAATACGAAATCTACAAATTTAGGCAAGCCAAACAAACATCTGATGAAACTATCGACAGTTTTCACACGAGATTACGCCAGCTAGCTGTAAACTGTGAATTTACTGAAACATCTAAAGAAGTAAAATCGCAAATTATCCAAGGTTGTCATTCAACTAGACTAAGACGAAAGGCTCTTCGGGAAGACACGACCCTTGAAGGATTAATTTCATCAGCTAGAGCGTTAGAACTTTCCGAAAAACAGGCAACGGAAATTGAACAATCAGACAAACAATCCGCAAATGCTGTGAGAAAAGGAGTTGGAAAACGTAGAAACGGACCACGATTTTTACAGACACAAACTGACCACAACGTTAAGAAAAAGACTACTTGCAGAAACTGCGGAGGTGATTTCCCACATGCAAACAAGTGTCCTGCATTTGGAAAAAGTTGCAACTCATGTAAAAAACTAAAACATTTCGCCTCTGTATGTAGATCCAAACGTATGGATGGAACTAGCACTTTTAAAAGAAAAGTAAACAAAGTTGACAATTACGAACATGATGATGCTCGTGATAGCAGTTCTGACGATTGTTACGTTTTTGGATTACGAGAAAATACTGTGAATAAAGTACAGAAAGGACAACCGAAAATAAACGTGAAAATCAATAATTCTAATGTGGATATTTTAATTGATACAGGATCAAGTATTAATGTTATTGATGAAAGCACATTCGAGAACATCAAGTGTAAACCCAAACTTTCTCACGCTGACACTAAAGTCTTCGCATATGGATCAGATAAAAACTTGAAATTAATGGGAAAATTTTTACGCTACGATAGAGACTGACCATAAAATAACAACCGCACCGGTGTATGTGATGAAAGGAAGATACGGGAATTTATTATGCTATGATACATCTGTTGACTTAAGCATAGTGCCAGTCATTTCGACAGTAGCAAATAAACATGAAATATTATGCAATAAATATAGCGATGTGTTCAATGGAATTGGAAAATTAAAAGATGAAAAAGTGAAAATTCATATTGATGGAAGTGTAAAACCAGTTATACATGTACAACCACATAGGCGTATTCCGTTTCACATTCGAAAGCAAGTAGAAGCAGAACTCGAGAAACTCGAAAAACAGGATATAATTGAAAAGGTGGATGGACCAACACCTTGGGTGTCCCCGATAGTTGTGGCCCCTAAACCGAAAAACAAGAACAAAATTCGATTATGCGTGGATATGAGGGAACCGAACAAAGCTATTTTGCGTTCACGTCATATTACACCAACACTTGATGACATGATCTTGGATTTAAACGGATCTAAAGTATTTTCGAAAATGGACCTTCGAAGTGGATATCATCAATTGGAGTTAAACGAAGAATCCCGGAACATCACAACCTTCACGACACACGTAGGATAACGGAGATATAAACGACTCAGTTTTGGTGTTTCAGCAGCCGCAGAGTTATTCCAAAACACATTAAGTAATGCACTTGAAGGATTAGATGGAGTCCGAAATATATCCGATGATATTATCGTATTTGGAAGGAACCAGGACGAACATGATAAAAGATTGGAAAAACTATTTGCACGACTTAAAGAGAAGAACTTGACATTGAATAAGGCAAAATGTGAATTTAATAAGAACAAACTTGAATTCTATGGTCACATTTTCAGTGCAGATGGCATATCAGCCGATCCAAGAAAAATAAGCGCTATCAAGAACACGACAATACCGAAAGACGTAGGTGAAATTCGTAGTTTCTTAGCAATGACTAATTATGTTGGACGTTTTATTCCAAATTACTCAACTATAACTGAACCGCTCCGCAGATTAACAAAGCAGGATTCCAAGTGGGAATGGACATCTGAACAACAGGAATCATTTGACAAGCTTAAGAATGAACTTGTTGCTGACCGTGTGATGTCATACCTTTGACCCTAACAAAGAAACAATGTTGATAGTAGATGCAAGTCCCGTTGGATTAGCTGGATTATTAACACAAAATGGGAAAATTATCGCATATGCAAGCCGATCATTGACAGAAGTTGAAACACGCTATTCCCAAACAGAAAAGGAAGCATTAGCAATTGTATGGGCAATTGAACATTTTCACCTTTATTTGTACGGACAATCATTTACATTGGTATCCGATCACCAACCGCTTGAAACTATATTCAACAGTCCAAAGGCAAAAACACCAGCACGCATTGAACGATGGAGATTAAGATTACAGGGATACAATTTCAAAGTACAGTACAAACCAGGAAAGGTGAACGCAGCTGATTATTTATCAAGACATCCGACCCCGAATACATCTATTGCATGTAAACATTCTCAATTAGCTGAAGAGTATGTTCGATACTTAACTGACAACGCTGTGCCGAAGGCAATGACCCTTAATGAAATAGCTGACAGTACACAAAAAGATAAAGATCTACAAACTGTTATTACTGCATTAAAATCAAACAGGTGGGACAAGCATGAGAGTAATACGCTTGATACATTCTCAAGATTACGATATGAATTAACAGTCGTTCCCGTTAATGATATGGAGATCATACTTCATGATAATAGAATTGTCATTCCGAAAGATTTACAGATGCGTGTAATTGACCTTGCACATGAAGGGCACCAGGGCATAGTACGTACAAAACAGTTGTTACGTGAAAAAGTATACTTCCCTGGAATAGACAAACTTGTAGAACAAACGTGTAAAGCATGTATACCATGTTTAGCGTCAACCCCGAAAAATGTTTTCGAACCGTTACAAATGTAACGTTGGTAGCCTATATATATTAAGTGAGAGACAAGCCATGTGTACTGATTAACATACTTTAATATAATGCTAGAGCTAAGTAATCAACACAAATACATAAAGCAATACGACGCGACCTTATCTGCTATGTCCATCAACACAACACGTGCGTGAACTCTGAACTGTATAGATATTTATGAATGAATGAAAGTTACAATATTACATCTCTTCTTTTCTCAGATTAAACTTCTACTTTAATTAATTATATTACTGTCTGTGTAGTCATAAAATCTTTAACTGTCTGTGTAAACAAATTTAGTGATAAGATGCATAAAATTGTATCAATAGAAAATTAGAACTTTATAGTCTGTGATAAATGTAAATTATCTGGTACGCGTACTGTAATGTCAATATAATTAATTAAAGTAGAACTTTAATCTGAGAAAAGAAGAGATGTAATATTGTAACTTTCATTCATTCATAAATATCTATACAGTTCAGAGTTCACGCACGTGTTGTGTTGATGGACATAGCAGATAAGGTTGCGTCGTATTGCTTTATGTATTTGTGTTGATTACTTAGCTCTAGCATTATATTAAAGTATGTTAATCAGTACACATGGCTTGTCTCTTAGTTAATATATATAGGCTACAAACGTTACAGTACCTAACACTACAGGGAGATAACTCTGTAAAATCAGCTAAACGTTTTAATAACGTTGTGTTGTTAAAGGAATATTAAGCTTCTCAATGATCAAAATTAGTGTTTGTCAAATTGCTATATAACCAGTGTTATTTTTCTGATAAAACGGTTGGTTCAAAATTTTTAAAATTTTTATATTTTTGTCAAGGGGTCAAAGTAAATACTTTGCCAAAATTTTAAGAATATTAAACGACCCAAATTAATTTTAGTTAAATTGTTGGGTACCACCTTAATCTTATGTCAACAATATAATGGAACACTTCAGACTAAATTGATTTTCTAGCAATTTTCAAATTCAACTAAACATTGTGATGGATCTTAATGAAATTTTGCATGAACATGATGAAGGTGAATCACATTTTTGCAATTTAGTTCTGATTACAGAAATCAGACTACAATTCTTACATATTTGAGTACATTGTATTTGTTTCTTATTCTGACAACATGTTCAATGTATTCTGAAAAATACTTCTCTATCAATTCAGTTAAGTTTGACTTAAACAGAATGATTCTTAAACAAATCTTATATTTTACTAAATGTTAACCTACCAACATAAGCTGGGTAGAATTGCTCTCCAGCTTTCAGTGGGTAGTGATTTATAAAAGCATCATATTTTTTTACTTCACTTTTAAGAAACCTTAGATTATCATCAATGCATAATGAAGCTGTTTCTGCAAAAGAAAAAAATATATATCAGACAGTTTATAATGGTTAGACCTTGTCTTCATTAAGTTCAAACTTCTTTCACCTGTCACCATTTGTGTAACATTAATTCAAAGTAAAAATATTTTTGCAAAATACTTTTTGTAAGTTCTCAAATTTTTGACTAGCCTTTTGGGGCATTTCATAGCTGACTATGCTGTATAAGCTTTGTTCATAGTTGAAGACCATTCAGTATCTTATAGTTGTAAATTTCTGTGTCATTTGGTCTATTTTAGACAGTTGTTTTATTGGCAATCATACCACATTAAGGCACATCTTCTTTTTAACATTTACTCATGTTACTTAATATGCTATAGTAATACATGTATTTTATTGAACGCCAAGTCGATAAAACTCTCAAAACTTCTCAAAATATGGATGATTTATTCAGAAAGTTTTCAGAAAGTTTTCAGTCTATTTTTTTTTGTCATCATAGTCATACTCAATGTATTCATCATGTTCATACTAAACAAACAACTCTGCCATAAAAATAATTTATACCGTCAACTGGTGCTGATTTTCGTCCAATGCTGGGAATTCTAGAGCCAAGTAAATACAGAAATACTAGGAAAACTAACATTCCACCGATTATCTTCCTTGATCTGAAAAAATAAGCAATACACCAAAAGATGCATACATTTACAATGATTTAAAACATTAACATATATATACAAATATAGAGCTGATATTTCAATTTTTAATGGTTTTGAAATAAACATGATAAAATGGTGTTTTCTGATGAGTTGATTAGAAAAATTTCCTTTTTGTCATTTTGGAAATCATGGGACATCATTGTACCTTTTTTCTAGGAACAACTGTTTTAAAACAATGCAAGGAAAAAGTTATGAAACCTGTATGTATGTGTCTGTCCGAAGTCAGGAGCCTGTATTTCAGTGGTTGTCGTTTGTTTAAGTGTTACCTATTTGTCTTTTGTTCATTTTTTTTGTACATAAATACATGTAAGGACGTTAGTTATCTTGTTTGAATTGTTTTACATGTACATTGTCATTGCGGGGCCTTTTATAGCCTACTATGCAGTATGGGCTTTGCTCATTGTTGAAGGCTGTTTGGTGACTTATAGTTGTTAATTTCTGTGTCATATGGTCTCTTATGGAGAGTTGTCTCATTGGCAATTATACCACATCTTCTTTTTTATACCTTTGTAATGTAAAAACTAATTGGCATGAGGTTATTTAATAATAATTAATTGTCTTCAAATAAAATTAAAGATGTGTTAAATGTAAGTTGCAAAATAGGTCATGCAAGTTAGATATGTGAGGGTGATAATAGGGGTACCTTCATGACGAATAATGGTAAAAAACCTTGCCAAATGACATTTATAATCAGTCAGAGCTCAGACATAAACAAGTCGATTTTTGTTTTTTTACTTAAAGAAGTCAAAACATGTATTTATAAATGTGAATTCAATTTTAGACTTATCTAAGTCACAAAATGACAGACTTGTTTAGGTTTATTTATGTTGATGAAAAAACTTAATTTTCTTAGTCAGTGGCCAAAGTATACCAGCTATGACAGAAAAAACTTGTCTGAGAGTTTACAAGGACTTGAGCTATCTATATTTAATTATCTAATTGAACATCCTTAGTGGGTCTCATTGGGGTCTAAGCGTGACGCAGGATTGCTGATTTTTTGTTAGCGTGACACGTGAAAGTCAAATTATTGTTTCGTGAAAACGGGAAATGAGGTCTTGCGGGACCCGGGAAATGACAAAAAAAATGAGAATTGCTTACGTATATAGTGTAAGCGGGATACGTGAATCTGACAAAACAGTAAGAGGGATCCGGGATCGGAACCCCCCCAATGAGACCCCTCCTTACTAAACACAAATGTTTTACCTCATTAAGTGTGGTTCCGGGTGGTTGCATTGTAAGGTTAATTAACATTACATGTATCTCCGATTTTTTAGACTCTCATTCATATTTTTCTTTAAGAGACAAAGCATAATTTGTCTTTCAATGTTGTCATTATTTGATTTAGATGCATGACCTTTTAATAAATATCCGTGGGTTTTGAAGTTAACCAATTTTGATAACTTATCGACTTGTAGGAGTCGATATTTGCAACTTTTTGATTCTGGTCAATTATATCTTGCTTAACAATATTTGACTTATTAAAGTCGTATTTTGTCTTGCATTAAAGGGAGACAAATCCTAAAACTTACAAATTTAGACCTCTATGAGACAAAAGTAGATTCAGACTTATTCTGAGCTCTGACTGATAATTGGTATTTTTTGGTGCACAACAATGAAATGTAGACTTTTTTAAGAGAATGATGAGCACAGGACAAATCACTGGGTAACTTAAGGAACCTGTGAAAAATCGTAGAAAACATTAGACACAGTCTAAAATTAGATCTGACTGTTTTGGTTTCTGTATCATGTTTTTACCTGCTTAAAGAATTAAGCCTATTAAGTGAATTCACTGCAAACCCTTTCACCCACATCTGACGGACTCTAAATATCACTGGTACTTTACAACAAATAATTCTTCTCATGAAAATCAGACCATGCCTTATCATGCTATGTAGAAAGTTTTGTACTGCCACATCCAATATCCCATGTCAACATCGTATCCGGTCCGGATTTGTTTTTGAAATGTCAGATCCTGATCGGGCAGAATGTTTAATAAAAAATCTAAAGAAAAAAATCAGTTTTGTATTCATTTGAATTCATTTTATCCATTATATTGAATGAAAGAAATAGTATGTTGTCTTTTTGTCGTTAAACTTCAATTACATATCCAGATCGAAATAAAACTTTACTTCTGCTTCACTTCCTGTATGCGAATGTTTTCATTCGATACAAAAGTTCTGCAAGAATTTATTTATTTCTGGTAGTTTATCATAATGCAGTGGCGAACTAGATATTTTCATAAAGGGGGCTTAGAACTGACAGCCTAAGAGGGGTCCCGCTTCAGTGATTCCCTAAATTAAATAGTCAAACAAATATTTCACCCAAAAAGGGGGAGGCACCCTCTGTAATGTCTAATGAAACCTATTCAACATTTTAACTCTTATATTTCGAATTCCATTTTATACAAATGTTGAAAAAATAGTGCCTGTATATCTCATTAAGCATCAATGTAAAAACATGGTAAAATAAACAAATTATTTTTAGAAACACAAAAATAAAATTATCTGGTATCAGGTCTGTTCGGGCCCAATCCATTTTCGCACCCTACACGTTAGCACCTCACACGTTCGCACCCATGGTCCGTTCGCACCCAATTTTAAATAAAATTCAAGTTAAATAATAAGAAAATCAAGATTGTATTTTTTAATTGATTTGATGTAAATACTGTATTTAGCTTGGTATTCATAGTAAAAACTGAAGAATATAAATGAAAAACTCAAAAGATTTTATCAGCTTGGGCCCTTTGATCCGAAACAATGAAACAAAAATTTTAAGCTGAATGCCCTTACCAAAACATGATTAAAATCAATTCAACACAAACAAATACGTTTTCGTAGTATTACTTAATTTTGAAACTATGAAATAAAAGTTAGTAATCTGACACTTAACCAAAACAAGATTAAGATTTATTTAACACCAAAAAAAACATGCTGTATCACTTTAATTTAGGACAATGACAACAAATATACTTATAGGAAAACACTTGCCAAAACTTGATTTCAAAGTTATTAAACACAAAACCAATAAAAATTGGGCGCGAACGTGTAGGGTATGAAAGTAAAAGGGGACGAATGTGATAGGATGCGAACATGAATGGGCGCGAACGGACTCGGATTCAAATTATCTAGGCCTTAATAATTTTGTGTTTCTAAAAATAACTCTCTGTACCTCTTGTATACATAAAAAATATATTTGCCTTGCAATGTCCTTTGACACATCTTCCTCAAATGGCTGTACCAAGTAAAAGTAGGGATGGCACGCATACAAACATATTTAATAATTCCATACTTTGTGTTAGCCTGTAATTCTGATGTTGTTGTTCAGGTGTCAACGTATATTTGTTCTGCCCAACAGAAGTTCCAATGGAAACTTTGTTATAAACATTGTCATAATATCTATTCCTGTTGGAACAAATATTCTATACCATTTATTCTGTTAGGAACATATATACTGTAATATTTATTCCTGTTGAAATACTATTCCAGAATATGTTTTCCTTTTGGAACATATATTATGAAGGAACTTCTATTCCGTGACATTCAGGTTTTACATGCACTTCAGTAGCTGCTTATTTATTTGAATTTATCAAAATGTCTACTGTAAATTAAGAAATTATTGCATGCATTTATTATTGCGATTTTGTCAGTTTTGACTTAAATGCCATTTTGAGAAAAAAATCTGTTTATTCCAAATAAAATATTTCTAAATGCGACAGTGTTCTCCCCAGGCCCTTAAAGGACCACGGTCCCGCGATGTATAATTTTCTACCGCGGTGGTATCGTTCTTGCCGCGATGTATAATTTTTCTCCGTGGTGCTAAAGTTTTTGGTAAAAAAATCGTAAATCGGTAAAGTTTGAGACGACTTGTTCAACTTTCCGTGAGGTTTAAAATTTTACATGAAAACTGACCAGTTCTAACCAGTTTAATCCAGATCTGACAGGTAGATTGTTTACACCACGTGATCGATTTACCTTTTGAGGTTAACCTTGATGATTGGAATTAATTGAAGTACATGATTTTTTTGTGTTTTAATTAATTAAAAGATCATAATTTTAATAACAGACTTGTGAGGGACAAGCAGACATTTGTTAATGAACTGTATTACGCCAGTCTTGAGTCAAAATAATTTGCCTGTTGGAAATTAATTGTGGAGTTACTTCCCCTGATTTTGCGTATCACAAATAAATGCTCCTCAAATATAATTTCTCATTGAAAATAAAAATAAATTACAAATTGAATGCAAAATTATATTAGAATGTTACATTAAGGATAAAAATTTTCTTAGAACATACCAACAAAAATGTTTTGAAAATTATTTTTGAGAATCATACTTTTATTGATGCACAGACATATTATATTAAATTAGTAGATTTTTCAACTAGATTTTTAAAATGACTGTGCCAGGTCTGAGAAGCCTTCTGCCAAAATTATAATATAATCGAAAGCAGGGCTATGGCTAAATATGAATTAGTGGATAGATATATTTATATAAGTACACCTCATGTCTGGAACAAAGTATTAACTATAAAAATAATTTGTTGTTGTTTAAAAGAATCAGATTTAAAACTGTGGAAAATAGTTTTTAATCTACTGAAGGTTCTGTATCAAAATTTAATCTTGTTCAAAATTAATTGTTATGGTGAAATCTAACATGGGGAATGTGTAGTGTCACTACAAGTATCAGGACAAAATGGCTTGATCAAAATATAAGAAGTGACTTTAGTTTAAAGATTTATTGTGCTTTCTTTTATTTATTCTTCAAAGATATTAAAGTATACAAACTGTTTATTGATTTACTTTTTCTACCAATAATTTTCTGACCCAAAGTCCATACAACACAGTACCACAGTTAACAAAACAAAGGCAAAAAGGTAATGACAAAAACTAACAAGAAAAAAATAAGCGACGCAACGTGACACAAAATATTGTAAAATTCATTTCGTCACGCGTTACCCTGGTGCTATCCAAAAATCCTGGGGAGAACACTGTGCGAGTTTAAATTATTGCTTATACAACTCTATCGCATTTTTAGCAATAATAAAAACCTCACAATAATTTTCTGAATTTACAGTAATTGTGATTTCACTTTTTATATATACAAAACAGTAACTAATATCTTTCTCATTTTGCAGCAACCAATGAAAATTCATCATGTTGGTGCCAATATTTAATTTGAAAATTCACCACAAGGTGAATCCGCGTATGGTGACGGTTGGAAAATATGATGGTAAACACCCAGCATTAACATGTGCTACCACAGCAGGAAAGGTGAGATTTTCTATCTTACAAAACAAAAAGGGTTTTATTGTATGAGGGGTCAAGTACAATGTACATGTACTTAAAAAAAAAACACCTGTACATATGCATGTAATTAAATATGAATACATTCATGTTTAGGGGCCAGCTGAAGGACGCCTCCGGGTGCGGGAATGTCTCGCTACATTGAAGACCTGTTAGTGACCTTCTGCTGTTGTTTTTTCTATGGTTGGGTTGTTGTCTCTTTGACACGTTCCCCATTTCCATTCTCAATTTTATGAAAATACATGTACAAGGATGTGTACCATTGAGTCAGTGTTCTTGTAGAACATAATCATATGTATTGTTTGCCTCTACGGGTGACTAAAACCTTCTACCTAATGATAAAAGGTAACAGGTATACATTTGTAACTTGTATCAGTTGTATGCCAATGAAACAACAACACAACAAAACAGAATATTAAGAGAAAACATTTCAGAGGTAAAAATGTTATTCAACAAAACAATATCATTTTGCTTTAAATTGCCAAATTTTTAGAGAGGTTGTCTGTAAAATTAAACAGATTACCAAACTTGCCATAAATCTGACATCAACACCAACCTCTTTAGAGAACAACACAGTATCACATCTGTCTAGGTCTTGATTTAGAATAGAAATGATATGATGATAACATATGGAAGTGTTAAATGAACTAGATACTTGTTTCTATATCTTTGATAACAGTACCATAGGTAAGGTCTACTTAAGCACTCGCACCCGCAAAGTGGAAAGGGATTAATATAAGTTGCAAAACTTGTTTCCCAATCCACTATAAATAAATATGTTTAAACTAAGGTCTACTTGGTTTATGACTTTCCATGTCATAGATTTTGTCCTACTTTTTTTTTTTAAAGGGGGGGGCGGGTAAAGATTATTCTAATGAAAATTGTATTAGTAAATTCTGAAGACTTTACATAATCCATTTCAGACATGTATTTTATGAAATAGGAAATGAAATTACAATACTTTTCCAGTTTATCTCTTTTTCATAGTCACACAAAAACATTTTTTACAAATGGTTACAAATACATCAATTGACATCAAAAGACTGTACAAATTAATTATGGTTACAAAAGTCCCCTATTACAGTAGAAAATTCAATAAAAAATAAAATTAAAAAAAAATCGGGAAAATTTCCCGAATTTTTCATTGTACTAATAAACTCAAAATCGTTCAATTTTTTTTTGTCATGGTTTTGAATTCCCGGATCTGCGCAGAAATCTACTTCCATTTCCGGTCTTGTTTACATGAGACTTTGAATAAAATGTATATTTATCAGTCTTAGAAAGGAACTAATACTAATTCATTTTAGCGCACCTGGCCCAAAGGGCCAAGTGAGCTTTTCTCATCACTTTGCGTCCGTCGTCGTCCGGCGTCCGTCGTCCGTAAACTTTTACAAAAATCTTCTCCTCTGAAACTACTTGGCCAAATTTAACCAAACTTTGCCACAATCATCATTGGGGTATCTAGTTTAAAAATTGTGTCCGGTGACCCGCCAAAATAATCAAGATGGCTGCCATGGCTTAAAATAGAACATAGGGGTAAAATGTATATTTTGGCTTATAACTCTGAAACCAAAGCATTTAGAGCAAATCTGACGGGGTAAAATTGTTTATTAGGTCAAGATCTATCTGCCCTGAAATTTTCAGATGAATCAGACAATGGGTTGTTGGGTTGCTGCCCCTGAATTGGTAATTTTAAGGAAATTTTGTCCGTTTTCGGTTATTATCTAAAAAATTATTATAGATAGAGATAAACTGTAAGCAGCAATTATGTTCAGCGAAGTAAGATCTACAAATAAGTCAAATGATCAAAATGGTCAGTTGACCCCTTAAGGAGTTATTGCCCTTAACAGTCATTTTTTACCAATTTTTCATAAATTTTTGTTATCTTTTACAAAAATCTTCTCCCCTGAAACTACTGGACCAAATTTAATGAAACTTAGCCAAAATCATAATTGGGGTATCTTGTTTAAAAATTGTGTGCGGTGACCCGGCCAACCAACCAAGATGGCCACCATGGCTAAAAATAGAACATAGGGGTAAAATGTAGATTTTGGCTTATAACTCTGAAACCAAAGCATTTAAAGCAAATCTTACAGGGGTTAACTTGTTTATCTAGTAAATATCTATCTGCCCTGAAATTTTCAGATGAATTGGACAACTGGTTGCTGGGTTGCTGTCCCCCAATTGGTAATTTTTAAAGAAATTTAGCTGTTTTTTGTTATTATCTTGAATACTATTATAGATAGAAATAAATTGTAAACAGCAATAATGTTCAGCAAATTAAGATCTACAAATAAGTCAACATTACCAAAATGGTCAGTTGTCCCCTTAAGGAGTTATTGCCCTTTGTAGTCATTTTTTAACGTTTTTCATAAATTTGGTAAATTTTGGTAAGTTTTTACAAAGTTTTTTCCTCTGTGACTAAAGGGCCAAGTTCATTACAGATAGAGAAAATTGTAAGTAACAAAAATGATCAGTAAAGTATGATCTACAAACACATCACCATCACCAAAACACAATTTTGTGATGAATCCATCTGTTTCCTTTGTTTAATATGCACATAAACCAAGGTGAGCGACACAGGCTCTTAAGAATAAGAGCCTCTAGTTTTTGTTATAAAAAAAAACGTTACCTGATGACAGCGTTTCTTTGGTTACATTGAATATGACGTCATAACTTAAATAACGTCACAACTTAAATCCCTAACAACAGAACCAAAATCGGAAACGTTACGGTATATCCGTTTCTCTTTTCAACATTGTTGATTTTTAAAAAAATCATAGACTTCGTCCCCATTCACAGGTAATGCCTGCCTCATATTATAAATATATATATGTACATGTATATAGGACCAGAATCAAATATTTTTATACTTTTGTTTGATTTTTACTTGCTAATCTTCAGTCCACTGTACATGCCATAAAAAATGTCACATTAAATGTGGATTTGTAACAGTAAAATCTGAGATCAAGTTTTCAGCAATGTGGGATTACTTCTGGTATACATCAATAAGACAGCTTGTAAACAACACAAACAAATAAAAAAAATCATTTCGTAGACAGTGTGTGTTTTTAGTTTTAGGTTACCAGTTTAATCTTAAGTTAACAATTTGAGTGAAAGTGATTTAAATAATAAATAAAGTTAATTGTTGTTAAACATAGTATAAATATTTTTTCAGGTATTGATTCATAGTCCACACACAAGAGGTCAGCGTGGAGGAAGAGTGGACACCACAAAAGACCAAGATATCAATTTGTTAAATATAAATCAACAAGTATCATCAGTGTGTGCTGGATCACTAAATGGAAAGAATGATATACTGGCCATTGGAACACAAACAAATATACTGGCTTATGATGTCAATAATAATAGTGATTTGTTTTACAAGGATGTGAGTTCAATATTAACAAAATGGATGTATTTTTGTGGGATATATTTTTTTTAAAGATTTTGTGGGTTATCAGGGAAAAGGTATACCAAGAAACTTAAATATCCAACAAAGTCAAAAATTTCCCATAGGTCTATACGGAGACTTTTAATTGGCTAATCCATAAATCAAATATCCATGAAAATTGGTAGCCACCAAAATGAATAAATGAGGGTCTGGATGGGGGGGGGGGGGGGGGGGGGGGGGAATCTGTTATTCTGTAAACATTTAATTTTCACCCCTTTTTTCTCTAATCTTCAAAAAAATAACCCCTTTTTTCTCTAATCTTCAAAAAATTAACCCCTTTTTCTCTAATCTTCAATTTTTTTGCCCGTTATTCTCTAATCTTCATTTTTTAAGGGCATTATTCTTTAATCATTTAACCCCATCCAAACCCTCATAAATACACAGTATGATGATATACTTGTGTCATCTTAATTTTAAAGCTCTTTGTCTCTTTGTCAAATTGTCATAGATTTTTTTACACAGCTTACAGTGACTAGTTATTTAACAAGATTATTTTTTAAATACCAAAAAAATACCAGCATCACTAACTAATTATAAATTTTCATATACATTTCTGTATACGTCATCATTTTGATTATAACCTTTGTCTTAAAATTTTTATTATAGTGTGCAGATGGAGCCAACTGTATTGTTATAGGAAAGTTAGGGACCATTATAGAACCAATGGTATTGATTGGTGGTAACTGTTCACTACAAGGATATAACCAGGATGGAAATGATATATTTTGGACAGTGAGTAGTTTCATTGACAATAGACTGTTTTAAGAAAAATATGAAATGCTTGTAAACATCAATTGGTTGCTATTTTATTAGCTTACATTTAGCATGTTTAGGATCATATTTATCCGCTACAATATATATATATGGTAAAATACCTTATTTTTGCAAATATTTTTTTCATGACTTTTAACAGAGAAAAAAATATGCAAATTTGTAAAAGAGGATCTTCTCTTATGGAGAGAAACATACAGAAAGTTATCTAAGGAACTTGCAATATTAAAATATTATTGCAAAATCACAAAATTACAGTATTAAAATAGAATTAGTGTTGAAGATGAAGTTACACCTACCTTCATTATTTATTCTAACAGAAAAACAAACACCGTACGGTGACCTATAGTTGTTAATTTCTGTGCCATTTTGATCTCATGTGGAGAGTTGTCTCATTGGCAATCATACCACATCTTCTTTTTTTTATAATAACTGTAATGGTTAAAAAAGGCAATAAGAGGGTTTTTAATTTGGTATTTTTTTATTGAAAATTTAGTGCAATTCAAATAAATTAAATGAGTATCTTTCTGTAATATCTGTTTTGCATATAATAATAATAATCTATATTTTTACATACTCTATTTACAGGTAACTGGAGACAATGTATGTTCTCTTGCTTTGGTGGATTTTAATGCACAAGGACAAAATCAGGTATTAATATTTATCGCTATTGTACCAAAATTCCTTTCTCAGCAGAGTCGAGTATTATGAAAATTATCCCTAGAAACTAAGGGGGCACATGTCGTTGCTAATGAAATTGACATGAAATTGACAACGTCATCATAGGTAAAATAATGATAAACAGATTATCATTGGTCGTCTCAACTCGATTGCTATCTCACTGAAAATGAATCTCGTTAGAGATGATCAACGATAATCTATAATTATCTAGGATTGCAAGTTTAAAAATGGAAATATTACATGAATATTATTATTAGGTCATTAATAGTATGTTCGGTTAGCATTCGTTCCAATTGAAAGTACCTGGTAGAAATGGCAGACTTTTTATCATGAAAGACAAATATCAAATATAGTATAACAATCTTGGTTGAAAAATAAGTAATTTTCTTATCAAGAAAGATATGTTCTTATTTATATAGTTTTATTTTGAAAAATACACTAATAAAACTGGTTAATATGTTATAATTGATAAGGTAGCTACATGTGATTATCTCCCTTATTATACTTACTTCAATTCATTATTGAAGATTTTTGTATTATAAGACAGTAAAAGTTTATGAGATTAGCAAGTTTTAGAGATACACATTTTATTTTATTTCCTCTTGCAGCTTGTCGTTGGTTCTGAAGATTTTGATATAAGAGTTTTTAGAGAAGATGAAATTATTGCTGAAATGACAGAAACTGAGGTACTTACTCCTATATATGTGCTGATTTTGCTTCTTTTTTTTACAAAATCACAAATTTGTTCATCAAAATGTTACAGTCAACAGTTTATTTACTAATTAAAAATTGTTTACTGTTATGTTGAAGTCTAAAATTACTCTAGTGAAATATTATGACATTGAAGTTTTCCATTATGATCATGTGATCTATAATTTATGAAGTCACATAGAGGCTTTTAGTAATTGACTTTATAATTCTATGTTTTTAGGCCATTACATCTCTGTGTCCCATGATGGATTCCAGGTTTGGGTATGCTTTGGCTAATGGTACAGTAGGTGTTTACGATAGATCAGCTAGATACTGGAGAATTAAGGTTAGTTGTTTTAATGCAAAAGGGGGAGGATTTACATACGGTTGTTTCTAAACAAAATAAGTTAAGGAGGAAATGTGTTATTTTTATTTGTTATTAGGAGATTGATAGGTATAAGAAGATGTGGTACAAGTGACAATGAGACAACTCTCCATTCAGGTCACAATTTGAAAAAGTAAACCAGTATAGGTCAAATAAAGGCTTTCAACACAGAGCCTTGGCTAACACCGACCAGCAATCTACAAAGTAAACCAGAAATGACTTGTGTAAAACTATTTAAACAGAAAAACAAACAGTCTAATCTATATAAAAAACGAAAAACACTTATGAACCACATCAGCGAACTACAACCACTCAGTCAGGTCAGTCAGAGGGCCCCCCTTACAAAAAGTTCTTGATCTGCCACTGATAGGTGCCAAAAAATGTAGCGGGTTTAAAGGTTTAAAATGGCTCCAACCTTCATCCTTACCTAAAATAGTTGTGTAACATTAAAACATAGAAAGACACACTATTAAATAACTTTGTATCATTTTTGTCGAGCCTTCGACTTTAGTCGAAAAAGCAAGACTAAGCTATCCTACATTCCGTCGGCGGCGGCGGCTGCGTCCACAAATATTCATTCTGTAGTTAAAGTTTTTAAAATTTTAATAACTTTCTTAAACTATCCTCGATTTCTACCAAACTTGGACAGAAGCTTGTTTATGATCTTAGATAGTATCCGGAAGTAAATTTTGTAAAAATAAAATTCCATTTTTTCTGTATTTTACTTTTAAATGGACTTAGTTTTTCTGCCAGGAAATATTACATTCACTCTGTGGTTAAAGTTTTTAAAATTTTAATAACTTTCTTAAACAATCCTGGGTTAGTACCAAACTTGGACAGAAGCTTGTTTATGATCATAAGATAGTATCCAGAAGTAAATTTTGTAAAAATAAAATTCCATTTTTCCGTATTTTACTTTAAAATGGACTTAGATTTTCTGCCAGGAAACAACACATTCACTCTGTGGTTAAACTTTTTTAAATTTAAATAACTTTCTTATACTATTTTGGATTTGTACCAAACTTGGACAGAAGCTTGTTAATGATCAAAAGCTAGCATCTAGAAGGAAATTTTGTAAAAATGAAATTCCATTTTTTTCGTATTTTACTTTTAAATGGACTTAGATTTTCTGCCAGGAAACAACACATTCACTCTGTAGTTTAAGCTTTTTAAAATTTAACTTTCTTATACTATTTTGGATTTGTACCAAACTTGGACAGAAGCTTGTTTATGATCAAAAGCTAGTATCTAGAAGGAAATTTAGTTTTCTTCCAGTTGACATTACATTTATTCTGTAGTTAAAAAGTTTTTAAACAGTATTAGATTCATAAACTATCCTGGATTTTTACCAAACTTGGACAGAAGCTTCTTACAATTTAAAGATAATATCAACAGGAATATTTTGTTGATTTATTTCCTCATTTTTGTTGAGCCTGAGATTAACAGAAAGAGTAGGCGAGACACTGGGTTCCGTGGAACCCTTACAAATTTTTATGGCTATTTCTTGATCAATAAAGCATTTGTTTCTGTTTTATAAACTAAGGATTTTAAGATGTGACATATTTCTACCTTAATATTATTATTATACCCCCCGCTTTGAAAAAAAGGGGGGTATACTGTTTTACCTCTGTCTGTCCTTCCGTCAGTCCATCAGTCCATCAGTCTGTCAGTCAGTCCGTCCGTCCCATGAATATTTTTCGTCACATTTTTCTCAGGAACTACACTACCAGGATTTCTGAAATTTGGTTTCAGGCTTGATATAAGTCAGCTATACTGTGTGATGCGTTTTCAGATTCATCACTCGACAACTTCCTGTTTACCGAACACTTGTATCATTTTTACACCTGATAGCCAAGTTGAAAATTTTTTGTCACATTTTTCTCAGGAACTGCACTACCAGGATTTCTGATATTTGGTTTCAGACTTGATATAAGTCAGCTTTACCGTGTGATGTGTTTTCAGATTCATCACTCGACAACTTCCTGTTTACCAAACACTTGTATTATTTTACACATGATAACCAAGTTAAAAAATTTTGTCACATTTTTCTCAGGAACTACAATACAAGGATTTCTGAAATTTGGTTTCAGGGTTTATATAAGTCTGCAATACTGTATGATGCGTTTTCAGATTCATCACTCGACAACTTCCTGTTTACCAAACACTTGTATGATTTTACATATGATAGCCAAGTTGAAAATTTTCGTCACATTTTTCTCAGGAATTACTATACAAGGATTTCTGAAATTTGGTTTCAGGATTTATACAAGTCAGCTATACCGTGTAAGGCGTTTTCAGATTCATCACTCAACAACTTCCTGTTTACCGAACACTTGCATATTTTTACACTATTAAAATTATCCACTTGCGGCGGGGGTATCATCAGTGAGCAGTAGCTCGCAGTTTCAATTGTTTTCAATTAATTTTGAAAATCCTTTAATTTCATTTAAAACATAGACATTTATGAAAATTGAACCTTGTATATTTCAGTCTAAGAATCAAGCCCTGACTATCCACAGTTTTGATATAGATTCTGATGGTGTAGCAGAATTAATAACAGGATGGAGTAATGGAAAGGTACTTACTAATATATAAATAAGACAAATAAAGTTGTGTTTAAGGACAACTAGTTTATAGGATTTTTACTGTATCTACCTCATCAACTTAAAGATATTGTCAATAAAAAAACATGACGAAAAGCTAGATACAAAATTTCTTGATTTTTTTAATTTTATTTGTCTCATTAGATTGTCATAGAAAATAAATACAATTTTCACAAACATAGTCTTTGTATTATTGACTGGAAAATGCATGATGAAAATTGGTAATAGTTTTTGAATAAAGACATTGTAACTAAGACATTACTCAAACTAGGTAGATAGATAAATAACTAGCAGACAAGATACCAGTAAATATTTTCAACTTATTTGTAAGCATGAGTAAAATGATGTAAGGGTTAAGATGCTAATGATAATGGTATAGCAATTTATTTCCAATGGGAAGTGCAATTCTTTATCACATCCAGAAAACTATTAATATACATTAAGGTGTTATAATAAAAATAGTTGAATTTCTGTTAGTTTTATATTTATCTATTATTTTCTACTTTGTTTTTGTCTACAGATTGATGCCAGAAGTGACAGAACTGGGGAAGTTATATTCAAAGATAATTTTGCATCTGCTGTTGCTGGTATTGTACAGGTTTGTTTAAATTAAAGATATATTTAATGATTAGATATATTTCTTTTAATTCAATATGAATAATGGATGACATGAGACACAAATTACACAAAAACCAAAGAAATCTTGAGACCACCAAAATATAAGTACTGGTACAAATATCAAGCTCTAAAGTGACCAGCCCCTAGATTAAAACTATCTTTGTTACATGTATTTTTCTATTAAGTCTTGCAAACTATGATTAAGAAATTAATTCCTAATCATGTCTATCACAATTCTGTTTGTTTTCAATGAAACAAATATATATTTTAGGCTGAATACAGACTTGATGGAACTCAGCAGTTGTTGTGTGTTTCTACTGAAGGAGAGAGTAAGTCAGATTGACATTTAGAATGAATTTTAAATTAGAAAACTTATGATGTAAAGGATATAATTAAAAGAAATATTTTGTTCAGTGAATTTTATGCATGTTTGCATATAAAAGGTCTAATTTCATGGAGTAGATGTCTTCTTGAGACAGATCATTATTTATATTTATCTTTGGTAAATTAATGGTGGTGTTCTTTTTGTGGTTTTTTCTGTAAAATCACACAATTTTAAATAATGTCAAATAACCTTATATAAAGTTAATAACCTTATATAAAGTTTATTATTTAATTTTGTTTTAGATATGAATGGTATTATATTAGAGTGAGAAAAAAATTAAGTCCATAGTAACCATTTTCAATCATCATTTTTAAATTATGTTTTCTGGTCTGTGCGTCCGTCCGTCCATTCATTCATTTGTCTGTCTGTCCTGCTTCAGGTTAAAGTTTTTGGTCAAGGTAGTTTTTGATGAAGTTGAAGTCTGAACAACTTGAAACTTGGTACACATGTTCCTTGTGATATGATCTTTCTAATTTTAATGCCAATTAAGTTTTTATCGCAATTTCACGGTTCAGTGCACATAGAAAATGATAGTGGGAGTGGGTCATCTGTGTACTTTGGACACATTCTTGATTTTTTGCTTACAGTAAAAGCATACAATCCAGCTCCAGCAGAAATGAGAGGGAATCTGATGGATGCCAACTTAGAGCAGGATACTATTCGAGAACTAAGTCTTAGAAAACAGGTTAGAGAAATTTTATTTTCACTTAGAGCAGGATACTATTCGATACTAAGTCTTAGATAACAGGTTAGAGAAATTTTATTTTTTAATAATTTCCTTTATCTTTTTCATGATACTATTATAATAGGTTTCTTGTTACTTAATATCATGGTTAATTTCTATATGAGGACAGGACAGGAATCAAAGGAGTAGGTCCAGTAAGACTCCTTTTTGGCCCCAAAATATAGCAGTTTTACAAAATTGTTAAAATGTAAACTTTTAGTTATTTAATGGACAGTAGAATGCTTCTGCTTCAGAAATATGGGCTGTTTTTGACAATACAATGCACATATATCGGGTACTAGCACCAATAAGTCATGCTAAATTACTGAAATCTTCATAATTCTAGCATTTTAGTTAAATTTTAAACGGTTTCCGCGTAAAACGTAAGTGGCCGCATTCATGTTCATCCTAAATATTGAAATGTAAGTTGTATTTAATGATAATACATAACATATATAAAGGTTGAGAATGAACACGGATGCGGCCACTTTCATTTTTGACAAAAGCCATCTGAAAAGTGACATTTTTCGGCATATTTGGTAGATTTGTCATATTTTAGCTTGAATCGGAACGTTTTTAATGACTAAATTAGTTAAAATCTTTCACATAAATTAATTGAATCAAATGAAATAGACACTTTTAAAAGTATTTAAAAAGTGGTCAAAATCTTTTGTCAGATGAATCTGAAATTTGAGGTCAAAATCGGTCCTTACCGGACCTACTCCTTTTAAAAGTTAAAACATGAATTAATTAAGGAATGACTGTAATATTTTTTCTGTCTATGAAGAAATAACATAAAAAATTTGGTGCACACTGAATAACGCGCGTAGCGGGTTATTTAACAGTGTGCACCACATTTTTTATATTATTTCGAATAGACAGAAAAAATATTACAGTCATTTCTTATAATTTAATTCTAAATTTCATTTTAAACCGTAGAAAACCATGAAAAAACGTTGATGACGTCACGGTCACATGACTAAATTGTGTCTATGGGCTCATAACAAAATAACGTCAGCCAATCAGAAGACGTGTTACATCCAAAATTAAATTATATCAGTATAAACATTTAGTTTCAATATAAACTTAATGTTTACTTATGGCAAAATTGAACTGTGTTAATGAAAACTTCAAAGCTATGAGGTTTATAATTTGGTACACCATTTGTGCATTTTGTCTCCATACGACTCACCAGTGACACTCAAATCAATCTGCTGGAAGGCCAAATCAAAAATAAAGTTGAAATTAATTGAAAACAAATCCAAAAGCAAATGAAAGATTTATAATTTGAAGAATATTTATAATTATTGTAGAATTTACAAATGGAGCTGAAGAATTATGATGAGAATACAAAAGCAGGAGTTTTAGCCTTACAAATGCAACAAACAGCTGCTGCTAGTGGGAATAAGTTCTCAGCCGAGAAACCTTTCCCACCAGGTGGCGAGTTAGATCAACAAGCTATGGGAGTTATTCCAGTAAGTAAATTCAAAGAAACTTTAAATTATTGGTTGTGATCTTCACAGGCAAATATGACCTTTTTGGAAGTGATATATGTAAAAGTATTATTATAAGCCTTTAAATTAAATAATTGAATTGGATATATGAGACTTTTAGTAGTACTTAATCTTTTAAAACTGATAATTGAAAGGATTTGAGTTGGATTTGCACTTAAAAGCAAATCCATGAAATATTACAAATGTTAACCAATATATCAAAGTTGCAAAACTGAATTGCTGTTATCAAAGTCTTCCAAATAGCTTAATAGCCTATAGAATATTTGTACTTAGCGCATGTTAAAATTTATATTTCGCCTATATCCATGCAATCCATGAAAGTTGGTTTCCCGCCAATAATGAATAAATTGGAGACATAATTGCTTAAGTCTTCTTTCAAATTATATATCATTCATTGCATTATTTTTTAACTTGACAGGCATCAACACAGTTACAGACAACATTAACAGTTAATCCTGGAGAAGAAGGCAAACCTGTAAGTTTTTCTTATATTGATGATAAATTATAACGATTGGTTTATTAAATTTAACGATATAGTTACTTGGTTATTTGTTAGTGTGAATCAGTTTCCAATGTGTAATCATGTAGTACTACTTGGGTTTTTTGTTGTTGATGAAAAAATATATGTATAATAGAGTTGGTAATAAACACATTCTATGGAGGAAAATGTGATAAAACATAAAGGAATAGGATGAAGGTATGGCATAAACATTTGTTTGGACAGAGAACATAGGTCAAGTGATATGTTATACACTTAAAGTTGTGTAGACACTTATTGCAAAAGTGAGTAGTGGGTCTCAAAAATGCAAACCCTTTAGATTGCATTAATATGCTCATAACAGGAGCGCAAGGTGTTTTTTTATAATGCCATACAAAGTTGAATTGCTGTCACATTGAAATACACTGAAAATCAATCTTTTTTTTATTTTATCAATATATCATGATATTACATGTATATGTGTCAGATTTATGAATTTGAGTTCATTATTTTTGCAATACTGACCTAATTACATTGGTCATTAATATACACAATAAAAAAAGTCTCTCAATAGTTTCTGAATGTATAGTATGAAATCTGTATGTATACAATGCTCATCTGTTCAGTTTAGTAACTCTCTTTCATTTCAGCCACATGTGGAGCTATTTGTTGGTACAACTAATGGTTAGTATGGATCATAGTCTTTACTTGTATTTACCTAGGGACAGTTGGTCTTCATTTACTAAAAATCAAAGCAAATATCAGAAAAACTTGCAGATATCAAAGGAATATGTTAACTTTGTCATTCATATAATTCAGTCAATTACAGGTTTTCAAACAGCAATGAACCAAAAATCATCTAATTTTATAAATAAAACAGTTCTTAGTTAACTTTCCTATGCTATTTAGTAGTATATGCTATTTATTTTGTCTTCTGGGGTTTGATAGTTTCAAAAAATATTTTGTTAAAATGTGAATATTGGATTACAGAACTTTGACATTCTTTATGCTTAATTGAACTTTTTAAATTTTATATTATAAGGATTTGGTAATAACTTTGAAATGCTAAAATAAAAAGATGACTGATCTACTGTGTATTTTTGAAAGGAAGCAAAGAAAATGAAGATGGCTAGTTGGCAAAATTACTTTACAATTGTTTTTATACTGCACTACAGAAAATATTTGTCATATACAGATTTCAGTTACATATTTATGAAAGATTTCTATTTTAAGGATTTTTTTATTTTTTCAGATACAATTATTAGAACAGTATTGTTATTTGCTGAAGGAATTTTTGATGGAGAAAGTCATGTTGTGTGAGTTTGTGTAGAAGCTTTTTTTTTTTTAATGTTAAAGAAAAGTATCTTTACTTTGCGATTTTCATTACTGAATATTGAATCAATCCAATAGTTTTATCAACAGTTACAATAATATGTATAATCAGTCACTTGGACAGGAAGGCCTAATAAGAGAACAACACTGTAAAAAGATATTATAAGATGTGGTATGAGTGAATTATACATTTACTCTAGGGGGAATTTCTTTTGCAACTGTCCCTCTCAAAGTCTGCTATTTTGTTTTTTCTCTCTTTTTTGCAATTACTGATTTCAGTATTTTGTTGAGTACTTTAAAATCTTTATTTTAAAATATTATAAAAATTCCAATGAAAATATGTGCAAATATATTACTAAAAACAAAACTGAGAAAAGGGGATGTCTTAAAACAAAATGTTTTGATTACAGTAATAGTAACACATTTTCCTTTTGATAACTTGAACTAATCGGTATGAAAGATTCTTGAAAATGACACTGTAAATAAACTAGAATTGGTCAATACAGTGGTAAATGTGTTTTTTATAACCTTGCCATGGCAGTTGGGGGCATTAAGTTTTACCCTTGTCCGTCTGTAAGTATGTTGTCTATTCATACGTCCCAAAGTTGGTTTCCATTCTCTATAACTTTAATTTGCCTCAATGAAAGGTTATGAAACTTATACACAACTAGAACACACCCGTGATATCACGGGTCCGTGACTGAATTAAAGTATATAACTATGCGCAAGCCTTATTTTAGTATTAGTATTGTCATCTGATAAAGTCATGCCGATTATAAGATACACAGTTTTTCTCTGCTTTCAAGTCTTTCTGTTTGAACCCGTCGAACTGAAACAATAATATTAATTATTTGGTAAACAAAAGGTCCTGGAATGGAGTATTTTTTAATCTACAACATTGTCCTATATAAGTTATAAATAAAGTTGAATTCTTTGCTTCGCTGTTTTACGTCATGCCCACTAACAAATTGAAAACTGTACCTATTCGCCTTATTTTTAGTCCAGATTTTTAGTATTCGTATTGTTATCTTAGAAAGTCTTACTGATTAAAATACTACAATAGGTAACAATTTGACAATTTAGTAGTGTCAACCCTGTGGTTATGACCCGTGTATATAGCATATTAATCCTGAATACAACGTTTGGTGGTGCGCCTGTCAGATGCGGAACGTACAGATAAGGTAATAGGTAACAGGTGAATATACTATTTGTATCGGTAGCGGATTCGACCCGGAACTTCTTAATTATTGGCAATATTAATTACGTGGAAAACAAAAGGGCCTGGAGTGGTGTAATTTTTAGTCTACACCTTTGTACTATATTAGTTATATATAAAGTTGAATTCTGTGATTCGTCGTTTTTACGTGATGACGGCTGACAAATTGGACCTCGTAATTTTAGTATTATAGATACTTCTAACCACAAAACCTTTGCAAATGGAGAATTTGCTGATTTTTTTGTGTCTGTTTTAAGTTTTAAGTTTTGCACCAACCAAATTCTATGAAACTTATACACGATACTTTTAACTACAAAATTCAGATCAAGTACAAATTTGTGTAAAGTCACTTTTACTATTCTTCAGTTATGTCCCTTTATAACTTTCCATGATATGCAATTGCATCATCTGTGTCTTATGGGAGATGTTGAATAAAAAAATTGACCACAAAACTGTCAAATCAACTCTGCGATATTCTGTTTAGTTGAAAATTATGTGTTCGTATTTATATATCAGAAGAATAGAAAAGACTAAAAGTCTTTCATTACATGATATAACTTTAGATTCTTCTCTGATTTTTGCCTACTTACTTGATTCTTTGAAAAACCAATGTCAATCAAATTTAACAGTAGTAATTCTACAATAAATATCAAATGTGTTTACTTTCAGACATCCACACCCCAGTATATTATCCAATTGTTTAAAATGTCCTATAGTACCACCTAAAGATTTACCTGTAGATCTACATATTAAAGCATTTGTGGGTTATAAATCCAGGTAAGTGTATTATATGTATAGAAAGAATATGTGGTATGATTACCAATGAGACAACTCTCCATAAGAGACCAAATGGCACAGAAATTAAAACAATTAAATAGTCACATATGACATCTGAAAACAGTATATCTCTCAATCTGAATTAAAGTATGAAATATGAAAAAATATATTATGATTGCTAATGAGTCACCCACCCACCAGAGTCCAAATAACAAGGATTAAAGTTGCTATAGGTCACTGTATGGTCTTCATAATGTATAGACAGCTATAAAAGGCACTGACATGACAAAAATGGTAAACAATTTAAAAAAAGAACAGCCTGATTAATAACAAAGCAATAAGCTAAAAGCAAATATTGTACAGAAAGCAACCAACAACAGCCACTGTGTTGGTCATTAGAATACGTTTGGGAAACAATTGTCCATGTTTATTTTTACATCCTGTTAAGTTTCTTGATTGTCCTTAAACTAAATGTGGTAAACACTCTGTATTATTTTCAGGGAGATTACAGTATGCTCTCTTTATATTTAAATTATTTTCCCAATTTTGTGAGCACTGCTCATAAATTAGTGTGAATTTTTAATCAATTCATACAGTTACTAAGTTTTCTATTTTATTTTTTAAAAATTCAACATAATCCAGCAGAATGAAACATCAAGTAACACGTTCATTATATATATGTTTTATGCTTTGTATCATGTAAATCAATTTTCTTCTTGTTTCAGTGGACAATACCATGTATTTGAATTGACACGACAATTGCCAAGATTTTCTATGTATGCTTTATGTAAACCTGATATTCCAGAACCTAAGAGTTCTGTCACTTATCAAGTCAATGATAGAGTTCAAAGGGTATGTGTATTTGCTACCTCAACTCAAAAGTGTGTTTGGGGTGGGGGGGCGTATAACACTACCTTTTTCAAACTATGTTGATGTCTTTTTATAAGATTATAAGAGAAGATTTGAGATTAACGTATTCTAATTTATTCTATATGTGAAACAAAATAAAGTCAGTCGGTTAACTGCATGATTCTATCAGTTTTTTGTTTTTTTAAGTTTTCAATTTATTAAACATTCATACAACAGTCATAAACAAAAGGTTCGAGAAAACAAACATATAAAACCTTACTTTTGTTTTTTTGGGATACGATTGCTTTCAAGCAATCTGTAGACTTATACCAGTGGCTCAGGACAATGCCCTCACGTCAACCGTTTTATTCTAAACATTAAGGACCGTCTCAGATTCTTATGATTGTCTTGGTTTAAAAGGTAAAAACAAACAAAGGGATTGAACTTAAACAACTTTCCTATAATGTTCTTTTCATAATCTTCATGTTTGATATTTCCCTTGACTTATATGCGTGTTTTTAACAACACGGAAAATCAGAATCAAGCAGTATTTATATTTAGTGTTTTTATAAATTTAGAAACACGTCAGAGGGAATTCTCCAGTTGTGATAAAAATGCGAGAGTTCTCTGAATTCCGAGGAATCTATTTTCTGTCATATAAGAACTGAAGTGGAGTTTTACTTATATGTCACCGTTATTAAACTGATATTTGATATTGTACTTCCATAAAAAATAGAGAACCATTTAGGTTTAATATACGTTCTTACTACAGGGTTTGTTTAGGTTATTATGCGCATGCGTATAGTTTTCTTGACTTCAAGGGGTACTAGGTTAAATAGTTGCTCTGGATTCCCCACTCGATTGATTAATTTATAACTCATGGGATCCTTTCTATGTATGTCTGCTATTGAGGTTATTGTTGTTGCATAATTTTAAATCATATGCATCATTTAAATTAAAATAAATTAGTCCACATCGTTAAGATTTATTTTCAACACCCCTTCAGGCGAAATGGAGTCTTCCATATTATCGTTTCGAGTTGTCTCCCTTCCGGAAGTCACTTCCGTGAATTCTCAACCAAAACATTACGTTGAGAAAACTTAACTCGTTCTGTCGATAAACGTCGTATTGTATTAAAAACGATCACAATTTAAACCGAGGAATGTGTACGGGAAGGCGTCATGATCACTGACCCAAAGGAAATTAAATATTTAAAGAGTTAGGAATGGGGTTCCTCCTAGAATTAACGTAGGAAAATAGGTGATAATATACGAAGTGAAATACTTCTCTCACTCTGAGTCTCAGTGACTGCTGTGGAAAGTAAACTTGGAATTGATAGTACAAAAATAAAACACAATAGGCCTAAGTACATTGTTCATACACTTTTAACCGGGATTGGCTATTTTGTTACTATTCAGATTACGTAAATTACATTTTACATGTGCAGTTGAATTAGTTTTGAAAATAATATTATCCAGCTACATGTATACATGTGTCAATGAAAACAATGGCAATCGTATCCCTCAGAGCAATCTACTCTTTGATTATTTTTTATTTCAAAATGAAATAAGAAGATGTGGTATAATTGCAAATGAGACAATTCTCCACCAGAGATCAAATGCAAGCTATCAAATAAAGATTAAATATGAGCAAAACTCATACTGTATAGTAAGCTATAAAAAGCCCCTAAAATAATAAATGTAAAACAATTCAAATGAGAAAACTAATATGATATACAGCAACAAACAGCAGCAACTGAATTTCAGGATTCTGACATGGGACAAGCACATACAGAATGTTCTTTTATAGAATTTGACGTCTACCCTATGGTTAAAAAAGTTAAGTGTATAAATGTACAATAGAAAATTAGTTCCTCATTAAAATTAGTTACAAATCAAACACACCTGATCATGTTGTTCTTCAAGTACAGTTAAAAATTCAAATTTAACATTATCTCATGATTAAATAATTTATTTTTATAGGTATTGTTATGGATAAACCAAAGTTTTCTCTTACAAGATGATATATCCTGTGAAGGGAATTTAAATGTAGCATTTATGTCATTACGAGGGTCGGGTCCTGTTATTATACAAATGGAGACTAGTGGTCAGGTAAGCTTATACAGAGGAGTATTTATTGATCAGATCTAGAGCTAATTTAGATAAAAGCATATATATAGACCATTTAATTCTAAAACTATTCTATAAAATAAAAATATTGCCAAAGAATATAATATTTTGAAAGCAGAACTAATTTTAAGTGCCAAATTTCTGTGGATTTCCTTGAGGAAGAGTTATTAGACTAGACGATAGATCATCAAAACTGTATCATATTGAGCAAGGCAAAGGTGAATGTCGCCGCCGACAGAATGTAGGATAGCTATGACACAAATGTGTGAGTACAAATATACACATGATTTTCACTGTTTTCAGGTTGTAATCAAAACAGATGATATGGACATGGCAGGTGATGTATTACAAGCAATGGCTTCTTTCCTGAATATTGATGATTTACAGTCCACAGCGGATTTCCCAGAGGAAATGGAAAAACTTAGAGAATTGCTGGTCAAGGTATTGGTTATGTTTTATTGATAATTAAAAAAGTCAAAATCATATTCATTTACATACACAGAAACAGCAACAAAACATTTGTAAATTCTTCATTACAACCATTCTCTAAACTAAATAAAGCTGACCAATTATACTTCACTCACTGAATTTTCTCTTTCTAATCCAAAAAGTGCTTTGATAATAATTGTTAAGTAATTTATAACTGAGGGAAAATATTGGTATTATTCAATTCAATGACAAGAGTTATAATCTGTCAAAGAAAACTTTTCTATGAATTAGTGAATATCATTATAAATTTGAGAAAAGATAAATGGTATGAAAAGATTGAAAAGGATTTGAAAGAAAGCGCCATAAAAACAGCAATGATTTAGTGTAATTGACTTTGGAATACTGTAAACCAACTAATTTTCGTAAACAATTTATAATAAATTTAGCGACTTTGCATGTAGAAAAATAATGTAATAAATTGAGCGACTTTGCATGTAGAAAAATAATGTAATAAATTTAGCGACTTTGCATGTAGAAAAATAATGTAATAAATTAAGCGGCTTTACATGTAGAAAAATAATGTAATAAATTTAGCGACTTTGCATGTAGTTACTCTGAAAATCATGAAATTGCTGCAAAGTGGGCCAGAAAGAGCTAAACTCAAAATAAAGTATCTGCCAAAATAAGTTGTTTACAGTATTGTTAAGTGTTGTGGTCTCAATAAGAATACTTCAAATTTTGATGTGTTTTTTATATACAGTACTCACTGTTACCAGCAATGTATCTTATCTCTGACCTAAATGTATGTGTTGGTTTTATTTTGAAAAAAAACATTGTTTTCTTTATAGGTTGATGAATTCCATGTAGTTCGACAAAAGTTAACAGCAGAAATGGCTGACCATTCCAATTTAATAAGAAGTATGGTGGTGAGAGCTGAAGATGCCAGACTTATGGGAGACATGTAAGGCTTAAGATTCAGTATAAGTACAAACTTTTACAAGAATGGCTAGGATATGTTCACATATCTATATGACTCCGCCTTTTGAAAATTTTGATTCTTCATACACACTAATTATTTGCTAACTTGAGTCAGGAATATTACTTTTCCATAGGACTTAGCTGGTTTCATCATTATCAATAAATGGTCAACACCTATTGTTGTATGACTACAGGGGAGTGAAATTACAAGATTTACTTTACATGTGGAATATTGATTTAATATTAATTAATTGGAAATCATGGTATTACTTTGAAAAAAATAAATGTCTTTTAAAATACATGTAATATTCTTTTATATAATTTCAGGAAGAACATGCGGAAGGGATATTTAGAATTATACAATTTGAATAGAGACTTAATAAATGGATATAAAATAAGATGTAGTAACCATACGGAGTTATTAGCCTCACTAAAAATTGTAAATCAAATTATACAGAAATCTGGCAGGCTCAGAGGTATGTTGAAATCTATGGTCTTTTATGGAAGCATGAAAATCATGCAGGTTTTGAATTTTAATATCTTTCTTGATTGACCAAGCTTATTATTCAGTTTCAGAGATTGTTTTGCCATGTTGACCATATACAACAGAAATCTCCCTCCCACTTTTGTGTCAAATCAAACTTATTGTGAAAAAGCAAATTTAAACAAAATATATTTGTAGCTTCTAAGTTTAACTTTCGATATGAAAAAGAAGATGTGGTATGGTTACCAATGAGACAACACTTTTAAGGTTTCTAAATGGCATTTAACATGTTTATAAAATAATGATATTAATATCATGAATCTGATGAAGGTTAAAAATTAAATTGAATGGTAACATTATGTTATTAGGAAATTCACTAGTGCTTCGCCTTTCTCTAATTTAGTTTTCAAATAAGAAACTTTGTCTTTTATACTTAATTCTGTTATAAACAGAAAATTATTCTTTACAATAGAATTAGTTTTCTTTTGTTTTAATTGGTAGCTTTAGTTGATTATTGACCCTAAAAAAAGAAATTTTCCATAGGTGACCATGAGAAAAACAAAATTGTGGGTCATGTTAACTTAAATTGAAATTTCTGATGGAAATCTAAAATGAAAGGAAGTGAAATTTTTAGGTAAACAGAACAACATTTAATGGATATAAAACAATTTGATACTGTCTTTGTAACCACACCAAATGATTGTTTACCCTTGGAAATGTAATATTTACCAATTCATTTACTGCAATTTTAAAGCTTGTCTGTCCTTAAGAGTATTTACTATTCTTTCAATTTGAATTCAGAGATAATCTGAGATGTGACATAAAACCCAAATGAGAATATTTCTGATTATGCAGGCTTCTTTAGATTTCTTTGTCCTATATTATTAAAGGGGTCTCAGTTGCTGAGTGGTCTAATCAGTTCATTAACTGTAATCACTAGCCACTGAGGTTGTGAGTTCAAACCTCTCTTGTGGGTGCACTAGACTCCAATCTTGATTGGCTCGAGATGAAATCAGATAAACAAATGACTCTTGCAAGAATATTATTTGATATTTGTATTGTTTTGGTTATAAAACTGATTACTTGTTTAGGGTGCTTAGGAATGCATGCAACAATATGCTATGGTTAAATAAGAATGTATACTAATATATTATTTCTATTTCTTTACAGTTGGTAAATACAAGACACAAGTGATATCAGCATGTAGACAAGCGATCAAAAGTAACAATGTCAGCTCACTTTTTAAAATTATAAAAACAGGTTCCTAGTAATATATCACAAAGTGTACAGTGAAAGTCATTTATATGAGATACTTAAAGAAAGACACATAAACAGTGCTAGTCAAAACAACTCTAATGGCACTGAAGATGCTTGGAGTGTACTTAAATCATCTGACAAAAACAAAATATTTTTTTAAGAATGGGTTACTGTGGATTCAATTATTTTCGTGGGTACCAATTTTCGTGGATTGAGGAATAATTACACTTCCGTGCAGATTTAATTTTGTGGTTTTGTTAAAGTCTGCATACAAGTCTATGGAAAATTTGTAATTAGTTTAACATTTAAAAATTCATGGTTCATCTATACTACAAAATCCCGGAAAATTGGTATCCAACGAAAATAATAATGTTTCAGGATTTTTACTATAATTCTAAATAAGTGTTTTATTAAGGGATACTATATAAAGTTCTTAAAAGATTTTTCAGGTACTGTAATTTCCAAATTATTGCTATGTTTTTATTAATGTGTAAAATGTGATGATAATTCAAACTTACATGTAGTGAATTTTCTTCATAAAAAGTTTTGCAATCGCAATGATTAGATTTCACATTATTATTACCAATGTTATTTCAACTGATCGGGCGGAGCTTACGTTTTAATTTGCACAAGGACAGTCGATTTGAAAATGTGTGTGATTACGATGATTGCCGTTATAATTATAACTGATTTCTAATCACCTATCAGTTACCTCAAAGGAATTTACAAAAGAATGACTGGACACTTCATTGATGAGTGTATCCTAAAACACCTATCTATAGATGGACTGGTTTATTATGAGCGAACTGGATAAACTCCGCCCAGTCAAGTGAAATAAATTGAGTAATACAAGTTTTCAATAATACCGTCATAAATACATATACATATCATATAAGGAGATGTGGAATGCATATATTTATTTATAAAGTTACAGAAATGTATATTAAGGTTTTCAAAATTAAAATAATAAAAAGAAGTGCTATTTTTATATGATATACATGTAGTTACAAATTGCCTCTCAAAATGATATCCGTCCATTTTTTACATGTACATTGTGGTCAAACCACTCTGAAGGAACTACAGATTTAAGAAGACTTTTATTTTTATGTTTCAATAAAATAAGAAAATGTGGATGTTTTGTTTGCAAATATTGTGAGATTGTGTTTACCATTATTTTATTTATATTTTGTGTCAATAAACTAAAAATTCATAAAAGTATTGATTGAACTTGTTACATTTTTATTATTAAGATGTTTTGTCTTAATCTTAATCATATCATTTCTTATATGATATCCTACAATTTTTTAACCAAAATAATGCAGATATAGTTTTTTGCATCATATTTTCAGCTAAGGATGTACTTAGCATGCTTAGGTGAAATTTAAGATAATCTAGTATTTGAAATAAATACTAAAAGTCAGAAGACCATTAATTAAGGAATATAATATGCTAAAAATATCAATAGGTTATGGAGCTCCTTTTTGAGATATTAATGTTTGTTTAAATGGCGGGAAAAGGCTGACTCAGACTTTTACTTAATATTCAAATTGGTATGATTTGGGTCTCATCTGGAAAGAAAAAAATCCAGAATCTACTTTAATTTTGGTAAATGACCTTTTGTGTTCTTTCGAAGTCTTATATGAAAAGGAAAATGTGTGTTATGGGGAAAAAAAGAGTCACAACATTGAAAACATTCATAAACATGAATTTTTCAAAAACATGAGTTCATATACATTATTTTGTACTTAATAAAAAAGGACTATTTAGTTAGTTTGGGGTGTTTAACATCTTGCACAACAACAAAAATCATGCTTTGAGTTGACACTAAGAATGGATCGATGAAAGTCCACTTAAATATCTTATTTGACCATGGGCTTTTTTTATTTAAATATACCTGAGGGATGTGGCACACCTGTATTTCTCAAATTCCCACAAATAGAAAATTACATATGCCTAATATAGAAATTGGTTCACATATCACCCACCTTACTTAAAATCTAATTCCCAGCCCACCCCTCTTTTTCAGTAGGTAACTTTGATTCAAAAGCCCACATTTATTATCTGTGATAAATTATATGATTTCATTTGTATTTTATATGTACTTAAAACATTTGTATTTTATTTCCAATAATTGTGTTTAAAATGTTGAAAGATAATTTATGTTTTTTTTTTTCATTATTTGTTTTTAGTTTTGTTTCTTGTTAAATATTGTAGACTTTAAAATATATATATGTGTGCTACAGCTGTTTTTGCTGTTATTAATCTCAGTTTGGGTGTTGAAAGACAAAGAGTGTAAAAAAAAAATAATCAGAAATTAAATTCTGTGTGCATTATCATGACTTACATAGGAATTAGAAGATGAAGATGAAGAAAGGTATGTTATGGCAACAATTTTGGCTCCTTGAATTCAAAAATCAAAAAGTATTATAGATCACAAAACAACATTGTTCAGGTCTTACAGATATCAGTATTTACACTTTTGAAGTTTTTCATCACAACTTTGACATGAATTTAAAAAAAATTCTGGAAATAGTTACAATTATAATTACGATATGCAGCTAAGACTGTGGTATTTTAGGTCTGAAACTTCATATTTATTCTCTTTATTACCATATTTATAATTTGTTAATAAGTCTGTTGCAGGTCTTTTGTTGCTGATGGTAAAAATATTTGTTTAATATGTCTATTTATAGTTTCTTATTATGATGGTCAGGAAGGTAATATCTGAATGAAACAAATAAATTCATAAAACATCACTTGTCTTTTATATGAAAATAAGAAGATGTGGTATTATTTCCAGTGAGAAAGATATCCATCAAAAACCAAAATGCGGTATTTGAAACCAACAATAGGTTCCTGATAAGCCTTTAACAATGAGCAAAATGCATCTTTTATTGAAATTTTAGCTTGGTCCTTTATTGACAAAATGTAAAACAATTCAAACAATAATACCAAAAGCTTGATATATGTAAAAAGAAATATATAATAGACAGCAACTTACCACTACCATTGAATTTAAATAAGACATATATAGTATGTTGTAGGGTTAAACATGTTTGCAAGCATCACATCCTGTTTCTGACCTTGAATAGTGGTGTTGCAGCTCAACATAAGAACAATTTAAACTGCAAAAATTCCTTGAAAAAGTCTGTATGGTGACCTATAGTTGATATTTTCTGTGTCCTTTGGTCTCTTGTGGAGAGATGTCTCATTTGCAATCATACCACATCTTCTTTTTTATATTGAACATATTTGTATATATATTTTCAATGATGTCTCACTGGTGACTAGTTGCCACAAACAAATGTTATGAAACTTATTTACAATGCTTATTACAACAACACAGATCAAGCTTGAATTTTGGGTGCAACACTTTTACATTCTAGAGTATTGGCTTTTTACAAATGAAAAAAAATTAGAATTTTTCATTTCAATTCTCTATCTTTGGTTTGCCTCAACTAAATGTTATGAAACTTATACAGAATGCATTTTATCACAAAACTCAGATCAATTACCAATTTGGGTATATAGTGTCCTACATTTACAGTTATATCCCTTGATAATGTTGAAATAAAGTATGCAGCAGGTGCATCAGCTGTGTCCATGGGGACACATTCTCCATCTATATTTTCTGCATTATCACTTTGTTGATATCTTTAACATTTTGTCTGCAAATTCATTCTTATATAATATTAAATAAAGAATTACCCTTTTGAGTGGAATCAAAAAGTGCTAAAAGATTTTTTTTAAGGATGTACTTAGGTGAGTCACCCTGTTCCTGCCATATTTTAAATCACAAATATTTCGAAAAGGAGGTCCATGACCTATCAATATTTTAGCTTATTTTTATCCTTAATTGATGCTCAACCAGCTTATATTATCAATTTTCAATTCTTTATTTATTAATTTTCACCTAACCTCACGTAAGTACATCCTTAAAAAGGAAAACTATACAAAGAAATGATACTCAGAAAGTGTATATGATCTTTAATTTTCTGTGTAGTGTTTTAATGACAGTTGTTTGATCATGTTTCTTTTGACTTTTGTGTCGTCTGCTTTTCTTCAACTTGTGGTTGCAAACTAGGTATATTCTCCCTATTTTATAACAAGAATACAGGGAAAACATCCAAACATGAATGGTATTAAAATAAATATGAGAAATTTTTCGACTGGTTTGTGTCTCTTGGGTGACATGTGTGAAAGAAATTATTGTCTTAAACATAATCAGGTCAATTGTAATCAAGTTAGGTATCAGTTATCATCAAAAGTCCATCATCTAGTAATGGACTTTTCTTATCACTAATACATCAAATTTCAAAATAAAATCGGATGTTGCTATGGACAAAACAACATTTTGATTTGACCGTAGAAATAGAAAAGCCAACACTGAAGTGTATTTATATCATTCGACAATGGTCATGAGACGCAAGTAAGCTGTTATTGATTCAGTGAGATGGTGACATCTGTTGCCTCAACACCTAGTACTAACTTTTCTTATAAGATCTGATTCATAACAAGGACTAATGTCAAAACAAGAATATTTGATAAACATAATTATGTATGTGATAACTTAGTCATAAGTCCCCTGAGTCATGGTTCATTGACTTAATTTCGTCATAAATGTATAAAAATGAAGATAGATCTTATGATTTTAAATGAGATAATTATCCACCAGATTCTAAATGACGTTGATGTAAGCAATTATAGGTCATTGTATATCATAATAATTTTGTCTCTGAAGGTCAGTCTTTTGATGAATCATTGATGTATGCCATGCTTTCGGTTTCGGCGTATTGGCTTCAAAAACATTTATGATTTTGAGCTAAATATATGAGGATCCATAAACTCGGTGATGAATTTTTCTTCATTATTTCAGATATATTTTATTGATCTCTCCAAGCCAACATGCTTTTTAGTTTCAAGCAGAATATGAAAATCTATTTATTAGATCTGCCTCTGTTGCAAGATATCAGATCCTCTGTTACCCTCTCTACACCCTGCCAACATAATAGTTCCTGATACAACTTCTTTACAATGCCTTTAAGTAAATGAAGGCATTTCAAATTATGTATTCATTTCTCTTTCAAAATTGATCTTTTTCAAAGTCGTAAAATGATCAACTCGATTGGACAGTAAATGGTATTAGTTATCTTGGTGTAATCAGGGGTGTACGGAATTTTACACCGTTGTTGAAAAGTCATACACCCTGAGGCGAAGCCGAATAGGTGTATGAATTTTCAACAACGGTGTAAAATTCCGTACACCCCTGATTACACCAAGATAACGATTTTTTTTTCTTTTGAAATATTCCTTTCCTTATTTTTATACTATGTTGTAAAATTCTGACGAAAATCTTACACGACAAAAGCAAATTAAGTGTGTCTCACCACATTTTTAGCTCACCTGGCCCAACGGGCCAAGTGAGCTTATCTCATCACTTGGCGTCCGTCGTCCGTCGTCATCGTCGTCGTCGTCGTCCGTCGTTAGCTTTTACAAAAATCTTCTCCTCTGAAACTACTGGGCCAAATTAAACCAAACATTGGCCACAATCATCATTGGGGTATCTAGTTTTAAAAATGTTTGGCGTGACCCGGCCAACCAACCAAGATGTCCGCCATGACTAAAAATAGAACATAGGGGTAAAATGTAGATTTTGGCTTATAACTCTGAAATCAAAGCATTTAGAGCAAAAGGTAAAATTGTATATCAGGTGAAGATCTATCTGTCCTGAAATTTTCAGACGAATCGGACAACCGGTTGTTGGGTTGCTGCCCCTGAATTGGCAATTTTAAGGAATTTATACTGTTTTTTGGCTATTATCTTGAATATTATTATAGATAGAAATAAACTGTAAACAGCAATAATGTTCAGCAAAGTAAGATCTACAAATAAGTCAACATGATCAAAATGGTCAGTTGACCCCTGAAGGAGTTATTGCCCTTTATAGTGATTTTTTACTTATTTTTCGTAAATTTTTGTAATCTTTTACGAAAATCTTCTTCTCTGAAACTACTGGGCCAAGTTTAACCAAACTTAGCCACAATCATTATAAGGGTATCTAGTTTTAAAAATGTGTGGCGTGACCTGGCCAACCAACCAAGACGGCTGCCATGGCTATAAATAGAACATTTGGACAAAATGTAGATTTTGGCTTTTAACTTTGAAACCAAAGCATTTAGAGCAAATCTGACACGGTGTTAAATTGTTTATCAAGTCAATATCTATCTGCCCTGAAATTTTCAGATGAATTTGACAACTGGTTGTTGTGTTGCTGCCCCCCCCCCCCCTATTATAGATAGAGATAAACTGTAAGTTCAGCAAAGTAAGATCTACAAAGAAGTCAAACATGATCAAAATGTTCAGTTGACATCTTAAGGAGTTATTGCCCTTTATAGTCAATTTTTAACAATTTTCATTAGTTTTTACAAAATATTTTCCTCTGGAACTAAAGGGCCAAGTACATTATAGATAGACAAAATTGTAAGTAACAAGATTGTTCAGTAAAGCAAGATCTCCAAACACATCACCATCACAAAAACACAATTTTGTCATGAATCCATCTGACGATCTGTGTTCTTTGTTTGGTATTCATATAGACCAAGGTGAGCGACACAGGCTCTTAAGAGCCTCTAGTTGTTTATAGACGATGTAAGCAAAGTGTGCCACAAAAATAAAAGACCGTTTAAGATTATAAATAGAAGACGAAAGCAAAGTAATATTAAAATTTTTTCAATTTTTTTTGGGTTTTTGGGGGGGGGGGTTGTGGGGGAGGGGGGGAAACTTTTAATTTTTTTTATTTGGCAAAATTTTAATATTTTTTTTTTTTTATTTTTTTGGTAAAATTTTAATATTTAAAATTTTTGGCAAGATTATGTTTTTAAATTTTTTTTTGGCGAAATTTTATTTATCCCCGGGTGAACAAGGGTGGGGTGTTATTTACACCGGAGTAATTAACCAATCAGATTGCAGTATTTTTGCTCCATAAGAAATAATAGTTTTTGTTTTGCTTTTGTGACGTTCTGTTCCATTCTTCTCGTCTAAATTAAAAATTGAGTTTGTGGCTAGGTCAAGCAGTTGCTGTCGCTATGTCATTTTAACAGTAATAATCTAAACTCTAACATTATACATTAGTTATATAGGCAGAATACAATACCAGTTTTTAAATAACTGTGGTTTTTACTATATCTGTATTATGCAAGTAACAAGATACCAATATATCTTTCAGACTGTTTAATTTTGTCTCGTCACGATTAAATTGATATGGAGAAGTTTTTGTGGTAATGGCAAACCATTGATGTTATTCCATTAGCATCCAAAACACTTAAGATTCTGACAGAATATGATATTAGTTTCTATACAAAAAAAAACACCTTCTAGATATGCCTGCAACCACCATTGCTGCAACCTTCATGTTTTTTTTATGACAATGCTCGTTAACTTATTTTATGATTCCTTCACAAGAGAGAGAGAAGTGAACAGAAAGCAATTCCTCACGATCTTTGTCTCTGACCCACTCTAAATTTCTTGAAATCTGTGAAATTAAAAACACTCAAAATATATAATATATGTTTTGGGGCTATTACACCCACTTTTTTAGGAGTCATAAAGACGATACACAGGAGCAATCAAGTGGATATATTGCACCAGCTTTCTTGCTCACTTGCAATGGCGGATCCAGGGGCGGCCTGTCCCCCTTTTCGTGGGGAAAATTTTGTTGATTATAAAGGGAATCACTGACGCATGACTGGATCGGGCCCTCCTTTTTATGAAAAGTTCTGGATCCGGTATTGACTTGCCAAAAAAAAGTGAAACTGACAAACAATTGGTTCCACCATTCAAGCAATATATTCCCTCTTGAACCCCATTCATAAATATGTACATTCAAACGTATAAAGTACCCATATATGTTCATCTTATGTTTGAAAGCATACTGGTAATTGACCGTAAAGTATAGCCGATATGCAATTAACATCTTAAACCGGACACACTTATCCAGATATGTATATCCCATTTCTGACCTAATGCATCTTAATTGAGACAAAAATAGACTGTTGCTTTCCTTTCATTCATAAATCTGAATGTTCATTCATCAAAGACATGAATGAAAAACAGATAGTATTTTTGTCTATTCCTAGTTCATAAAGACAGATTTCAGTACGATTTGTGTTAATCTATGAGAGATACAGAGACTGATCCTAAATCGATTGTTTCGTATAATGTGCGTAATAATGAATTATGGGACTTTGTAATTGAATTTAACACAATCTAGACGGAATAAATTGTTGCTCTTTTTGAAATCGATTCACAGATCGTTTTAAACTAATAAAAACATGTGATATTTTACTATCTTTATATTCAATCATTTTTGATGACGTTTGAATATTTGACCATTCACACTGATGTGAAGAACACATATATATGATATTCCGTCCAATTATATGACTTCTATGTCACCAGAGACATGCACATCTCTGATATCACCATGAAGGCAAGTTTGAACAAAATTGAGAATGGAAATGGGGAATATGTCAAAGAGACAGTAACCGGCGACCAAAGAGCAAAGTAACTTTCACCTTATATCTAGCTTTTGGTGGCATCCTAATACTCAACAGCTCAAGCATTATAGTTTTATGCATAGTTGTATGTAAACTGATGTTTGTTTGTTAGTCTCTTTCATTTTGTAATTGTGTTGTCTATTTCTTTGTTTTGACTCCTAATTTATCATATTTATATGTTTCCCCTTTCCATAGTTTTTTTTTATCTTTATTCAAAAATAAGGAGTGGAGATGCTGCAGGGATCAACCCCGTGATCTTTCACATGCAATAAGTATTTGAACCACCTCTATATAATTATGAAGCCTATCATTTCCTTGTCAATCTAACGTGACATGAAACGTCTTCCAATATGCATATCAATCGTTGATACTGATTGCACTATATACGATTAAACAGAACACAAGGTGCACGTATAATTATATTCTAAAGTGTTCCTCCCAAATTCACTTCATTATATTTAATCCGCTTTGTGTTTTGATGTTTGATTGAATAATCAGGTTTTTTTTTCGCCTTGTTACAAGAAACGTAACCTACTTTATTGATGGATTTTCTAATGGAAATAATCTCATACACAGAGACTATATTGAAACTGGTACATGTTTAGTTCAAAGTTACAAGTTTGGATACCGAAAGTCATGAGAAAACAACATTGCTTTATGACGTAAATTGTCGTGGGTATTATGAATTACAAATATAATTAAATCTTTAACCTAGTAACATACTTTGGGTTTTATCAATTTATGAATGTGAACTTAAATTCGTGGATTAAGTAAATTATAAAGAGATTTTTTCTAAAGCCGGAAGATTTATTTTTTTTGGAGGTGAGGGAGTAACTGCATTAGTATTTTAATATAATGGTGTATATTTAAACAACGTAAAACAGAAGCGTGTGACATTGTCAAAAACTATGACAACTAAAAAAATAAAAACAACAGTATTACGCCATAAAGTCAAAGATTACATTTACAAGTCATAAGAACAGAAAACTATATGTATCACACGCACTCCTTAAATTCGTTCTTACGTCTCTCTATTGCACAAGTAACCAATACACCCATGCATGAACCTACACGAGTTACACGCTGCTACTGCCGAGACTTTTTAACAAGAAATAATCACAATAATCTTTACAAAGCATCCTCTAAATGCCTGTTGCTTCTTCAGATCCAACTTAAATCATAAACCAAAGAGCTTAAAGACATGAACAAGAACACTAGAACAGTATGTTTTGACATGCAAGTATAATGCTACTATAAACCCATATTAATGGTTCTTGTAGAACATTGACAGATTTTGCATTGAGGTTGTTTTTGTCACGACTGTATCGCAAGAAGAGGAAAGCGAGACATATGGTTTGTTTTCCCTACAACCACGACGACTATATTACGTCGTCCTACAACCGCGACGATGACTTTATGTCGTCCTACAACCGCGACGATGACTTTACGTCGTCCTACAACCGCGACGATGACTTGACGTCGTCAACAATTGTTGCAGTTTTCTGATGAAGTTTGTTTGATAGGTCGTAGATATTTTATTCAAAGTTGCATTACTATCAGTACCAATCAGTTTAGTTTGACGAAGATTTTTTTTTTTTAATTTTAAGCCGATAGGAGAGACATATCTCTGTGTCAACAGGGTTTTTTTGGTGTTTTTTTTTAACGTTTTTTTTTTTATTTAGATCAAAACAAGGTTTTTACATTTTGCACTTTAGGTTAAAGTTAGGTTTGGATTGGGCGTCTGTGTTTTCGGCATGAGTACAACAATATAGTGCAGCTTTTAAAGCCAGACATGCAATTATAAAATGCTATTTGATAAAATTTGTGACAAGTTTATATATCTAATTTAAAATTGAAATTACAAGAAATATAAATTTTAACGATAAAACAGACTGAAACTTAACAGCTTTCATCATATGTAATCTATATAGCACATTGAAAAATCAAAGCATTTATTTTCCAATCATGACTGGCATTAGATTGAGTTTCATTAACACATAAAAGAAAATTAAACTACTGAAGCTATTTTCTTTCAGATACGACATGAATTCAATTACCAATCCTTTTGGAGTAAATTGTAATATGCTATTTAAGATTCTTTTATTTTATTGTTACATGGTTACTCCTCCAATATAGTATCCTCTCCCCCTCCCCCTCCCTCTCCTTGCGTGATTGTGTGTATGTGTTAGTTCATGTTGTGTATCTTCGAAATATTCTAACGATATCCTTCTGTGTAATGATACCTTAGTTGTTAACAAAAATATCACACACATCGTTTAATCTCAGCTTAAAATACAAGTAAGTGTTCTTCAACCATTGGTTTATCCTTATAACTAGTTCCATAACTACATTTCAAGAAAATTATTATTGTCCCTCCACGTAAGGGGTTGCTGGGGTAATAGAAACACCGGGCGTCTGTCCGTCTTTTCGTCGTACCGTACATCCGTCCGTCGAGCGTTGTTAGCGCTCTCTCGGGTACAATTCTTGCCAGATTTTTGTAAAACTATACTATAGGTTAATATCAAAAATATCTCGGACAAGTTCTATAATGGTGGACGATCGACTTTTAAAAAAAAAAGTTATGCCTCTTAGAAATATAAGATAAGTGCAACGCAGTGGAGATTGGAACTCTGTTCTTTTATTAATTTTGTAGTAAGAGCATGGATATGCAAATAATTAAAATATATTTTACTAGTATTTAAGACTTTTTGCGTGAATTAAATAAAGTCCGTTCTTTTGACGGTCATTTCGATTCGGTTGACAATACTTACTTTTCAACTCACCACTCAACTGTTATAACTCAATTATACCATCTGATCAAATAGAACTATTCTTGTTTAATCAAGTGTTTCTTTTAAAGTATAACTCTGATTGCAAGTTTATTATTACTTCTGCTAAGCCTTCTTCTGTAATAAAAAGGCATTAAATGCACCCCTTTAATATTAGACTGTACTGATTTTACTCCGCATTGTATCCTAAAGGTCTTTACATTCTTGTTCTTTTGGTCTCGGTGGATAGTTGTGTTGTCAATCATACACATCTCCTTTTTCATAATTATTCAATCAGGAACGTGACCATTGACTTTTTTCCTTGAAGTTCATATTTATTTACAAAACATTTCAATTTATTTTACTAATTCTTGGCATCTCAACGAACATTCGAAATACAAGGTAGAGGGTTATAAGCTTAAACCTTTTTGTTGTAAACACATAGAATGCCACTTGGATGCTCATGAATTATGGACGTCAAGTTGGTTACCTATTCCCTATTCCCTATTCGTTACCTATTCCCTATTCCCTATTCGTTACCTATTCGTTACCTATTCCCTATTCCCTATTCGTTACCTATTCGTTACCTATTCCCTATTCCCTATTCGTTACCTATTCGTTACCTATTCCCTATTCCCTATTCGTTACCTATTCGTTACCTATTCCCTATTCCCTATTCGTTACCTATTCGTTACCTATTCCCTATTCCCTATTCGTTACCTATTCGTTACTTATTCCCTATTCCCTATCGTTACCTATGCGTTACTTTCGATTTTTAATATCCTTCCCCCTTTTTAATTAATTATTCTTCTTCTTCTTCCTCTTCTTCCTCTTCTTCCTCTTCTTCCTCTTCTTCTTCCGCCACTTTAAAAATGAACTTGTCCGCAGCATTTCTCCAAAACTACTTGTCAGATTTACTTAGGGTTTCATAAAATGTTAGACTAATATGTCTAGGTGAGCCATCAATCGCTCATTTGTGCATTGGGGTCTATAAATGGGTATTTTGGGGGGCAGACAGAAGGGAGGGGTTTACTATAGAACCCTGTGGGATTTTATTTTCTAAAATTTTCAAATGAATATAACTTGAAAACTGTAAGTGATAGATACATGCAGTCTTCAGAAATGATTAAAGGACAATAAAACAAATCACATGAAATATAAGGGAGTCCCTGGGGGTCATCCCTACCCCTTCAATTCGAGAATATGCTTTTAACTTGTAAACGGTCCAGATCCCCACCCCTAAACCATATATATTCTTGTATGGGACAATAAAACTAATCAAATGAAATTAAATAAAAGTTCCTGGGGGTCACCCCACCCCGTTCAATTTGAGAATGTACTATTATCTTGTAAACGGTCCAGATCCCCACCCCTAAACCATATATGTTCTTGAATAGGACGATAAAACAAATCAAATGAAATTAAATGGAAGTCCCCGGGGGTCATCCCCACCCCGTTCAATTTTAGAATGTGCTATTATCTTGTAAACGGTCCAGATCATCACCCCAAAACCATATATATTCTTGTAGGGGACAATAAAACTAATCAAATGAAATTAAATGGAAAATCCTGGGGGTCACCCCCATCCCGTTCAATTTGAGAATGTACTATTATCTTGTAAATGGTCCAGATCCCCACCCCTAAACCATATATTTTCTTGTAGGGGACAATAAAACAAATGAAATGAAATAAAAGGAAAGTCCCTAGGGGGTCACCCCACCCCCTCTTGTTTGAAAACTTATAAACGGTCAACATCCCCACGCCGAAACTATATATATGCTTGTAAGGGACAATAAAACTAATCAAATGAAATTAAATGGACGTTCCTGGGGGTCACCCCCACCCCGTTCAATTTGAGAATGTACTATTATCTTGTAAATGGTCCAGATCCCCACCCCTAAACCATATATATTCTTGTAGGGGACAATAAAACAAATGAAATGAAATAAAAGGTAAGTCCCTAGGGGGTCAGCCCACCCCCTCTTGTTTGAAAACTTGTAAACGGTCAACATCCCCACCCCTAAACTATATATATTCTTGTAAGAGACAATAAAACTAATCAAATGAAATTAAATGGAAGTTCCTTGGGGTAACCCCTACCCCGTTCAATTTGAGAATGTACTATTATCTTGTAAATGGTCCAGATCCCCACCCCTAAACCATATATAATCTTGTAGGGGACAATAAAACAAATAAAATGAGATAAAAGGGAAGTCCTGAGGGGGTCATCCCACCCCCTCTTGTTTGAAAACTTGTAAACGGTTAACATCCCCACCCCTAAACCATATATATTCTTGTAGGGGACAATAAAACAAATAAAATGAAATGTAGGTAAAGTCCCTCGGGGTCACCACCACCCCCTCCTGTTTGAATACTTGTAAATGGTGGAGATCCCCACCAGTAAGCCATATATATTCTTGTATGGGACAAAAAATCAAATCAAATGAACATGGAACCATATGAATTGCGAGTTATGGGAGCTTTGTTTGGGAGACTTCGTAACAGCATCCTGTTACAATTACGTCTTGTTGTTTATACTCTTATATCTGGTACTAGTTCTAAATTTGTTGAGGTAAAATGATCTTTTTATGACCTATCTATATGTGTTTGTGCTCAACCGATCCTTTTACTTTATGTTCGATACTCATTTGTTCCTTATTTGATTTTTATACGTTCTACCTTTTAACTGCTTTATGTCCGTATGTTTGAAGATGGATCTTGGTTCGAAGGGATGAAATCACCGTGTTAGCGCTTGCATAAAAAAAAAGATGTGGTATAATTGCCAATGAGACAACAACCCACAATAGACCAAAATGACACAGAAACTATCAACTATAGGTCAATGTACGGCCTTCAACAATGAGCATAGCCCAAACCGTGCAGTCACCTATAAAAGGCCCAGATATGACAATTTCAAAAAATTCAAACAACAAAACTAACGGCCGTATTTCATATACAAAAATATAACGGAAAACAAATATGTAACACAAAAACAAACGATAACTACTTAATTTCAGGCTCTTGTCTAGGGAGAGGCACATACTAACATAATGTGGTGGGGTTAAACATGTTAGAAGGTGTACATCGTTTCGGAGCATGCTATTACCTTGTTTAATTCGTTCCATCACTCGCTTATAATTCGCTTATAATACGTGTATCATACGTTGCACCTTTTAAAACATGATTTTCAATTGTTTTGTTGTCTCTGGCGGTAGTTTTGGGTTCTTAGAGGTGATATAACTCTATAAGCGCATATGTACCCGTTCCAGCGCTCGGATAATACCCTGTTACTTATTCGTTCCTTATTCGCTTTTAATGCGCGGGGTAAGTATACGTTGCACCTTGAAATAAATCGTTTTTTAATTGTGTTCATTGTGTCTCTGGTGGCAACAATGTGTTCTTAGAGAAGAAATGACCATATTAGAGCGCATGTACCCGTTCCAGCGATCGGTTAATACCCTGTTACCTATTCGTTACCTATTCGTTACCTATTCACTTATAATACGTTTGTTGTACGTTGCACCTTTGAGAAAAGGATTTTCACTTGTGTTCATGTCTCTGGTGGTAACAATGTGTAATTAGAGATGAAATGACCCTATTAGAGTGCATGTACCCGTTCCAGCGCTCGGTTAATACCCTGTTACCTATTCGTTACCTATTCGTTACTTATTCGCTTTATATACGTTTGTTGTACGTTGCACTTTTTAGAAAAAGGATTTTTACTTGTGTTCATGTCTCTGGTGGTAACAATGTGTTCTTAAAGATGAAATGACCCTAATAGCGTGCATGTACCCGTTCCAGCGCTCGGATAATACCCTGTTACTTATTCGTTCCTTATTCGCTTTTAATGCGCGGGGTAAGTATACGTTGCACCTTGAAATAAATCGTTTTTTAATTGTGTTCATGTCTCTGGTGGTAACAATGTGTTCTTAGAGATGAAATGACCCTATTAGCGCATATGTACCCGTTCAAGCGCTCGGTTAATACCCTGTTACCTATTCGTTACCTATTCGTTACTTATTCGCTTTATATACGTTTGTTGTACGTTGCACTTTTTAGAAAAGGATTTTTACTTGTGTTCATGTCTCTGGTGGTAAAAATGTGTAATTAGAGGTGAAATGACCCTATTAGCGTGCATGTACCCGTTCCAGCGCTCGGTTAATACCCTGTTACCTATTCGTTACCTATTCACTTATAATACGTTTGATGTACGTTGCACCTTTTAGAAAAGGATTTTCAATTGTGTCCATGTCTCTGGTGGTAACAATGTGTTCTTAGAGATGAAATGACCCTATAAGGGCGCATGTACCCGTTCCACCGCTCGGTTAATACCCTGTTACCTATTCGTTACCTATTCGTTACCTATTCATTTATAATACGTTTGTTGTACGTTGCACCTTTTGCAAAAGAATTTTCAATTGTGTTCATGGCTCTGGTGGTAACAATGTGTTTTTAGAGATGAAATGACACTATTACCGCGCATGTACCCGTTCCAGCGCTCGGTTAATACCCTGTTACCTATTCGTTACCTATTCACTTATAATACATTTTTTGTACGTTGCACCTTTTAGAAAAGGATTTCCACTTGTGTTCATGTCTCTGGAGGTAACAATGTGTAATTAGAGATGAAAAGACCCTATTAGCGTGCATGTACCCGTTCCAGCGCTCGGATAATACCCTGTTACTTTTTCGTTCCTTATTCGCTTTTAATGCGCGGGGTAAGTATACGTTACACCTTGAAATAAATCGTTTTTTAATTTTGTTCATGTCTCTGGTGGTAACAATGTGTTCTTAGAGACGAAATGACCCTATTAGAGTGCATGTACCCGTTCCAGCGCTCGGTTAATACCCTGTTACCTATTCGTTACCTATTCGTTACTTATTCGCTTTAAATACGTTTGTTGTACGTTGCACCTTTTAGAAAAGGATTTTCACTTGTGTTCATGTCTCTGGTGGTAACAATGTGTAATTAGAGATGAAATGACCCTATTAGCGTGCATTTACCCGTTCCAGCGCTTGGTTATTACCCTGTTACCTATTCGTTACCTATTCACTTATAATACGTTTGTTGTACGTTGCACCTTTTAGAAAAGGATTTTTAATTGTGTCCATGTCTCTGGTGGTAACAATGTGTTCTGAGAGATGAAATGACCCTATTAGCGCATATGTACCCGTTCCAGCGCTCGGTTAATACCCTGTTACCTATTCGTTACCTATTCGTTACTTATTCGCTTTAAATACGTTTGTTGTACGTTGCACCTTTTAGAAAAGGATTTTCACTTGTGTTCATGTCTCTGGTGGTAACAATGTGTAGTTAGAGATGAAATGACCCTATTAGCGTGCATGTACCCGTTCCAGCGCTCGGTTAATACCCTGTTACCTATTCGTTACCTATTCGTTACTTATTCACTTATAATACGTTTGATGTACGTTGCACCTTTTAGAAAAGGATTTTCAATTGTCTCCATGTCTCTGGTGGTAACAATGTGTTCTTAGAGATGAAATGACCCTATTAGCGCGCATGTACCCGTTCCACCGCTCGGTTAATACCCTGTTACCTATTCGTTACCTATTCGTTACCTATTCATATATAATACGTTTGTTGTACGTTGCACCTTTTGGAAAAGGATTTTCAATTGTGTTCATGTCTCTGGTGGTAACAATGTGTTTTTAGAGATGAAATGACACTATTAGCGCGAATGTACCCGTTCCAGCGCTCGGTTAATACCCTGTTACCTATTCGTTACCTATTCACTTATAATACGTTTGATGTACGTTGCACCTTTTAGAAAAGGATTTTCAATTGTGTCCATGTCTCTGGTGGTAACAATGTGTTCTTAGAGATGAAATGACCCTATTAGCGCGCATGTACCCGTTCCACCGCTCGGTTAATACCCTGTTACCTATTCGTTACCTATTCGTTACCTATTCATATATAATACGTTTGTTGTACGTTGCACCTTTTGGAAAAGGATTTTCAATTGTGTTCATGTCTCTGGTGGTAACAATGTGTTTTTAGAGATGAAATGACACTATTAGCATACATGTACCCGTTCCAGCGCTCGGTTAATACCCTGTTACCTTTTCGTTACCTATTCACTTATAATACATTTTTTGTACGTTGCACCTTTTAGAAAAGGATTTCCACTTGTGTTCATGTCTCTGGAGGTAACAATGTGTAATTAGAGATGAAAAGACCCTATTAGCGTGCATGTACCCGTTCCAGCGCTCGGATAATACCCTGTTACTTATTCGTTCCTTATTCGCTTTTAATGCGCGGGGTAAGTATACGTTACACCTTGAAATAAATCGTTTTTTAATTGTGTTCATGTCTCTGGTGGTAACAATGTGTTCTTAGAGACGAAATGACCCTATTAGAGTGCATGTACCCGTTCCAGCGCTCGGTTAATACCCTGTTACCTATTCGTTACCTATTCGCTACCTATTCATAGATAATACGTTTGTTGTACGTTGCACCTTTTGGAAAAGAATTTTCAATTGTGTTCATGTCTCTGGTGGTAACAATGTGTTTTTAGAGATGAAATGACACTATTAGCGCGAATGTACCCGTTCCAGCGCTCGGTTAATACCCTGTTACCTATTCGTTACCTATTCACTTATAATACATTTGATGTACGTTGCACCTTTTAGAAAAGGATTTTCAATTGTGTCCATGTCTCTGGTGGTAACAATGTGTAATTAGAGATGTAATGACCCTATTAGCGCGCATGTACCCGTTCCACCGCTCGGTTAATACCCTGTTACCTATTCATTACCTATTCGTTACCTATTCATATATAATACGTTTGTTGTACGTTGCACCTTTTGGAAAAGGATTTTCAATTGTGTTCATGTCTCTGGTGGTAACAATGTGTTTTTAGAGATGAAATGACACTATTAGCGCGAATGTACCCGTTCCAGCGCTCGGTTAATACCCTGTTACCTATTCGTTACTTATTCACTTATAATACATTTTTTGTACGTTGCACCTTTTAGAAAAGGATTTCCACTTGTGTTCATGTCTCTGGAGGTAACAATGTGTAATTAGAGATGAAAAGACCCTATTAGCGTGCATGTACCCGTTCCAGCGCTCGGATAATACCCTGTTACTTATTCGTTCCTTATTCGCTTTTAATGCGCGGGGTAAGTTTACGTTACACCTTGAAATAAATCGTTTTTTAATTGTGTTCATGTCTCTGGTGGTAACAATGTGTAATTAGAGATGAAATGACCCTATTAGCGTGCATTTACCCGTTCCAGCGCTCGGTTATTACCCTGTTACCTATTCGTTACCTATTCACTTATAATACGTTTGTTGTACGTTGCACCTTTTAGAAAAGGATTTTTAACTGTGTCCATGTCTCTGGTGGTAACAATGTGTTCTAAGAGATGAAATGACCCTATTAGCGCATATGTACCCGTTCCACCGCTCGGTTAATACCCTGTTACCTATTCGTTACCTATTCGTTACTTATTCGCTTTAAATACGTTTGTTGTACGTTGCACCTTTTAGAAAAGGATTTTCACTTGTGTTCATGTCTCTGGTGGTAACAATGTGTAATAAGAGATGAAATGACCCTATTTGCGTGCATGTACCCGTTCCAGCGCTCGGTTATTACCCTGTTACCTATTCGTTACCTATTCACTTATAATACGTTTGTTGAACGTTGCACCTTTTAGAAAAGGATTTTCAATTGTGTCCATGTCTCTGGTGGTAACAATGTGTTCTTAGAGATGAAATGAGACTATTAGCGCGCATGTACCCGTTCCAGCGCTCGGTTAATACCCTGTTACCTATTCGTTACCTATTCGTTATTTATTTGCTTTTAATACGTTTGTTGTACGTTGCACCTTTTAGAAAAGGATTTTCAATTAAGTCCATGTCTCTGGTGGTAACAATGTCTTCTTAGAGATGAAATGACTCTATTAGCGTGCATGTACCCGTTCCAGCGCTCGGTTAATACCCTGTTACCTATTCGTTACCTATTCACTTATAATACGTTTGTTGTACGTTGCACCTTTCAGAAAAGGATTTTCAATTGTTTTCATGTCTCCGGTGGTATTAATGTGTTCTTATAGATAAAATACCCCTATTAGCGCGTGTGTACCCGTTCCAGCGCTCGGATAATACCCGGTTACTTATTCGTTACTTATTCGCTTTTAATGCGCAGGGTATATATACGTTGCACCTTGAAATAAATTGTTTTTTAATTGTGTTCATGTCTCTGGTGGTAACAATGTGTTCTTAGAGATGAAATGACCCTATTAGCACATATGTACTCGTTCCAGCGCTCGGTTAATATTCTGTTACCTATTCGTTACCTATTCGTTACTTATTCGCTTTAAATACGTTTGTTGTACTTTGCACCTTTTAGAAAAGGATTTTCACTTGTGTTCATGTCTCTGGTGGTAACAATGTGTAATTAGAGATGAAATGACCCTATTAGCGTGCATGTACCCGCTCCAGCGCTCGGTTAATACCCTGTTACCTATTCGTTACCTATTCGTTATTTATTCGCTTTTAATACGTTTGTTGTACGTTGCACCTTTTAGAAAAGGATTTTCAATTAAGTCCATGTCTCTGGTGGTAACAATGTCTTCTTAGAGATGAAATGACTCTATTAGCGTGCATGTACCCGTTCCAGCGCTCGGTTAATACCCTGTTACCTATTCACTTATAATACGTTTGTTGTACGTTGCACCTTTCAGAAAAGGATTTTCAATTGTTTTCATGTCTCCGGTGGTATTAATATGTTCTTATAGATAAAATACCCCTATTAGCGCGTGTGTACCCGTTCCAGCGCTCGGATAATACCCGGTTACTTAATCGTTACTCATTCGCTTTTAATGCGCAGGGTATATATACGTTGCACCTTGAAATAAATTGTTTTTTAATTGTGTTCATGTCTCTGGTGGTAACAATGTGTTCTTAGAGATGAAACGACCCTATTAGCGCGCATGTACCCGTTCCAGCGCTCGGTTGATACCCTATTACCTATTCGTTACCTATTCGTTACTTATTTGCTTATAATACGTTTGTTGTACGTTGCACCTTTTAGAAAAAGATTTTCATTTGTGTTCATGTCTCTGGTGGTAACAATGTGTTCTTAGAGATGAAATAACCCTTTTAGCGCGTATGTACCCGTTCCAGCGTTCGGCTTATACCTTGTTACCTATTTGTTACTTCTTATTTCAAGGTGCAACGCATAGCACGCGTATTTAAAGCGAATAAGGAACGAATAAGTAACAGGGTATTAGTCGAGCGCTGAAACGGGTACATATGTTCGATTAAGGTTATTTCTCCTCTAAGAAGCGACAGTTACCACCAGAGACACAAAAATATTTCTTTTTAAAGTGCAACGCATTACACACGTTTTAAAAGCGAATAAGGAACGAATAAGTAACAGGGTATCACTGAGCGGTGAAATGGGTACATATGCGCTAATAGGGTTTTTTCAACTCAGATCACAGAACACATAATTACCACCAGAGACGTGAAAGCAATCGATAATCGATTTATTTCAAGGTGCAACGTGTACCACGCGTATTTAAAGCGAATAAGGAACGAATAAGTTACAGGGTATCAGTCGAGCGCTGAAACGGGTACATATGTTCTATTAGGGTTATTTCACCTCTAAAAACCGACAGTTACCACCAAAGACACAAACATATTTCTTTTTTTCAAGAGCAAATGCATAACACACGTTTTATTTTTTAATTTAAATATATTTATTTAAAGTGGATTGGGAAACAAGTTTTGCAACTTATATTTACCCCTTTCCACTTTTCGGGTGCCAGTGCTGCCTCTAAGAACACATTGTTACCACCAGAGACATGAACACAAATGAAAATCTTTTTCTAAAAGGTGCAACGTACAACAAACGTATTACTAGTATAAGTGAATAAGTAACGAATAGGTAACGAATAGGTAACAGGGTATTAACTGAGCGCTGGAACGGGTACATGCGCGCTAATAGGGTCGTTTCATCTCTAAGAACACATTGTTACCACCAGAGACATGAACACAATTAAAAAACAATTTATTTCAAGGTGCAACGTATATATACCCTGCGCATTTAAGCGAATAAGTAACGAATAAGTAACCGGGTATTATCCGAGCGCTGGAACGGGTACATGCACGCTAATAGAGTCACTTCATCTCTAAAAAGACATTGTTACCACCAGAGACATGGACTTAATTGAAAATCCTTTTCTAAAAGGTGCAACGTACAACAAACGTATTAAAATCGAATAAATAACGAATAGGTAACAGGGTATTAACCGAGCGCTGGAACGGGTACATGCGCGCTAATAGCGTCATTTAATCTCTAAGAACACATTGTTACCATCAGAGACATGGACACAATTGAAAATCCTTTTCTAAAAGGTGCAACGTACAACAAACGTATTATAAGTGAATAGGTAACGACTAGGTAACAGGGTATTAACCGAGCGCTGGAACGGGTACATGCACGCTAATAGAGTCACTTCATCTCTAAAAAGACATTGTTACCACCAGAGACATGGACTTAATTGAAAATCCTTTTCTAAAAGGTGCAACGTACAACAAACGTATTAAAATGGAATAAATAACGAATAGGTAACAGGGTATTAACCGAACGCTGGAACGGGTACATGCGCGCTAATAGCGTCATTTAATCTCTAAGAACACATTGTTACCATCAGAGACATGGACACAATTGAAAATCCTTTTCTAAAAGGTGCAACGTACAACAAACGTATTATAAGTGAACAGGTAACGAATAGGTAACAGGGTATTAACTGAGCGCTGGAGCGGGTACATGCACGCTAATAGGGTCATTTCATCTCTAATTACACATTGTTACCACCAGAGACATGAACACAAGTGAAAATCCTTTTCTAAAAGGTGCAAAGTACAACAAACGTAATTAAAGCGAATAAGTAACGAATAGGTAACGAATAGGTAACAAGATATTAAACGAGCGCTGGAACGGGTACATATCTGCTAATAGGGTCATTTCATCTATAAGAACACATTGTTACCACCAGAGACATGAACACAATTAAAAATCCTTTTCTAAAAGGTGCAACGTACAACAAACGTATTATAAGTGAATAGGTAACGAATAGGTAACGAATAGGTAACGAATAGGTAACAGGGTATTAACCGAGCGCTGGAACGGGTACATGCGCGCTAATAGTGTCATTTCATCTCTAAGAACACATTGTTACCACCAGAGACATGGACACAATTGAAAATCCTTTTCTAAAAGGTGCATCGTACAACAAACGTATTATAAGTGAATAGGTAACGAATAGGTAACAGGGTATTAACCGAGCGCTGGAGCGGATACATGCACGCTAATAGGGTCATTTCATCTCTAATTACACATTGTTACCACCAGAGACATGGACACAATTGAAAATCCTTTTCTATAAGGTGCAAAGTACAACAAACGTATTTAAAGCGAATAAGTAACGAATAGGTAACGAATAGGTAACAGGATATTAACCGAGCACTGGAACGGGTACATATGCGTTAATAGGGTCATTTCATCTCTAAGAACACATTATTACCACAAGAGACATGAACACAATTAAAAAACGATTTATTTCAAGGTGCAACGTATACTTACCCCGCGCATTAAAAGCGAATAAGGAACGAATAAGTAACAGGGTATTATCCGAACGCTGAAACGGGTACATGCACGCTAATAGGGTCATTTCATCTCTAATTACACATTGTTACCACCGGAGACATGAACACAAGTAAAAATCCTTTTCTAAAAAGTGCAACGTACAACAAACGTATGTAAAGCGAATAAGTAACGAATAGGTAACGAATAGGTAACAGGGTATTAACCGAGCGCTGGAACGGGTACATATGCGCTAATAGGGTCATTTCATCTCTAAGAACACATTGTTACCACCAGAGACATGAACACAATTGAAAATCCTTTTCTAAAAGGTGCAACGTACAACAAACGTATTATAAGTGAATAGGTAACAAGCAGGTAACGAATAGGTAACAGGATATTAACCGAGCGGTGGAACGGGTACATGCGCGCTAATAGGGTCATTTCATCTCTAAGAACACATTGTTACCACCAAAGACATGAACACAATTGAAAATCCTTTTCTAAAAGGTGCAATGTACAACAAACGTATTATAAGTGCATAGGTAACGAATAGGTAACAGGGTATTAACCGAGCGCTGGAACGGGTACATCCGCGCTAATAGGGTCATTTCATCTCTTAGAACACATTGTTACCACAAGAGACATGGACACAATTGAAAATCCTTTTCTAAAAGGTGCAACGTACAACAAACGTATTATAAATGAATAGGTAACGAATAGGTAACAGGGTATTAACCAAGCGCTGGAACGGGTACATGCGCCCTAATAGGGTCATTTCATCTCTAAGAACACATTGTTACCACCAGAGACATGAACACAAGTGAAAATCCTTTTCTAAAAGGTGCAACGTACAACAAACGTGTTATAAGTGAATAGGTAACGAATATGTAACGAATAGGTAACAGGGTATTAACTGAGCGCTGGAACGGGTACATGCGCGCTAATAGGGTCGTTTCATCTCTAAGAACACATTGTTACCACCAGAGACATGAACACAATTAAAAACAATTTATTTCAAGGTGCAACGTATATATACCCTGCGCATTTAAGCGAATAAGTAACGAATAAATAACCGGGTATTATCCGAGCGCTGGAACGGGTACACACGCGCTAATAGGGGTATTTTATCTATAAGAACACATTATTACCACCGGAGACATGAAAACAATTGAAAATTCTTTTCTGAAAGGTGCAACGTACAACAAACGTATTATAAGTGAATAGGTAACGAATAGGTAACAGGGTATTAACCGAGCGCTGGAACGGGTACATGCACCCTAATAGAGTCATTTCATCTCTAAAAACACATTGTTACCACCAGAGACATGGACTTAATTGAAAATCCTTTTCTAAAAGGTGCAACGTACAACAAACGTATTAAAATCGAATAAATAACGAATAGATAACAGGGTATTAACCGAGCGCTGGAACGGTTACATGCGCGCTAATAGCGTCATTTAATCTCTAAGAACACATTGTTACCATCAGAGACATGGACACAATTGAAAATCCTTTTCTAAAAAGTGCAACGTACAACAAACGTATTATAAGTGAATAGGTAACGAATAGGTAACAGGGTATTAACCGAGCGCTGGAGCGGGTACATGCACGCTAATAGGGTCATTTCATCTCTAATTACACATTGTTACCACCAGAGACATGAACACAGGTGAAAATCCTTTTCTAAAAGGTGCAAAGTACAACAAACGTATTTAAAGCGAATAAGTAACGAATAGGTAACGAATAGGTAACAAGATATTAACCGAGCGCTGGAACGGGTACATATCTGCTAATAGGGTCATTTCATCTCTAAAAACACATTGTTACCACCAGAGACATGAACACAATGGAAAATCCTTTTCTAAAAGGTGCAACGTACAACAAACGTATTATAAGTGAATAGGTAACGAATAGGTAACGAATAGGTAACGAATAGGTAACAGGGTATTAACCAAGCGGTGGAACGGGTACATGCGCGCTAATAGTGTCATTTCATCTCTAAGAACACATTGTTACCACCAGAGACATGGACGCAATTGAAAATCCTTTTCTAAAAGGTGCAACGTACAACAAACGTATTATAAGTGAATAGGTAACGAATAGGTAACAGGGTAATAACCGAGCGCTGGAACGGGTACATGCACGCAAATAGGGTCATTTCATCTCTTATTACACATTGTTTCCACCAGAGACATGGACACAATGGAAAATCCTTTTCTAAAAGGTGCAACGTACAACAAACGTATTATAAGTGAATAGGTAACGAATAGGTAACGAATAGGTAACAGGGTATTAACCAAGCGCTGGAACGGGTACATGCGCCCTAATAGGGTCATTTCATCTCTAAGAACACATTGTTACCACCAGAGACATGAACACAATTGAAAATCCTTTTCTAAAAGGTGCAACGTACAACAAACGTGTTATAAGTGAACAGGTAACGAATATGTAACGAATAGGTAACAGGGTATTTACCGAGCGGTGGATCGGGTACATGCGTGCTAATAGGGTCATTTCATCTCTAAGAGCACATTGTTACCACCAGAGACATGGACACAATTGAAAATCCTTTTCTAAAAGGTGCAACGTACATCAAACGTATTATAAGTGAATAGGTAACGAATAGGTAACGAATAGGTAACAGGGTATTAACCGAGCGCTGGAACGGGTACATGCACGCTAATAGGGTCATTTCGTCTCTAATTACACATTATTACCACCAGAGACATGAACACAAGTAAAAATCCTTTTCTAAAAAGTGCAACGTACAACAAACGTATATAAAGCGAATAAGTAACGAATAGGTAACGAATAAGTAACGAATAGGTAACGAATAGGTAACAGGATTTTAACGGAGCGCTGGAACGGGTACATATGCGCTAATAGGGTCATTTCATCTCTAAGAACACATTGTTACCACAAGAGACATGAACACAATTAAAAAACGATTTATTTCAAAGTGCAACGTATACTTACCCGCGCATTAAAAGCGAATAAGGAACGAATAAGTAACTGGGTATTATCCGAACACTGAAACGGGTACATGCACGCTAATAGGGTCATTTCATCTCTAATTACACATTGTTACCACCGGAGACATGAACACAAGTAAAAATCCTTTTCTAAAAAGTGCAACGTACAACAAACGTATGTAAAGCGAATAAGTAACGAATAGGTAACAGGGTATTAACCGAGCGCTGGAACGGGTACATATGCGCTAATAGGGTCATTTCATCTCTAAGAACACATTGTTACCACCAGAGACATGAACACAATTGAAAATCCTTTTCTAAAAGGTGCAACGTACAACAAACGTATTATAAGTGAATAGGTAACAAGCAGGTAACGAATAGGTAACAGGATATTAACCGAGCGGTGGAACGGGTACATGCGCACTAATAGTGTCATTTCATCTCTAAGAACACATTGTTACCACCAGAGACATAAACACAAGTGAAAATCCTTTTCTAAAAGATGCAACGTACAACAAACGTATTATAAGTGAATAGGTAACGAATAAGTAACAGGGTAATAACCGAGCGCTGAAACGGGTACATGCACGCTAATATGGTCATTTCATCTCTATTACACATTGTTACCACCAGAGACATGAACACAATTGAAAATCCTTTTCTAAAAGGTGCAACGTACAACAAACGTATTATAAGTGAATAGGTAACGAATAGGTAACAGGGTATTAACCGAGCGCTGGAACGGGTACATTCATGCTAATATGGTCATTTCATCTCTAATTACACATTGTTACCACCAGAGACATGAACACAAGTGAAAATCCTTTTCTAAAAGGTGCAACGTACAACAAATGTATTTTAAGTGAATAGGTAACGAATAGGTAACAGGGTATTAACCGAGCGCTGGAACGGGTACATGCGCTCTAATAGGGTCATTTTTTCTCTAAGAACACATTGTTACCACCAGAGACATGAACACAATTAAAAAACGATTTATTTCAAGGTGCAACGTATACTTACCCCGCGCATTAAAAGCGAATAAGGAACGAATAAGTAACAGGGTATTATCCGAGCGCTGGAACGGGTACATGTATGCTAATAGGGTCATTTCATCTCTAATTACACATTGTTACAACCAGAGACATGAACACAAGTGAAAATCCTTTTCTAAAAGGTGCAACGTACAACAAACGTATTTAAAGCGAATAAGTAACGAATAGGTAACGAATAGGTAACAGGATATTAACCGAGCGCTGGAACGGGTACATATGCGTTGATAGGGTCATTTCATCTCTAAGAACACATTGTTACCACCAGAGACATGAACACAATTGAAAATCCTTTTCAAAAAGGTGCAATGTACAACAATCTTATTATAAGTGAATAGGTAACGAATAGGTAACAGGGTATTAACCGAGCGCTGGAACGGGTACATCCGCGCTAATAGGGTCATTTCATCTCTTAGAACACATTGTTACCACCAGAGACATGGACACAATTGAAAATCCTTTTCTAAAAGGTGCAACGTACAACAAACGTATTATAAGTGAATAGGTAACGAATAGGTTACGAATAGGTAACAGGGTATTAACCGAGCGCTGGAACGGGTACATGCGCCCTAATAGGGTCATTTCATCTCTAAGAACACATTGTTCCCACCAGAGACATGAACACAAGTGAAAATCCTTTTCTAAAAGATGCAACGTACAACAAACGTATTATAAGTGAATAGGTAACGAATAAGTAACAGGGTAATAACCGAGCGCTGAAACGGGTACATGCACGCTAATATGGTCATTTCATCTCTATTACACATTGTTACCACCAGAGACATGAACACAATTGAAAATCCTTTTCTAAAAGGTGCAACGTACAACAAACGTATTATAAGTGAATAGGTAACGAATAGGTAACGAATAGGTAACAGGGTATTAACCGAGCGCTGGAACGGGTACATTCATGCTAATATGGTCATTTCATCTCTAATTACACATTGTTACCACCAGAGACATGAACACAAGTGAAAATCCTTTTCTAAAAGGTGCAACGTACAACAAACGTATTTTAAGTGAATAGGTAACGAATAGGTAACGAATAGGTAACAGGGTATTAACCGAGCGCTGGAACGGGTACATGCGCTCTAATAGGGTCATTTTTTTCTCTAAGAACACATTGTTACCACCAGAGACATGAACACAATTAAAAAACGATTTATTTCAAGGTGCAACGTATACTTACCCCGCGCATTAAAAGCGAATAAGGAACGAATAAGTAACAGGGTATTATCCGAGCGCTGGAACGGGTACATGTATGCTAATAGGGTCATTTCATCTCTAATTACACATTATTACCACCGGAGACATGAACACAAGTAAAAATCCTTTTCTAAAAAGTGCAACGTACAACAAACGTATGTAAAGCGAATAAGTAACGAATAGGTAACGAATAGGTAACAGGGTATTAACCGAGCGCTGGAACGGGTACATATGCGCTAATAGGGTCATTTCATCTCTAAGAACACATTGTTACCACCAGAGACATGAACACAATTGAAAATCCTTTTCTAAAAGGTGCAACGTACAACAAACGTATTATAAGTGAATAGGTAACAAGCAGGTAACGAATAGGTAACAGGATATTAACCGAGCGGTGGAACGGGTACATGCGCGCTAATAGTGTCATTTCATCTCTAAGAACACATTGTTACCACCAGAGACATGAACACAAGTGAAAATCCTTTTCTAAAAGATGCAACGTACAACAAACGTATTATAAGTGAATAGGTAACGAATAAGTAACAGGGTAATAACCGAGCGCTGAAACGGGTACATGCACGCTAATATGGTCATTTCATCTCTATTACACATTGTTACCACCAGAGACATGAACACAATTGAAAATCCTTTTCTAAAAGGTGCAACGTACAACAAACGTATTATAAGTGAATAGGTAACGAATAGGTAACAGGGTATTAACCGAGCGCTGGAACGGGTACATTCATGCTAATATGGTCATTTCATCTCTAATTACACATTGTTACCACCAGAGACATGAACACAAGTGAAAATCCTTTTCTAAAAGGTGCAACGTACAACAAACGTATTTTAAGTGAATAGGTAACGAATAGGTAACGAATAGGTAACAGGGTATTAACCGAGCGCTGGAACGGGTACATGCGCTCTAATAGGGTCATTTTTTCTCTAAGAACACATTGTTACCACCAGAGACATGAACACAATTAAAAAACGATTTATTTCAAGGTGCAACGTATACTTACCCCGCGCATTAAAAGCGAATAAGGAACGAATAAGTAACAGGGTATTATCCGAGCGCTGGAACGGGTACATGTATGCTAATAGGGTCATTTCATCTCTAATTACACATTGTTACAACCAGAGACATGAACACAAGTGAAAATCCTTTTCTAAAAGGTAACTAATATGTAACGAATAGGTAACAGGGTATTAACCGAGCGGTGGAACGGGTACATGCGCGCTAATAGGGTCATTTCATCTCTAAGAACACATTGTTACCACCAGAGACATGAACACAAGTGAAAATCCTTTTCTAAAAGGTGCAACGTACAACAAACGTATTATAAGTGAATAGGTAACGAATAGGTAACGAATAGGTAACAGGGTATTAACCGAGCACTGGAACGGGTACATGCGCTCTAATAGGGTCATTTTTTCTCTAAGAACACATTGTTACCACTAGAGACATGAACACAATTAAAAAACGATTTATTTCAAGGTGCAACGTATACTTACCCCGCGCATTAAAAGCGAATAAGGAACGAATAAGTAACAAGGTATTATCCGAGCGCTTGAACGGGCACATGCATGCTAATAGGGTCATTGCATCTCTAATTACACATTGTTACAACCAGAGACATGAACACAAGTGAAAATCCTTTTCTAAAAGGTGCAACGTACAACAAACGTATTATAAGTGAATAGGTAACGAATAGGTAACAGAGTATTAACCGAGCGCTGTAACGGGTACATGCGCTCTAATAGGGTAATTTCTTCTCTAAGAACACATTGTTACCACCAGAGACATGAACACAATTAAAAAACGATTTATTTCAAGGTGCAACGTATACTTACCCCGCGCATTAAAAGGGAATAAGGAACGAATAAGTAACAGGGTAGTATCCGAGCGCTGGAACGGGTACATATGCGCTTATAGAGTTATATCACCTCTAAGAACCCAAATCTACTACCAGTGACAACAAAACAATTGAAAATCATGTTTTAAAAGGTGTAACGTATGATACACGTATTATAAGCGAATTATAAGCGAGTGATGGAACGAATTAAACAAGGTAATAGCATGCTCCGAAACGATGTACACCCTGCTAACATGTTTAACCCCACCAAATTATGTTAGTATGTGCCTGTCCCTAGACAAGAGCCTGAAATTAAGTAGTTATCGTTTGTTTTTGTGTTACATATTTGTTTTCCGTTATTTTTTTGTATATGAAATACGGCCGTTAGTTTTGTTGTTTGAATTGTTTGAAATTGTCATATCTGGGCCTTTGATAGGTGACTACACAGTTTGGGCTATGCTCATTGTTGAAGGCTGTACGTTGACCTATAGTTGATAGTTTCTGTGTCATTTTGGTCTATTGTGGGTTGTTGTCTCATTGGCAATTATACCACATCTTTTTTTTTATGCAAGCGCTAACACGGTGATTTCATCCCTTCGAACCAAAATCCATCTTCAAACATACGGACATAAAGCAGTTAAAAGGTAGAACGTATAAAAATCAAATAAGGAACAAATGAGTATCGAACATAAATTAAAAGGATCGGTTGAGCACAAACACATATAAATAGGTCATAAAAAGATCATTTTACCTCAACAAATTTAGAACTAGTACCAGATATAAGAGTATAAACAACAAGAAGTAATTGTAACAGGATGCTGTTACGAAGTCTCCCAAACAAAGCTCCCATAACTCGCAATTCATATGGTCCCATGTTCATTTGATTTGATTTTTTGTCCCATACAAGAATATATATGGCTTACTGGTGGGGATCTCCACCATTTACAAGTATTCAAACAGGAGGGAGTGGTGGTGACCCCAAGGGACTTTACCTACATTTCATTTTATTTGATTTATTGTCCCCTACAAGAATATATATGGTTTAGGGGTGGGGATGTTGACCATTTACAAGTTTTCAAACAAGAGGGGGTGGGATGACCTCCTCAGGACTTCCCTTTTATCTCATTTTATTTGTTTTATTGTCCCCGACAAGAACATATATGGTTTAGGGGTGGGGATCTGGACCATTTACAAGATAATAGTACTTTCTCAAATTGAACGGGGTGGGGGTGACCCCAAAGAACTTCCATTTAATTTCATTTGATTAGTTTTATTGTCTCTTACAAGAATATATATAGTTTAGGGGTGGGGATGTTGACCGTTTACAAGTTTTCAAACAAGAGGGGGTGTGCTGACCCCCTAGGGACTTTCCTTTTATTTCATTTCATTTGTTTTATTGTCCCCGACAAGAACATATATGGTTTAGGGGTGGGGATCTGGACCATTTACAAGATAATAGTACATTCTCGAATTGAAGGGGGTAGGGATGACCCCCAGGGACTCCCCTATATTTCATGTGATTTGTTTTATTGTCCTTTAATCATTTCTGAAGACTGCATGTATCTATCACTTACAGTTTTCAAGTTATATTCATTTGAAAATTTTAGAAAATAAAATCCCATAGGGTTCTATAGTAAACCCCTCCATTCTTTCTGCCCCCCCCCCCAAAAAAAAATACCCCTTAATAGACCCCAATGCACAAATGAACGATTGATGGCTCACCTAGACATATTAGTCTAACATTTTATGAAACCCTAAGTAAATCTGACAAGTAGTTTTGGAGAAATGCTGCGGACAAGTTCATTTTTAAAGTGGCGGAAGAAGAAGAGGAAGAAGAGGAAGAAGAGGAAGAAGAAGAAGAATAATTAATTAAAAAGGGGGAAGGATATTAAAAATCGAAAGTAACGCATAGGTAACGATAGGGAATAGGGAATAAGTAACGAATAGGTAACGAATAGGGAATAGGGAATAGGGAATAGGTAACGAATAGGTAACGAATAGGGAATAGGGAATAGGTAACGAATAGGTAACGAATAGGGAATAGGGAATAGGTAACGAATAGGTAACGAATAGGGAATAGGGAATAGGTAACGAATAGGTAACGAATAGGGAATAGGGAATAGGTAACGAATAGGTAACGAATAGGGAATAGGGAATAGGTAACGAATAGGTAACGAATAGGGAATAGGGAATAGGTAACGAATAGGGAATAGGGAATAGGTAACCAACTTGACGTCCATTCATGAATTCATGTCCATCATATTTTTGTTATTGAAACGACTGTGGCTTTGCACCACCTTAAGCTTATACAATTTAAAAACATAACTGAGTTTTTAACTATACGGTACAGTTTTTGCTCATTGCTGAAGACCGTACTGTGTCTATTTGCTTAGGTCTACGTCATGGTCTCCGGTTGAGAGGTGTCTCACTTGCAATTATACCACAATTTCTTATACATCAATGAACCAAAAGTTCGTAATCGTAAGATAAGGGGGAAAATGGGACCTTTATCTTTTCAAAGTTCTGCAAAATTCGTAATATATATACGTTCATGAAAAAAACTAAATACATGGACATAGACTTTTGAAGTTAACAAAAATGATTTTGAAAAAAATCAAGACCCATTCCTGTGTTTCAATTCCATCTTGTTTTCTTTTTCTACAATTACTAGGTTTTCAATTTATTGTCTTTTCACTTCTTCTTTATATATGGTTTCTGTTTTCAACAAATGTGTCACTTTATGATACATTTATTATGACTTCGTCCTTGAAAAATATATTTCCCTGCGTATTAAATGTGTAAAAAATAAATCATCAATATTCGTGATAAAGACCTAAAAAATTATTACCGAATTGAAGATTCTGTAAGAAATGATTAAGATCAAGCCAAGAATTGTGAAAATCGATGATGCAGATATCCACGTGCTTGTGTAATCATTTTCACTCCTTTTTTAAATTATGTTAAATTTGTTTACAAGTTGTCCGTTACCAATTAATCGGTACGTACAATCTAACACAAATACGAACATCAATTTCGAATGGAATCTGATTTATCAAATTGTTGATTGCAGCAAGTGATAACTGATTTGATAAAGCTCAATGTTTACGTCTTCCACGTGTATCATTATTATTCCAATAGCTCTGCAGAGGCGATAGGATTGAATGAAAATCTGCTGAATTCTAAGACGGATTTTTCAAAAGAGAAACATTACTTTTTATAAATATTTTAAAGGATAATTAATAATTGATGTGAAAATGAGCAGAAGGTGGTTATCTATTAAACGTAAAGCAAATAATTCTGAATCCAGCAGCTTAAAGGTGAGGAATACAATTCATTATTTTTGTATGATTGTTTGACATTTGATTTTTTTTTTCTCCATCTTAAAATATTAAGATTTTATGATTTTTTGGTATTAGCATGAATTGATACATATATTTTTCCTATCTATATTTGAATTACGTTAAACTTTTCATTCTGACATTTTTCGAGTATGACATGCAAATCCTGTAGCAAGTATGAATATTTTTTGCGTATAGTTTTTAATTTAATTTTAGGAATTAAGTTTACGTAATATTTGATTAAAAACACAAAAACAAACGATAGTTACACCATGCCTCGTTTGATCACTAAACAACTAAACTTACCATGTTGCAATTTCTGTTTTGTGAATTGGATATTTCAACAATTTTCAAAATATAAAATTTAACAAAACCCCTCTATTTTAACCAAAACAAAGAATGTTTTGAGATGATTCCTTTTATCATTCACAACAGAAGCACATATCTACAAAACATAATGGGTAGTACGCGTATCACGTCTTTTGTTTTCAAACTTTTTTTTACTTTTCATCGCTTGTAATTTGTTAGTAAATGCATCCCTTCACTCCTCCGTAGTTTTGAGATGGTCTGCAATTCTCATTATTTAGATAACCAGGTTCTTTGTTCTTTATGTTATTACATGCGTTATTAACTAAGTTGTGTTTTTTGTTTTTGTTTTTTGTTGTTTTTTTTTTTTGGTCTTTTTACAATTAGATTAGAAAAGTCAAATGATTAACTCGCGTATAATGAAAAGGAGGAAATTATTAATCATAAACAGATCATGAAAAAAGTATCTTTGCCGAATTAAAGAGAATAAGACAGGTAATCGTAAATTTCTTGAAATTATGTAAATAACAGGGGCGGATGCAGGAATTTTCGAAAGGGGGGGTGCTAACCCAGGGCACCCAGGGCAAAGGGGGGGTGCAAAACATATGTCCCGATACAAATGCATTGATCGGCAAAAATAAAGGGGGGTGCGCACCCCCGGAACCCCCCCCCCCCCTGGATCCGCCACTGAATAATAAATAATAATAGAGTGAATGTATTTTTTCCAAAAATCTCAATCTGAAAAGTGGTATAGAAATAAGAGGACTAGAACTTCCATATTCTGTTCGAGTGTTATAATTTGTCGAGATTTAGACTTAAAATCTTGTCTCGTATTTTGAGAAAATGCCATCTTTCGGCTCGTGCAAGAACTTTTCGTCCACTTTTTGGAGTGGTATTGCATCATACAAAGATCTTTCTATATTACAGACATTTTGTACATGCAGTTTTGAATTTTCAAAAATTTGGTTTCAAGATTCAATTGGAAGACACAGATTGTCGAAATGTGCATCTGGTGCAAGTTTAAGTATCGTTAATGTTATCGCTATCTAATCAAGTGGTAAATTGTTTAATTGGTTCTCACAACGTATATACTTCATTAATTAAAAGGCAATCGCAGTTTACCGATGTTCCTATCTCGTAAATTTATACATTTATAATATATAGCAAGATCTGGGAAAAGCATAGAGAGACCGGCCGGGTAAGCTTCTTGAAATATTTATTACTTGGCAAAAGTATTTTTCTTCAAATGTTGGCCTGTATGATAAGAATCTTATTCCATTATAGAACATAGAAGTTCCATCTTTAGATGTGTTTAATTCGTAAGCGGATAAGGTTTTAGTGGACCATGTACAAAATGCAAGTGTTGAGATTTTGAGAAAAAATGTCGTGCGTCAGTAAGGTATGCATATATTTATAAAGTGCCTTGAAGTGCGTTTAAGTGTACGGAAATTATTAGTATATCATTGTTTCTACTCTTCATATTTAATAATCAAATTTCCCGTTCAATTATCGTACATGATTACGATAAAAACAACAAAAACATCTAGAGGGTAATATGCAGTCATCAACAATAGACAGGTGCGCTCTCTGACGTCAACACGTGATGCAATATGTTAGGAACACAGAACTTCAAAACATAGTTTTTGATAATGCAATACCATTCCCATTTTTGGCCTTTAAGTATCAAGTGATTGAAAAAAGCCGATGCTTATATTATACCCTAATGTTTTCAAAAACATTCGGAATTTCTTGGTTAATCTACCGATCTATCCCTTATCTAAACCAGTCTCATTAACAGGAAATTATAGTTTTCAAAATGAATTTACACTAAGAGCTCATAAAATAAACCAAAAGTATTTTTTTTTCTAAAAAAGGCGAGTTGCAAGTAGTTTTAATTTTTTTATTTTGATAGATTATAGAACGTCCTTCTTTAACCAGGTAACGAATAAAGTTTATGCGAATTTTCAACATGTAAGTGTAATCAAATATACCGCGTTTGCAGTTTCATTTTTATGTTCTTTTATTTGCCATTTAAGGGGGTAGACCTTGGTTCATAGAGATAACTCTTTAAATCAGTTAAGCGTTTGTAAAAGTCAAGTTCATCAATGTATTTTAAGCATTTACCTGAAACAGATTGGATATAATCTATGTATCCAAGAAGCTTAGAACATATTTATGAAAATGGCTGACACAAACATACTGATGATTTTAAGAGTTATTTCCCTTAACCTAGGTCTACCTCCTTAAAAGTCACAGTATACTAAAACAAATATTAAAAGTGTATACTGTCATAGTTAACAACAACAACAAAGTCTGTAGAAACATTGTACTCTACTAAGCCTAGTGATATTTTTTTTTGCAGAATATGATTGTCCGCTATAGCAAAGAATAAATAAATTCATATATTCAGCTTCCGTCCTCTAAAATAACTACGCTGCTTAATCTGAAGTGTTCACGTACGTGCATGGCATCAAAACGCTAAAAAATCAGGTCATAACATAATACAATACCATTAAACGAAAGGGTCTTTCAAAGTAATTCAAAACATCTCCTTAGTTAGATGTTCTCAAAGTATTCTATCAGTTAATATTACGTTTTAAAGTTTGTGTGTAAATTTGAAAGTAAAGTATACGTATTGATTTCGTCTTTGCATTGGTACCGGCCATCGTAGCAGTTATAGGTCAGGTTTTTGACCAGATTAAGAACCATTTACATTTTTGTAATTCATCTTGTGATTTCTTGGTCGATATATTAGTCTGACTTCGAGTGATAATCGACTTAGAAACAAGTCTTTCTTCATTTCCGTGGCATCCATTTAATTTAGGAAAAAGAATCAAATGAATAAAAAGAAAGATTTTTTTCTGTTAGCAGACAAGTTAGGCGAGCAATTTGAAATTGTGTTAATATGTTTAAACAGGTTCTCTTGTTTAATCGATGACTTTACTTCTAATCTTTTACATTCGATTTGAAAGAGTTTTTTATTTCTTAAATTGGCAAAATACAATGAAAAAAATGAATGAACGTTTTTTTTCTAGATTTATAACGGTTATCATTGAACATTTCAAAGTAACGATCCTTTTGTAAGTGTTTGAATGTTATATGTTTATGATTTTTGATATTTTGGGTTTGAGATTACGTTTATCCTCAAAATGTATTCCCTTTTCGTTATATCTATACTGCATTTGTTCATGTAAAATTGGAGATCACGTAATTATGATACTTGATTTATGTCATATTTGTTATATCTTCATACATTTGTTTCTGTGAAATCTGCATTTGGATAGTGGAATTTAAAACATATATACTTGTATTTTAGTTTGTTAAACTTGAAGATGTCACGTTAGCTTTTCCTTTACTATACAATACAAAAAGGGGTATGGGATGCCTGCCAAATGAGACCACTATCCACCAGAGTACATAGAACAGTCATATAAACAGCTATAGAGCACTGAAGTAAATAAAGCAAAACTGTATTTGTATAGTAACCTATAAAATAGCCCACGTTATAACGATTGATTGATTGTTGGTTGCTTTACGTCCAGTGGCAAATATTTCATGCATGTTCAGGACGAGAACAAGTTAACAATAAATACAATAGGTAGGTCTTGTAATAGAGGACATCCGGGATAATGGACGGGTACATTTGGACTGCAACTGGAAAATGAGGGTATATCGGATAGGGACAGTAATTTGGCCTTTCAGCAGGCCACACACGGACCCTTTAATGAGTTGCTGCACGGGTTTTTAACGTGCAAAGAGCATTACACACTCTTTACACGATGCATCGGATTTAACGTCCCCATTCTGACCTGACGTGATTGCGTACGTGATACATCCCGCACAGCTAAACGGACGCCTGACTTTGGCAAGAGTTTTACTGCCGGTCGGGAGAAGACCAAGTGACCATATTTCGTTTCCCTTGTCACCCTTGGGGTCACGGCATAACGAAATGTGAAACAAATTAAAAGAAATAAATGATTTATGCTAAAAACGCTCAATAAAAGCAAACATTGAGACATTGCTTGCACCAATCTCCCATGTTTCCTATTGGATTTAGAGACGGGGGGTTGCCGTAAATGTATCGGGCAAACAAAATAGAATGTGAAAGTAAGATACAATTTGATTTAGACCGAAAGTTGTGTACGAATGCCACAAAGTGTATGTTAAAAATAAGTATCTATTTGAAGGTAGATAATGTGTATATTGACAGTATATTAAAGCGACAAGTCTAAATAATTACGCTAAAGATTCGTTGGAGAATAGTTTGAAAATATATATATCAACAGGAAACATGTTATTTGAAGAAAAACCAAAACCAACCTTGTCATTATAAACTGGATAGTTTCGCAAGAGAGAAATCCCAACCATTTATTTAAGAATTTATTGGTCCTCAATGTTCTTCAATTTCCTACTTTATTTGGCCTTTTTAACTTGATTTAATTCGAGCGTCGCTGATGAGTCTTTTTTTTTTACGAAACGCGCGTCTGGCGCAGATACTTGTATCTATGATCTACAGTTGACTCTATCTATTCCCAATGACTAGCAATGAAACAATTTACTCTTGATACAGACTCTTAGCAAATGTCAGTGATCTGTTGATGACGTATTAATACACCCCTTCATTAACACCAGAAAGAAGTCTAATGTATGCCCACTTAATACATATGATTGTGCATATAATACTTAACATACTCGAACATCTAATTTAACTCAGTTGATGACAGATTTGAAATACTTGGAAGGTGACTTTGTGTTGTGGGTGATGTAGGAATGGGAGAGCTACAAGATAAGAATTCCTTTTCGAAAAAAGATTGCACTCTGGAAAAACACAAAGAAGAAGAAATCAAAAGAAAGAATAACAAACAAAAGAGAAAACAAACAAAAACTTAAAAACATAAACCAATACAATTGTCAGTTTCAATTGTAAGCACTTTAGGTATTTTACAAGATGAGTATTTATCTTAAATAGAAATCAGAAAGCATAAAAGGGCCATACCCAAATCTGTTTCATTTTTGGGTGGGTCCGTTCCCCTCTGCTTACTGTTCTGCTGCCCGTTCTGAAATGAAAGTATATGAAAATATTTGATAATGAATAAGCAGCCAGCACTTTATGCATTGAATATACTTAATCCTCCACTTCATTCAGTTTTTGTAAACTCATTCATTTGTTTATCAGAAATGGCAATAAACATAACACATACAGCTTAACTTGAAAATTCTCAATAGTTTTTGTATTCTGGTTACTTAATTTAAAGAGGAAGAATCTAGTTTTGAGAGGATTTTATAAACAAGTTACTTTGAACTAACTTTATAGATCTATTATTGTTTTGATGGTTGTGTATACATCGTTCTCAGTAAGATGAATGCATATTTGTAAAAACAAAGAAAAAACAACATATTGTTGCTTTTTTTTTCTTTTCCAAAAATGTTCGGTTTTGCTTAAATTGGGAAAAAATAACCATCCTTACTCTGAAAAATAAAAATAAAACGATCTCTTTTTTCGAATTATTATCATGTACTACTTCCAAGACAAGAAACCTATAATGACAAATGAGGCTTTAAATTGACTTTTTTTCACGTTACATGTTAACCCGAATACTCCAGTCGTTATATTACAATCACTACGATCACTCCTCGAGAAAAGTAGTGGATAGTGGGCGCTGAATTATTCGAGTTATTTACATAATATCATTTAAAAGGTGATTGTCTCATAATAAGAACAGTTTCCTCATTCATTGTGTTCCCGTCTTTAAAACTAAATTCCCTACGCTGCTTATATGAAGTACTTTTAATTGAAGAATGGGTTTTGTATTGGTGTGATTGCATCATTTGTGACAATTCCTGACGATGCCCTACCTTATATATAAGCGCCGGGTAGTCTAGTATTTACAAATAATGCCGATGTCCTTTTCAACAATATATTCCATGTACTATAATTATCAATTAATACATTTTAAAAAATATTTGAAGGATTAGTTTTCATCTAGAATGTTCGTGCTGATATAAATATTTTGGTGATTAATTACTGAGATGGGATTTTCTTCTGTCGGAACTTGCATTTACCATTGTTAAGTGTTACAAAAGAATTTCCAGGTTTTGTGGAAAGATATATATTTCGATCAGATATGTATTTTTTTCACAGCCAGATATAAACGAAAATGACACGAGTTAGAAATACGTTCTTAAATCGCTAAAGAGTTTCTTTATGTGCTGCAACTTCTGTGGTAATCTATTACAAGTCAGATGTGAGGGATTTGTAAATTGTTTTATTACAAATTAGGCCGTTAGTTTTCTTGTTTGAATTACTTCACATTTTTATGTCGGGGACTTTTTTAACCAACTTTAACGTATGGATCTTTCTCATTGTTGAAGGCCGTACGGTGGCTTATAAATTGATTGTATCTACTCAACACTTTATTAGTTCGTTTTATTACATAACTCTGGTGGATGGATGTCTCAATGGCAATCATACCACATCTCCTTATTTTTATATTCTTTGATATCGGTATTTTTTTTTTGCAATACTATATAAGTTTTATTCATGTGTCCTTTTAGGGAAACAGAATACTTATTTATAAAATAAAAGTTATGTTTGTATCTCTGTTGTAAATTTTCTGTAATGAAATAATACTTTCTTTAAATCCTAGACGTCTATTCAAATCAAACATAAAGAGAAGTGAAGATATTCTGAGATGTTGAATTTATTTGACGAGGGTTGGGAATGGCATCCTCTTACTGAGTGTAGTTAACAAAATATATTCGAAACATTGTCCAATCTAAATGATGTTGTTGATTCCGATGCCTCGTATTGTGAGAATGCCAAGTATTTAGCTAGATAAATACAACAAACTGCTCACAAAGGATGCGTAGGAATGTTTGTTGGCCAGTTAGACTATCTCTTATCCATGATCCTTTATCTGCTCAATAAATAATCCTCTTATCAATCAATCAATCAATCAATCAATCAATCAATCAATCAATCAAAGACTTATATTTGTAATAAATTGTAATTGTCATTTTATTTTGAATGTCGGTTTTAAATATCCCTCTTTCAAGTTTTACAATAATATAAATGATACATCATTGTGCGGAATCAAGGAAATCATACTTTGAAAAAGTTTTTGTTTCAAAATTTTATATTTTGTATCCCATTCATTATATAATAATAAAATATCTCAGTCAACGATTTTTTTTTGTGGTAAATTATCTGCTTCTTGATCTTTCAGTCAATAAGGCCGAAAGTAGTGAACTCGTAAATAACTGTTAAGTTTTCATTGTCAGCACTGCAAACGAATTACTCTGGCTTTTACTAATCACGGTAAACGTCTCAGAAAGCATTACAAAGTTTAGTTTGGCAACACATTTTATCAAACCATGCGACAATAGAACTTTTTCCTGTTTCCGAGTGACAGTGATTAACCTCGATTTGGATGAATAATAAGTTCCTGAATTACCTAAATCATTCATGGGCCTACATTCATGCTGCGTTCTTCTTTTATACTGAACTTCAAAATAAACTGACCAAAAGCATTAACTTAATTGCAAACGCGTAAGCAAATTAATGCACTATTTAAACTTAAATATACTAGTTTTATTAGTTTTAATATAAATAAAATAAAGTTTTCATCTTCTTTAGAAAATCAATTTTGAAAAAAGGAAGAAGTTTTACCAAAAAATAAAGTTTTGAATCTGATTTATAATTTCCGTACCGTATATTTACGGCTAAACACCGGAAATATGCCAAATTCTTCCAAAAAAAAAAACACCTAAGTTTTAGACCTGTAAATGCATACATTTGATATAGGGTCATCTATTTATAATAATAATCCATAAAATTGTAAAACACATTGAATTGTAACAAAGTGAATTTTAGTAGAGATTAAAAATTCAAGTACAGCTAGAGGTATAGGGGGAGGGTTGATATCTCAAAAACATGTTTAACTTTTCCACATTCTCGTGTCCGTCCCAAGTCAGGAGACTCTCTGGTCTTTGCAAGTCTTGTATGATTTTGAATTTTAGTTCATTTATATATTTTGGAGTTTTAAAGTATGATGTTTATTTTCAACGAACTAGTACATTTTTTTGTTAGGGAACAGCTAAAGACCGCCTCCGGATGCCGGATTTTCTCGCTGTGTTGAAGACTCATTTGTGAATTCGGCTGTTATCTGTTGTTGTCTCTTTGACACATTCCCCATTTCCATTCTCAATTGTATCGGAAGATGGTTCTGGTTTGAAATAATTACAAGAAGATTTGAATGGTCCGTCGACTTGAAGAACTATTAGAGTTGATTTATATTTAAGAGTTGAAACTTTCTCTAGTAAAAGTTGAATTAAGAACCGACACGAGAGCTTCCAATATAAAGCGGAAGGACGTAAATTAGAGAACACTTCCCTATATTGCTATATTTGTATTACAAGCTCTGTGGAATATAAGCTTTCGCAATTTGCCTTCAACAATTGAATTTGCGTTTATAATTTTATTATATTCCTCGTGTTTTTCATAGTAAATATTCTTGTCTAGATATTAAGTGCACAGCACTGGGGTAAACAATTACTGCTCTGCGTTCGAAGAAAATACTTTAAAAAACAATAATACTATAATTCTAAGTTGATACGAGTGTCTTTATTATTCTGTTGATAATCTGCCTTATAATTGGAATCCGTAATAACACTTGTTTATGCATTAAGTTCAAGGATTCTAAGATTAATCACGGAATGACAAGCCTTTGTACAATGTTTAAACTGAAATCAATTGTATTAAACTCAGATATTGACAGATAACAATGCAATACTAGAAGACAATCATTTACTCTACTGTACCGAGTGTCTAGGGTTTTCGTGGACTAAAATTGAGAATGAAAATGGGGAATGTGTCAAAGACACAACAGCCCGACCAGGCAGCAGACAACAGCCGAAACACATTGTTATGCCCCACCTACGGTAGTAGAGGGGCATTATGCTTTCTGGTCCGTGCGTCCGTTCGTTCGTCCTTGTGTCTGTTTGTCCGTCTGTCCCGTTTCAGGTTAACGTTTTAGGTCATGGTAGTCTTTGATGAAGTTGAAGTCCAGTCCCGCTTCAGGTTAACGTTTTTGGTCAAGGTAGTTTTTGATGAAGTTGAAGTCCAATCAACTTGACACTTAGTATACATGTTCCCTATGATATGATTTTTCTAATTTTAATGCCAAATTAGAGTTTTACCCCAATGTCACGGTCCACTAAACATAGAAAAGGATAGTGAGGGTGGGGCATCTGTTTACTATGGACACATTCTTGCTTTTTTTTTTTTTTTATCCTATATCGTCATTATCTTATTCTTCACAGATAAACTGTGACCATTATTATTTTTATGTAAGATAGTGACAGATTTGTATATAGATAACGAAGAACATAATTATTAATCAATCAAGTTATTATTTCATGATTATAGACAGTCAAGACAGTAACTTTAATTAATTTACACTTACAACCATTTTTTCCGATCCAGTAAATTGTTATAATTATGTCAGACCCTTCGCAATGATGTAGTTCCTCGACGTAAGACAAAGTAAAATCACAAAAAATACTGAACTCCGAGGACTATTCAAAACGGAAAGTACCTAATCAAATGCCAACATCAAAGCACAAACACATCAAACAAAGTGACAGCAACTGACATATTCCTCACTTGGTACAGGGATTTTCTTATATAGAAAATGGTGGATTGAACCTGGTTTTATAGCGCTAAAATCCTCACTTGTATGACAGTCGCATCAAATTACATTGTACTGACAACGATGTGCGAATAAAACAAACAGACATAATAGTTAAAATTGTCAAAATAGGGGTACAGCAGTCAACACTGTGTCACAATCTCAATCAGAACAAAAACAAACAATTTTTTTACAAAGAAGCACAAAAAAACATAATTATTTCACATTAAGCTACCTCATTCATTGCTCACCTATCTTTGGATTCCATTTATGTTAAAGGATTGAGTGATCTCAAGAACTTTGACCGAACCGTTAACTCTGACGTGGAATCGCGTAATGATGTTAACGTCACACAGGTAGAGATATAAAATAATTTTGTCGTTCAAAGTATGCAAAAACTATAATAAAACAGTAACACAATGGCGGGATGTTTAAAAGTACAGAGCTACCGTCATATATATCAAAGAAACATAAAATGTCAAACGGACAAATCACGCAAGTAAAAATAATGGACAATACAAACAACACCATGACGGGATGCACAACTGTTCTAAACTTCAGATTTATCATTTATTTTGTATCATTCTTTACTCTTGATTAGTTGTTCCTAACTCTCAAGGTAACTGGACCAATCCATAATCATTTTGGTGACTGTGACATTTTCTGATGAAAATAATTCAGAATTAGTACATTATTTTTGGGGGGGCCAGTTGAATACCGCCTCTGGGTGCAGGATTTTGTGTCGTATAAGTCTGAATGAAATGGTCGTATGGATATCACTTGTTGGGTGTTTGTTCAGGTACAAACAGAACTTGTCTGATGTTTCATTTTTTTTTTGGTATAATTTCTAAATCATTTGAAATGGATTAGATTAAGATTATCTTTAAATCTATTATTTTTCGCAGACAGTACAACATATGTTTAGTTTTATGGGATACTAGTATAGTTTTTTTTTAATTAAGTAATTATTCAGTCTTGTCCTAAATGCCAATTCAAGTAATAGTACCTGATAAGAATCAACCTATTGATTTTTAAGTCTGTGGATTGAGCTGACGGGAGTTCACCCCCCCCCCCCCCCCATCCCCACCCACCGTTTTCGAAGCGAAATCGATACCACGAGAACAAAGCGACGAGAAACATTAAAAAAATGATGATAACCCATCTTTTGTAAGATCACCGACGAATATGATACATCTGTTATAATTATTTTGTAAATTTGAAACCACGAGAGAAAATCTGTTTTTCGAACTAAATAAATAAAACTAATCATTCTAAGCATGTTGACAAGCATTTATTTCTATTAAACTATAACATGTGAAACTCAAGTAAGTTGTCAATGATTTTCATTGCTGAAATAATTAAATAATACTGCAGTTTGGAGACTCGTGGGACTGTTTATCAAAATATGTATTTGATGAGAGGAATATTAATACAATTATTCTGATTGATTCCCTAAATGCACTGAAGATAATTATTTTTAAACCAAGTTTACCAAACACAACCATATATAAATACATAATTATTGTTTTTGTTTTTCATCATTTAAGCCTTTGACATGTCCGATTTTGCAGACAAATGAAACCAGAGGCAGAAGGTACTGAAAAAAAAATTCGGAACTCATTAGTTGATGAGAAACTGACAAAGCCACGGCAAAACAAAACCCTGAAAATGACAAAACAGCTATCAACAGTGTAAACAACCGATAAAGCAAAACAATACTATATCCTGATTAGATAACAGAAATTGGAATATATATTGTAGTCGAGTTTACCCTTCTGGGGCACCTGAGAACACCCCAAGTTTTTGATGTTGCCGTTGTTCCCCTATTCGTGACATTTTTACTAGATTGTGTCTGTTTGTTTTGTTCACACATCGTTGTTTATATAATGGAATTTGATGTGACTGTCATACAAGTGAGAGGTTAAGCTAGCTTTAAAGCACGGTTTAATCCACCATTTTCTACTAAAAGATAATATATTAGAGTTATAGATTATTACCAATAAGATTATTTTACAGTTTTTGAAGTGTTTTGTTGATTGTTTGTTGACTGTTTATTGTTAAATATTGAAACACTTTTCTGCTATTTTCGACTCCTAAGAGGGGTTTTATGACTGTCCTGAATGTAGTATTGGTTTCGTTTGAATTGTATCCGTAAATGTCATTTTATTTGTCTGTCTAATACAGTCATAAGAACACAACTATGAGGTTGAGCAAGTGAAGCTTAGTCACAATGGCGGATCCAAGGGGAGGGTTATGGGCGTTGGCCCCCCTTTTTTGGCCGATCAATACATTTGAATGGGGACATATGGTTGGACCCCCCCTTTATCCTGAGTTGGGACCCCTCCCCCTTTTTAAAATGGCTGGATCCGCCCCTGAGTCACACTGATCATCGTATATATATACGTTCATCAATTTAATAAATTAATAACGCAAAGTGACCATGTGTACCGTACAAATAGTCTGACTTAAACATCTTTCTGTTTGACATAGGAATGCATTCAAGTCGATATTCAAATATTGTAATTGACTTTGTGTAAATTATTTGACTAGTATTTGACAACAGGGCGTACAAGGGGACAGGATCATCTTAGTTGCCATTCATTGTTCGATGATCAATACATCTAAGTGAATTAAATGTTATCTTGATAAGACTTCGTTGTTACCGAATTAGATCAAATGAAATACAGTAAGAATTGTAATAAAATAGCATTTGCTTGTCAATTGTTAGACTATTAATGCGGTAAGAAGTTAGCAATTTATATATTGTTGAGCCAACCACTGTTCTTTTCGTAGACAAATGAGTTAAGTTTAATTAAAAGCTAAAGAAAATGACATTTCTATTTAAAGAAATTTTACATCTAAAATCTATATTGAAGTTGTTACAATATAAATTAATCACAAAATTAAGAGTTTACATCCAAAGGTTCATTCACTAAAGTACGAGTTTCCCTTTCATTGACATCTATAACGGTCACCCTCGTGATTTATTATATTAATATACAATGTAGGTTTATTATTAAATGGTATGTTGTGGTTTATAACCTTACTTATGGCGTAAATCCTGATACACTTGTTCCTGGAGATCTGCACGGTTGTGTTCTTGAAAATATATGAAGAATAATGAAAACAAACAAAGAAACATAATAAACATATCAAGAAAATGAATCAATGCAAAACGAATGAAAAAAGAAGAAAACAAATAGAATAATGATATAGGCACTTGTGTATTCGATACAATTGATTTTTTAAGTTCCTGTGTCATTGGCATATGGCAAACCTAATCAAATAAAACTTTATAATCCAAGTCATACACGTTACAAATGATGACAACGTGTTCGGAAAATAGTGAAATGAAACATGTTTGTCTGTTAGGCAAACATTCATTTTCCTAAAAAAAAAAATATAAGGTTTTGTTCTTTATAAATAATCTTGTATCTTCGAGAAGATATCTTTTTTTGTAGTGGATCGTGGTTTTTGTCTTATTTTTGTGTTTGTGCAACTTGTGAATAAATTTTGAATGAATTTATTTATTCAAACAAAATCTCATTTCATTACTGTACTCAGTTATACATTGCAGTTGAATTTTTGCACAATGTGTCAAGGCAGTTTGCTATCGTATTATTATGTATATTTTTATGGACATGGACTTCACGTGAATTTACCTTGTTTTTAATTCAAACTTTTTTCGACACCTAAGTAATTGTTTCAAGCGACGACGATGTAAGTTTTTAACTACATTGACTGGCTATACATCCCTTGTACGGTCGGCAAGCCACAATATAGTTACATACGTATAGGAATACTGTTGTTGTGTTGTATGCTGCTGCATTGTAAGTTGGATCGTATCATTTAGTACGGCATTGCGCCACAACAACAACATCCGGGGTACAGGCATATTACATTCAGTAATTCCCCAACATAAATTGACCTTGTTGACCTTGACCTACTTCTCAAATAATCAATTTCTCAATAGACTTAATTATTGACCATTTATATATAATTTTTCATAACAATGGAAAATTGCAATTACGGCATTGACGTGTTTACGGCATTTAACGTTGTGAAGTGATGAAACAAGTCCTCAAGAGACAAAGTTGTCAAATAAATTAACATTCCGATGCCCGTTCTCTTTGGTGGGAGGTGGGAAACATTCGATCCTCTAAATCAAAATTACATAATACGATGTCATTTTTAAAACTAGTATTCAATAAATAATGTAAAGATAAAGCACAAGATGGAATTTGATTGTCTTGGTATTGTGATGTATTTGACGTCTGTTGTAGTCGAAACATTAAGATTGGTTATTAGCTCTATTATAGTCAGGAATATTTGAAGAACTTTTATTTGACATATTTTCGCCTGGTGAAGTTTGATATACTAAAATGCCTGGAACTATGTTTAAATCTGTCCAGGTATAGTTTTATTGTGTTTGTTTATTATTTTTTTGTGCTCTTAAGTGCACTATTAATGAACGAATTCATCGTCTTATTCGGGGAAGGGGGAGGCACACACATTGGTGTAAGGTGGTTTAAAATAAGTGTTCTCAAATACGAAGGAATTCCAAAAGATTTAAATGTAAACATAACATTTGTAATAAATTAAAAAAAAAAAAACAAGATTTTTTTGCTTTTAAATAAACATTCGTCGAATGAAATTTCAATGATATTTATTTTTCTATTGCAGAAACTAGCAGCTGGTTCACTTACATTTGCCAAAGCATATTCCAATGGAGAAGCCAAGTCGCAAATCGATCACCTTGAACAGGAACTTGAAGAAGAGATTAAAAGGGACACTAAATCAGTACCCGACACAAAAGTAGCAAGGTAACTTGCAAATGACGCTAAGTTGTTTTTTTCTTATTATAATAATAATCGGATGTGAAATAATTGCCAATAAGAGAACTGTTCAACAGATACTAAAGTATGTGAATGCTATCAACTATTGGCAACCTTAATGCCTCCAACAATGAAAAAAAGTTAGCTATAAATGATTAAGTATAACAAAATATTTTAATAAACGAATAACAAATATGCTAAATCTGATGTACAGAAGTTGTCGTCTGTTTATGTAGTTCATACGTGTTTCTTGTTTTGATATAGATTAGACCGGTGGTTTTCCCGTTTGAATGGTTTTACACTAGTAATTTTTCGGGCCCTTTATAGCTTGCAGGTTCGGTGTAAGCCAAGGCTCCGTGTTTAAGGCTGTACATTGACTTATAATGGTTTACTTTTATAAATTGTTTTTTGGATGGAGAGTTGTCTCATTGGCACTCATACCACTTCTTCCTATATCTATAGACAGCATCCCACCACAACCATTGATTTGCAGGCTTGGATATACACATAAAGAATGTGCCAGGGTAACAGGTTTGTTAGCGCTAAATCCTACCTTTTTCTGAGACAATGATGTAAAGCACAGCATACGTACAAACACTAACAACAAATTGACATTAGCTTTACTCACCAGCTTAGTGTTGTTATTACCCAATAGCAAGTAAAAATATTAAAGACCTTATTTGTTCTGAATGGATACAAGTACAATTTCCAAATACTTGTAATTTTTTTTTAAATTCTATAAATCAGTTCTATTTTCTTCATTCGTGCTTCAAAAATCTCTTATATGATCCAGTCCCATTCCATAGTATAAAAAAATGGAAATCAATAATTACATCTTAGCTAAATCATTTACATCTTCATATATTGGAACTGGGAGAAATACCTATATTACTTACAGAAAATTATTAACAGTGCCACAGGAAAATTACTATGTTGCGACTAAAAAGTAAACAATAATAAGGGGATATAAAAGACGTATAAGTACGTCTGATATTTAGACATTAAAAGTTGACATAAGACAGAACTGTTTTCTGATGCTGTAGAATCTGTCTAGACATGGTATGGCTATCTGATCTCATTTAAAGAAGATAGATTTGTAATATTTGTGTTTGATTCCAACTCGAAAGTGGTAGTACTTTCTCGTCCGGTAACGTAAGACACGCGTTGACATCAGATGCTCAGGATGAATATTATATCAGAAAAACGGATTGTGCGCAGTTACTTAAGAAATTGCTATCTTTAATTTTGGATTTATAAGTTTAAATATTGCTGATCGGTAAAACTTGGTATACGTCAATGAGTCAGTAATTTAACAGCAACACAGATCATTTTGGCAAATCAGCACTTGGATGAAAAAGAATTTTTTGTCTACGTATTTTTGCATTCGAAAGGAGGTTTATTCTCAAACTCTAGAGGTTCAAATTGGACATGTGGTCTATAAAATTAGTTGTACTCAGTCGATGTCCCTTGCCGTCCATCGAATATCTTGAACCACTTTCAGCAAACCTACCATAGATTTTTCTTCACAGTACATAGTATATAAAGTTCCCGCCGACCATCTGACTAAAATGCCACGATTGTTATAATATTTTCTTTTCACAAGTTACTGATTTACTTGAATATGTTTCTAAGAAATTGAAGTTATTATCCCAAATTCATGTATTTGGTTTTGATGTTATATTTCTTATTCTCATAGGATTTTGTCTAATGCTTAGTCCATTTCTGTGTGTGTGTGTGTGTGTGTGTGTGTGTGTGTGTTACATTTTAATGTTGTTTCGTTGTTCTCCTCTTATGTTTAATGCGTTTCCCTCAGTTTTAGTTTGTTACCCTGATTTTGTTTTTTCTCCATGGATTTATGAGTTTTGAACAGCGGTATACTACTGTTGCCTTTATTGCATAAACATAAAAAATAAATAACTCGTATTTATGTTATCGGTTTGTTATTATTTTCAAAATATAAAAATGAAAGCCAGAAACTGTAGTATGCAAAATTATCAGCAATTGAAGATCTACAAATTGCTAAAGCTATTGAAAAATAATGCACAAAAGAATTCCAATCATTTTACAATTTATAACAGATATTTCACTGCAGAGACAATTTTCTCAATTTTAGAGTTTTTGATTATTGTCTTTAAAAGTGTAAATATAGATGGATAGATAAAGGCAACATCAGTATATCGGTGTTCAAAAGCCATAATGTCATAACTTCGAAAGCAATAAACAGAAAAATATAATCAAATGAAGATCTACAAGTTAGGCACAGGAACAAGACTGTCATTGCTGGTAAAGGACTGTTTTTACCAATTATTTGCATTCTTCTTTCTAAAACTACTGCAACAATTAATATAACTTGACAAAGTGGTAATTTGTTTGGAGATTATAGTTTGTGTAATACATTTCGGTCATTCAACCAATTTGACAGATAAAATGAAAATGATTTCACTTATACATTGAGAAGTGGAGAAGATTTTGAAAATCGAGCAAATAAAAATAATGATTGGAACGTCACGATATACTGTAAAATCAATCGAAATTGTCCAGTGTCTCCTTATTGGAGTTGTTGCCATTTAATGACTGTTTGTATGAACCTTTACTCATTATTTTATTATTATCTTGGAACCACTAATGGATAAAGAGAATCTGCTCAATATCAAAACAGATAAACTACAATTTTATATCAAGATCATTGGATTGGTCGTTATTATTGCGATGCTTCCTTAAAATTGACGACCATTTGACCTTGACCACAGCAGATAAGAATTGAAGATTCTATTTACATTGTGTATCCTGATATTATTTTCAAAAAAATGTTGTGATTTTGCTACGAAAGAAAACATATCATTGGATTTGATTTTATTTGATTGAAGCGTAAGAAAAAAACTGTATATTTAGATAAACAATTTTGTTTTCGGACTTTGTCGTCTTCATTGCAGTGGAGATGAAAATAAATATTCATTGATTCAGCATTCTTCTGTGTGTGTTTTATAATTTTTGTTTTGTACAAAGGCAATAACTTTCAAAAACTAAAACATATTTCATGTTTATATCGGTTCATTTCATTTATTGGTTATACCATTAACGCCCATGCATACAGTATTGAGGCTGTATAATAAAACAGTTACAATTACATTGCTATCCTCTTCACTTTATAAAATGGTTAATTTAAAAAGATATCAAATATCTAAACAAAGTTTTTTAGTGCATGCTTATTTTGTGGTTTCCCAAAAACTTTTTCACAGTTATCAGCGATAGTAGATCTACAAATTGCTAACACGATTGAAAAATAAAGCACAAAAAGAATCTAATCATTTCACTGTTTACAATTTATAACAGTTATTTCACTGAAGAAAAATCCTCTCAATTTAAACGTTTTTGATTATTGTCTTTTAACTATAAAGTTTTATATAGATGGATAGAGGCGACAAACAGAACAAAATGATAATTAAAAGAAAATCTACAAATAAGTTACATGACCAAGATTGTCATTGCTGTTTTACGACTGTTTTTTGACATTCTGGTTTCTAAAACAAACTGACTCAGAGGCAATTTATATAACTTGACACAAATGGTCATTTTAGTTTCTTAAATACATTTCTGTCATTCAACCAGAGACATATGTCTATGATCCAATCAATTTGATCAGCATGACTATTTCAAAATTTAAAACATTTAGAAATACAATCTAAATGATTGTTTTATAGCTTCAAAAGTGTAGAAGATTGGTGAAATTTGACAGACAAAAATAATGATCTGAATGTCAAGATATACTGTAAAATCAATCGAAATTGTCCACGGTCTCCTTATGTGAGCTGTTGACATCTAATGACTATTTGTATGAAATTTACTCATAACAATTATCTTCGAACCACTAATGGATAAAGAGAAACTGCTCAATTTCAACATGTTCAAAACAGATAAATTACATTTTTAGATCAAAATCATAGCTTTTGTATACATTTTGTATCTTGATATTTATTCTAAATAAGTGTTGTGATTCTGCCACGGAGGAAAACAAATCATTGGACTTGATTTCATTTGATTGAAGCATTAGCAAAACTGTATAATTAGTTAAATGAATTTGTTTCAGGAATTTTATTTTATCTCACATGAGATGAACTTAAATATTCATTAATTCATGATTTTTAACTGTGTGTATTTTATTTATTTTTAGTACAAAGGCAGCAACTTTCAATTGCTAAAACATATTTCATGTTTATGTCGGTTCAATTCAATAATTGATTATATTATTAACGCCCATGAATACAGTATTAAGGTCGTATAGTAAAACATAAAACAGTCTTATTGCTATCTCCTTCACTTTATGAAATAGTTGATTTAAAAACATAGAAAATATCAAAACAATATTTTTCAGTTCAATTATTTTGTGGTTACTCAAAGATATGATTTCATAGATCTGATCATAAATTTAGATAAGATAGATGGTTACAGAACTTTGTTCAATAAATGCAATTGAATCTAAATTAAAAAAAAGATCTGAAATAAAACATAAGTTACAAAAAAAAAAAATCACAAAAATACTAAACTCTGAGGAATATACAAAACTGAAAGTCCCCAATGTACTAAAAGATTAATGATTTTGATATCACTCCCAATTCGTTGAAATCGTATTATTGCTAGATTTTGTAGGTTGAAAATGATACAGGTAGATAAATAAAAACAAGGAAACATTTCACAATATTGTTTATGTCGAATGAAGATTTCTGTTTCCAATCGGTGTACTGAGTTTATCAGTATTTCTCATTTTAGTTGCATTCTAATTGTTTTTCAAGACTTTAGGGAACAGTTAACAAGAGAAACATGTGAACATTGTTATTTCAAAGTAAAAAGAATTCGATATAAATAAGCTATAACGCCTATTTTCATGAGATTTATTTATTGATTGATTGATTGTTATTTGGTTACTGGCAACATTGATTGCTTATGTATATTTCTGACAAAAACACATTTTAAATTAAGCCGGGGTAAAGGGTAGAATTTTGACTGCTTCTATAAAATAAGAACATGTTGGACTAGGGGAAGAAGTATTTCTGTCGATTCAAACGAATTTATTTCGAACAGATTTATTTTTTTTGTAGGAAAATATTCAATAACTGTATCTCCCACTTTTGGACTTGTTACGTCAACTTTATTGAGATATCTTGGTAGTATCTCTTGTTCACATGTCGATTTGTCTAGACGGAGTATCTATTTCGTCTTTTTATTATTGTGTTAATCAATCAAACACAGCGATTAAATACATGTTATCATGCATTGTATTACATAAAACTTTACATAAAACTTTACACCCCATGCACCTAACGTATTTAAAATCGCCACTAGTCCACTAAATCACCACTAACCATACAATACACGTGAACATATATGGATGTAGATAATGCATAAATTAGATGCAACAATAGTTTAAAAATATTCAAATCTCATAAATCAATTAAGAAGATTCCAATCAAGGTAGAACAATAGTAAAATCTGCGGGAATCGCATGAACTACAAGAAGTGCATGACCTGATTCGTTGACAGGCTAAATAATACACTAAATACTGTAAGTCGTTCTCCAGATCGTTTGCCTTTCTGTCAATGGTTATCTATTGATTGATTTGGTTTGTAAGAAAAAGAGACAAAACATCCGTTCCAGACATTTAAATGTTCATTTTATCTTCCAAACATCATTATTTGTGTTTTTTTTAAATGTTGTAGCAGGGCACATGAAAGAGAGAATATACTCTATTATTAAAAGAATTAAGTTTTCTAATAAAATGTTCTGAAATAAGAACATTTGTACAGAAAAAATGAATTACCACTTCATCATTTATTTTCCTAGACACACTCAATGTGTCGTCGAACTTAAATTTCTGAAATGACGTGTTCCATGAATTTCTTAAATGAATAACATTGGTTGGAGATTGGCTTATATAACGGAAAATGGTTCAAAAAGCAAGGTTGCAATATTATATATGTTGCCCTCAAGTAATTAAATTAACATGGCTACTAAAAAGTGATTTAAATGATACAGTAGTATTAAAAGATAACAGACCAGAAGAAAACAACAACATAAAAGAGTCTTAAGAGACTAACGAAATGATTTAAAACAATTCGATACCAATCAAAACAAATGGTTTCTACTTGTTATAATCTGATTAGATAAGCGACTATACAGCACTTTCGGCGATTAAATCACACTTACATTGATTAAATCGAACATTATGATATAATCTACGTCATTCCTGCAGACAAAAGCTTAATACGTAATCAGCTGATGACGTCACCTACTAGTAATAGGTTATAACTAGTCATATATATGATCCTTGTAACACTTAGTCGATTTGATGAAACATTATTTACGATAACCTTTTAGTTAATCATATGTCAAATTCTTTTTTGAGCAAAACTAAACAATCTTTACAACTAGAAATGTATTTAACATCTCATAAACCATTATAATGAAAATCAGAATACGTAAAATACCGACACTTATATTATGGTATTCATACCATGCTACTGTTGATGTTTATAGACAAAATTATGACTTTAAACTGAAATGAACTTTCTTGGTACTTATAGAAAGGTGACCAGACCCAATATTTTTTAGATTTAATCGTCAAACATACTATATGGCTATATTATATATCATTGGATTCAGAAAAATGAGTACTATTGAAATATCGTCAAAAAGAAATGTGGTAACAGTTTTACATAAAATAAGGTCAAAGATTAAATTCTGTTTTTATTTGTTTTCTTCCATACCTTCAAAATTTGAAGATATATACAACCATTTAGGTTAAATTTCAGATACAGACATTTTTTCAAATAAATAAACAATGAATTATCTCGAAAATATAAAAAAAAAATAAGAAATCGATTTATTTTGGAAATTGGTGTTTTTCAAACATTTGTTCTATTATACAAGATCAACGCACATTACAGTAGTTACCTTGCCGGTTGACATGCAACCTCATCAATAAATGATAACTATTATTTTTACCTGAAGCCAACTATCATGAAGGCATATTTTGCATACGCTCATTCATGTAATTTGTTAAAACTAAAAAAACACTCAATACCTCGAAAACAGTTACAATTCAAACATCCAATCAAAGAGATCCACACAACAGAAATATGCCAGGGGTATCTTCTGGTTCCTCTGTCAAGGAACATGATTTGAAATTTCTACATAATTCTGATCATTTACAGGAGCAAAGCTCCGAACATGTTAGGTTTTGTTTAGAACAAACACATGTCTTTTTCACATGAAGATTTTCCCTTCAATGAAAACACAAGATCCTACAAGAATTCTGTTGACATATGCCCTTTAAAATACACGGGGTGTAATGAATCATTTAACTCAACCGTTTCCTTAAGGTGATCGGATAGGGGTTTAGCAATGTGTAATGCGGTCCAAATATTATTTTAAGTTTGAAACGGAGTACGTAAAACATGCTATTTCAGTGCCGTCTCACAAGGAGGTAACCTGACTAAACTTACATCTGTACTGGTGGCAAGCTTGAATAATTATTATGATGGAATGGCTTTAAAGAGATTTTTGTTTTATCATAAATCTTTGAAAATAACTTTCATACCCAAACAAGGGCTTCATCTTTGTCAAAATTACCGAAACTCTACAAACCACTGAAATAGCCGTGCGTGTCCTTCGAAGTCTTGTAGACAGTTTGTTTTCCTACTCCAAACAAAGACGAAGTCGTGTCGCATCCGGTAAGTGCATGTACAGACACATAGTTAGTGAATGGTTGAAAATATTCGCCCATCCTTTACACTGCTAATTGTCTTCATCTGCACTCACTTGTATGTGTCATATATTTATAGTAGCGAACACACAGAGCAATCACATTTGTATAAGAGGTCCGTATATTGTTCTTCCGCATTTTCACATTTCCCTAAACTACGTGTCAAAGTTTAAGGCATTGAGTATCAGCCTCCTCTTGAGTGCTAAACAAGTGACGACAGCCATTAACAGTGTTGGTATATTAGTAAATAACAATAACAATTTTGAAATTTACAAAGTTCTGTCTATGTAAGGCTCACATGAGGTGGAATCCTAGGGATTTTGCAAAGTTTTCCAGTCACGAACACTTCTCCCCTCAATAATCCGATAAACTTTGGTGGAAGCTTCAGTCTTTGTGTGGCGTTCCCTTTCGGCAGACTTTATAGAGTTGTTCATGTAGCGGACAAAAACATCTGCTAGTATGTGCGCTATAGAAATTATTGGAACATATCTTTTTAATAGTCAGCTGCAAGGTCACCGAATGTTTTACCTTTCTTAACATCAATATATTGAACCAATACCATACCCTCTCTAAGTTGTGAGTATTGGTACAAAGGAAGGTAGGGCAAGTGCACAAGAGACTTCAGATTCTAATTGCCTCACCAAATCCAACTTCATGATTTTCTCATGATGCCGCCATCTTTGCAAAAATCAGTGCATGTCTAAATACAAGTTATGGATTTATGTGACCTGAAAGTATTTCCCCCCGATTTATATTCAAGGTTTGTTTTTGTGGTCATGTTTTTAGTGTCGACTTTTATATTGGACTATAAAAACTCCTTGACTGGTCTAAAGAAAAGCACTAGGGATAAAATGTTTAGACATGTTCAAGCCTTCCTCGACAGCTCTGAGCAAAGAACCTCAAATATCTCTTGTAGCATGCATTCTTGGAAATATATTGATAAGACATGGAGGATGGGATTCCACACCAAAGGGATCAGTCACGGATCATTCAGATGGTTCACAATGGCAATAACATGTTCTTCATCTCTTTTCATTGCTGTTGGTTTTGTTTCCTCTTGTGAATTTGAATAATTTGCAGCAATTTCCGCCCTTTTCAGCATTACACGACTAATGGATTCTAGGAAATGTCTAGTAAGGGTCCACCTAACAAGCGCCTTTTGATTTGTAATGCCTACAGTGCCACATGTTCCCCTTGAGGCTTTTATAACGGTCTTTTCTATTGCCATGTCGGTCCATGTACTGTTAAAATGTTCAGGAGTCTGTCTAAAAGCAAAGTAGCCATCTATAAAAGGTGATCGAATATTCTCAGAAAGTTGAAGGATATCGAGTATGTTAACTGGCAACCACCTTCAGTAATTGATACGGTTGGTTACAAAAATATAAGGTTACATTTGAGATTACGATCTCAAGGAAGTGACCAATTTCCCTCTCGCTCTGCTCTTACATTTGGCAGCAAAATGCCTACTGCTTCATGGAACATATCCCAGTATTTTAACGTAAGTGATACAGCACATCCCCATTGCGTATATGTATCTATAAGAGGCTGTATATGAGCTTCGAATAGCTCCGTCATGCAATGTCATATGAGCGTTAGGACTTGTGTCTGGCATGAATTGCTGAAATAATACTTCTGAGATAAAGGAATTTGATATTACTGATTAATAGAGGTTAATATATATATAATAGCATATCAATGTTAATTATTTTACATTTTGTGTTAAAAGAAATTGATGAAATTGAATGGAAACGTGCTCTATTAAATGCAAAATATTCGTAGTGTTAATCTTTTACATAATCTTTTTAATAACGGATTAATTTTGCTAAACTTTATTCAAAATCGTTAAAATAAGGTGAAATAACAATGTATATTATAACATAAATCATATCACAGATGTTATTTTACAGTGTAGACCTCAAAACTTTTCTAAGTCGATTTTTCGTTCAAGTGAACTAACGTACTTCAAAGCCCATTTTACAAAAATGGACCGTACGATTTTTTGACGACAAGTCAATATGTAAAGTTTAACCTTTGAACTACCAATACTGTGATTTATAGCCGTATAGTCCGAATGCCAATTAAACTCATTAAATAAGCGACTTTTCCTTACTCGGTCACCGTACTATTATAGGATTAGTAAATCAATAGGATATTAGGCATTTGACTTACCCTCTACGGATTTTACTCACCCTCTATGAATCCGTAGGGTATATAACTTATAATTACTTGATTTTATGTTCAGAATTGTGACGTAGTTCTACCATTATCTCCAAGTGTAACTTGTGGTAGTGATCTTATTAATTTTAGACAAAGCCTTCATCTTGTGAAATGAATCATGAGCAAATAAGACCATTATACTCTTTAAGCAATCTATATTGATGAATTCGGAACTATTGGCTTGTTACAAAGATTATTATCTGTAAAAGTACTTGTCCGATATTAAAAAAAATATCATAAGAAATAGTCACAAAAATGACCCATCTTAGTCTGTTTTTACCATCATATATTATGTAATTTGCGTTCAATAGATAATATTCCATTAATCGACGATAGACTTTGTGCTGGATAACATAGCATTTACATTTTTATTTAGGGTAAAGATGATAAATATCTTGCTTGCAATCGTCTACACACTATCATACTATTGCTCACCGTTTCATTCAAGTTAACATGAATAACATTATGGCATTTCAGATTAACTTATCATTTGTCATCATGTCGTTGGTATCATAAATCTATCATACTATGCTTGGTTGGCTCCTTTTCTTTCGTTTTCGTGTTCATATAGTTTGGTCTTTCTTCGTGCAATAACTGTGATCAATGCTAATTACAAACAAACGACAAACTGAGGTTCATTTGTCGAGATAATGAAGTAAACAAAAGACGTAGGACAAGTATTTAAACAATATATGTGTATTATGTAAACAATACATATGTTTGATGTAATCAAAAAATATAAGCCTGGTAATTTTGACAAAAAAATAACTTGAAACCACCGATGGTTGAATTTCGTCTCCTATATTTCACAAGCCCAGGTCTAATTTTGGCGCTCTTTCATTTCTATAGTATTAGATTTCATTAGATTTTCAAATAGTTCGAAACTATGGTAAGGTTACTTTTCTCAAGGCAAACATTACCTTAGTATATAGGCACACTTTTTGGGTTGTTAATATTTATGATTATTAGTCAACTTGGTGTCCTTTCCAACTGTTCCGATTCGAGTGCCACTGATGAGTCAGTTACCAATATGTTGTCTGGCGTATTTAATTTTTAGCCCGGTATTTTTGTTGACGAACAGTGTGTTCATGCCACTGTTTATTGATGTTTTCTAACCAAGGGCATCACCTTACCAGTAATCAGAAATACTGTACATATGCTATCTTGAATTTATGATTAAACCTCTCGGTAATTTACAGTTCATAAAATGTAAAAATCGAATTTCAAAACACTACAGTTTTTCTATGTCGAGGCAAACCACATTTTCGTACCGATTATCAGGTTGTCTGCATGTTGATATCGTAAAATATCAGCTGCGAGACATAATATGAAGCTTTTTGTCGAGTAAGCGCAGCGAACGAGATCAAAAAGCCTTCATATTATGTCGAGCAGCTGATATTTTACAATATTAATATGCCGATAACCTGATAATCGATTTATCGGGCTGTATTTGCGTCTTTTGGAAGTATTGTCTTATTTCACCAGCAACCGGAAGTTGACTTGATAAGTTCGGGTCAAACTTATCAACGTTGGTTCAAACATTATGACGTCACTGATATGTCCGGGTCAAAGTTATTAAGGCCAGGTCAACGTATTTGACGTCACAAACCCGTGATATGGAGTTTTATTAAGAGCTGAGCAGATTGATATAGACAGTTGGACGACCGATAATTATTTTTATATAGATGTTCTAACCTAAATTGGCTCGTCATGTTTAGTGTTTGAACGCTTTGCAACTATGTGTTTGTCCCACTTTAACGGATTCAATTCATGCAATATACACTACGCCTATGTAGACGAGACGCGTCTATTGGTGTAATAAAATCTTTAATGAGTTTTTACCGATACCTGAAGTAATGAGTTTTTACCGATACCTGAAGTATGCAAATTAGATCTTCATACCATAAGATTTATCAGATCACTGTTCTATTATTTGACCTTAGTTTCTGCACAGGAGTTCTTAGTCATATGTTGGTAACAAATACAAATATCAAATATTATCGTTTATGATGTTTTTGACTACCAAGTAGTTATTCATTTTGCTACTTTACTTTTGTTAACTGTAACAATAATGCCGTCATTATGAGGAACATTCCATTGTATGTAATGAACAGAACAAATAACACACAGAATGTCACATCATTGTTAGATATCTGTATCTTATATTTCCATTCAAAAAAGAAAATGTTCTTAAAAACTTAAATAATGACTCAAGTATACATTAACTTGTACATGTGTTATAATTACATTACATTAATGAAGCTCAGAAGAGCCACAAGTGTAGAATGAGTTTTCGAAGTATACAACCCAATAAATAGTTTCTTGAAACAAAACTGAAAAGTTCGAGAAATAAGCAGAACGAATAGAATATAAATTAAATTGCTGCAAATGATATATCTTAAAGTAGAAATTAGCACAAAAGGACTGAAGCCGACGAAGTATAGCCGTATTACTGTTTCGGATAAGAATTTGAATGTGAACAACTGGAACATAAATTTAGAATGACTGAAAAAGGTGGAGGGGTACGGAAAGATTAATCTTGATGGCATGATATATGGACAAATATTTATTTATGTATAAGATTACCATTAAAGAAAAAAAAATAATTTACAACAAATGGATTTGGTATATCATTTTTTTTTACATCTGATTGCCAAAAACACTCGGAAGTAATTGGTACTTAGATATATGAAGATGTGGTGTGAGTGCCAATGAAACAACTCTCCATCCAAATAACAATTTATAAACGTAAACCATTATAGGTCAATGTACGGCCTTCAACACGGAGCCTTGGCTCACACCGAACAAAAAGCTATAAAGGACCCCAGAATTACTAGCGTAAAACCATTCAAACGGGAAAACCAACGGTCTAATCTATATAAAAAACAAGAAACGAGAAACGAGAAACACGTATAAATTACATAAACAAACGACAACTACTGTACATCAGATTCCTGACTTAGGACAGGTGCAAACATTTGCATCGGGATTAAACGTTTTAATGGTACCAAACCTTCTCCCTTTTTCTGAAACAATAGCATAACATCACAACATATAAAACCACACGATAAAATATCAATTAGAAGGCTTAACTCAATCAAAAAACGTAAATTAACACACTATGAACGAATAAATTTGATCTGCGATACCTGAATGCAAATGCACAGTTAATAAAACATTAAGGACAAACATACAAGGCCACAAAGCAAACAAAAAAGTCCAAACAAAGCCATGGCAAAACACAACCTCGAAATATCTGTCTATATTATTCCCCATAGAATTCGTTCAAAGTCAAGCAAACCGAACATCACGCACAGTCTCATAACACTTACAATTTTAAATGAATTTAGTTTAATGTGATTTTATGGTATTTGTGCAGAACAAACATGTCAATGTCAGTTACGGAGATTAGTCATTATAGTTATCGCGATAATAAATCGTCAAAATATTGACATGCACTTAAAATCGTCATGGTATATATTAAGAAATGGTTTATACACGATATGTAGGTGTTTAGTTTATAATATATTGAGCTGCTTAGGACAGAAATCAACCATATGCGAATGAATATCAATACGTCTGTTAACCTTTTTCAATTTGAAATATCTCTACGCAGTTTAACTGTTTGATAATTGGGTTGATATAAGAACCCTACAAAACAGACCAAAATCATCTTTAATTTCGTATTTGAATGTTCCGAAAATGAATGAAAGTCTTATACATGTACATGTATAGCATTTGCATAAATTCGATTTCTTTTCGACGCAGCCCAATTGTGTGCAGTGTTTTAGAACTACTTTCACTCTCCAAACGTTTGTCTTATTTCATTTGGTTTTAAATATTATACTATTTCATTGTCATTTACTATCTTGCTTATAAAGTTTAAGGTATTTTGACTATGGAACACGTAGAATATTTAGACTCTGAATTAATTAGTTCTTGGTTTGTGAATACTTTCGTTGAAAATAAAAAGGAAGATGTGGTATAATTGCCAATGAGACAACTCTTCACAAGAGCCTAAACGACACAAAAATTAACAACTATAGGTCACCGTACGGCTTTGATTTGTTTTGTGTTTTATAACGTCTACATGTTACTCCTTTTATTCTAGTTATACAAACAAAATAGAACAATCGTGTAATCTACTTAAGCGGTCGTTGAAAACAGGAGCAGCGTAATTCGAGACTGTTTCCTAAACGTAAAATTTATGTTATCCTTTTAGACGAGGACTATGTATCCAAAACATCCTTTTTATTATTATAAGCATAAAAATGTTCGAACCGATTGGAATGCACTAAAAGTTTATTGTTTATATGTAAAAATAACGTTTTCATATTGCGATGCAATGATGATCATTAAATTGATATTCCTTATTAAAATGCACAATGTAGCCTAAGAAAACATGAAATCGTGCTGTATCATCAGGTTATTGTTCTGATGTAGGTAAATTGAGATTAAATACAGATACAAGAAACATTAATTAAAATTCGTTGTTATGTTTAGAAAGTAAATGGACGAATATTGCACGTGATGATAAGCTTTATCAGTTGTAATGTAATAAATTACATATGTTGGCGATCACGTTCATAAAGTAAACATAGATCATATAATACCTATTGATACAATCAATTTTATAATTCTGGATACCACACAACAATTTTACATTGCAGTGCAATATCAAAAAAGAGGGACGAAAGATACCAGAGGGACAGTCAAACTCATAAATCGAAAATAAATTGACAACGTTCGCAATGGCTTAAAATGAAAAAAGACAAACAGACAAACAATAGTACACATGAAACAACATAGAAAACTAAAGAATAAGCAACAAGAACCCTACAAAAAACTAGGGGTGATCTGAGGTGCTCCGGAAGGGTAAGCAGATCCTGCTCCACATGTGGCACCCGTCGTGTTGTTTATGTGATAACAAATCCGGTAAATAGTCTAATTCGGTAGGTCACATTCTAGAAATTGAAGGAGGAGACATCACGCGAGTAACGGTTGATTTTGAGAGAAAAGTGGCAAGCAATAAAATGTTCAAAAGAAAACGGCCAGACACACAATAGAAAACATAACAGTACAAAGAGTTTTAACATAATCACATAAATCAAAAAGGTCATGTACTTCACTGGTTAAGAATAGAAATCAATTTTCCATTTAAAAGGGACAACCGTCTCATTTTGCGATGATCTACACAGGACAGAGAAACATCCTTGACATGAAATATAAAAAAAGTAGAACATTTACAATTTCACATTTCATCTTGACAGCATTACAAAAACAGTCTAAGATGTAAATATTTTACTGGAATTGCTATTCAAATTAAGTAAAAAACCAACCAAAAGTTTCATAATACATTTTAGTTTTGTTCACTTTCGTCTTATTCTTTTTTATCCTTCAACTCGATCATAACTAACTTCAGAAGCAGTAAAATGTCTGAACGAGAGTTTTACATTGCTTTCTTTTTATAAGATATGTAAGGTATCTTGTAGTGTTGTATAACTAGAAAGTACAGGCTTATTTCGTCTAGTTATTAAGCCAGGGAAAATGAAATTGAAAACGTCTTAGTTTGTTTGGTATGCACTCAATTTTTTCTGTAAAATAAATAATCTCTTCCATTAACAGATGCACTTGGAATATTTGTTCTTCCTTTTATTCGACAGGTTTCTCCATAAAGGCCGGAAGTTACTCCGCAGCAAAAATGTTTTAATGATGATTGTGATACTCAACGTAATTGACTGCGGACTAGTTCTTGGTGAACTCATACTTGATCTTCATCATGTGAAAGGTTATAAATATTTATTTTAAGGGAATGTTCATTGTTTATAAATTGCAACATAGTTTAAGTACATCAGATTCTTTAACGTTTATTTTGTGTGATTATGTTGCTCTGTCTTTCAATCTGAAACATTGCACATTGTATCTACTAATTAATAATGTGCTTACTCTGTTTATTAATGTAGTAAATTAATGTTTGGAAATGTTTGGCAGCCAATACATGATAGGAACGATCAAAATAATGCCAATTAAGATAACATTGTGTCCTTATCACACATTATAATTTACCATTATTGTTTACTACAAACGCGAACCAGGTAATAATGGTAACAACAAAAACAAAAGCCTTTGTTCGAATTTCAAACCACACAAAATTTCATCATCATCGTTATCTCTCGATTTCGTGCAATCAAAATTCTTTGAGATACATTTTTTGCTTGAAATAGGTTCAAAATAACTTTTCGTGACTATCACGTCAGTAATAACGTAAATAATTTTCTGTATTCAAAAATGAAGACAAATCAGTCAAGTAGTCATTTGCCAAGACTTCTTTTTTTTAATTTTCACAATGAAAAAATTACTAGTTGATAAAATTAAGACATGAAGGCGAAAATCAAAGGAACTAAAACCCCAAAACAAAAACAACGAATTATATGTTGACAGTGCTTTTCGTACTACGTATGCTATGGTATATAGAAAAAACGTAAAATAACATTAATACTTAACTCCAAGGACCATTCAAAGCAGAAAGTCCCTTAGAAGTGGGTAATGGAAGGTATTATATTCCGGCATACACAATAGATTGTATTGTTGTTTTAGTTTTGAATCTAATTTTATTTCAGATATACTTACAAATGTTGAACAATCTTCCGCAACATTCCTTGAAAACCTACAAAATAAATATCCAAATGAAATAGAATATACTGATCTTTCTTATCTTGGAGAAATATACTCAAAATTATCTAAGGCGAATATTGAATGGACAAATGACACATCAAGTGACCCTGTTCCGAAAGCTGTCAAGCAAGATTACATTGGATACAAAGTCAGGCGATTTGTTTTCGAAGATATCAAAATTACCAATGAAGTTGGAACCAAAAATGAAAGGTTACACAAAGGACATAGAGGTCACTATTACTCCGGACAACATAGGCCAAAGAGGTCGTCTGGAAGTGATAACATTAATTCATCAAAGGACAAAGACCACAAACATAGTACTCCTGAGAGCACAGAAGAACAAATTGCTCGTGGTTTCCATGCAACTAGTATTGGTATTGTGCTCATCTTATTAACAGAGGTGTGATAAGTTCGAAATTAATCAAATAGTCTGTACTAATCTTGATGAGATAGAGTAAACGGACACGTTATTGTAATTTAGAAGACATCATGTTCAATTTTGTTTTGTGTAGGAGCATCAATGCAGAGTCATTAATTTTTTAAATGCGCATCTGGTGCAGTAAAATTGATTCTATAACATAACAAACAAGACTACTAATGTCACAGTGCATTTAATGTTTTTATAACATTTGTAAATACTCGTCATCTGGTAACATTATGGTTGAGATTGAATGAATTTATTTACCTTTAAAAAAAACCTGATAAAATGTATTGCAGTACATATTAGCGCTTCATGATAAAACATTTCATACAAAAGAAAACATATAAAAATAGGAACAGGTATTTTAAAAGTTCAAAGTATCATAATCGGGTTTATTGAACTCTTAAACTATTCAAATAGTCCTCTTTCTGTCCCCATATTTAATTTGACATTTTCTTTCGGTTTTGTTCAGTTTGGAATTGTATGCGACTGCCATACAAGTGAGAGGTTCAGCTAGCTATAAATTCTGGTTTAATCCACCATTTTATATATAAGGAAATACCTGTCCCAAGTCAAGAATAGGACATTTATTATCCAATCGCTTGATGTGTTTAAGCTTTTGATTTTGCCATTTGATTAGGAACTTTCCTTTTTTAATTTTCCTCGGAGTTCAGTATTTTTGTGATTTTCTGTTTAAATCATTTTTATGTCTATTACTACATGCACTATTAGTTGAAACGATCTATCTAAATTGACGAGACTGTCATCAAAGTGAGAGGTATAGCGCTATAAAACCAGGTTTAATCCACCATTTTCTACATTTGAAAATGCCTGTACCAAGTCAGGAATATGACAGTTCTTGTCCATTCGTTTTTTATGCGTTTTGTTATTTGATTTTGCCATGTGATTATGGACTTTCCGAATTGATTTTCCTCTAAGTTCAGTATTTTTGTGATTTTACTCTGTACGCAGTTTTTGTTTCAAAGGTATTAGTAATAGTATAACTTTTCAATATTGTTATGACATTTTCTTTTGATGTTGTTTAAATCATATTTATGTCTATTACTACGTGTACTATTAGTTGAAACAATCTTTTTAAATAGATTCTTTTTATTTGTTTGATAGGAACAGAATTATATGTTAAACTGCAGTACTTAGATGCACGTAATATTTGAATAAGTTGCATATAAGATTATGTTCTCTTATTGATTATAATATATATTGTTTTTTTAAATTGATCAAATAAGTATGTGAGAGGTTAGATATATATATATATATATATTTTTTTTTATTTTTCAGACAATGTTCAAGGTTATATGTTTTGGAAAACACTTTTTTGAGAAAAAGTTAGAGGTATGCACGGTTTTTATATCTATATATAATTGTTTAGAAACAAATCAATGAAATTGGTAATAAAAAAATAAGAGAAACTTGTAGATTTATCAAATAATTTGTATTATAATATTATAGAGGAATGATATCAAACGGACAGGTGTGAAAAATTAGAAATAAAACTGTTATACAACTGACTCATAAAATACTTGCAAAGGAATCCAAATGCTTGTTACATTTGTAGGATTCTTATTAATTTCATTAAAGTCTAATAAAACAAACTGCAATATTTGAAATCTTTGCGACAAACTGGTTCTTAGACAGACAAATATTATTTGAATGAAAATTTCAAAGCTACGTTTTTGTTTTTAATTTCTGCATAAATTGTCCAGAATATCATTTACAGTTTTATCTGTCTATAAATCGTTTAAATTGGTCTAAACATGCCAGCTTATATTCATATTTTCCTTTTAACAACAGATTTTTGAACGAACGACAGCAATCCGATTATAAGAGACATAGCATACTCTCCTTCTATGATGAAGGTACGGAATCGGCCAAGTTGTAACGAATGACGATAAACATTCAGAAAACTAATATGATTCAGTTGATTCTAAGTAATATGTATTGCATTGCACATAAATCACAATTCGTATTGAAGTAACCCGGGTTATTGATACACTGTGATAATGTAATTTTTCCATTTCTGTTTTAGGTTTTCGATGCCTGTATTGTTGCATTGTCCTTTGTGGTTGATCTTGTTTTCCTAAAAGGCCTGTCCGTGTATACTATTCAGGAATTTGTTTTCATATTAGCCTTTATGTTGCCATGGGGAGTCATTCGAGTAGTTAACAGTAAGTTAATTGTGTATGCTATATTTCCAATAAATCTGATAAATCTAATTATATAAGATTGATACTGTAATATAAGTTGCGAGTGTCAAGTCAAATTGTTGCTGATTGTTTTTCAGAATAAATAAACAGTATCTAGTAAGATATACGTGAACTTGTATTGAACTGTAGGCGCTTGTTACAAATGAATGACTTATGATATATTTGATTTTCAGTTGCATTAAATCAAACATTATCTCATAATTTTATTCAATGTACTTGGTTCATGCAATACTGGAAGTAAAGTACATTCATAGGTGCATATTATATTAAGCAAGGCAATAGCTAAGTAAAGTAAAGGGATCTGTTATAAGATGTTACCAATTTTTGTTGGTATTGCAATTAGGATTATCGCTGGTTGTTGGTGAACACCACTCAAATACACCCTTTCTATCTTAATACAATACACATGTACTGTAACGATTGTCAATATCTATTGACGTTTTAAGAATATTGGTTCAGACTAGATTTTTTTAATTTGATTAAACACACACAAAATGGCACATACGTTAATATGGTTAACGCAAATGATTATAACAATAACTATACGACAAATATTATATTAAAGATAAATATGTGAATTAACGTTATACAATTCCTTGCGTCACTTTCTTCAAAGAGAGACAACTTCTGTCAAATCATGGACTGGAAAAAGTTTCTTATTATAATGAATAACGAAATTAGGAAACACCCTTGAATTAAAACAATCATTATGACAAAAGCGTGTCCTTTAAAATCGAATGTTGTAATTGATCTTTTGGTTTAATTTCAGTTTATATAATTATTTTATTCCTCCCTAAAGCCGAAATTAATTTAGGCTATTTTATAGAATTCAAATTGAAAAATTAGGCATATTGCTTCATACTTATTCTCAAAAGACAACCAAATGAATCAAATATCTAACTAGATGTCTATCTTAGTCATTATCAATGTCAAGAAAAATTATTTAATCATCTAAAAAAAATATATCAATATGACATTTATATGTTGTAATAAAAATCATAAATAACTTGTGAATTCCCAATTTACCATTGTAGCTGTGACCGACGTATTACATTTCCATAATCATTTTAAATCATTATTGATTCATTGATATCACAGAGAAGTTGAATGTGTGTCTCTATAGTTTCCACTTACTGCACAATTCATAAATTGGTATTCGATTTAATTTAATAAGCATTTGTGATATGTTAAACATACAATGAACAAAGGCTATGACAAATAAATTACTTTTCTATTGTTCTGTGAAATTCACAATCATTATAACAGGCAAAAAGTAAAATCACAAAAATACTGAACTCAGGGGAAATCCAATCGGAAAGTCCATAATCACATGGCAAAATCAAATGACAAAACACATCAAAAACGAATGGACAAGAACTGTCATATTCCTGACTTGGTATAGGCATTTTCAAATGTAGAAAATAGTGGATTAAACCTGGTTTTAAAGCGCTAAACCTCTCACTTTGATGACAGTCTCATCAAATTCTGTTATATTTACAATGATGCGTGAACTAAACAGACATAATAAATAAAATAGTCAAAATATGGGTACAGCAGTCATCATCGTGTAACAATTTTAAAAGGAACAATTTAACAGAACACAAAAAACATCTATCTATAAACACATTCATTGATTCGCGTGTCAGACATCAGAAAATTTTATACGTCACATAAATTTGTCGTTCAATGTATATACAAACAATTTAAAAATTTCACATGGGCAATGTTAGCATGCAGGGTTAAAAAAATAAAGTATGAAAGAATTAATTTCAGAAATAGACCGAGCTTTAAAATAGTCCAAAAGTTATATAGAATTTATAAGAATCCACAAATAGTTCATTCCACTACGCGATTGAATAATTTTGACGTTTGTAGTTCAACGTATTTTCTAATTCATAATAGAAATATATCATAATGACATATAATAGAACAATATCATATTGACGGGATCTTTTAAAGTACAGAGTCACGTTATAAGAACCAAAGAAACACAAAAAGTCGCATATACAAAACACATCAGCAAAAAATGAAAGATAATACAAACACATTGACGGGATGTTTAAGTACCGAGCCACGATAAACGAATATCATATAAAACAATCTAACAGTGAAATTAATATTAATTATAGAACAAAGACAAATGAAAGAACAATATAACACGTTGTTAAGATGATAAACAACATCAGTACGCAGAATCTATACATCAAGATCATCATGTATCATTTGTGAAGTTGATACGAAATATTTATCAACAAGGTCTTGGTACCTTCCGATGAACCTTTTTAGAAAAAGGACGGGACGTTCTTGGACATACCCCTGGTTCATCAACTTTCTACTCAGACACTGATGACGTTTTACAAAGTACGAATAGGAGCTGCAAGCTCTTGAATATCGAATAAGTTGGGAAATATATGTAGGTGAAGCTGGTATATTACTACTAAGGTGGGGGGGGGGGGGGGAATTTATAATTTCAAAATTAAAATCGTCTCGTTTGTCATAGATTCTGGTACTGAGATGACTGTGTAAGTCAAATTCGAGATATAAGTCTAAAAATGAGGCGGAGGAAGCCGTGTCTGTTGTTTCTTTAATTTCTAGTTCTGGGGGATATATTAATGGAACCCAATCAGAAATGTTCGGATTGTTTATTGAAAGAACATCATCAATATATCTGAAAGTGAAATTAAATAATCTGGCTTCTTTGATCCTCTTGTTTTTGACAAGTGTCTGAAGGAACTCCGATTCTTTGTATGTGGAATTAACCGAGTGCTCCTTTTTACCTAATTCTTTTACAAGACATTCGTAGTAATACGATCTACATACAAAGACAATATTATTTGAAGTTCTCTCCACAGGAACAACAACATACTTATCATGAAGAGATGATAGACATTTAATGGCCCCTTTGTCTATTAAAACGGATTTTGGTCGATCGTTCACACAGTATTTCAACTTGTGAATGCGACGTTTTATCAGAGACCTGATAGTTTTAACCCATTCTGACAGAGTGTCCAGTTCAACTTCTTCTCGCTTAGCCCGTGCTCTGGCGTAGTCCTCAATGGAATCCATAAACTTAGGACCATGAGAAATCACCTTTCGGAGATTTTCATGTTGAATTATGCTTAGATCCCTAGTTATAACATGACCAGAGGGACTGTAATTGTAAGGCGAGTTGGAACAGTCAAATGTCAGAGGTTTATTTATGTAGTGTTTGAAGTCAAGGTCCTGCAATGCTTGTTTATAGTTAAATATTTTAGGTGCAATGGTTTTGGTGTAACTGTAGGATACAATAGGAACAGACTGATTTTGAAAATAAATAGGAATTTTAGATGTTATCTTCTTCTGATGTAGAACGTTGCAGATGTTGATTGCATCAATTCCTCTATTGGCAAAGTCAACAGGAAGGAATTTCCTCTTTTCCTCATGTAAAGGTTCCGATCTTACTTGTTTGAAAAGACGGAAAAGAGCTACATCACAAATAACACTGACTAGTCTGTATATTGAAGAAAATGTATGGGTGCCTCCTTTGTCAAGTGCATAATCTCTCAAACGTTTCACCAACATAAAGTAGTCCACAAAAAGTACATTCGATTCCGTACACGACATTGTCCGTGGAACAGTCCAGAGTCGTGATTAACATATAACATGTCTTACACGTGCTCCTTTTCCCTTTTTTATGTTCACAAGAAGAAATGATAGGTGTTGATTCACTTGTAGCAGGTGTCTTTAAACAGTCGAAAATATTGACGCAACATGGCTTTAATCTTATATCAACATGCTGCGAAGACAAGATATGAAAATAATAAAACTTGTTTCATGCTATATCTCTTGCAACTGTCCTTAAAATCATATTCCATTTTTCGCATTTTAGCACCTATTTATGTCAAAGTATAATTTTGGTGTTTCCATGCAGTCCTTGAGACATGAGACAGGAAATGTTCAAACATAAATCACATGCAAATCTTTCCAAAATTAATAATTCTAGATTTTTATTTTCATTATTTGAAAATCAAAATGTCTAATAATAGTATGAAAGTTGGTAAACTATATTTTTAACTCACCATAGATACGAGAATTCTAATTGTGTATGTAGGACGCTCGAATCAAAATAGTTAGAATACCAAAGCTAATTCAAAATAAGCTTTTCTTGTAAATGTCTTGGATCTAAAAGCGGAATAGAATAGAGGCAGAAATTTGTAGTCTGTTATTATATCAAGGATCCTTTTTGTATGCATAAAAACGTGTTCTTCCATCTCATACATTCCAGTGAAATTAAGATTAAAGCTAAAAGTAAGACTTTACCCATTGTTGAAGCAATACAGTTACCTTCATTTGTTAATTACTGCGTCATTTGGTCTTTTGTGGTGATTTGTCTCGTTGACATTCATTTTCTTATCTTAGAATGTCTTTTTTTAGTGGTCTTTTTCTACATTGATACATATTGACGTCGGCAAACTGGACGTATAACAAACATGATTTCAGATTTATGGTTGTCATTTTCACCTATTTCACCAGCGACACACCCTTTACACTATTGTAAGGCACTTTAATAAATTTTGCTTTTGATATTTAAAGGAATAACAAAAGGTCATGTCAAGTGATAAACACATCTAGGATTGAGAAATAAGTAAACATGTTGTATCAGCTACACATAAACTGTGTTCATGCGCTAAGGGTAAAACTTTTTGATCCATCATCAAAGAGATAAATGGACTTCATGTGTTCGTGCACCTGTCCAATATCAATGTCAGTTGTTGTTTTTAGTCGTCTATGAATTCGAATGTGTTTGTCTTTCAAGTGTTTGGTATAAGTTTATTATTCCTTTATTGTATTTTTTAACCTTATTTCTTATTGGACAATTTAGGCGTTGCTACATCTGGTAGATACATCTAGTTTTGAAGACTACACTTCTGCATGATTTATTACGATTACCTTGCACTACATCAATATATTCTTGATTTTTAACTCCCATGACAGATGAAAGTTGAAGGAATATGATAATTCAAGAAAAAAGTGTTGCACATTTTAATAATATAATTATCTAGTATATGTTACGTTTTGTTACAGATGAATGATAAAATGTAGCTAATTATAAAAATAAAGTAAAACGATCAGAATTTAAGGGAAAAAACACTAGCCTGTTTGTGTAATTCAGTCACAATGATCATATTTCTGCATTATTACAAGGCATTGTTCTTCATGTTATTGTTATTTTTTGTTTACACATAAATACGAAAGTAATAACCTTGCAATATTTGTTTTGTTATAGGTCTTGTTGTTGCTGTTCGGGATCATGAATGTTTTCGACTTAAATTGTTGTTCACTCAAAAGAAACGAGTTGACGGTGAAAACAACGGACTAAGACAGGAAAAGGCCAAATTACTTGTTAGTATATATGCATGAATATATGCATAAATGAGTATGAAAAAACACTTGTATTCGTCAGTATTGGTCTTTATTAATAAATTTATGTTTTATTTTCATAAAATTGTGTTTGCGATTTTGTTATACTGTTCATTTTCGGTTCTAACAAAAAAATGAGTAATATTGTATTCGGACATCTCCATCTCTTATTTGTAACTTCTGAATCACTGATTATTAATTTGCATTAAGATATCATTGGTACTAAATTCACCTTAAATGACTTTTCTAACTTTTTATTTTATTCCAAACCAAAAACAAATATTTCATTGAAAATATCTTGCTATATACGATATAAGTATATTGGAAATGAGTAAAAACCTACTATAATTTTCTTAACGCATTTCGAAAAGTAAATAAAATGTGGAAAACTAATCAGATACAAAAATTACCATCTTTGCCACACACACTGATACTTGTATTTCAATTGAAAAATATACAACGTTTACTAAGCAAGGATATTTCGTGCCAATGACCCAATCAATCTTTTGTGTTTTGTTTGTAATAGAATAATACTACAATATCAACATGAAAGTTGCTTTATACAATCTCTTATCTGTAAGTCTACATATAACTGGAATTTGGCAAAAACATATGGTGTATATTAAACAATAGTTACATGTAAAAAAATAAGAACAAAGTCACTGCTCGTTTCATAGTTACATTGAATGTACACATTATTGAATAGATTCTCATTAATAACAAGATGTTGTAGATGAGCTGGCGTAAGATAAGTCATATCTCATGGGTGAAAACAAAGTGAACGACACTTGTGTTAAGTGTTTTGTTAAGTGTTCATAATAGAAAACGAAATATAAAGTAACTTGTACCGACTATGCATTCATTTTGAATTTATACAATAGTATTTGAAATCATAACTGTTACGGAAACCCTGCCAGACTGCATAGTCCTTTCTTTCAGCTTAATTGAATGTAAATAGCATAACTAAGTCATTTCATATTCAATATTCATAGTTCGACAATAGTTACGAGGATATAATGTTATTTACTAGTAAAATTGTAATGTACCATTTTATCATTTTCAGGAACAAATAGAGTTGCTGAAAAAACTATGTCTCGTTGAAGGTATAGATGAATGGAAAGTCCAACAAAATCTAGGTAAGAGCAATAAATGATTAGAGTGCATTATTTGGCTTACAGGAAAACATTAAGATGGATGTCTGTAGTGTAAAGAAAGTTCCTATTCCAATTAAGGGGGAACAGTTTTTACAGTGAGCAAGGAATTGGCTTAAACACAGAAACGTAATGATATATGAAACCATTGGACAAGTTTTAATATTCTGTTATGAACTATGGAAAAAACTTTAAAACTTGAAATAAGTCTAGCAAAAATGCTTATTCTTAATCATAAATGTGTGTTGTCATTGTGTTTTAAAAGTTAAGTATTGAACTCATGTTTTACAACTTGAAATCTACAAACAATTAATGGAACAAAAGTGTCAGTATGAATAACAACTTACAGTTTAGGTGGGATTTGTATTTACTCATACTGCATATTTTTTATAAACATATATTTTCAATACAAAATTATGTATAATTTTATCGTTTTTAGTTCCAACCTCCACTAATAAGGCAAGAGGATTAAAAGGCTCATTTGCCAGTCTAGCATTTGGCTCACTTGTCGGCACAAAAGAAAATGGAAGAAGTTTTTGGAATATGTTACACGCACCAAAGATGCGAAGAGGAAAATCAGAAGAATGGACTGGTAAATTAGGCGTTTCAAAAGAAGATACTATTTCACTTAAAGACTGTCATAAAAATTCTATAAGTGGAAGTACACAAAATTTAAAGAAAAACAAAGTTATAACTCAACAGTTATCACATCAATTTACTGTTGAAAGTGACCCAGGAACAGCGGAGAAGAAATCGCGATTCAAAGCAATTAAACGATTTCTTAAACGACAAGAGACTGTGTCATCGTATTCATCAAACGATACTATCGATAAATTATCGTCAAATCATACACCTACCTGTAGTATCGACGATGACAGTGTGGGAGTTTCCATTCCTAGTGGTATTAATATCGGATTTGAATTACAGCGTTCTGACGATGAACTCAACGAAACAACAGAATTTATTGATCAAACAAACTACCAATCCCAAAAAACAAATGATAACGAAGACGTGTAAAAGACAAAAATAAGTTATTTGGTTATAGATAAGGAAAATGAAATGCCGGCAGCATATTCATACCTATATACATTGATCTCAAAGAATAATTTTTACAATCTTGCGAACTGCTGATATTCAGTTAGAGAGATGTTCATCAACTTATTGTATGCAACCTTGTTTCATTCTCCAAGTACATCTCTGAATGTTTTAACTATAATTGCAACGCAACTGGTGATTGCTAGTTTGGTTTCATTGTTTTAATAATGATCTCTGGTCTGACAATCAAAATGTTATGATCTATTGTCTATAGACATTAAATATGAAACATATGCAGCAAGGTGAACGTTTGATTTTGACAGATCTGAATTTGTTCATGAAATTCGTTTATTAGAAAAATAACCAAATCTACTGATTAAAGAAATTAAAAAAAAATAAAAATAATAATAGCGTTGAACGTTGCGATCATGAACAAACCGCTTGTTCATAATTGACAAAAGTATTTATAAATTTTAATATTGTATCAGTAAGATGTTCAAAACAAATATTTCATATAAAAATGTTGCAATGGAATCCTTTGTTATTTAATACTTCATTGAACAAATTCTATTTCCATTGGTTACGCTGGAAATCGAAAACTTAGAAAGCGAAAATTCTAGAAAGTTTAAGGGGAAAAGTTCTAAATGACTTCGGTTGCTGTCTGCTCTATGGTCGAGTTGTTGTCTCTATGACACATTTCAATTCTCAATTTTATTAAAAGCTGACGACAAAAAGGGAGAGATGTCTTCAGCCAACTTTGGCTAACTTGAACCTTTGCCAGACCCTTATAGGTAGTCAAGGTCATTTAACACCCTCATTATTAGTGACTGAAATTATTGTGGTTGGATTACTGACAGAGAACAAAACGGCTACGCGTAAATTGAGTGACATGCATTTCAGAGAAAGATATACAGAAACATCTTTGATATAAATATGTATTGCTATGTAAGAACAGTTATTAGAACTCATGAGTCTATATAAAATCGATACGGTTTACTTATATTTTGGCATTGCACACATTCAAAGTTCTTAGAATGCTAATGATGTCTTTACATTTATCGGTTGAATGCTTTATACTTGATACTCAAGTCTTGGGAAACATCATTTATTTTTTTCTTTCCCCAGACATAGATAACCTGAGTCGTATTTGAAACAACTTCTTTGATTTTTGCATCATCAATGCTCTTCGATTTTTTACTAGTTCGGCTTGTTTACTATTTTGATCTGAGCGTCATTGGTGAGTTTTATGTAGACGAAATTACTTCTGGTGTATTAGATTATAAGCCTGGTACCTTTGATAACTATAAGCATGTCGAAATGTACTATTGTATTGTTTATTTGTGTATTTCTCTTTCCCAAATGTTCTTGAATTTACTTTTACTGTAGTTCTGTCATGTATTGTTGTCATTTGGTGTTAAATGTAACATTGCAATAAAAGCGCGAGGCTTGGCTCGCCAAAACACCAGATTCAAACAACCATTTTTTGCTTAAAATATCATGTACCAAGTCAGGAAAATGGAATTGTTAGCTTATTGTTCGTTTCTGTGTGTCTTGCATTGTCATTTGTTTGTTTTTATGCACTTCAGTGTTTCTGCTATTTCGGGTTTTCCCTCGTCTAGATGGTGTGTTTCTTTTGATTTGGTTTTTAACCCGGATTCGTTTTCTCTTAATCTATTTATGACTTTTGAATAGCGTTATACTACTGCATGTTGCCTTTCATTATTAATCTACCATTTGTACATAAGAAAACATCTGCACAAAGTCAGGAATATTACAGTTGTTATCCATTTGTTTGATGTGTTTGAGCTTTTGATTTTGCCATTTCCGTAGTGACTTTCCGTTTAGAATTTTCTTCGGAGATTCCGTATTTCAGTAATTTTTCTTATTACATTGTTAGTATCTACACACTTGATCGACCGCGACGAAAGGGTTTCTATGCACATATATATGCAAATAAAACTATACAGATTTTCAAAGTTGAATTATTTGTATATGAGTTATTTTCACCAAATGTTTAGTTGTCAATAAGCAGCAGAGTTTTATTGTTTTCATGGTTTGTGACGTAGAACAAATACCACTGTTCCGTTGGAAATTTACCTTTTCTGCTAGAGTTGTCTGCCTTCTACCAAAATTTATCGAGATATAAGGACGAATATATGCAATGGATCTACGACGATCTATTTGTTATTAAATGTTTTGATATATGTGTTTTTGTACTACTTTGTGCGTCCGTTTTGAAGTAAACCAAACTACTTTCAATCAGAATTGTTTATGAGTATTTCTTTGTCCACCTCCATTACACACGTTGTATGAAGTTCCCCGTTAATACACTGCCTTAGAGCTTGCGTTTTCATCATCATTTCCGGAATAGAGGATTGCTGCTATATAGAAACTATGAAACCACGTGTTCCTAGTGATAGAGTTGAAGTCAACCCGTCGAATGATTTATGGGCGTCATCCAAGTTGGTTGACTGTTATGGATATGTTCTAATTAAAGACAACCCCGCTCTTTATTCCTATATTCTCAAATCATAAAAAGAGATGATTTCAGCTTCCAAATTGTGAACTTTCCATTTCTAAGGAACAAAATTCCAACAGCGCCTGCATACGGATTATATATTTCCCAATGGATATAATAATAACCGTATATTCTACCATGATTTCCCTGATAGAGGGTTGCTGTTTAAAAGGAAGCTTTTAAACCGAGAGTTCCAAAATGGGGAAAATAAAATCATCCTTTCGTTTAACTTTACGGACGCCATCACGAGTTGGTTGACCTTTATGGAATAACCGTTTCACAGATGGTATCAGATATGTTCTTAACGTCGTAACTACAATCCCCTTCCCTTTTCATGAATGTGAACTACAGAATTAGAATATTTACCGTGTTCGTTATAACATGAGCAACACGACGGGTATCACATGTGGAGCAAAATCTGCTTACCATTATGGAGAACCAGAGATCACCCCTAATTTCTAGTGGGGTTCGTGTTGCTAAGTTTTAAGTTTTCTATGTTGTGTCATGTGTACAATTATTTGTCTGTCTTTTTCATTTTTATCCATGGCAGTGTCAGTTTAATTTCGATCTATGTGTTTGACTGTCCCTCAGGTATCTTTCGCCCCTCTGTGTTATCTTCGGTATTGTTCTTTATGGGTAATTTTATTTTTATTTTTATACAATTGTGTTAGCTATTTTGTTATGCTGTTCAATCTCGGTTCTATCAAAGAAATGAGAAATATTGTCTTCGGACATCTCCATCTGTTATTTGTAACTTCTGAATAACTGATTATTAATCTGCATATATATCATTGGTACTGAATTTAATGTCACCTAAAATGACTTTCCTAACTTTTTATTTTATTTCAGACCAAAACAAATAATTTCACTGAAAGTATCTTGCTATATACGTAGTATGTTGGAAATAATTAAAAACCTACCATAACTTTCTTAGCGCTTATCGAGAATTAAATAAAATGTAACACTCCATAAACCAGACAGAATATCTGTTGACATTGCACGCGATTATGTGAAAAAGGTAGCTTCACTATAATCAGTTGAAAATTTAATGAGGAAAGATTAAAGAGTGCTAAGGAGTTTTTATGTATGAACACATTTAACATTTAGCTACACTCAACCAAAACAATAAATACATTTTTGAGGAGGAAAAACACTCACCTAATAAGTACATTCTGAGAAAGGATAGACTGCATAATTTAGATAGCAATTGACAACATATTTGTTGAATATGTAGGTTTGGTCTTCCAACAGACTATTGGAATCCCAATGGGTACTGTTGTAAACGTAGAATTCCGAGCGTTTATAAATTTATAACTTAACACCATCTTTGTAGAAAATAACAGTCACGATTTATTCACACTATATGTATATACAGACGTTACATAAAATACAAAATACACGGCATGCACTCCGACAGTACAAACATTCAGCCATCTTGTCCATCCCGCATCACATCTCCCTCTCTCACGTCACTATCACACAACGTCAAAAATACGGGAAACAACGTTAACACTGTTTTGCGACATTACGGACATGAAGACAAAGTCACATTCACAACACTACTCCCTCTTTTCAAGAATATTTCGTCCTCGAAATAAAAGATAATGAAGACAAATTGCGTTTTCGTGTTTTCCAGTTCATCTCAGGTAACATTGATTATCCACAGCAGCAAACATCACTTGTATAACTGTTTTCATAGATGTTACTATCTCTGAATTGGGTGAACCCATTTCCACGTACAAGTTCTTTATATGTAAAGTCCTTTCCGTATACTGGTCTCGATAATCCAGTATATGTTGAAACTCTAGGTTCGTCATAATTTTTTTCATCATCATTTTTAGAAATATTAAACTGTACGTCACTTTGCTCAATGGGTGTCCATTTTCGGACGCTAACTACCTCTACCTCACCATAGGGTATCGTCTGTTGTTCAACGTTTGGACTTCCAAAGTTAGTTGTCATTAGCTTAGAAACTTTTGCGACTGCAACATCAGTTGCCTCAACAATTTCATTAAGTTCCTGCTATTTCAATTCAACCTTTCTAACGATAACAATATCTGTTCCACCAGTAACCACTGTCTGCTTTTCAACGTGCGGAAGTTCCAAGATAGCTATCTCTTCGTCCAAAACTTTCGCAACTTCATATTCAGTTGCCTCAATAACGTCACAAAATTCCTCGTGTTTCAATTCATATGACTCAGCGATGAAATAAACTGTTCACTCGGATAAACGAAATTATTACGTACATTTAATTTACCAACAGTATAATTCTCTTTTCCTAATTTCTGGTTACTAGCATATCAAAATAATGTCGTTTTGCATATCAACGTCAGTATTTTCAGAAACTTTATTCCTCCGAAAACCATGCTCTGTGAAATTCATATTACGCTTATTGCCTATTTCAAAATGTTTCTCAAAGTTACTGTCTTCAGTGCTACGCGATTTTTCTACGGACTTTAAAGATTGTCTACAATGTTCCTGCCACAATATTTCTTTGATAAGTTCACTAACTGTTGACGGTTCTTTAGTCAGAACTCTATATCCAATGTTACCATCAGGATATCCATATATAGCATACTCAGTAATCAGCTTCACTAATAAATCTTCGTTCACACCAGGGAACGATTTCCGAACATTTATCTCAGTTCTACATACGTACTCTTGAACGCTTTCACTTGTAAGCATAGTTATATTTCTCAATTTCATTCTACAAATCTGAGCAGTCTCAATATCACCAAATCGACTTTTCAATGCAGAATACAAAACAGATACATTATAAAGATCTCTGTGTGGTAAATACGACACATATTTTAAAGCTTTACCTCTCAGTGAAGTAACCAAATAAAAAGCCATATCACTAGATGACCAATTAAAACGTTCAGCAAAGATAGAAAATTTTATCCAGAAACCTTCAAAAAGTTCAGTACCGTCAAACTCTGTTAAGTCACACCAGCTCATGGTTAATATATATCAAAATGCTGACAAATTTAAGTTATAGACATACATAAAACAACAAGTATTTATAGATAAACGTGACAATGTTGATTTCTTTCAAATTTGCACCTTAGATTATCATTTTATCCTTAATGCTAACACCGAACAAAAATGTTTAATTAATTTCCGTCCACTTTTGCCGATTAAATACTTCTCTGTGAATTATGTGGTCGAATCTGTTTAAATTCCAATATCACTTTTAAAATGGTGAATCTTCGTATTCCAGTGCCGTATCGTCTTTCTGTTGTAATGTATACATTTGGTCACAATCGTATTGTCGAATAAACTTGTTTACGGTAGCTTCATTGTCTAATTTCATATTTCCTCCCCTCTTTAAAAGCATTCCGTCTGTATAAAAATATAAATCATCTGTTTGCGTAGATCCGTTTCTGTTCGCTGCCACCAATGTTTTAAACGTAGAATTCCGAGCGTTCATAAATTTATAACATAGCACCATCTTTGTAGAAAATAACAGTCACGAGATATATATATTGTAGCGAGCCAGGGGTGACTAACCCAACAGAAAACAAAATTTAATCTCTGAATTCCAACCCTTTGGAAAAGTATAAAACTCAAGACTATAGGACTATTACTGACAAGACTGAATATTCTATGACTAAAGGTTCTCCTGTTTTGATACAATCCGGACAATCAGATTATGCTGTCCTGGTGAAAAGAACACCAAACAAGTTTTGAAGTTTCCATATATTTATTTATTTTTCTATACTATAGGTCATGAAGTTTACATCAAATATGTATTTGAAAATACAATATAAGTATACAGTAATTACATAATAAAATTTCTAGCACCTCTAAACCAGTCTCAGAGCTCTCAATAAAAATGAAGAACTCTAATCTTTTGACAATTTATCAATTCTATACGGTATTATTAAATGTGTTGAAATACATGGAAAAATAGGAGGTTGTGATCTCTGGTCTCATATAGTACTGTTGGTAGTACTCTATAAGAATTTGTACTGATATAAATACGTGAACCTTTACATGGTTGAGTCTTGCTATATAAATTACTTATTTAACTACAATTTCTATAAATATAAAGTTTAATAATTTGTGCAGAAGTTAATCAGAAACCTTTTCTGATTTAGATACATAAGTTTAGGAAACTGATTCCTTATCAGTTCAAAATATGTTAAATAACTATCAGGTCCTTCCTGATATAAATACAAAAAATGTTTAAAGAAATACTGTCAAGTCCTTACTTAGACAGCATTCTATAAAGTCAAGGCAACTGCCAGGTCCTTCCTGAAACAGTACCTATTTTAGGTTAACAGTTAGATCCTTTCTAACTGTTAACGAATTTAAATATGGTTTCCAAACCTTATGGAAACCATAATTCCTAATTCCAAAGATTGCCTATTTATTCCTATTTAAGGTGTTTTAAAATTTACAAACATCAAATAACTATATAACTAAAGCATTGCCTGCAAAATCCGTAAAATTAACAAAAGGTTTAAAAGTATTTGCTGAAGTTTCTTAAATTTAAATTAACATGACTGATGAGAATAAAAGATTAAAATCTTAAGAGCCCGGCTCCTAAAAGTCCGCTAAAATTAAGATTTAACTTTACAAAACTAAAAAGACATTGTTTTACCTTTCTATATTAAATAACTATAAATTTAGTTAAAGTAAATGTGGAAATTTCGTCTAAAATTAACTTTCAATCAAAAATCTGCCTTAACAAGCCAAAGTTTTAAGCAAGACTAACGTTTTTAGCGTTTTTTACGTCACCGTTGAAAATGTGGGAAGTTGGAAGTTGGATGTTGGATGTTGGAACGTAGGAAATTCCCGCGGAAGTTAGATTTAAAGAAAATAATCATTTATAAAAATAATTCGTAAATTCAAATAAAATATATTTCTCATCTTATTTATATATAAGAGCTTCTACTATGTTATTTATTTCAATTCTCCTTGGCAACAATAAATAAAGTTACAACTGCGCCACCGGAAGTAGCGGCTTGTCTATGAGAACAAAACATGTGTGTGTTAACGGTTGACAAAATTACAGAATACGCCGCTAAAACAACTTGACAGCTTATAAAAACTATGTGAATACTTTATATACAACTCATGGATATACGAAATGCCGGTGAGTACAACTGTGAAAGCATTAAATTAAAAATCGAACTAATAATCATCAACGATTAGCTGGACATGTTATAACTACTGCGCATGAGCAGGAAATTACACATTCATTCATAAAGATGAACACTCAGAACAGGTGCTAGTAATATTTACATTCATAGTATACAATGGAAAACTTCATATAACAACGATTCAATCAACAGGACTGATATCAGGAATAACATTTCTTCATACAACAACTACAGTTTATTTACAACACGCATAAAAATAGCGTTTTCTAACAGTAACTCTATGTGGATTGACATCAACACATGTTTAAAAATGCAAATTAATTTTGGAACGAGGCACTGGCAGCAGACGACACTTTAGCCTTATATATCAACATGGAGAAGGACAAAAGTTTGAACAATTTCAAATGAATTAACATGGAAGTTATGTTAAACAAGAGTTTGTGATATAATACAGATATTGAGAAGTATGTGATGCAAATTTATTTCTGTTAAAGGCAGTTTCAAAGTTTTAAACTGTGAAAAGTTAACTTTATGTGCCATAAATCATTCAATATGAGAATATTACAGTTATGAAATTTTCTAGTAAATAATAAAATTGAATAAAATATGTTCTATTTCTATTATGTCACTGTTTCTGTTCAAAAATGAACAATTACAAAAAGATTAAAAATACTTAAGTTGTCTAAACAACACATTTCATATGGTGAACATTCAAATAAATAACATTATAAATCTATGCACAATTCAAAATACACAATTCAAACACTGCATGTACTTGTCATATAATACACACAATAATATCAACAACAAAATTCTTATATAGATGTAAGAATGATTAGGGGCTGGTGCCTTACAATATATATATGTTATATTTGTTATTCTCGTGGGATTTTGTCTATGTGTGTTACATTTTAGTGTTATGTCGTTGTTCTCCTCTTATATTTAATGCGTTTCCCTCGGTTTTAGTTTGTTACCCCGATTTTGTTTTTTGTCCATGGATTTATGAGTTTTGAACAGCGGTATACTACTGTTGCCTTTATTTATTCACACTATATGTTTATACAGACGTTACATAAAATACAAAATACACGGCATGCACTCCGACAGTACAAACATTCAGCCATCTTGTCCATCCCGCAACACATATCCCTCTCTCACGTCACTATCACACAACGTCAAAAATACGGGAAACAACGTTAACACTGTTTTGCGACATTACGGACATGAAGACAAAGTCACATTCACAACAGGTACCAATTGCGCTCCTCTACTTGCAGATTTGTTTTTGTATTCATATGAAGCAGAATTAATCCAAGGGCTTGTACAGAAAGGAGAAAAGAAATTAGCCCAGTCTTTTAATTTCACCTTTCGGTATATTAATGATGTACTGTCTCTTAATAATAATAGATTAAGTGATCACTGACATTTAATATATCCAAGTGAACTTGAAATTAAAGATACTACCGACAAAGATACATCTGCTTCAAATCTAGACCTTTTTCTGAAAATGACTACTGATAGTAGGTTGAATACCAAAATTTATGACAAACACAATGATTTTGATTTTCCTATAGTCAACTTTCCATTTCTGTGTAGCAACATCCCAGCGGCACCAGCATATGGAATATATGTGTCTCAATTGATACGTTACTATAGAGCTAGCTCAAAGTACGTTGATATTGTTAAACGAGGGATACTGCTTTCTCAAATTTTCTAAGACAGGGCGATGTATCAATCAAATTAAGGTCATCACTTAAGAAATCTTACGATCGCCATCATGAGCTGATTGGCCATTATGACAAAAGTGTGTCAAAAATCATATCTGATATTCTTCCTCAGTCATAATAACCTTCCATCATTACCGAACTGAACAAAAGAAATAACACGACGGGTGTCGTATACGGTGCAGGAAATGCTTACCCTTCCGGAGCACCTAATTTCACCTCGGTTTTCAGTGGAGTTCAAAATTGTTTCTTATTTATTATTTATAACTGTTGATGTAAATGTCCTTTGGTTTTGTGAGTCTCTGTTTACTCCTTGGTTTTGATTGTTATTGTCTTCGTTCCAATGACCCAATCAATCTTTTGTTTTTTGTTTGTAACCAAATCATGCTACAATATCAACATTGAATTGGCTTCATGCAATCTCTTATCTGTAAGTTTACATATAATACGTATTTGGCAAAAACATATGGTGTATATTAAACAATAGTTACATGTAAATAAATAAGAACAAAGTCACTGCTCGTTTCATAGTGTATACTTATTGACTTGGTTTAAGTGGAATAGTAAGTTTATTGTCCCCGAAGTGCAACTTCTGCCCTGTGGCGTAGCCGAGGGAAATAGTTGTATCCGAGTGAACAATAAACTTACTAGTCCACGAATTGCCAGCCAGTAAATGTTTTATTATATCGAAAAAGACAACAGACAACAAATTGCGGGGAAAAATCAACTATCGTAGTATTTACTTCATAAATACAATCAAATGCTAAGGCTACATCCTGAAATGACGTCAACCCTAGATACAATAGGTAAAACGCGACGTCGTAACTGCCGCTGTATTTTTAAAATCCTCTGTTCCAGTAGCTCCATTTCAAATTCTGCGAAAATTTGTCAAAAACACAACAACCCGACCAAAGGGCAGAAAACTTCCGAGGTATACCAATTGGTTTTCAACACAGCGAGAAAATCCCGCTTCAATGGGCTGGCTTCAGCTAACCCCTAATGTGAACTAGTTCAGTGAAAATGGACGTCACACTAAACTCCCAAACATATAAACGAACTAGATAAAAAAAAACTTTACAAGACTAACAAAAGGCACAGGATCCTGACTTGGGAAAGGCGCAAAAATGTAGCGAGGCATGTTTGTGATATATAAACTCTTCCTCTATTCTATACCTCTAACATACTCACAGCAATACGCACAGTAAAACTCAGTTCAAAAGAAGTCCGAGTCCGATGTTAGTATAGGTCACAAAATCAGCTTAGCAAAATTAAAATGTTGCATTAAATAACAAAAGACAACTAGCAGTTACTGACATGCAATTATAGACTACGCCGTCATCTTATGAAAATCAAGCAAAATCCCTTCCATTAAGGGTCTAGTATTATATCATCCTAAAATATATGAGAAGAACATGTCATGCCAACAACTAGTGATACTTAGTACAGTCTTGTTCTATTTTATCCTCTGCTATCAGCAGTTGTTGGAGCTCTTTAAAAGGCGTCATCAATTCCAATAACTGGAACTTTTGACAAATGTCCCTGACCCCTTTCAGTGACTTCACGTATTCGACATTTTTCTCTAAATTTGAAACATTAGACGATATTATTAAGTCCAAATAAGCCTGGTGACTTATACTTAAATCACGTGTTTGCAAATCATGTTGACATGTACAGGGAAAAATGTTCAACACGTATTCCTACCAACTTTCTCCGTACACCCATTACAATTTAACTGTATTCTTGAATATTATTATTAACTAAAAGCTTAACGCCAGATCGGCAGATATTTGAAATGCCATTTTTGTTTAAATGATAAAGATCTGTAAAATGAAGTTTACAAATCAATGCTAGAATTTGATATATCTGTTCTTTTCTATCTACATTTTACGAATTTATTTAGCATTTTAAATAGACATCTTCGGGTCAGGGGGGAAATGGTGGGGGTTGCACTTAAATACTCAAATAATATTGGTGTCACTGGAGTTCTGGTACCCTAGCTTTTTCGTGTAATCAAAAATTTATAACAATCCAAAATTTGCGTATGTACATGTAAATGTAACCTTTTTCCATTTTGGTTTGGTTTTATCACATATAAAATCACACTCAGCATGTATGACTTGTATATGAAACATATTCAAACCACCGTAACTTACTCCCATTCCGATATGAATGTACTATTTGTTACTGGACGTTAAACACATGTTCATCCCTTTCATGCATTCTTTTTCAATTAACAGTCTAGTCTTAGACTTTAGATTCAACGAGATATAATAGTATATATATTTTGCATCGATGTTATAATATATTTGATTAATTTTCATTTCAAATTTGTTTCGTTTATTTCGGTTTCTTTTCATTCGTTTCTATTAAACACTTTATATTCATCCATAGTATCGTACCTGTCTGGTGTTGATACGGGGATTACCGTTCAGTTTGGGTACGGAAATAAAAGATGAACACTTCTTTTTTAGCAAATAACAAAAAAAATCAAAACATAAATGCTTTCAAAAAGGGGGTGGGGGCACTTGATATTTACTAGGTTGTAGGACGTTCTGGTCGAATAGGTCACATTTTCCTGAAGTATATGATATGATAAAAGAAAGTTCCCGTTACTTGTTAAAAAAGAGCCCGGTATTTTCTGTCAAAGCCGAAAGTCTGTGTGCTTATGGCTGTGTTTCTGTCCACAAATATTTCCTCTTCCACACTTTGGTAGTAAATTTTCTAACGTAGGAGATGAAACCAAACCATAATGGAAAAAGGTTCGTGGATGATTATTAGTTCGATTTTTAGTCTAACGCTTTCAAAGTTGTACTCACCGGCATTTCGTATATCCATGAGTTGTATATAAAGTATTCAAATAAGTTTTTATAAGCTGTCAAGTTGTTTAAGCGGTGAATTCTGTAATTTTGTCAGCCGTTAACACACACATGTTTTGTTCACAGACAAGCCGCTACTTTCGGTGGCGCAGTTGCAACTTTATTTTATTGTTGCCAAGGAGAATTGAATTAAATCTCTTATAATAAGATGAGAAATATATTTTATTTGAATTTACGAATTATTTTTATAAATAATTATTTTCTTTAAATCTAACTTCCGCGGGAATTTCTTACGTTCCAACATCCAACAATCCAACTTCCCACAAAAATCAAACATTGACGTAAAAAACGCTAAAAACGTTAGTCTTGCTTAAAACTTTGGCTTGTTAAGGCAGATTTTTGATTCAAGTTAATTTTAGTCAAATTTTCCAAATTTACTTTATCTAAAGTTATAGTTATTAAATATAGAAAGGTAAAAACAATGTTTTTTTTTTTGTTTTTTTTTTTAAAGTTAAACCTTATTTTAGCGGACTTTTAGGATCCGGGCTCTTAAGATTTTGATCTTTTGTTCTCATCAGTCATGTTAAGTAAAATTTAAGAAACTGTAGCAAATACTTTCAAACCTATTAGTTAATTTTACGGATTTTTGCAGGCAATGCTTTAGTTATAATAGTTCGAGTTTATATTGAAGTTAATCTGTTAAATAGTTATTTAGTTGATGTTTGTAAATTTTAACACACTACTTTAAATAGGAATAAATAGGCAATATTTGGAATTAAGGATTATGGTTTCCATAAGGTTTGGAAACCATATTTAAATTCGATAACAGTTAGAAAGGATCTTACTGTTATCTTAAAATAGGTATTGTATCAGGAAGGACCTGGCAGTTGCCTTGATTTTATGAAATACTGTACAAGTAAGGACTTGACAGTATTTCTTTAAACAACATTTTTGTATTTATATCAAGGACCTGATAGTATTTAAACATAATTCGAATTGATAAGGAATAAGTTTCCTAACTTATTTATCTAAATCAGAAAAGGTTTCTGATTAACTTCTGCTCAAATTATTAAACTTTATATTTATAGAAATGTTAGTTAAATAAGAAATTTATATAGCAAGACTCAAACATGTAAAAGGTCACATATATATCAGTTCAAATTTTTATATAGTACTACAAACAGTATGACATGGGACTAGATCACAACCTCCTATTTTTCAATGAATTTCAACACATTTAATAATGCATTTGTTGTACCTTATTTAGAATTGATACATTTTCAAAAGATAAGAGTTCCTACATTTTTATAGGGAGCTCTGAAACTGGTTTAGAGAGGTTTAGAGAGGTGCTAGAAATTTAATTATTATGTAATTACTGTATACTTATATTGTATTGTGAAATACATATTTGATGAGGAGTTCATGATCAATAGTATATAAAACTTAATAAAAATGGAAACTTCAAAACTTGTTTGGTGTTCTTTTCACCAGGATAGCATAGTCTGATTGTCCAGATTTTTATCAAAACAGGAGAACCTATAATTTAGTCATAGAATATTCAGTCTTCAGACTTGTCAGAAATAGTCTTGAGTTATACTTTTACAAGTGGTTGGAATTTAGAGATTAAATTTTGTTTTTTGTTGGGTTAGTCACCCCTGGCTCGCTACAATATACTGAGATAACAAAATAGTATGAACAAGTTACTTAATGTTATACTAAGATGTCTTTATAGTATAAAATGTATCTTTATGACATTGCAATATCAGATAATAGTTTAGTAAAATGACAAATCAATATGAAAACGCAGCTCTATGTTATATCAAGATGTCTTCTTAGTATGAAATATTATCTTTATAACAAAGTGAACTGACAGAATAGTATGAAAAGGTACCTCCATGTTGTATTAAAGTGTCTTTATAGTATATAAATTTATCTTAGTGATATAGCAAATTAACAGAGTAATATTGTCAAATGTCGTTATAGTATAGAACATTTGCTTCATGATATATCTTTAGCCTTAATGCTACAGTTATTGTTATCATAAGGCATCTGTGGTGTTTCATACTTATGTATTGTGTGTTTAACATATGCTTGCTTGAATCTACTTATAAAGGAGTGCTATAAGAGGAGAAAACATAATTTACTTTCATTTGTTTTTATTTCTTTCATATATCAATCAAAAATTAGAAATTATATGTTAGCGGAAATTAGTGAAATTATGCATTAAGCTAAAATCCTAGCCAATGAAATTTTTAGGCATTAAGCTGATTTCCTGAATTCTGATGATAATTATTCAACCTTTGTCAAACATCATTTTAGGCCATTAGTGAACTTATTTTTGCTTCAGTTCCATATTAATGTTTATTCAATGAAATATTCTTGATGTAAAAACTAAAATCACAAAACAAAAAACAAAAACTCTTAGGAAAATTCAAAAACAGAAAGTCCCTATTCAAATGTCAAAATGAAAAGCTCAAAAACATCAAACGAATGAATGATAACTGTCATATTCCTGACTTGGTATAGTCATTTTTTTTATGTAGAAAATGGTTGATTCAACCTGGTTTGATAGCTTGCTAAACCTCACAGATGTATGACAGTCGCATAAAATTCCATTAAATTGTTCATTTTTTGAAAATAGATAAGGCCGTTAGTTTTCTCCTTTGAATTGTTTTACATTGTCATTTTGGGGCCTTTTATGGCTGACTATGTGGTATACGCTTGCTTTGCTCATTGTTGAAGGTCGTACGGTGACCTTGGTAATTTCTGTGTCATTTTGGTCTCTTGTTGACAGTTGTCTCATTGGCAATCATCCCACATCTTCTTTATTTATGATAATCTTTAAAAATGTCATAAAGTTTTGTTTTTTATAATAATCCAAACATATGCATAACATAATCAACTTGTATATCTTTGTGGTAGTACAAAAAAATATATAATTCGAACAAGATATTGTATCGAATGAAAGGAGATTGAAGAAAATTCCCACTTAACCGGTCGAACTGGTTTTGATCTGGTCAAAAGTTGACAAGTGTAAAAATGCTTTTTTACTCACATCCTCTTTTCATTGACTTTAATGGATATGTAGACATTACAGTTAAACATTTTATTAAATGCTCCATGTCAGTCTTATCTTTTTCTAGCGGAATTGTATGGTACTTAGGACAAGGAACATAAACAGGTCATGGTGACAGAACACGTAGGATATAACAAACTTAATGATGCATATGCAAATATTTTTCATGATTCCAAGGCTATGCAAATATTTCTCTTGATTCTATCGAACAATTTCTTTCACTTTGTGAAAATTGTTACATAAAGAAAAAGTATTTTAGGAAGGAAGTAGTAGTGAACTAAAATATTATACAAAGAGTTCAACTGTAGAGGACAGGTTGATTTAATCATGATAATGGATTTCCAATCAAACTAGATGAAAACTAGATGAAAACTAATGACTAAATGATAAGTCCTGTCATGTAATGTTGTCATTTTAATGATATATATAACATTGCCATTAAAGCGGGAGATTTGGTATGCCACAAAACCAGGTTCAACCCACCATTGTTTTCTTAAAATGTTCTCTACCAAGTAAGGAAGATGGCTATTGTTATATTATAGTTCGTTTCTGTGTGTGTTACATTTTAATGTTGTGTTTCTGTTGTGTCGTAGTTCTCCTCTTATATTTGATGCGTTTCCCTCAGTTTTAGTTTGTTTCCCGGATTTGTTTTTTTCTCATTCGATTTATCGAATTTCGAACAGCGGTACACTACTTTTGCTTTATTTACCCTATATCGTAGGAAAAAAGCTGGTGATGTATTGTGTATTTCAAATGCTTGCCTTAGTCTACTGATAAATCAATGTTATAAAAGAAATAAAGTGTTTTCTTTCATTGGTTGTTATTTCTGTCATATAAATATATATATTAAAAATCAGAAACTAAACATACACAAATAATTATATATAAGTCCTCAATCACCCTGTCTTATATCAACACTGATCAATCAAAAGTTAATTAAACTATGTTTATATATCATACTCCTTTGCTTGCAGAAGTTTTCCACCTATTCCAACATGACATTTTAACTTTTACTATCTTATTTTTATAACATGGGAATAGGCGGAATGAACCATCCATTTCTAGGTGTAAAAAAGTAGTAATTCATTTAGTCCGAAATAAGTGTAAATGACGAGCCGTTCAAATTCTACTAATAATTCTTTTCGTGTAGGTCGTTACAGGTTCAGTTTGGTGATAACGTATTACTGATGAGTCTTATGTAGACGAAACGCGCATCTGGCGGTTTAAACTATAATCCAGGTACCTTGATAACTATTAGTTGTTGATAGTTATAAACGGAAAGCAAGCTAGAGAATGGCTTGTAGATTCGACTATGGCAATATAGCTGTGTACATCTAGATTAGCTTAATTTGCTACAATTTTGGGAACTACGATGGTGTCCATAAAACTTTCAAAACACTACTTACTTCAACCATAAAATTAAAAAAATAGCTTGCTTCGTTTGGCTTCCATCAATTTTATTCAACACATATTTATCTTTAATTCACTAAAAAAGCAACTACATATTACTGTTTGCGTTTTCACTTTAGTCTGATTTAATTGGCACTTATTCATAGAATCATGGTATTCAATACGTTTTATTTAACGCATTTTGCAGTAATAAATAACAATTGACAACGTGTTTGTCATATTTTTGCAACGATCAACAGTAGGTTACTAGCTATTTTTATGTCCGATTTGATCAAACAGCTCCTTAAATACACAGGAGTTCATACATCTCTGTCGTACGAGGTAAATAAATTTTGAAGCTACAAAAAACTAGAAACTCTCAAGAGCCTGTATCGCTCACCTGACTCAACTTGGTTTTTGTAATCATTTAAAAAAGATAAAATTTGGCTACAAAGTTACAAAACATTACCTCATAAGGAACATTCATGCTAAGTTGGGTTTCATTCCGTTCGGTGGTTCTCTAAAAGAAGACTTTTGTATGAATTTCCCATAGGTTCCTATGTTAAACTAAACCCCCCGCTAGCGGCCATCTTTGAAGATGGATCGGCTACAAAATAACAACACTTGGTCAGCACCTCATAAGGAACATTCATGCCATGTTAGGTTTCATTCGATTCGGTGGTCCTCTAAAAGAAGTCATTTGTATGCATTTCCCAAAGGCCCCCTTTGTTAAACTAAGTCCCCTGCGAACGGCCATCTTAGATGATGGATCGGCTACAAAGTAACAACACTTGGTCAGCACCTCATAAGAAGTATTAATGCCATGTTTGGTTTCATTCCATTCAGTGGTTCTCTTTAAAGAAGTCATTTGTATGCATTTCCCATAGGGTCCTATGTTAAACTAATTCCCACCGCTGGCGACCATCTTGGATGATGGATCGGCTACAAAGTAACAACACTTGGTAAACACCTCATAAGGAACATTCATGGCATGTTTGTTTCATTTCATTCAACGGTTCTCTAAAAGAAGTCATTTGTATGCATTTCCATTAGGGTCCTATGTTAAACTAAGTCCCCCAATGGCGGCCATCTTGGATGATGGATCGGCTACAAAGTAACAACACTTGGTCAGCACCTCATAGGTAACATTCATGCCATGTTTAGTTTCATTCCATTTAACAGTTCTCTAAAAGAAGTCATTTGTATGCATTTCCCATAGGGTCCTATGTTAAACTAAATCCCCAGATGGCGGCCATCTTGGATCATGGATCAGCTACAAAGTAACAACACTTGGTCAGCACCTCATAAGGAACATTCATGCCACGTTTGGTTTCATTCCATTCAGTGGTTCTCTAAAAGAAGTCATTGGTATGCATTTCCCATAGGGTCCTATGTTAAACTAAGTTCCCCATTGGCGGCCATCTGGGATGATGGATCAGCTACAAAGTAACAACACTTGGTCAGCACCTCATAAGGAACATTCATGCCATGTTTGGTTTCACTCCATTCAGTGGTTCTCTAGAAGAAGTCATTTCTATGCATTTCCCATAGGGTCCTATGTTAAACTAAGTTCCCCGCTGGCGGCCATCTTGGATTATGGATCGGCTCCAAAGTAACAACACTTGGTCAGCACCTCATAAGGAACATTCATGCCATGTTTTGTTTCATTCCATTCAGTGGTTCTCTAGAAGAAGTTCAAAATGTAAAATGTTAACGACGACGACGACGGACGCCACGTGATGCTAAAAATATTGGTCAGGATGGTACATTTGTAAACTAGTGTGTAATGTGTCGTTCTCTTTTACAGATTAATGAGCTTTATTATCATTATTAATGTGACATCTCATATTTAAATATGATTTTATAAGAAATGAATGTGTGTGAGAAGTTTTATCTAAATCTATAATAACAATACCGGTATTCAAAAGTAAACTCATCTACAGATTTTAAATGGATATAACTTATTAATCAATCCGGATAAATGTAAGTTATTTTCTCTTATTTATTGGTGGTAATTTTGCAACTTGTGCTGATCCTAGTCTTTTATTTGAAATAGATGCAACTGTTGCTGATCCTATCATTGTATTTGGAACAGGTGATCTTCCTTTTATTGGAACAGATTCTCTGTCTGAATTTGGAATAGATATTTCTCCAGATCTGTTCATTGTTGGAACAGAAACTGCTTGAAGTCCGAGGGAAGCAACAATTACATCAATCTTTTCTTCCATTCGATAATTCTGTATCTGCATTTCGTCAGTTTTTTCTGTAAGGCTTTGTACTTTGTCTTTTGTTTTCGAAAGTTCGTCAGCCAGTAGTGTATTTTCTATCACAAAATCCGTACTGTTTATCTTTGATAGTTTTTCTTCAGCAAGTTGTAGCTTATTTTTTGTTTCATCTAGTTCTTGACGTATTACTTCAGAACTGTTTTTATCTATTCTTTGATTACTTTTTAAACTTATGTTTAATTCTCGTATCCTACTCCTCAAAACTGTTATTTCGCGCTCAAGCTTACTGTTTGCATCTTGTAATTCTTTAATGCTTTTATTCGATACTTGTAAATCTGATACCAGCTGAACGTTCTTTGATTCTTCTTCTTCTTCTTCTTCTTCGTCGTCGTCACTGAGCTACATCATAAGCAACATAGATTATGTAATTTAGAAATGAATGATATTTAAAAGAAATGAATTACACATTATAAAATTGTTGTTTATTGAAAGTTCAACCAAGAACACACCAAACGGATAGGACACATTCTTAACTCCTTTAAACTATCCCCTTACCTCGAACTCCTTTTCATCAATAAATCGATCAATCAATCGAACATAAACAAATATTGATCGTGGCTTAAAGCATATTTTGGTATTTGGTTGTATGACAACAAAATGTGTAGCAAACCAAAAGCAAGGAGACAAATAATGGGTTATAATCTTTCAAATATCTTGACTAAATCCGAAACTACCACTTTATTACATTGTCTGTATCTTTGTTGCGCAGTTAAAGTATATATTCAAAACATACCTCTAATGTAGATTAAATTCAAATCTATCAATGCGTATTCAGGACGTTACAAAATTATTTGTTCTTTGGTTGATTTTTATTTGTATTGGTAGGTTATTTAAAAGACTCATATAATTTTTCCTGTTCGTGTAGTATTGTCAATTTTGATGATCCAATACCTATTAAGTTTACTGGTTGGTAGATTCTTATATATATATATATATATATATATATATATATATATACAACTCGTCTAAACATCAACCCAACAATGTTAGATCTGTAAATTTGCTTTCGCAAATTGATGGTTCTTCCCTATATATATATATATATATATATATATATATATATATATATATATATATATATATATATATATATAAACGAGTCTAAATTGAAAACTACGTTCAAACCTATGATTGCGTTGGATAAAAACCGCAATTTTTATACGTGTGCATGTAAAACAAATTTCGTTGTAGAAGGGTCTAAAAACAGCACAAACAACCTTTTCCAAATGACCAAAAAAGTGAAAAAGTATATTTAAACAAAACGCATTTGACTAACAGGTCGAACAACTGATGTTCTTTAACCCTGCTGACTGCCATTGGCGATTGCCAAATAAAATTGATCACAAGATGTAACAAAATGATCTTAATATAAATTTAATACTAAACAGAAAAGAAATTTAACTTGTGGCCACGATGTTATGCCACAAACATACGGTGTCAATATTTTTTTAGTACACCAGATCCGGATTACGACAATAAATGTCTCTTCAGTAATGTTAGGGATCGAAACGGTATTTGGAAGGCCATATAAAAAGTACCCTCATTTGTAGATAAGACTCTTGAATTTTAAGAGTCAATATAGGATGAACGGATCATATAAATCGGAGGGAAAATATGATACAAACCCAAACGAAAAAATATAAACGAGTCTAAATTGAAACTAAGTTCAAACCTATGATTGCGTTGGATAAAAACCGCAATTTTTATACGTGTGCATGTAAAACAAATTTCGTTGTAGAAGGGTCTAAAAACAGCACAAACAACCTTTTCCAAATGACCAAAAAAGTGAAAAAGTATATTTAAACAAAACGCATTTGACTAACAGGTCGAACAACTGATGTTCTTTAACCCTGCTGACTGCCATTGGCGATTGCCAAATAAAATTGATCACAAGATGTAACAAAATGATCTTAATATAAATTTAATACTAAACAGAAAAGAAATTTAACTTGTGGCCACGATGTTATGCCACAAACATACGGTGTCAATATTTTTTTAGTACACCAGATCCGGATTACGACAATAAATGTCTCTTCAGTAATGTTAGGGATCGAAACGGTATTTGGAAGGCCATATAAAAAGTACCCTCATTTGTAGATAAGACTCTTGAATTTTAAGAGTCAATATAGGATGAACGGATCATATAAATCGGAGGGAAAATATGATACAAACCCAAACGAAAAAATATAAACGAGTCTAAATTGAAACTAAGTTCAAACCTATGATTGCGTTGGATAAAAACCGCAATTTTTATACGTGTGCATGTAAAACAAATTTCGTTGTAGAAGGGTCTAAAAACAGCACAAACAACCTTTTCCAAATGACCAAAAAAGTGAAAAAGTATATTTAAACAAAACGCATTTGACTAACAGGTCGAACAACTGATGTTCTTTAACCCTGCTGACTGCCATTGGCGATTGCCAAATAAAATTGATCACAAGATGTAACAAAATGATCTTAATATAAATTTAATACTAAACAGAAAAGAAATTTAACTTGTGGCCACGATTTTATGCCACAAACATACGGTGTCAATATTTTTTTAGTACACCAGATCCGGATTTCGACTATAAATGTCTCTTCAGTGATGTTAGGGATCGAAACGGTATTTGGAAGGCCATATAAAAAGTACCCTCATTTTAAGATAAGACTCTTGAATTTTAAGAGTCAATATAGGATGAACGGATCATATAAACCGGAGGGGAAATATGATACAAGCCCAAACGAAAAAATATAAACTAGTTTAAATTGAAACTACGTTCAAATCTATGATTGCGTTGGATAAAAACCGCAATTTTTATACGTGTGCATGTAAAACAAATTTCGTTGTAGAAGGGTCTAAAAACAGCACAACCAACCTTTTCCAAATGACCAAAAAAGTGAAAAAGTATATTTAAACAAAACGCATTTGACTAACAGGTCGAACAACTGATGTTCTTTAACCCTACTGACTGCCATTGGCGATTGCCAAATAAAATTGATCACAAGATGTAACAAAATGGATCTTAATATAAATTTAATACTAAACAGAAAAGAAATTTAACTTGTGGCCACGATGTTATGCCACAAACATACGGTGTCAATATTTTTTTAGTACACCAGATCCGGATTTCGACTATAAATGATTCTTCAGTGATGTTAGGGATCGAAACGGTATTTGGAAGGCCATATAAAAAGTACACTCATTTTAAGATAAGACTCTTGAATTTTAAGAGTCAATATAGGATGAACGGATCATATAAACCGGAGGGAAAATATGATACAAGCCCAAACGAAAAAATATAAACTAGTCTAAATTGAAAACTACGTTCAAACCTATGATTGCGTTGGATAAAAACCGCAATTTTTATACGTGTGCATGTAAAACAAATTTCGTTGTAGAAGGGTCTAAAAACAGCACAAACAACATTTTCCAAATAACCAAAAAAGTGAAAAAGTATATTTAAACAAAACGCATTTGACTAACAGATCGAACAACTGATGTTCTCTAACCCTGCTGACTGCCATTGGCATATATATTCCATTGGTTCTCATTGGAATGCCGATAGTCTGTTGAAAAACACGTCCTCGGATATACGAGTCTAAATTGAAAACTACGTTCAAACCTATGATAACTGCCTATTCTAGCGGTGGCGTGAATCAGATGTGGATACTTAAAAATTCCAAAGATCTTTATATATATATCAGGTGTTGCTTAAAACAAGAAGAGTCATATTTCCTTAAATTGAGTTTCCATGAAATTGGTTCTTTATCAAATAAATGTTCAGTAGGAATATTATCTCATACATCATGTCCATACATGTATAACGTATCGGTACCCAAATGGCACCTATTTAGCAAAAATCGCAGCGGAAATCAAATTATCTATAATACTAAAATTACGAGGTCCAATTTGTCAGCCGTCATCACGTAAAAACGACGAATCACAGAATTCAACTTTATATATAACTAATATAGTACAAAGGTGTAGATTAAAAATTACACCACTCCAGGCCCTTTTGTTTTCCACATAATTAATATTGCCAATAATTAAGAAGTTCCGGGTCGAGTCCGCTACCGATACCAATAGTATATTCACCTGTTACCTATTACCTTATCTGTACGTTCCGCATCTGACAGGCGCACTACAAAACGTTGTATTCAGGACTTATATGCTATATACACGGGTCATAACCACAGGGTTGACACTACTAAATTGTCAAATTGTTACCTATTGTAGTATTTTAATCCGTAAGACTTTCTAAGATAACAATACGAATACTAAAAAAGAGATTTTTAGTATTCGTATTGTTATAAAAATAATTAATATTACCAATAACTGATAAGTTCCAGTTCAACGGGTTCAAACAGAAAGACTTGAAAGCAGAGAAAAACTGTGTATCTTATAATCGACATGACTTTATCAGATGACAATACTAATACTAAAATAAGGCTTGCGCATAGTTGTATACTTTAATTCAGTCACGGACCCGTGATATCACGGGTGTGTTCTAGTCTTTTTTATGATTTGATGCTATGCACTTCTTTCGGTATTGACAATTCACTTGGAAACCCAAAATATACCCTCACGACACTTACCAAATAGGAAATCCTGGATAATCATAGGTCTGTTCTATGTTCCTTTGGAACTTCAACCAAAGATGATGAACTGGATCTTCCATCACTGTATTGGATACCTAAACTGAATAAGTGTCCTTACAAACAACGGTATATTACTGGGTCTTCCAACTGCTCAACGAATCCTCTTTCTAAATTATTAACATCTATTTTATCAGCAATCAAAGACGGGCTTCAAAGTAATTGTGAAACTGCCTATTCTAGCGGTGGCGTGAATCAGATGTGGATACTTAAAAATTCCAAAGATCTTTTAGAGTACATACAATCTAACTCTCTTTTATCTTGTAATAGTATTCACACATTTGAATTTTCTACACTTTATACAAGCATTCCACATTTCAAACTAAAAGACAAATTGAAAGAGTTGGTATTGCTTTGTTTCATAAAAAAGAATGGCCAACGAAGATACAAGTATCTTGTCTTAGGAAGGGTTAAATCCTACTTTTTAAAGGATCACTCTGATTCAAACAAAAAATTCTCTGAAACTGACATTATCAAGATGCTTGATTTCTTGATTGACAACATATTTGTTACGTTCGGAGGACGTGTTTTTCAACAGACTATCGGCATTCCAATGGGAACCAATTGTGCCCCTCTTCTTGCCGACTTGTTTCTTTATTATTATGAGGCTGACTTCATACAGGAACTTCTTAGGAAGAAAGATAAGAAGTTAGCAATATCCTTTAACTCTACTTTCCGCTATATAGATGATGTTCTTTCACTAGATAATTCAAAATTTGGTGACTATGTCGAATGCATCTATCCCATTGAACTAGAGATAAAGGATACAACAGATACAGTTAAGTCGGCCTCATATCTTGACTTACATCTAGAAATTGACAATGAGGGTCGATTGAAAACAAAACTTTACGACAAAAGAGATGATTTCAGCTTTATAATTGTGAACTTTCCATTTCTAAGTAGCAACATTCCAGCAGCACCTGCATACGGTGTTTATATACTCCCAATTGATACGATATTCCCGTGCTTGCATTTCCTATCATAATGTTCTTGATAGAGAGTTGTTGCTCACAAGGAAGCTATTAAATCAAGAGTTGCAAGTGGTGAAGTTGAAATTATCTCTTCGTAAATTTTACGGACGCCATCACGAGTAGGTTGACCGTTATGGAATAACCGTTTCACAAATGATATCGGATATGTTCCTTACGTCGTAACTACAATCCCCTTCCCTTTCATGAATATGACCTACCGAATTAGACTATTTACCGGATTTGTAATCACTTAAGCAACACGACGGGTGCCACATGTGGAGCAGGATCTGCTTACCCTTCCGGAGCACCTGAGATCACCCCTAGTTTTTGGTGGGGTTCGTGTTGTTTATTCTTTAGTTTTCTATGTTGTGTCGTGTGTACTATTGCTTTTCTGTTTGTCTTTTTTTATTTTTAGCCATGGCGTTGTCAGTTTGTTTTAGATTTATGAGTTTGACTGTCCCTTTGGTATCTTTCGTCCCTCTTTTATTGTCGATTTACGAGTTTGACTGTCCCTCTGGTATCTTTCGTCTCTCTTTTTCAACATAGGTAAAAATATTTAGATATACACAAAACGTCACAGTATTTATTAACAGATGAAGAGTTTACTGAAAAATTAAGTACGGAAACGTCAACTTTTTAAAATTAGTAAATACAATGTACAATATGTTACAAGTATCCATTTCTTAAAATATGAAGAGTAAGCATTCAAAATATTTGAAGAAATTAGACGATAGCTGTGTTATTCGACATTTGACGATGCGAATTTAAGCATGGATGCAATTTGGGTACTCCTCATTATGGAATCATTGCTGGTTTGGGGTCAGTTCAGACCTATTTTTCTATGATTTTATATGGATTTAAATTAAATATGTGAAACCATATCGTACATAATGATACATCTACAAAGAAAACACATAATGAAAACTTTTGTCTGAAGCATGAATAAACGTAGGTTGAAAAAATGTGGAAATAGGTGAAATTTGAGATCCCTCACGTTAACTACTTCCACATTGGAATTATTAGTTTTTAACAAGATATGAGTTGCATCGGATATAAATCTATCTCCTGCAAATGAATTTCAATACATCTGTATTGATATTCATTTATACATCAATATCGAGTCGAAAAAATCTCTATGGAAAGTCTGATACTGTTTGAAAATTGAGTTGTTATAAAAATCATACAAAACAGATCAAAATTCATCTTTTATTTCATATTAAAATGTTCCAAAATTAGTCAAAGTCCTACACATGTACATGTATATGTGCAATTGGATAAATCGATTTCTATCCGATGCATTTCATATCATATTACCTTTAAAAACTAAATTTAAACTATTTAGAGATTATGAGCTAAAATGTTCGCCACTAAATCGAATCGAAATGAAAGTATCTATAGATCATCGTATATGTGTCAAAAACTTATCTTCCAGGCGCGTAGCTACGTTTACGTCAAAACGCCCGAGCGTACACTTGAATTTTGGTAAAAAAAATATTTTAATCTCAATATACAGTATTAAAAAAAAATCTGGTTTAAAGCACATCATGATCAGTCTTTTTAATCTTTCTTCAATAGCATGTATTTCCAGAAAAAATGAGAAAAAAAATCTTTCGATCAATGGTACCGTATTAGATATTCGTTCATTTTGTGTCAGTCAAAGTCTGAATCTGCTGGGATTTCCACCTACTTTCCTTTCAGCTGAGATCGATATGTGCAGTTTGAATTTAAATTGAGCCTACATTTATGACACGAAAACAAGAAATAGCTATATATATATATTTTTATATATATATAGAGAGACCCTAGATTTCATCGGAGGCGTCAACATTTAGGTTAAATATGTGGTAAAAGATTTTTCTTACATCAATTATTTTGTCAAACCTTCATGAAATTTTACGAAAGTTGGACAGAAGCTTGTTATTCTCAAAAGAGTATCCAGACCTTAATGATGAATTTACATTTTTGATTTCCCCGTATTTTACTGATAATAGGAATTTCTGTTTGCAGTTAACAAGTAGATAGTCTGTGGTTGAAGTTTGTAACACTTCAATTACTTTGTCAACCCTCCATCGAATTTTATGAAACTTTGGCATAAGCTTTTTTGTGATTCATGTCTGAAGTAAAATTTTGAAAATATTTTTTTTTCGTTTTTCAATTAGAAGTTAACAGACGCTCTGTGATTATTATTTTTTTCATGATAATTTTGAAAACCTTCAGATATTGTCATGAGACTTGGGTAGAAGTTAATAGTCCAGATCAAGAAAAAAAATCTTAAGAAAATGTTTGATTATTTAAAATCCTGTAATGGACTGATAAAAAGAATCAATTTTCGAGGGAAGCGGTAATCTAGCGAGAACCACGGTTCCATGGAACCCTTTACAAATTTTCATAATGCACCTAAACATCTATGCAAATTAATCAATTTATATCCATTAGCGACTTTTGCACGAAAAGGGGTTTTAGTCGAGTAATTGCTCTATATTAACCCACGGTTTAAACATATTTTAAAGTAACAGGTTTGGACATTTTTTCTAACACCATTGACCATTAGATTTCAAATCAACACAATGCATACATTAAACATAAAAGATAACAAAAAAAAGTAATCTATAAGGTATTTTCAACTTGCTATTGATTAGTTTATAATGACACCTCCCCCTCAAACCGACTACTAGAAGATTCTATAACCTGGGTCCGATTGGGGCTCCCAAACCCCTCGCCGAGGTTGGGGCGTACACTTAAAAATAGCCTAGCTACGCCACTGTCTTCTACATCAATTGCAAAATAAATCGCCACGTAGTTCGCCAGAAAGGTACAATTACATAATAAAGTTAGTTAACATTATTCGAAACGTTTGAACAACTAACTTTCAATCGTGCGATGCAAAGTTACAAGACATTCGCGATTTTTGTTTTACATATTCTTGAAATGTTTAAATCGGTATTGGATTTGTTTGAATTTTCCTTGTAACCTAAATTCAAAAGTGTTAATCCTTGCTGCATATCAATCAATTTATGTTGATATTTACGCTTAACCTATAAACACTTGCTGCTTATAAATATGTAAGGATTGGCGTCATAATACGAGACAGAAACATATTAATTGAGGTTGTTACGTGAGGAATGTATTCTCAAAATAACATTTAAAAATAATTTAACGCAAAACTTTCATCGCTTTCTTTATCAGGAGGGTAACTATAACTTTAAATGGTTATCCTGTTTAATTTGAATTTTTTCATCATTTTACCAGAAAATTAACTGTTGACTTATAATCTGTTACGTTCTCTCGTAGAACGCGCAAAACACTGAAGAGCACTAGTTTCTCGGTGTTTGCAGGAAAGGTAATTGATTCTAACTGACGAGTCCTATGAAGACGAAACGTGCGTCTGGTGTGTCAAGTCATGGTATCGTTAATGTTTTTTTACAACTAATTGGCCGATCTCATTGCTGCCACTGCTATTGAATGCTTAGTACCCGTGGGTATCTTGCCCAGTAGTCAGTACTTGTATTTTGACATGAATTATCGTTGATAAATTCATTGTTTGTTTTATAAAGTTTTCTACTCCAGGAATACAAAGCCTCATTCTTATTTGTCGCAACTATTGGGATTTATAGGTTTACAATGCTCTCAAACTTCGTATATGATTTGGTCCTTCGAATCATTTGATTCGAACGCCTATGATGACCCTTATGGAGACATGCGTGTCAGTCGTTCATAGTTCAACTATAAGCCTAGTATCGAAGACGAGTTTATGATTTAATTAAACATTGAAATTGTCAACCAAAGTCATAACGCACTATACATTTTAAAATTTAAGGTTTCTGTCTGGTGAATCGAAGATAAGTCCGAAAATTGTTACCGTTAACGTTATCTTATATGAAACACATCTAATTGCCATTGATATCACTGGTTCTAAACTTAACATCGTACTTGCAGTTACGGTGATCCCAACATGGCGGAGCCCATAACAGAAATGAACAGGTCAAATCGTCTTTTAGTAATTTCTCCGTGTACACGCGTTGTTTTAAAGAATTACTCAGCCGCTATGTTGATATGTACGGTATCGTTGTAAGTGTGTGTGTTTTTATGCCCCACCTACGATAGTAGAGGGGCATTATGTTTTCTGGTCTGTGCGTCCGTTCGTCTGTCCGTCCGTCCGTCTGTCCCGCTTCAGGTTAAAGTTTTTGGTCAAGGTAGTTTTTGATGAAGTTGAAGTCCAATCTACCTCAAACTTAATATACATGTTCCCTATGATATGATCTTTTTAATTTTAATGCCAAATTAGAGGGTTTACCCCAATTTCACGGTCCACTGAACATAGAAAATGATAGTGCAAGTGGGGCATTCGTGTACTGGGGACACATTCTATATTGTTTTTATATCATATGTGACCTTGTTACCGAAATAATAGCTATTGAAAATTTACGGAAGATCAACGTAACTCCAAAAATTATGTTTGTTATGATAGTGGTAACTTGATTTTTAGAGAGTCGTAACTTGTACATGATCATAGTAAATTGTTAGTGATGATCGTAACTTTCTCTATATGCTGATGGGCGACAATTTATATCGTGTTTCAGTGTTTGATAATGTGGCTAGATTTCGTGAATAATTTACTAATTTACTATTTGCTTTTAGATATAGTCTTTATATTTTTCAAGTCATAAAATATCAATCGAATTAGCTAGTTCGAATCAATTCGAATTAAAAAAGAATAGTGTGTGAACGCGATTAGCGAATTTGATTAAAATTCAATGCGAATTAAATTTACGTGTGAACAAAGCATTATAGTCCACAATTTATAATTTTCGTTTGAAAACATGTACCTCTTGTTACCGACGTTACTTTTCAATCAAAGCGACAATACTTTAACGGGGACCGCAAAGTAGACTTCAACACAAACAATGATTTTAATGTCTTTCGTTCGCTTCCAATAAAAGCAAGTTTAAGTCATTGACATTTGTTTTAAAAGTTGTTAAACAATATTTGTAATTCTTCTTCCAGCGTGTCCATTTTTAGTTTGTTTAAACGACTGTTAATTAACGTCATAATCCTACGTTTTTTACGTTTATACTTTCATGTAATTTGTATCTACTGGTACTGAATGTCAAAATTATGTCGTTATACATTCCTTTTGATGAAACTAGCTTTAACTTTACATACCTCAGCGTCGCCTGTAAAAGATATATATATATAAATTCAATCAGGTATTAAAATGTTCACAAACTCACGTTTCATATTAAATAAGAAAGAATGCTAAGGTTCGATTGGATAGGTGCGTTCAAAATTGTCATTAATCTTTGAATTTTTAATGAGTGAACAACATCTTTATTTAGGAATTTGAAGTTAAAGGATGATCTTAGCTTTTTTCATTCTTTCTTAGAAGTTCCTTTGGGAATGTCTGCCTCTTATGAGTAAAGAAACAAGTCGACAAGAAGAAAAGTACAATAGTTTCTCGTGTGAATGTCGATTGATTGTTAAAAAATAACAAGATACTTGTATCTGTATTTGCCATTATTTTTGGAGAAACAAAGCAATTTGTATTTAAGATCGGAATATGGGATTCTTGTATAAAGGTAAAAAAAATCAAATAGATAAATACTTTTGCGAGAGGAAAGAGACTTAGATTGTTTCTATTCTAACAAATCTTTAGATATTTTAAGTATCCACAGAGCCCCTAAAGTGGGCAGTATCCCAAGAATTCTGAATAAGGCCGTTAATTTTCTCGTTTGAATTGTTTTACATTGTCTTATCGGGACCTCTTATAGCTGACTATGCGGTATGGGCTTTGCTCGTTGTTAAAGGCCGTACGATGACCGATAGTTGTTAATGTCTGTGTCATTTTGGTCTCTTGTGGACAGTTGTCTCATTGGCAATCATACCACATCTTCTTTTTTATATTAAACGTGCACATAACATTGAAACTTTTGTCCACTACGAAACTGCTTTTAAACGCACATCTTATTGCATTTTAATGTCTCCTTTAGACATTCCATACGACCGTACCGCCCTTGTTCTTTGTTATGCACGAATATGATTGAGAAAAAAAACCAAAATCTCCAATACTTGTTTCGTAGGTGACCGTTTTGTAGTCAACATATTTACATGTTTTATTTTCCCCCCACAATCACTATATTGCTATAGTAACAAAAATGATTCTATTCATCAAAGCACGTACTTAGCTGTACACTGATATTTTTTTCATAATTTTAAAACCAGATACTGAAGGAGATTTGAACCGTTTCGTAGTGGATATTAAAGGGGCACTAGCTGCCAAATTCATGTTCACCGATTTGACTCAAATTCTCATATTTTATTTATAACAATGTAAAACATTTTTCCAAACTATTAAAAGTATAAAATAAACAATTTACAGGACATGGTCTCAATAAGATGTAGCTTCGTTTCGTGTGAACTTTAGCGAAGACGCCATCTAATTAACTATCGAGTTGACCTTCTATGACCATATAAGCGATGTAAACATAAACATAGATATAAATAGATTAAGCAACTCGTGCAGTTGGATTTTTATAGGTCTGTTTAACTTTGTATTATAGATTAAAAATTTATGTTTATCGTCGTTTTTACCTTTATAAGAATTTTTTTTGGTGGATCAAATCAGTTAATCAAATTATTTACCTTTGTTTCTCTTTCAATGCTGACATTCTTTTCCTTTAAATAACTATACACGGACAATGCATGCGTTATTCTATCTCTTTCTAAGGGGTAAAATTGGAGTTCACATGAATACGGATTTAATGAGGCCGAATTATTCACTTGCAGGTGAATAATTCATTAACAAACTTTATTAGCTTAATTTAACAAAATTGAACCATTTTAGCTGATAAAAGCAAATTATTAGTTCACTATTTCACTTTCATTAATAATTGAACAAATAAAATCATACTTTTGATTTTTTATATATATCTTGTAGCTAGTGCCCGGGCCCTTTAACACAAATACGGTATCACTCTGGTCCATTTGATGTGCTCTTTTTTTGCCAACAATTTAACTGCCGTTATCAAACCATAACTTCTTTTGTAAGACCCTTATGTCAAACGTTGAGTATGAATGTTGAACAGGGCGTCTAGGGACATGCCATTTTGGTTATTAAGAATCATTCAGGAATCAATATTTTATAAATTCCTCTAAAAATAGTATGTTTCTTTGCTTTAAAATATTAAATCTAATTCCATGTACTGACTGCACAAAAATCACGTGTAAAGATCAAACACATTTTTTTTAAAGTGACTGGGACAAGAAATCACGGTTTTATTGAAAAATATAAATCGAGATATATTTATTTAAGTAAATTGTCCTAGATATTAACCTGTAAGTTTCTTCATTTATTTTTATTTTCCGTTAATGTCATCAATTAACTGGACATTTGCATTTTAACACACAAAATACCATTGAAATGATGAAAGACACATTTATTATTTTTCAGTTACTATTATCGAGGGGGGCAAGGGGGGGTCCCAATAACAGCAAAACAGCAAATTGATTTGGCTTAATATAACAGATAACAAGGAATTAAAATGGACAAAAACAGATAACAGTAAATGAGATATTAAAATAAGTCGGGTCATTGACAGATCCAGTATTTCTTATTACGGGTATAATTCTTTGTAATGAATTCCATTTTCTATGAACATGTTCTTAAAATTATGTATCTAGAATGTGTTTACTACTCAGTATATTTTTATACGCTTGTTTACGGGACGTAAATATGGAATACGTACTGTTGTCCGTCTGTCGTCAACATGTCAAACATTAACTTCAACACTCTTTAACCAATTTGCATAAAACTTTGGGAAAATGTTTATATCTATTGACGTGAGCTCCCCTTCGTTTTTTTTTTTTTTTTTTTTTTATAAATTTCAGATTTAAAGTTTTTGAGTAATGGGATTTTATTTAATAAATTTTTTTTTTCAGTTTTCTGATAATATATCATAAATCCTTTCACAAATTTGCACGGAATTTTGGTGAATTCTTTATATCTATTGACATGAGCTCCCTTTCTATTTTTATAAATTTTAGATTTTACGTTATAGCTATTGTTGTAAGCGACCTTTCTATTTTCATTAATTTTAGATTTTATGTTATTGAGTTGAGGGGTTCTATTCATTAAAAAAGGTGTTTTTTTCCAGTTTTCGGACAATAACTCAAAAATCTTTTCAGCAGTTCTCATGAAACTTTGGTGTATTGTTTATATATATTGATATATATAGTAGTGGAACAATTGCTTGAAGACAAAATAAATCTTTGTTTGTAATGAGCTATGTGCAGTTTCGGAACCCAGTACATGGTTGGAACTTTCATTGTACAATGTGTTTGGTTCTGCTTGAAAAGAATAACAGAGCTGAGTCAATGTACCATATTATATAAAAGGTTAACTGTTTGTAAAGACCTAGTCCTTAATTGAGATTCTTGTCAGATATTCCTGCCCATATGTTTTCCTTTTTGTCATATTAAGAATTGTTCTGATTTAATATGTTGGTACGGGAAACAAGGAACATTATCCTCATACAAAAAAATAAGATAATTCTAAATACATGTTCCAAAAAATGGAATTTATTACCGTGAAAGGATAATCTTAAGATATACTGGAATTGTCCTGGACCTCACTTCTGTGATGGGTATATGTTAATGGAATCCTTCTCCGAATACGGGACGACCAACTTATTAGTAGTGGTAGACCCCAATGTCAAATGATCTTCAATTTCTACCGAAAATTTGCTGTAAAAAAATGCTAACATTCCAATTTTCAATAACAGTTAACAACAAATACATTATCACAATAACAGATAACAAAAAAACTAACAACCCAATAACAGCTAACAAAGAATAAGACAATAACAGCTAACAGCAAATATATTTTCAGAATAACAGATAACAAAGAATTAAATTGCCCGATAACAGCATAACAGTTAAACCCCTTGCCCCCCTCATTATCCGATAAAGAAATTACGATTATCAAACAAGAAAAAATCCATAGAGTAATGATTATCATCCCGAATTTTTCAACGTCAATTTTCAAAGCGCTTAGCCAATTCCAGTGCACCGTTACGATTCAAATATGATGTAATGGTTTAGACAAACCTTGCAGCTGAGTAACTATTGACAAAAACTTGCTACATTTGAGAAAAAGTACTGTAAAGATTTTACCTATATCTGCCGTCGCCATATTGGGACAGTCGTAATTCCAGTTATGATTATCTCTTTAATACCAGTTCAGTTGGAAGTAACAAATCATATGAACCAGAAGTGACATCTTTTAGTACCGTTTTTACATTTAATTCTGTATTATCTAAGTTGAGGTGGAAGACCTTCAATTGTTCTCTGAATCATTTTTTTCTGAACAATTTTTTTCTTACGCTGTATTGATGTTACGAAAAATGTCGTGTAAATATTTTGCATATGATATTTTACAGTTCACACGCTTTTGAAACAAACCCCCTTAACCCAACACTTTTCTTTGTGAGAGTTATCCCCCCGAACACTGTTTTTTCCTGTTATGACATCTCCTTCGCAACCGTAAAAGAAAGCGACAAATTTATTTTTTCCTAATTGCCCGTTCTATCATCAGAATGTTATGTTTAATTTCGACCGGAGTGCTACAAAGACTCCATATATGAGTTATTTTCCCTTATGTATTTGAAATAAGTGATGTGTATTTGTATCTTGTTAACCATTAGTGAAAGAGACATGATGTTTTGATTTAAGGTCCGTGGTCCACGAAAAGAAAGAATGAGGAAATGGGAGTTTTCCCCCCTCTCATATTCAAAACTAGCTGCATGGCGATATAATTCATTAACCATATACAATAGAGACCTAGGGTCTTTTGATTTGTCGTTTTAGATTTTGATCTTTGCTTTAACTTTATTTTCATAAATGATAGAGCCATGGGACTTCTTGCATTAGGTTGCAAGCCATATGACCTTGAAAAAGCCATCCAGAAGTGACCTTGTGTAAACCGGAACTAGCTATTTTTTTTACCTATTTAATTTAACAGATAAAGAACCATATACTTTTGGAATCAGTGTCAATTAAACTATCATATTATACCGGAAGTGACATTTTTCAAACCTTACTATCTCTCTATTTTGAAATAGTGCATAGAAACAATATATTTTAAGAATCAGCGTACAGTTAGCTTTCATCTGACAATGGAAAATAGTTATCAAAGGTACCAGGATTGAAATGACATTCAAAACTCTGTTTCAATTTTTCATATCAAAAGACATGGTGTTTTAGTGGAAAGACCTTCAATTTTTCTGTAAACAATTGGTTCTTAATTTCTTTTGACTTTTGGTTCAAAATTATCGGGTGTTTCCATCAATCTTTAGTTATATCAAAATTGCGCATGGTTTCCTCTACAATGTTTAAATATTTTCTCATTTCGTGAAAATGTCGACGTCAAGAGATTGATAGAGCTTAGACCAGTAGAAAGTTGTACTTTTGTACTTTATCAAATGTTTGGGAATTAGAGTGTAATGTGAATGAGGGAAAGTGATCGTGGGCCGAATAAATCGTTCATTTACCACCCGTGTTACACGTTTCTATTTATCTGTTTGCATTTACTTCGATCTTAATAAGCTATAACGACAATAACAATCAAAACCAAGGAGTAAACAAAGACTCACAAAACCAAAAGACAATTACATCAACAGTTACAAATAATAAATAAGAAACAACACGAACTCCACTAAAAACCGGGAGTGAAATCAGGTGCTCCGGAAGGGCAAGCATTTCCTGCACCGTATACGGCACCCGTCGTGTTATTTCTTTGTTCAGTTCGGTAATGATGGAAGGTTATTATGACTGAGGAAGAATATCAGATATGATTTCTGACACACTTTTGTCATAATGGTCAATCAGCTCATGATGGCGACCGTAAAATTTCTTGAGTGATGACCTTAATTTGATTGATTCATAGCCCTGTCTTAGCAACTTTTGAGAAAGCAGTATTCCTCGTTCAACAAAATCAACGTACTTTGAGCTAGCTTAGAGTAACGTATCAATTTAGACACATATACTCCATATGCTGGTGCCACTGGGATGTTGCTACACAAAAATGGAAAGTTGACTATAGGAAAATTAAAATCATCGCGTTTGTCATAAATTTTGGTATTTAACCTATAGCTACCATCAGTAGTCATTTCGAGAAAAATGTCTAAATACGAAGCAGATTTATCTGTGTCGGTAGTATCTTTAATTTCATGTTCACTTGGATATATTAAATATAAGTGATCACTGAATCTATTATTATTAAGAGACAGTACATCATCAATATACCGCAAGGTGAAATTAAAAGACTGGGCTAATTTCTTTTCTCCTTTCTGTACAAGCCCTTGGATTCTGCTTCATAGGAATACAAAAACAAATCTGCAAGTAGAGGAGCGCAATTGGTACCCATTGGGATTCCAATAGCCTCCTCCAAATTTATCAAATATGTTGACAATTAAAAAGTCCAGCATGGCAGTGATATCATCTTCGGTGTATTTTTTGCTTGACTCGGTATGATTTTTCACAAAGTAAGCTGAATTCTTGCCCAAAACTAGATATTTAAAACGTCTAGTGCCCTTTTTGTAAAAGAAACATAAGCTGACTAGTTCTTTTAGTCGAGCTTTAAGTTTAGTTTGTGGAATAGTGGTATAAAGAGTTGAAAAATCAAAGATTTTAATGTTGGTAGAGTGTTTTGATGATTGAAATTGTCAATTCACTAATAAATCTTTTGAATATTTCAGTTTCCACATCTGATTAACACAACTTCTTGAATATGCCGTTTCGGAATATTTCTGAAGTCCTTCTTTAACTGCAGTGAGTATGGCAGTAAGAACTTTAGAAAGGGGTTTAGTGGAACACTTGGAAGAACCTGCAATATACCTTTCCTTATAAGGAATCTTGTAAAGCTTAGGAATCCAATATAAGGATGGAAGATCCTGGTCTTCATCCTTTGGATTAACACCAAAGGAGATTAGAACCGATTTGTGGTTTTCAAGGATCTCAGTGTATATGTAGGATTTCCAAGTGTGTTATTTATCCCGAGTTCCTTAATCAGGCAATCAATGTAGTGTTTCTTGCAAACAAAAACAATATTGTTTGAGACTTTGTCAGCTGGAACGACAACATATTTGCCATGGAGGCAAGACAACTCCTCTATGACCTGAGGGTCTTTACAGATGGAAGGAGCTTTGGTGCTCATTGACCCTTTAAGCTTACTTACTCTTATCTGAATCATTAATGACCTCACTGATTTTACCCACTCCAAAAGAGTGTCAACTTCAACGTTTTCTCTTCTTGCCCAGTCTTTTGAATAATCCTCAACAGAATCCATTAGTATTTTGAAGTTCTGCTTCCAATTGATTGGCTGTAGCTCTCTGTATTTCGGACACTTGAACAAAAGTTGTCTCAACTTGTATTTATTGACTACTTTTAGGTCTCCAGAAATTACATAGTCAGTAAGATTACACACGAAATGGGAACGTGAACAGGCACAATCAGGTGGTTTAGTTTTGAGGTCATCAATATTTAGATCTGAAACACTTCTTTGTGATTAAAAATTTTAGATGCAATAATACAACAAAAAACCCTTCGATACCTTCAACAAAAGATGCTCCTGTTTCTCCTTTACAAGACCTTTATAGTCATACCCCGTGACACTTCTCATTTTTTTTTCTAGAAGCCCTGGAATAGTCCGACCACCAGTTTTTTACCATTTTATTTCAATTCTTGAGCTCTAGTTTCAGATTTTTGAACATAGCGCCCTTCGATACCTTGCGCTAAAAATGCGCCTGTTTCTCCTCTTCAAGACATATAGAGTCATACCCCGTGACACCCCTCTTAATTTTTCTCTAGAAGCCCTGGAATAGGCCGACCCCCCCCCCCCCCCCCCCCCGTGGTTTTTACCATTTTTTTCCCAATTTTTGAGCTCTAGTTTCAGATTTTCGAACAAAGCGCCCTTCGATACCTTGCGCCAAAAATGCGCCTGTTTCTTCTCTTCAAGACATATATAGTCATACCCCGTGAAACCCCTCATTATTTTTCTCTAGAAGCCATGGAATAGGCCGACCCCCCTTGTTATTTGCCATTTTGTTTTAATTTTTGAGCTCTAGTTTCAGTTTTTTTAACATAGCACCCTTATATACCTTGCGCAAAAATGTGCTTGTTTCTTCTCTACAAGACCTATATAGTGATACCCCGTGACTCCTCTCATTATTTTTCTCTTGAAGCCCTGGAATAGGACGACCCCCTGTTTTTACCATTTTATTTCAAATTTTGAGCTCTAGTTTAAGATTTTTTAACATAGCGCCCTTCGATACAATGCCCAAAAAATGCGCCTGCTTTTCCTCTACAAGAGCTATATAGTCATACACCGTGACACCCCTCATTATTTTTCTCTAGAAGCCCTGGTATAGGCCACCCCCGTGTTTTTTTACCATTTTTGTTCAACTTTTTAGCTCTAGTCTCAGATTTTTGAACATAGCGCCCTTCGATACCTTGCGCAAATATGCGCCTGTTTCTCATCTACAAGACTGATATAGTGATATCCCGTGACACCCCTCATTATTTTTCTCTAGAAGCCCTGGAATAAGACGACCACCTCCCCTGTTTTTTACCATTTTATTTCAAATTTTAAGCTCTAGTTTCAGATTTTTGAACATAGCGCCCTTTGAAACCTTGCGCAAAAATGCGCCTGTTTCTCCTCTACAAGACCTATATAGTCATACCCCGTGACACCCCTCATTATTTTTCTCTAGAAGCCCTGGTATAGTCCGACCCCCCTGTTTTTTACCATTTTATTTCAAATTTTTAGCTATAGTTTCAGATTTTTGAACATAGCGCCCTTCGATACCTTGCGCCAAAAATGCGCCTGTTTCTACTCTACAAGAGCTATATAGTCATACCCCGTGGCACCTCCATTATTTTGCTCTAGAAGCCCAGGTATAGGCCGACTTACCATTTTTTCAATTTTTGAGCTCTAGTTTCAGTTTTCTTAACATAGCGCCCTTCGATACCTTGCGCAAAAAATGCGCCTGTGTCTCCTCTACAAGACCTATATAGTGATATCCCGTGACAACCCTCATTATTTTATTCTAGAAGCCCTGGAATAGGGCAAACCCCATTTCTGCAGATGTGCAAGTTAGTTTAATTAAACAGTGTCATCACACGTGCGATATTTTACAGGGTAGGACTACTTTTACGTTCTAAATTAAAGTGGGTGTATTGGTGGTCCTTCACCTACAAATAATCCGTTGATGGATGCAGATTTACTGTGGTACTGAATATAAGCCTAATAGAGATGTGACTTGTTTTGTCAATGGATGGGATAAAAACCATTTCAAGATTGAGTTGAAATTGCAATATTTGGACTGATTTTTTGCCTTTTTAAATATTTTTTTATTTAACGGCCGTTGCTGTCATATTATTATTTTTTTTGGTTCTTGATATATCGCCTTATTGTGCAATGGCTTATTGTTCGCTAGTTATTGTTCGCTAGCTTCGGCCTGGTATTCAAACGTACTGAATTAAAATGACTCACCAATTTGAGTACATCGCAATCCGTTACTGTTTCAAAACCCAGGGAAGTTTCATGTCTGTATTCTTAAACAATCATTATTTTTTCTCTCTTTTTTTAGCAATGCATCACTCTCTACTGTCCTTATCTATTATTATATATTCTGCGTCTCCATCCAGATTCTCGTGTATACCATGATGGTTCGGATTAGGGATGTTGTTTTTTCTGTATTCTTTAAATTGTCATGTCTCTTCAGTTCTCTGCATTTTATTTATCTTACTCATTATTCTTTCTCTATTCTTTATATTTAAGCATCCCAAAATATCTTACTTCTGATATTTAGTTACATAACGACGTTTATCTCTTATTTATATACTGGTTACCAATGTAGATGACAAATTGGAGTCATTCATGACAATTAAACAGAATCCACATGATATATGCGACCATTCTTGGATGAAATTAATATTACTTTAATATTACACTTTTTTTAAACCATTTTTATCAATTTTCAATTTCAATTGTCTAAATTGTTCATTTTTTATGTGTTGTTGTCGTATATTTTTGCCGCTCGCTCGTATTGAGCCTACCCATTTGATCCCATAACACCCCATATAGCAATACAATTATACTGTTATTGCAATTTATAACTCTTAACAGACCAATTAACAGACCGGGTTTTATACATCAGACCCATTAACAGGCCAGGTTTTAAATAAAAATTGATTAATGTCAGCAAAATGCAGATTTTCGTGTAGATTTTTCACACAATGATATTAATATGGTTAACAAACATAATGCCTATCTTTTTTCGATGTTCAAATATTGCATGCAAGTAAATTCAACCAACGTGTCATTTTGTGTACATTTTGTGTGTGTAAATTGGTATAAATTTATTGATGAGTAACCCGCCTTTTCATTTTATAGATCGTTTATCGAAGCTAGAAAAAAAATGATTACACAACTGGATTCAGTACAATGAATGATTTTGTCAGACATGAATAATTTTTATGATAAAAAAAACATTTAAAAAGTTATACAATGAAACATACTGAAACTTTAATGATTTTCTCGATAACACCTGATTAACAGACTTTATCCAACCCGATTAACAGACCAACCGCCGATATAGCCGCATACTCAATATAGATTAACCGACTAATCTCTCGGTTAGCCAAGTGTCGGCCGTGCAAATGAAAAGGCGGGTTACTCATTAATACATTTATACACATTTTACAATCACAAAATGTACACAAAATAGTACGGTGACCGAGTAAGGAAAAGTCGTTTATTTAAGGAGTTTAATCGTCATTCGGACTATACGGCTATAAATCACAGTATTGGTAGTTCAAAGGTTGAACTTGACTTGTCGTCAAAAAATCGTACGGTGCAGTTTTCGTAAAATGGGATTTGAAGTACGTTAGTTTATTTGAACGAAAAATCGACTAAGACAAGTTTTGAGGTCAACATTGTAAAATAAGATTCGTGATATGATTTCTGTTATTATATACATTGTTGTTACACCTTATTCGTGTTATTTTAACGATTTCAAAAAAAGGTAAGCCAAATTAATTCGTTATTAAAGAGGTTTTTTTTTTAAGTTTAACACTACGAATACTTTGCATTTAATAGAGTAGTTCCAATTTAATTTCATAATTTTTTTTAACGCAAAATGTAAAATATTTAATATTTATATGATATTTCATACATTTGTGCCTTTATTAATCAATATTATCAAATTCATTTGTCTAAGAAGCACTATTTCAGCAATTCAAGCCAGACAAAATTCATAACGCTCATATGACGGAGCTATTCGAAGCTCAGATACAGCCTCTTATATATACATATACGCAATTGTGATGTGATGTTTTACTTACATTTACATACTGGGATATGTTCCTTGAAGCAGTAGACATTAGTTGTCAAATGTTAGAGCAGCTAGAGGGAGAACGAGAGGGAAATTGGTCTCTTCCTTGAGATCGTCATCTCAAATGTAAAATTATATGTTTGTAAACAAACCGTACCGCACGAAGGTGGAGGCCAGTTTACATACTCGATATGCTTCAATTTTCTGAGAACATTCGATCACCTTTTATAGATGGCTACTTTGCTTTTTAGACAGATTCCTGGACATTTTAACAGTAATATGACATGGCAACAGAAAAGACCGTTATAAAAGCCTCAAGGGAATTAGGTGGCACTGTAGGCATAAAAAATCAAAAGTCTGTGCTTGTTAGATAGACCCTTGCTAGACATTTCATAGAATCCATTAGTCGTGTAATGCTGAAAAAGGATGGAATTGCTGCAAATTATGCAAATTCACAAGAAGAAAAAACCAACAGCAATGAAAAGAGATGAAGAACATGTTATTGCAATTGTAAACCATCTAAATGATCCATGACTGATCCCTTTGGTGTGGAATCCCACCCTCAATGTCTTATTAATATCTCTTCTGAAATGCATGCTGCAAGACATATTCGAGGTTCTTTGCTCACAGTTGTCGAGGAAGGCTTGAACATCACAAGGAGTTTTTATAGTCCAATATCACAGGTCGCATAAATCCATAACTTGTGACTAGACGTGCACTGATTTCGGCAAAATGTAGAGATGATGTTATCATAGAACATGTGTTGTCGCACCCATTCCATTATCCCCTTTTCAAAATGACGGCACCATGAGAAAATCATGCAAGTCGGATTTTCTTAAGCAATTGGAATCTTTTAAGTCTCTTGTGCACTTTTCCTACCTCCATTTATACCATCACTCACAATTTACATAAGAGATAGTATGGCATTGGTTCAATTTATTAATGATAAGAAAGATAAAACAAGCGGCGACCTTGCAGCTTACAATTAAAAAAATATGTCCCAATGAATTTCTATGGCGCACATAGTAGCATATGTTTTTGACAGCTACGACAAGAACATCTCTATAAAGTTGCACAGAGACTACAGCTTCAATTACAGTGTACCAGATCATAGAGCGGAGAAGTATTCCTGACTGGAAAACTTTGACAAATCCCATAAGATTCCACCTGATGTGAGCTTTACATAGTCAGAACATTTGTTAATTCCGAAATTGTAAAAACAACACTGTTCATAGCTGTCGTAACTTGTCAGCACTCAAGAGAAGGCCTATACCCAATGCCTTAAACTTTGACACAAAGTGTAGGGGGACCTGAATGTGAAAGAGTGGAAGAACAATCATACGGACTTCTTATACAATTGTAATTGTTCTGTGTGTTCGCTCCTATAAAAATAGGACACAAACAATTTGTAAACCATTGCCTGCTGCACATGTACTTACCGGATGCGACGCAACTTCGTCTCTGTTTGGAGTAGGTATACAAACTGTCTACAAGACTTCGAAGGACACGCATGACTATTTCAGTTGTTTTTAGAGTTTCGATAATATTGACAATGATAAAGCCCTTGTTTTGGCATAAAAGATTATTTCAAAGGTGTATGATCAGAACTATCTCTTTAAAACGACTCCATCATAATACTTATTCAAGTTTGCCACTAGTAAAGATGTAAGTTTAGTAAGGTTGTCTTCCTGCGAGACGGCACTGAAACAGTATGTTTTACGTACTTCGTTTCAAACTTAAAATTTGGACCGCATTACACATTGCTAAACCCCTATCCGGTCACCTTTAGAATACGGTTGGCGAGAGTAAAATGATGCATTACACCCCGTGTATTTTAAAGGGCATATTTCAGCATAATTCTTGCAGAATCTTGTGTCTTCATTGAAAGGAAAATCTGCATGTGAAAGAGTCATGTGTTTTTTTCATAACGAAACTTTACATGTCCGGGATTTTGATCCTGTAAAGGGTCAGAATTATGCAGAAATTTCAAATCATATTCCTTGACAATTAACCAGAAGTTATAATTCTGTTGTGTGGATCTCTTTGATTGGAATGTTGAATTATAACTATTTTCGAAATATTGAGTGTTTTTTAGTTATAATGAATTTCATGAATGATCTTCTGCAAAAAATGCCTTCATGACAGTAGACTGCAGGTAACAATAACATTTATCATTTATTGATGAGGTTGAATGTCAGCCGGCAAGGTAACTACTGTAATTTTAACAGAATATGTGTTGATCTAGTGTAATAGAACAAATATTTGAAAAACGCCAAATTCCAGAATAAATCGATTTCTTATTCATTTTTTAAAACATTTTCGAGATAATTCATTGATAATTGATATAAGAAAATGTCTGTATCTAGAATTTAACCTAAATTGTTGTATATTTCTATGGAAGAAATAAATAAAAACAGAATTTGAACTTTGACCTCATTTTATGCAAAACTGTTACCACATTTCTTTTTGACGACATCGATATTTCAATAGTACTCATTTTTCCGAATCCAATGATATATAATATAGCCATATAGTATGTTTGACGATTAAATCTAAAAAATATTGGATCTGGTCACCGTACTAAAATGACACGTTGGTTGAATTTACTTGCATGCACTACTTTGAACATCGAAAATATATGGGGTGTTATCGGATCAAATGGGTAGGCTCAAGACGAGCGGCTAAAATATACGGAAACAACACAAGAGCAATGAAGCATAAAATATACGGAAACAACACATGAACAATAAACAATTTAGACAATGGAAATTGAAAATTGATAAAAAATGGTTTCAAAAAGTGTAATATTAAAGTAATATTAATTTCATCCAAAAATGGTAGCATCGTGAGGATTCTGTTTAATTGTCATGAATGACACCAATTGGTCTCTACGTTAAATAAAAGTGACATAACAATTTAAAGAATGCAGAAATAAACAACACCCCCCCCCCCCCCCCCCAAATCCGGACCCTCGTGGTATACACAAGAATCTTGATGGAGACGCAGAATATAGAATAATAGATAAGGACAGTAGAGAGTGATTCATGATTGCTAAAAAAAGAGAAAAAAAATAATAATTGTTTAAGAATAGAGACATGAAACACCCCTGGTGTTGAAACAGTAACGGATTGCGATGTACTCATATTGGTGACAAATGCTAGAAGTTTGCATGTGGACAACTGTAGTCCTCCTCTGCACTTATGTAGAAAGGAACACAGGTACATCTATACCGCTTCCGAAAACCTAAGAAATTCAAAAGTATAATTTATCAACATTTAGGTAAACACAACCACAATATTGAATTTATTAGATTTCAACCGCTCGAAACGGTCCAGAAACAACAAGGGCAATCGCATAAACAATTTGAAGATTCCCGTAAAATTGTCGAACTGTCTTGGATTAAACGACTTCAAACAGCTTATCCCCTGTGTCTAAATGATAATATACTTGAACAAGGGAACATATCTGCTACTTCTTCTATTGATATCATGAATATTATTGATAAAAAAAATAATAGGTCTCACGGGAAACGTATCAATCGAAATCAACAAGTTAAACATCGTATAAATTATACACTCGGTAATCTCCTATCTATATTAAAAAAAAACAATGGTAGGCATCAATTATTATGTAAACTGGGTCATATACCCATTAGTAAATTACACGATATTTTCAAAGGGTGTGACACCATCTCTTTCTTCAGCCCACTGTATGAATATTCTCGTATAACAGCTTTTTGTCACCATAGGCTGTTGCCGCGTATCGACAAACCTGAAGATCATACACGTCATTTTCTGAAAATTAAATATATTAGCAGAGATATTGATTTTATCAATTTATCTAGTATATTTAATGACTCTACCGTTCAAAACTTTATACCTCCCTAGTTTGATAACATAGAACCACCAATAACTTCATACACATACAAAAAAACCAGCAGAAGTTTAATTTTAATTATACGTCGGTTACATCGGACGTGAATATAGATAATAATACTCCCTTAACTTGATACTGTGAATCGTCGGAGTTTAGATATGTTCCATATGACCATGTTATTACAGGGGACCTCAATATCGTCAAGGACAGAGAGGTTAAAAACTTTTTGAAAAAAGGACCTAAATATCGTCCTCCATCTAAAATAGATTGGAAAGAGTGTCGTCAAGTCACCAAAGATGCTCTTTCCTCGTTTTGTAAAAAGTGGTGCATGTGGTGTAAACGGGAAAAATCTGATAAAAAATCTCTTGATTCTTATTGAAATAAATGTATGAATGTGGTAGATAATAGAATATTACATTTTGAAAATAATTTAGAAGTTAATAACAGAGTACATAATACACCTATTTCCAGAATAAGAAATAAACTTAAAGAACTTTCAAAGCGGTTTGTGTTTGTACCGGCCGACAAAGCAGCCAACAATGTGGTGGTGGTATGCCGTAAATACTACACGGACGTTCTTAAGAATGAAATTTCAAATTCATCTACATTCACGTCCAGCCGCTCCACAGAGAGTCAAATAGTAAACAAACATATCACAACCACATCAAAGCTTAAGGCTTCTTCTGAACATTTGAGAGTCCCTACTATGTATTGGCTACCTAAACTTCACAAAAAACATTTAAATATCGTTTCATCTCGGCCTCTAGTAAGTGTTCTACAACTAATCTGTCAGTGCTTTTAACAAGTTCATTTACTACTATTAAAGAGCTTATCATAAAATATTGTAATAAAATATATGAACAAAGTGGTATAAACCATTTTTGGAGTGTAAAAAAATATTTTAATGTTTTAGATAAATTACGTGCTTTTGATGGTCCTTTTGATTCTGTTGACAGTTTTGATTTTTCTACTCTTTACACTACACTTCCAAACTATCTTATTAAACAAAAGTTTTCCTATTTAATTAAATGGTCGTTTGGTAAAGCTGAATGCAAATATATTTGCTGCAACTCATTTAAGCCTTCTTCTCTAATGAGAAAGGTAAAAATGCTAGATATACTTACTGGAGGTGTGATGAGATGATTGAAGCTGTTAATTTCCACCTTGATAATATTTATGTACGTTTCGGCAACAAAGTTGATGGACAGGTTGTAGGTATCCCCATGGACACTAATTGTGCCCCTTTAATAGCAGACTTGTTTTTGTACTGTTACGAATCACAGTTCATGACTAAACTCAGTAAAGACCCGTCGAAATTGCATTTAATTGATAAATTCAACAACACTTACCGTTATCTTGATGATATTTTTTCGTTAAATAATCAAAAATTTTCTCAATATAATGCTGAAATTTACCCCAAGAAACTTACTTTAAATAAATCAAATGTATACGGTAATAACTGTCCTTTCCTGGATTTAGATATTTCGGTTTTAAACGGGAAACTCCACACTAAAATGTACGACAAAAGGGACGATTTTTCGTTCCCTTTTGTTAATTTTCCATTTTTAGATTGTGATGTTCCTTTAGCACCATCTTACGGTGTTTATATTTCACAGATCGTTCGCTACGTCCGTGTCTGTTATGGCGTTTTTAATTTTAACGAACGCAATCTATGTTTTACTAGTAAATTATTAAACCAGGGATATCGTTACAATAAATTACTTAAAACCTTTATTAAATTTTTCCATAGATATAAAGATTTGGTTTTGAAGATTGGTTGTACCTGTAAAAAACTTATTTCAAACGGGATAGCACATCCTCATTTTTACGGAAATGTTGTTTACCGTGCCCGGAAATTTAGAAATAATCCTTGTAAACTTATCGCTCCTTTAAATAAACTTATTCTAAAAGGTTACCAATTCAACACTGTAATAAGATCATTGAATACTGTTTTTATTGGTACAAATATTGATTTTGTTATCAGTAAATTAAAAGCAAACTAAATATTACTAGTATGTTATACACATATACACATTCATGTTATCTACTATCTGTCGATACCTGTAACTGGCATTGCACAAGGTCATGTTTTTCTCTGACTGTTTATGACGTCTTTACACTAAATCCATTGGATGTTAGATGTGTACGGATTGATATTTTAGTCTTAGATGCATGATTTTTTTATTAGTTGTTAGTGGCATTGAACTAGCTGTCAGATAACTGCGAGTACTCTCAGATCTGTTCCTAGTGTCTTTTTATTGTCGGGATGTACAAGTACCCGTCCACGTCCACTTGTATTTTTATTCCATCTGATGAGTTAAGCCTTTTTCAACTGATTTTTATAGTTCGTTCTTATGTTGTACTGTTATACCACTGTCCCAGGTTAGGGGGAGGTAGCTGCATTCGCTCCTTTCCGTTTACTTCTTTAGAATGATTTGTAAACAACATATGATTAAGTAATAGAAGTTAAGAACCTATTAGATGATGCTGACGAATGAGGGTTTAACGTCAAGTGACAAATATCATGTGCATATGAAAACGACAACACGTTGTATTAGTGGGAGATATTATGGACATAATTGTGCAAATCGTGATACAAGCATGAAATTTGGTATAAAGGTTGACTCAATGATACTTAAAAAAAATCCGCTGCTGGCCAGAAAAAAAATCATTTTTTCAAAATGGCCACCACACATTTCGGAAATGGCGTCATTACAAATTGGCAATAATTCGTTAATCCTTTGAAAGGTGTGTTATATGTAAAATCCAATGTTAGATTTGATAAAAAAAGGTAAATGACAGTTCCTAAATTACGACTAGACAACACATTAATGAAACTAAAGGTGACTTCCGGTTTCAAAATGCCGGCAAAAAAGTCAAAAATTTTAGTTTTTATACTTTCAAGCAACTTCACAAGGGATGTAAATCCTTGAAAGATGTGTTATAGGTATATTCCAATGTAAGTTATGATAAAACGTTAAAAGCAGTTCCTAAGTACGACAAAACAACACATAAATGAAAAAAATAATGACTTCCGGTTAAAAAATGGCGATAACACTCTGTGTTAAGTTTAAATGCCTAGTTTGGTAAGAAAGACAGGTTGCTTATCTTATAATTATCTGATAATTGCCTATACAACAACCCGTACAAGGAAGGCCAGAACGGTAGCATCTGCAATTACCAACACAGCTGGATTTTCGCCTCTGCATTTCAAAATTTCCTGACACGAGGATGCAACGGCAGTCAAAGAAGTCCATTTTGGTTTCCAAATTTCATTGATTCTTTCGAATTCTTTTATCCAATCCCAATGTTTATGACTTGGTACATGTACCTGTTGAATACATGAATCAGGCTGAGCCCAAACAACTCCTCCTTGATATATTTCTCTTTTGATGTGTTGTGGAAAAGAACCTCTTGTAGGCGGAATTGCATCACAATGCCGCTGCCTCCTGGCAAACAATTCACATCGTGCCTCGCTTCATACTTAAGCCAAATAAACGTCCTTTACATCTAGAAAAACTTCCATTGTTAGCCAAGCTGACCTCTTCCCTTTCTCACGACAACTCGACAAAGTGCCACATCCATTGAATGCATGGACAAAAGTAAGAGCAGCTACACAAGGACCAAACGCATTTAATATGTCACGTACAGAAAGCCGTCTCAAAAGTCGTTATTCCTTCCATAACCTATCCACAATTTGTTCTACCTAATTTTCCGATTGCTGCAATTATTGATACTATTACATCTGTGTCAGTACTACCTAAAATTACATTTTACATCACTTTTCATAATCATGACGAACATGGACAAACATTCGTGTATATGATTCTTCATGATTACAAAGGGATAGATAGGAAGTATCTTTATTGAAATTGCAAAGAATATTTTCACCATGAATAACATACACATTTGAATTAGTCTCTCAAGAAGCAATTTTGTCAGCAAGAAACTTGAACAATTTCGTTTCGTTGTCATCTTCACAGAGAAAACTACTACACACCCTTGGTGTTCTACCAGAACCAACACCTTTCCATCTGCCACAAGAACCTTTAGTAAACATCAAATACAATGTCTACTTTTGAATATTTATCTATGCAAGAATTTATATAAGGCAGTATGACATCATTAGTATAATCATCAAATAATTTTGCCCAACTTTGTGACCTGGAATTAACCATTGCTACCCCACCAACGATAAATGCGTCCGAAATCGGATCAGCAAATCGCAGAATGTTTCAAGTAAACCCAATTGCAGCGATTCAATACCACTATTTCAAGTGACATGCTGAGATAAAGACGGAGGAGCAGTTTAGTTTTTATGGATAAAGAAATATTCCAAGTAAAACTGTCTACTGTGACAAGAAATGAAAGTCTAGAAAAGATATCGCAATCACTTTAAAGGTTCTCTAGCTTTGTTTTTGACAAAGACGTTTTGCATTTAATTCAAAAGATCTTCGTATTGTTTGGACCAATATATTGGAGTTTATTTACATATCTTACCTGTTTCCGAATCAACAATTTCCTAAATGGAGTATTTATTTTTACAGATCTGACGACTCTTCTAAAAATGAATTTTCAGACTCGTTCATCACTTTACAAATCCTTTAAAGCTGTTCAAAGAAATCGTTTTTGTGTTTTCGTAGAGTCGTCATTATGTCGTTCGTCTGTTGTAGAATGACCAAAACCACCAGATCTTTCAAATTCATATTCTAGTAAACTGACTCCTGGTCCAGCTAACATCCATTTGTCTAAAAGTGATCTTTGGTTAATCCTATGGCACCAACATCGCCCTTCACAATTGCATTATTCTGTTTTTGTGCCTGATCAATTGTGTAATAAGAAAGAAATGTGCTGGTCTTACGTACAGTGAAATTATCATTTTCAAATTGCATCGCCACCTGTGTGTGATGTTCGGGAAGGGAAGTCATATCTCGGAAACGGGTCGGTAACGATCGAGCATAATTCACACGATCAAGACCTAAAGCAATATGCTATCATGCTTTATATGGACTGTTTGAAAAGTACGAAATATCACTCATGAAATGAGCATAATACCAAAATCAAAAGAAGTTCTTAATTTATAATTGAACGCCAGGAATTAAACTGTGGTCGAGACGACTCTATTTCCTTACACCAGTCGTTTAAATCACTGAACGCCACAGAAGTCATGACATAATTATATATTCTGAGTTTAGCTTTCATAATCTGAAATTAACAATTCAAGCAAACTAAATGCGGTTGTCTGATGGGCCTGTCTTGTTCTAGATACATTTGAACATACATAAAAAGAATCTGCCGTTCTTGGTGTTGCAATATTGGCTTCAGTAAGACAACATGTCCATCCCCTATCACGAAATATATCACCCCGAGTTTTATAACAAGTCATTTCAATGTGCAATTCACCAAACATGACGATACACTTATCTTTTCCGTACAAATCAGGCCATTCCCACTGAATTTCAAAAAGTGGCTGATCTGCAGTTACTATTGATGTTTTTCCGGGATTAACCACATTTTCGCCTTAACCATCGAATACCTGAGAATTGCCTGGTAGTGCATACAAATCGCTCTTGATGTCTATAAATAGTTTGCACATGCGCAAAAGTGTTAAACACATGTGTATCATAACCTTGAAAAATGTTAATAAACCAATTCATAATATTATTAGAAATCCAAAAACACTAAATATATGGTAAATAGGTCAAATGTTTTTGAAAGAATTTTGTTACATTTTAGCGCATGCGCAAATACTGGATATGTCAAATATTCATTTTTAATAAATATGTGATGTAAGGAATGTATCCACCAAACCTGGTAATTATTTCTACTAAATAGAAGTTCAAAGAAAAATCAGTATTTTCAAACTAAAGAAAACAGCCATTTTAGAAAATGGCAGTGGCCATCTTGAAAAAAATCATTTTTTTTAATGGCCAGCAGTTAATTCTAAAAAAGTATATAATAATGATGCTTTGTGGTAATTTTCATGCTTGTATCATCATTTGCACAATTCCCTCGATTTTGCTTGCTAATATTTCTCACTATATGTACCCTGTGTTGTATTAGAAAGACACTTTCAGTCGGATTTGAGAACGTGCTACTTTGTACAGACACAAACATTAAGGCTGATTGAAAACGTTAATAATAAATTCATGCATATTCCAGCGGCCAATCCATATCACGCTTTATTGAAGTGACACACCCTTCAATAAAATGCAAAGAAAGTCAAAATTAAAATGCTCTTACTAGAAGGTTACTGTTGCACCGTATTGTCATTTTTTTTTAACTCAAGAACATCTTATTCTTAACTTTTTCAATGGGAAAATATAAAGGTAGCAAAACTATTGTCGTGGCTACATAACTCTTAACTGACACAATTTCAATTGTCCATCCCATTAACAGACTTTATTCCCATAATTTTCACTAAAACGTGGTATTATTCCCGTTATATTACAATTATGATATATTTACTAATGTCAATTTATTTTTTAGAATAAAAAAATATAAAGGTAGCAAAACTATTGTCGTGGCTTAACAACTATTAACTGACACAATTTCAATTGTCCAACCCATTAACATATTATTCCCATAATTTTCAGTAAAACGTGGTATTTTTCACGTTATATTACAATTATGAAATATTTACTAATGTCAATTTATTTTTTAGAACCAAAGTACTATTTTGTGTCCTTTAAATGATATATAAAATTGTTTGTTTCGGGTGATGAAGTATTTTAACAGGCCCGAGTACCCACCCACAACGGATTGAAAGATTATGGAGAGACATATTTGAGGGTATCCAATGTTATTTTTATAACTTATTCTATTATATGGAAGATCAATATATTCTAGATCCATTCAACCTTCAGCATTTAGCAGCTCTACAATTCATATATATAGGGGAGATAAACAGAAGTCTTCAACGGTGTAAAACAGCATGGGCTGGTCATAGGATGCGTACAGTTAAATCGTCTCCTTTAAATTTGGGGTTAATAGGCCAACTTCAAAACCCAGTAGCCATACATAGTGAAACAAAATTACTAGAGTATGGACTTGAAGGGCAAATTAATTTGAATAACACAGAGGAAGGGGACCGACCAATATTTGCCCCAATTAGCCATTTAATCAACGAACAGTCTAGACAGACATTGAGAGAAGTCAAACGAACTCATGAAAACATGGAATACATGACTATTAAAAGTGTTTGAAAATTTTTACAAGAAATTAAATTTGTTGATAAATTAACACAAGTTGATCTTTAAAATTTCAGCATCTTACAGTTTGTAATTATATAATGAAGGTAAAATGAGGTAAAATATTTAAAGAAATAAATTTTAATATTTCATATAAAACTAAGTGAATCTTCTATGTAATTGTAGAAAATATAGTCGCTAATTGATACAAACAATCAAATATAGTCTATGCACAAATAATGTGCTCCCTAACTTATAAGGGCACTTCCATGAGGGGAACTTTTCACAAACCCTCAATTTGTGTCCATAATGCTATGAGGTAACAACATCACTGACTTGAAACAAACCAATTATGAAAAGTGTTCATTAGATGCACTTGTTGACCCTATATTTCATGAAGGCTCTTCCTATAAAATTTTAAGTCTATTTATGACCATTGAACTCTGGTCTTAAAATTAAATTAGTTCTTCCTCTTTTCATGGGAAACTTGTATACCAATGTTAATGGTGATCTGGTGTAAGTTATGACTCCTATGCCGTCCCCAACATTGATATGGAGAGAAAAAATGACATTAACCTATTCACAGATTTGATGTGAGGGGATAATGATTTCCAATCTCATATTTTGGTGATAACAACTCATCCAAAGTTTTGGTAGGAGTAAACTCGTTTTAATTTGAAGAGTTTTGTGAAGAAATGAAATAGCTATCCAGGTGACACAAATGCTTAAAAAATTGATGAAAAGGACAATTACTCCAAGATAGATATTGGGTTTACTTCAAAATTGCAAGGTAGGTAGATCTTGAATTTCTTAACAAAGAAAAAAGGGCAATAACTCTCAGGTTGGTCATCAGATATACTTCAAAATAGTAGGGTGGCTAAATCTTTTTGTCAAATCATTTCTACTCTATGTCAGATTTTCGATATATTGGCCAAAAACAACAATTTGCTTCAATGTGCCATATGTAGTTTCCATAGCCATGTTTTTATAATCAAAACAAAGTTGCTATTGTTGTAGTACACATTCAATAAAACATTCCTGGAAAGTTTCAAACCATTTGATCCATTGGTTTCAAAAATTATTTTTGAAAAAAAATTACGGACAGACTCAAAGTGATGGCAATAGCTCACATGGCCAGGTGAGCTACAAATGCATAACTTTGATGGACTGTTATTTCTTAATATAAAAGTTCGCACAAGAACATTTGTGCATATTAAAATATATCTGACTAAAACATGTGTGTGTATTAAAAATATATCTGATTAAAACATTCAATTGATAAAAAATATATCTGACCAGAACATTCAATTGATAACAAATATATCTGACAAGCACATCAATTGATAACAAATATTTCTGACTAGAGCATCAATCGATAACAAATATTTCTGACTAGAACATTCAATTGATAAAAAATATATCTGACTAGAACATTCAATTGATAACAAATATATCTGACTAGAACATCAATTGATAAGTAATATTTCTGACTAGAACATCAATTGATAACAAATATTTCTGACTAGAACAGCAATTGATAACAAATATATCTGACTAGAACATCAATTGATAACAAATATTTCTGACTTGAACATTCAATTGATAAAAAATTCAGATTATTATGTTATGAATCTTAGCATTGTGTATGAGTTTCATAAAACTTAAGAGTGTGGAAACCACTATCGGACGACAGACAGAATGAAGGACAGTCAAGGGTAACACTTAATGCCCCCTTCCCCTAGCGGCAGCGGCATAAAAACACAAAAATACAGTTTATTTTCATTGCACATAGGTGACAATTCAGGACTGCAAAACAATTAACCAACAAATAAAACAACAATGGTCATACAAAAATCAATATTATACATAAAACAAACAGTAGACTTGGAAACAAAAAATTATTCAAAACAAAACAAAAAATACAATAACAAGGAACAAGGCTCACACTTAAAAACGTTTAAGCAACAAATCACATATATTTTCAAAACATTTCACAATAAAAATTGTCATACGGCCTTACAAGAGAGAACTGCAGGTTAATGAAATAAAATATCATACATTCTTTGTGACTTTTGTAAAATAATTAAAATGTTTTTCAATATATTATAATTTATGTTGCTTTTAATAATAAACATCACCAAATGATATAAAAATGTTAAATCAAAACTGCAGGAGACACCCGAGCTACTGGAAATTGACAAAGTACCATCATATAATGTCAAAGTACCATCATATAACGTCAAAGTATCATCGTATAATGTCAAAGTACCATCATATAACGTCAAAGTATCCTCGTATAATGTCAAATTACCATCATTTAACGTCAAAGTACCATCATATAACGTCAAAGTACCATCATATAATGAAAGTTTTTAACATAAGGCAGTTAGTATGGCGTTCCATAGTTTAACATTAAATTGTGTATTTTACTCTTAACAGACGTATAGCCAACCCGATTAACAGACCAATCGCCCATATAGCCGCATACTCAATATAGATTAATCGACCAACCTCTCGGTTAGCCGAGTGTCGGCCGTGTAGTATTAGCATTATTTAAAGTAAGGTCTACGGGATAAATCTCTTTAGTGAACATACTGAAGTCGTCATTTTCGAGTGCAAAAATGACATTCAAATATCTAAAAAGTGATATTAAATTTTTGTATCAGATATTGCTTCGATGTGTCTTCGCTGTTTTTGGATACATTGTCTAAGATTATATTGTTTTACATCTCATCCCTCTTTTTTAATTACTTTTGAATTTAAATCGTTCCATGTATGGTTACTTGTTTTTTTAACATGTCTTTTGGTTGTGTTAAGCCATTTTAATTGATACTTTATAGTGTGGCTTTCTACGTTGTGGTGTTACACTATTTTATCATGTTACGGTGAAGGTTGGCGCCTGTTAAAATGCCCGTTAAAACGTTTAAACCCGCTGCATTTGTTTGCACCTGTCCTTTGTCAGGAACCTGTTGTTCAGTGGTTATCGTTTGTTGATGTGGTTCATAAGTGTTTCTCGTTTCTCGATTTTTATTTAGATTAAACCGTTAGTTTTCCTGTTTGAATGGTTTTACACTGGTCAATCCTATGACCCTTTATAGCTTGCTGTTCGGTGTAACCCATACATAGTAGCTATAAAGAGACCTTTACATATTCAGAAGAGCCCTTAACATGTGGTAGTTATATGATTGTTTTCTTTATGACTCTCTCTGGAGCTCAAGGACCTGCATGTAGAAGAAATCATAATTTCATTCTTAAGAACTTTCGTGCAATATGTAAGTCATACTATCAACACCATTTGCCGGCCAGTACTAACACAAACCGCTTTGAGAGATTTTGAATTTTTTTATTAACTCTAAAAATTGTTGTATTATTAACCCTTTAATATGTTTCTTAAGAATATTTTAAAATGTGATATTTGAATACCCCCAATACTCATACAGGAAAATGACAGTTGCTGTCCATTCATTTGACGTGTTTGAGCTTTTGAATTTGCCATTTGATAAAGGATATCCCGTATTAAATTTCCTTAGAATTCGGTATTTTTGTAAATTTACTTTTTAAACGATGCTAGTAAGACCCCCGGTTGTAAAATTGTTAAAGGATCACATCGAAAATGCGATGATTAAAGTCTCAATTGAAATAGCATTATTTCTTATACTGACGACTGACGTAACTGACGTAAAATAAAAATTAACTTCTTCCGTGTTTTTTTGTTTGTTTTGTAACATTAAGAAATAATTGGTGATTCTATGTTATCAAAATAGGGAGGTATAAAGTTTTGAATGATAGAGTCATTAAATATACTAGATAAGTTGATAACATTCATACATCTGTTAATATATTTAATTTTCCTTCGTTCCTCTAAATAACGTCTTCCCATTTTTCCTACGTATTACAGAAACAGATAAATGAGTCTTCAAGTATTTGAAGTAATGTCACAGAAAAAGGAGAGCGAAAAGGCTCTTCCGTTTACTATTGACATACCAGTATTAATTAAAAGATAATCTAAAGCAGGATAGTAATTTTCTGGTATTGCACCGATAAATTTGTTTATATCCACGTGCATTTTTGTATAGTAATCTAGCTGCAGCAGTATTGCCACCTTTAACACAATCGTGGAAAATGCTGAACTTAGAAGGGGAAAGGCAAAATAAGTGGTAAGCTCATGAATAAAATAAAATTCTAAATAATGAACATGTTCCATATTTACCTTGGATCAGTTTTGCGCATTCTTCAAGTCGACATCCCTTTAACATCCTGATGAACTCCTTGAAACAATATTTACTTTCTACTATTTCAAGAAGCTTTTGTACACGCCCTTTTTTGTTAAATGACATAATTTTAAATCTGTCATCTTCAGTTATCAGATTCCTGTCTTCCATTTTCTTTGCCATCTCTGGTATTCCAGTAATCTTTTTTGCAAGCAAATCCCTGTTCTCTGTAAAATTTTGGCAATATTTTGCCATTTCTTCACTTAGCGAAACTGTTTCTAAATATCCCTGAAAATGGGAAAAGTTGGAGTTTACAATGTCCTGGAATATCCTGTTGCAGATGCATTCAATGTCAACAAAAGAAATTACACTGGATATTAATTTGATATAAAATACATTGAAATACAATATTTCAACTATTGAGATTGCATTTGATCTTTTGCCGCATGAATTTACAAAATGCTTTACTGTACACTGTACAAGTGAATCAAAGTAGAATCGCGAATAAAATAGAAGAAAATCGTACTTAATTCAAAGAATTGAAGAGAACATCAAGTGTTTTTTTTAACTTCGGTAACCACACGTCGAAATCACAATATTTAAGAATTTTTTTTAGTAATTTTATTTTGATAATGTATGCAATTTAGTCTTATTTAACCATTTACACAGAACATACACATCAAAAGCTTGCTACATAGGTACATATAGTTTAACGATTTTAATTGCTGCTACTGATGTACAAAAGGAGATATAAAAAGCACACAATGTACATCGTTTGGGTCCTCAGTGTTGTCCAATTTGGTACTCTAGATCTATTTGGCCTTTTTTTATTCGAGTGTCACTGATGAGTCTTTTGCAGACGAAACTCGCGTCCGGTGCATTTTTCTATGAAAGTTTATCTGTAATCTTACCCAAAGGAGTAGGTCCGGTAAGGGCCGATTTTGGACTCAAATTTCAGGTCCATCTGAAGAAAGATTTTGGACACTTTTAAAACACTTAAGTGTCTATTTCAGTTGATTAAATAGTTTATGTAAAAGATTTTAACTGGTGTAGTCATTGAAAACGCTCCGATTCAAGCTTAAATATGAAAAAAATTATCAAATATGTAAAAAAACGTCACTTTGCAGATGGTTTTTGTCAAAAATAAAAGTGGCCACATCCGTGTTCATCCTCAATCTTTATATATGTTGTGTATTATCAGCAAATACAAGTTACATTTCAATATCAAGAATGAACACAAATGCGGCCACTTTCATTTTAGACGGAAACCTTCTAAAATTTAACTAAAATGCTGAAGTTGTGAAGATTTCAGTAATTTAGCATGATTAAATGGCCAAAAAGGGTTCTTACTGGACCTACTCCTTACCAAGTCAAGGGTTGATATTCACAGATATTTTGTAATTTGGTTCGTACAAACCACAATATCAAAAAATGTATTTAAGTAAAAACAAAATAAAACGAAATTATTAGGGATGGAACATTCAAAATTTGCACTAATTTTTTTAGCATCTTTTAACCATTTTAGTGGGTTAAAGTTGAAAATGTGTTTATCTTATGTATCTCGCTACGATAGTACACCAACCTTCGCGATCTTACCACGACCTTAGTGCGCTCTCACTACGCTTCTACTACGACCGGATTTCGCCACGACCACACCACTATTGGTTTGAACAAAGTTCAAAGTTGGCAACGCTAATCACGATCTTGAAGACCTCACCACGACCGTGATACGACCTTACTGCGATCTACACGATCGTACTACGATCATCAAAATTTTCATTTTTTTTTTCACAGATCGTAGTGCGATCGTGGCCTAGTGGGACTGTGGTATTACACTGCTTGAAAATTATGTATTAAGAAATGATGATTGTCTTGAATGTTTAGCTGTAAATTTATATTTAGACATATTAGAAGTTACTATTAATCAATATTAATTTTAACCATGACTGTATGTCATTTTATATTTTGATATTTTAGGATGTAGTTATTGTTGCAAACTCTTTTTGAGGGGATTAATATTCAAAAGCAGAGTGTATTGGCTCAAAAGCAAAAAAAAAGTATTTTTTTTAGGTTCATTAGACCACATTCATTCTGTGTCAGAAACCTATGATGTGTCAATTATTTAATCACAATCCAAATTCAGAGCTGTATCAAGCTAAAATGTTGTGTCCATACTCGCCCAAACTGTTCAGGGTTCAACGTCTGCGGTCGTATAAAGCTGTGCCCTGGAGCATCTGGTTACAGGTTATTACTAAGTTGAAAGCAAAGTAATTATGTATTTAGGTTGATACTATTAAGAAGTGTTCATTTCGTTCAAAGATGTCCTCAAACCAAAAATCGCCAAGACATGTCCATTTTCACATTCCCAAATGGTCCAAATATTTACTTCATCAAAATATGTCTGAATTTTTACTCGCCTATATTTAACATGCCCAATCTAGTTGTTATATATTTAAGGAATGACTGTAATAATTTTTGTCTATGAAGAAAGCTTCTACTAATTTTAATGTAACAAAAACTTCAATTACACTGTAATGATTGCAATCTGTTTAAACATATGAATAGAAAAATTTGGTGCACACTGAATAACGCGCGTAGCGGGTTATTTAACAGCTAGTGTGCGCCACATTTTTTATGTTATTACGAATAGACAGAAAGAATATTACATTCATTTCTTATAATTTAATTCTAAATTCCATTTTAAACCGCAGAAAACCATGAAAAAACGTTGATGGCGTCACGGTCATATGACTAAATTATGTCTATGGGCTGATAACAAAATAACGTCAGCCAATCAGAAGACGCGTTACATCCGAAATTAAATTATTGGACAATAACTTGTCATCTTGATAAATAGGGAATGTGTCCATGAGACGCAGAAGATGCCCCCGTTTGGATATTAGATTATAAAGATACATAAATGTACATAACTCAAGAACGGTAAAAGTGACACTACGAAAATGTGTGCTTATTCTGTGTTTTTTGGTACTAAGCATTTTGTATTACTAGTTTTAATCATTTGCTAGAGGAAAACTTAGTTAGAGAACAAAAACGAAAAATTCTGCATTTTTTCATTTGTAAAGGGGCATAACTGTAGAACAGTAATAGTGAGGCCACCAAAATTCAAACATGTTTAATGTTTTATGGTAATAAGCGTAAGCATTGCATATAAGTTACATACCATTTGAATGAGGCAAACTAAAGTTAGAGAAAGGAAACGAACAGTTAAGCAATTTTTCCGTTCTTTAATAATATCAATTGGAATTATATTCAAATAACATGTGATTGATTTTCTGAAAACTTTAATTTCTAAATATCGAGAGGGAGCTTACTTCCAAAGATATAAACAATTCAACAAAGTTTTTGGAAAATCGTGACAGCAGGTTGTAGTCAATGAACTACATGTTGACGATATACAGACGGTTAGACAACAGCATACCATAATTCGTTCCGTCTAAAACACAATCGTATAAAACAAAGTTAAAGCTTAAATCTTGAATAACTATTTTCTTCAAAGTGTTTCTGATGTTTGATTGAGAGTTAAAAAGTACTACTTTCAATGAAAATGTTAATCTGGCCGGGGTAAAGTAATTGCAGAAATCATAAAAAAAGATTTCTTCAATTAAATAAGTGCTTCAATACACTGACCCCTGTAATTGAGGGGGTGAACATGGGATGATTCCCACTTACCTCCCCTTTATCATTTTGTTTAATGGCAAAGCATAAATTAGAGAAGTACACTTTCAATTTCCCTATTTAACTACCATCGTCACCAGCTGGTTCCCGCCCAACTCTCAATTCCATCCAATCTAACTCTCACTCATTTCCAGGCTTCGTTCCATAATCGTGTCCACCAAGTGGACAACGGTATACCATAATTCTTCCCGTTAAAACCTCAGGCGTTTAGAATAAATAGATACAGCTGAAATCAAGAATTACTATTTTTTTTTTTTATAGTTTTTTTTATGTTTGGTGGAGAGTTAAAAAAAATACTACTTTCAATGAAACTGTTAATCTGGCCAGGCTAAAGTATTTGCAGGAAACCAAAAACAAATTAATAAAATGACTTCATACACTGACCCCTGTAATTGAAGGCTGAACATTCTTATTATTACATTGGCAAATGACTTTCTTTTATGAAATTTATGTAGAAAATGTAAGGAACTTTTTTTCCTACGCATTCACAATTTGTTTTGATCCGACGTCTTAACAACGCCTATTGCTGTATGACGTCAGAGAGTGAAATATCCACGTTTATTTAACATGTGAACAGGTGGAAAGCAAGTCCTTGAAAACGTCCGTTGTCGTCAAGCCCTATCAGTAACAATAGCAGGGGGAATTAATTAGGTGGCGCTACAGTCCTCCATAACGTCAAAAAGTCCGCCAAATCAATCGGCTAAAAGATTGACGTTAAACGTATTTTCTTTAATTTTTCATGCTTTTATCATAATTGAATTTTAAAATTTGTAGGTTTTGTGACCAATATAATTTCAATACGACATACAAGTATTATCAAAAATACATTGTTATTGCTATTTCTTTATCCTGTCCGTTCTAAAAAATTTCAGCCATCTTTTTTGTTCGCCAAACCATCGATTTTTCATAACTTGACGTTTGCGTATCCAAATACGGAAAAGAACGATAATAATCTTAAAATGAAACCGGGAAACCTATTTCAAATTTCTACACAATTTTGAAGCCATCATTTTTTTCTACATTGTATTATACATTGATCAATTTTAGTGACCACCAGACATGTCAATTTGTACCTGGTTTTAGTTGTGTTTCTACTTTAAAACAGTAAAGTTCAACTACTTTTCATTGTACCTATTTCCAAAGTACTCTAAAATACTGAGTTTATAAAAGATATGAATGAAATTGTGATTAAAAATTGTTGTTTTTCACAATTCCATACGATACCTCGAGGATCCATTTTAAAGTAATTTTAAAAAACCTTTGTTGATCTCCTTCACAAGTTGACATTGTTTTCTTTTTCAACATACGTCATATAACGTTAACAAAATATGTGTCAGTGTCATGTTCATAGTGAAAATTTACACATTGGAACAGTTGGAAAGCAGGTCACGGTTTGACCCCAAGTCTATCAGCAACAATAGTCACGTGACCGTGAAAATTCAGTAAAACTACGGATGAGACAAACCTTATTTTTACTCACTACATATCACTGTCGTTATAAAAACTTATTGATCCAAATAATCTTGAATATTCATAGTTTTATCTCGTCAAAACTTACACATCAAATCAAAGTCCTTCAGTCTTTATTTTATCTTCAAACTTGAAGTTTGTGTGAAAATTGTCAAGTCTCCTGATCGAAAAATCTAAATCTAAATATTTTCGAGTAAACTAAACATGATGGGCTGAATTTAAATTTATTTAAGCATCTCATCAAGACAAACACTCGATATCAATATCTAGCCAATTGAATTTTGGATACGCAAACGTAACGTCAAGTTATTTTCGGCAAGAAGCGGTGTTTTTTTTGCCGATTTGTGCAAGAAGTTACCTCCCCTTGATATCACAAGTCAAAAATTAAAACCCACTAAAATGAATAAAAAGGAGCTTACCTTACTAAAAACAACGTTGAAAAAAATCCATTTACAACATTGTTATAACATGTATAATATTAAGAAGAAATACTTCCCTGCTTTAAAAAGAAGGATTAAATGTAAAAATTAAAACACAAAATATGAGTAAAAATTAAGAAATTCAAACACATATTTATATATTATTAATTTTATTTTTTAACTTTTTTGATATAGATTAGCTCTGGCTGAGGAAAATTACTTTGGAATTTTTATAATGGTTTATAATATGGTATCACTTCTTGTAGAATTTCTTTTAAAACACTTGTTACAATGTTTAATGCAATAACACATATTTAATACAATTTTAATAATCTTTCTTAAGATAAAAAAATAAATAATACTGATCATTGATATTTTATATTCTATAAAGTGGGACCAAGAGTCAGCCAATAAGTTTCTTCAAAGTAAAAAAGCCTTAAAACTCAAGCCTTTGTTTCTTAGTTAAACATTACAGTTAGCACTTGCCTAATTTCTCAGTGTATTTTATTTATGCTGAAGGTAAACTTTTTGAGAGAAGAATGGGGATTCAGCTACTTTACCAGTTTATAAACAAAGTATTGTATATTTTACCTGAATAATTGGATATTAATATCAGAAATGTTTTGTGTTTTTATCCATCCATAGGCTATCATTAATTTGTCATATTTGTTTCCATTTAAATGAACTTTTCTAAGAATAGTTAAAGTTTCCAACGCATTAAAGAATAACTTTGTTTGTGTTTCACATTTCAAATACTATGCACATGACCCTGACACATATTTTTTTAGCGTTATATGACGTTATGTAGAAAAAGAAAACAATGTCACCGTCAATTTGTGTAGGGGATCAAATAGGGTTTTAGTTACTTTAAAATGGAGGTATCGAATGGAATAGTGAAAAACAAAATTTTTTAATCACAATTTCATACATATCTATAATAAAATCAGTATTTAAGAGCACTTTGGAAACAGGTACAATGGATAGAAGATGAGGACGCCTCCCGGTGCGGGAATTTCTTGCTACATTGAAAACCTGTTGGTGACCTTCTTCTGTTGTTTTTTTTATGGTCGGGTTGTTGTCTCTTTGACACATTCCCCGTTTCCATTCTCAATTTTATTACTTTACTGTTTGAAGTAGAAACGCAGCCAAAACAAGGTACTAGTTGACATGACTGGTGGTCACTAAAATTGATGTAAAGCAGTAAAACATTATGGCTTCAAAATTGTGTAGAAATATGAAATAGGAAACCCGATTTCATTTAAGATTACTACCGTTCTTTTCCGTATTTGGATACGCAAACGTCAAGTTATGGAAAATCGACGTTTTTGGCGAACAAAAAAGATGGCTGATTTTGTTATGAACGGAAAGGATAAAGAAATAGCAATAAGAATGTATTTTTGATAATACTTGTATGTAGTATTGAAACTAAACTGGTCGAAAAACCTTCAAATTTTAAAATTCAATTATAATAAAAGCATGACAAGTTGAAAAAATACTTTTTGTCATCATTGATCATTATTTGAGTTACATGCACAAGATTTGTCCCACCAATTTTTATTTGTGATGTAAATATCCAATTATTCAGGTAAATAATACAATACTTTATTTATAAATACGTAAAGTAGCTGATACAGCAACCTGGAGAGAAGAAACCCCAGTGTTCCTCTCAAAAAGTATACTTTCATAATCTATAAAATACCCTGAGAAATTAGACAAGGGCTTTGCTAGCTAACCAAATAGTTGAATTTTACAATAAAAATGATTTTAGAATTTGTCACTCTCACTTATTATTTTAAGCATTATTTATTTTACAGAATTTCTGTCAATATTTTTTGACTGTAAAACTTCTCTTTTTTCTGTAAGATATTTTCTAGTATGTATTGTACTGTTCAACTAAGAAACATGGGCTTGAGTTTAAAGGCTCTTTTAATTTGTAGAAACTTATTGTGACTCTTGGTCCCACTTTATAGAATATAAAATATAAATGATCAGTACTATTTAATTTTTTATTTTCATTTTCAGAAAGATTATACAAATTGTATAAAATATGTTTTATTGCATTACACATTATCAGAAATGTTTACAATTTTTTTTTACTACTCTACCATTATAAAAATTAAAAGTATTTTTCATCAGCCAGAGCTAATTCAATCAATTTAGCTAGGTTTCTACATGTAGGTGCCATTATCCACATTTCTGTTGTTTTTTTTTTTACAATTTTTTGTCTTTTAATTTTTACATCTAATGCTTCTCTGAAAAGTAGGGAAATATCTCATCTTTATATTATTATATCATAGTTGTAATTCGACTTTCGTTTATTTTCTTTCTGATTTTTGTAAAGTAAACTCCTTTTTATAAATGCATTTTTTTTGACTGGTGATATTAAGGAGAGATAACCACTTGCACAAATCGTCAAAAAAAACACCGCTTCGTATTGAAAATAATTTGACATTTGCGTATCCAAGATTCTATAGCCTAGATATTCAAAATAAAATAAAGAAAGAAGGACTGTGATTTGATGTGTAAGTTTTGATGAGTGAAAACTATGTAGATTATTTGGACCAATAAGTTTTTATTACGATACTCATAGTGGTATTTAGTGAGTAAAAATGAGTTTTGTCTCATCCGTAGTTTTTCTGAATTTTCATGGTCACGTGAATCTATTGTTGCTGCTAGACTTGGGGTCAAACCGTGACCTGCCTTCCAACTGTGAAATTATCGAGTTTTATCTAACTGGGAAATCAATTTAATTCATTGCAACCAATGTAATAAATATAAATACCATGATGAATAGCTTAGTCGATTCTCAAATTGAGGGGTGTAATGTGAAAATCGTCTTCATAGGTCATAGGAAAATTTCGAAAATGTTTACACAACTGGAGAGAAATAAAGGCAACAGTAGTATACCGCTGTTCAAAATTCATAAATCGATAGAGAACAAACAATTACGGATTACAAACTAAAACTGAGGGAAACGTATCAAATATAAGAGAACTATGACACAACAGAGACACAACACCGAAATGTAAAACACACAGAAACGAACTATAATGTAACAATTAATGGCCATTTTCCTGGCTTGGTACAGGGCATTTTAAGAAAAATGGTTGGTTGAACCTGGTTTTGTGGCATGCCAAACCTCCCGCTTTAATGGCAGTGTTAATTATAACATTAAAATGACAACATTACACGACAGGGCTATAATAAATAAATGGGAGAAAATATGGGACAGAGAAACAAACGAATAATTGCCATCAAAAGGTAACAGGTTAAAAAAATATATATACGCCAGACGCTCGCTACGTCCACACAAAACTCTGCTAAGATGAAAAAAAGTTTGAAAGCCATAACAACTACAAAGCTAAAGATCGCCAAGGACCAAAAGTTCCAAAAAGTTGTTAGGTCAGGGTTATCCGCTAAGGACAAAAACATCATTATTATCAAGAATAATACATAGTTTCAGTGCAAAGAGTAAATTTTATAAAATGACTATATAATAGATATACATGATTAAACTGAAGTGGTGACTAGCTAAAGAATAGAAACGAATACATGACAATCACAGCCGTGTTAGCCAGTCCTTGTATACGTAACGCCCAGAGTGACGTGACGTCACATTTAAATTTCTAAAACGTGTTCCGAAAATCAAGAAAGAATTTGGATGAAATTCAATATTAGATTTGTATGACTTATCTAACTTATATTAATAACAGTGAAAATTATAATACTAATTAATATTTAATAGTAGTAAGTAGTAATTAGATAATTAATTGTATTATCTAGCTTTGTCGGCGTTTCTTCTGATCAAACTGCAAACCAAATATATTGTGTAAATTTCGTTGATCCAAAATAAAATCTACCAAATGAACTGGATGAAAAGTTATCCCCAACACAACACACGAATACAACAGAAAATCAAAGCGCTGTAAGCGCTGAAGGCAGTTAACCAAAAACCAAGGAAACCGTAATAATGAAAACTGTGGCAATGTTGCCTCAACATTAAACATTCATATATAGTCCATTCATGTTTATGTAATGATTTATTTATTAAGGCAAATAATTTATATGTTATCAAGGTTTCAAAAGCAATGCATATATCAATGTATATTTTTTGATGGTGAGTCTGCAGTGGTACAAGTTCCCATTGATTGCAGTTGTTCTACTTGGTAGTTAACTTTGGTTTTATTTGACTGCTAGAAGTTCAAGTTGACTTAGTATGAACATGTAATTGTATGAACGGACTAGTTTCCCTGGAAAGAAAACTGAGTTTTTGTTTTATAGTACAAAAGCTATGAGACACGAATCAGACAAATGTTCACTACAACAGGGATCAAAGGTGGGGTCTGACTGACCTGCTCAAAGTAAATGTAAATGATTTGTTATTTTGTCCTATACATATGAATATATATAATTTAGGGGTGGAGATCTCAACGGTTTTCAAGTTCTCAAACAGGTAGGGGTAGGCAGAGGATTGAGGGGGGCCGCCCCCCTTTTTGGGAAGAAATTGGTTGCTTAAATAGGGAATCACTGAAGCGTGACTGGAGCAGGCCCCCTCTTAGGTCAGTCAGTGGGCCCCCACTTACGAAAATTTCTTGATCCGCCACTGGGGATAGGGTGACCCTAGGGACTTCCCCTACATTTCATTTTATTTTTTATATTGTCCCATGCATGAATATATATGGTTTAGGGGTGGGGATCTCATTGGTTTCAAAGTTCTCAAACAGGAGGGGTAGGGTGACCCCAGGGACTCCATCTATATTTCATTTAATTAGTTATAGTTATTTTATTTGATTTGTTATATTGTCCCATACATGAGTATAGATGGTGTAGGGGTAAGGATCTTGACCATTTCCAAGTTCTCAAACAGGAGGGTGTACAGTGATCTCAGGGACTCCCCTATCTTTCATTTGAATTGTTATATTGTCCCGTACATGAATATATGGTTAAGGGGTGGCGATCTCAACAGGTTTCAAATTCTCAAACAGGAGGGGGTGGGGTGACCCAAGGGACTCCCCTATATTTCATCTGATTTGTTATATTGTCCCATACATGAATATATATGGTTTAGGGGTGGGGATCTGGACCATTTTTAAATTCTAAAACAGGAAGGGTGGGTGACCCCCCAGCGACTCTTTCTATATTTCATATGATTTTTCATATTGTCACAAACATGAATATATATGGTTGCACCCCCTACCCCCTTTAAATTTGTAAAGCATGGGTTGTTCTCAGCTTAATAAAGAATATTCCGATAATTTTACCTCAAATTTTTTTTTTTAGCCTCGCTCTGCTCGGCGAAAATTTAAGTTTGCGCCCTTCCTAACCTAAAATCCTGGATCTGCCCCTCATATGGTTTAGGGGTGGGGAGGTCGACCGTTTCCAAGTTATCAAACAGGAGGGGGTAGAGTGGCCCAAAGAATGCCACCTATATATATCATATGATTTACTTACATTTAGGTATATATAATATAGTTGCATTATTTGTGAAAATAAAGAAAGACACTTTCAGCTACTTTAGTTGACCCTTCAAAATTGAGAAAAACAAATAACCCTTTGAAATTGCAGTAATATGTTTACACTTTAAAAGCATCTCACATGCATTATCATCATTTATCACTGATAAAGAAAATTTAGACTGTGACCATGAATATGTATATTTTAAGATATACTGTTCCAAGCTGTCACGTTGTATTGGATTTTTAAATTAAAATTTGTCAAAAAGTAATTTTGAGTTTCTGTACAGAGACGAATTTAGGGGGGGGCAGGGGGCCCGCCCCCCCCCCCTTTTTGGGAAAAAATTTGGTTACTTATATAGGGAATCATTACAGCGTGACTGAAGCAAGCCCCCTCTTAGGTCAGTCAGTGGGCCCACACTTATGTAAATTTCTGGATCCGCCACTGCTGTATAAAATATTTTTCTGCTTTTTCTTTCTTTTACATATATCTTCTAGTGTTTATATTCATTTACCATGCATCGATTTATTTTTTCATCTGCTTTGATTTATTTAGTAATTGATCGCCAAACCCGGAATTATCCTTATCCGCTTCCGGAATCGTATCCGATATTGTAAAATTTTGTCTTTACGGCCGCCATTGTTATGTGTTTACAATGTTGTTTTTGTCAATCAGATACGATTTTACTCGAATTTATACAATATTTGTCGGCGATTTTCTGTATAAAGCTAGCGGTTGAACAAAATGAATATCGCTGTCATAAATAATAATGATAAAAATAAGTTTTTAGCTCGTTTAATTGGAGACTTTGGTGAACATGGTGAAAAGGTTTGCAAAGTAATTTCTTATTTTCTTTCAAGTGGAAGGTAACTACGTCGGGCGTAGCTAGAAACCAACTATCCTATTCGAAATTCCGCTTGCAAAAGTGGAAGGTCGAGGACCTCGGACCACCGCTAATTTACACACATGCCTCTAAATTGAAAAGCTACGAAAATTTCTTTTTCTAATTTGAAATTGCCGCCAACAGCATGAACAGTTGAACTTATATAATAGACTACTGACGTAGTTGTACTACGTATTGATGACAAACAATATCTCTACGACTTTTGCCATTTGGGAAATCTAAACTACTTGTCTTAAGAGATTTTCGGCAATTAAATAGTTCATACAATTGTTCTTTGACATCTTGGCTAAAAGCACAAGTCATAATGAACTGCACAAGGATTCTTAATAAGCACTACTTCCTATGTGTAACTTCAAAACTTTTGGATAAATCGACGATCATTTAAGGTTTTCCTGGTCATATTTTTTGTAATCCAGAATAAAAAGTATTAAAAAAGTGTTCAATTAGTTATATATAACATAGTAGCGAGCTAGGTAATAACAATGGCAAGTATTTCAGCATTTATTGGGTAGAACACAAATCTAGGGTGCTCGCATAATGCAGCTTAACTGCATAAAAATACGATTTACAACTACAAACGTTAAGACATTTGACAAAATCCGATGACAGCAACAAACACAACATCAAAACCCAACAAATTAATTTAGGATGGAAAAGTACCGTGCCACGTCTTAAAGCAATTCGAATTCACTCTCAGCAAAACAGTCACATTCGGGAATAAGTCACGTTCGGTAATAAAAAGATCAGACGATGTAATGACAAACCACAATCTAACACGTGGTAGAAAACCTATTGCGACTAATTTTTAATACCTTCCCATCAAGCATGTTTTTAATATAAATATTACCCTTCGGATAATTAATTAATGATTAACAACAATATAGTTAGATATAAATTCACTGATGGAAAACTAAGTCGATTCTCAAATTGAGAGGTGTAACGTGTAAGAATCGTCTGCTCCATGTAGGTAATGGAAAATTTCTTTATATTGTTGTTAATAATTATCCGAAGGAAGATGCTTAAAATAATTATGTAAAGGTTGTAAATACTAGTCGCAATAGGTTTTCTCTCACAAAAGTGAAATAGGTCGTACGACCATCTTCACGATATGCGACCGTTTCACAAATATTTACGATTTACGACTTACGAGAAATATTGGTCGCAAATTCCCGACTGGGTAAATCGGTAAATTTGTCAATTGCGGGAATAATGGAAGTCGTAGACTTACACGAGATTCAATTGTCAGTCTAACACTTAGAAGTCATGCAATTTCAAGCCTTTCTGCAGGTGTTAAATCCTTTTATTTTTTTTAATAATTTGAGCGCTGCCAAGACTGTAAAATAAGAAACACAACGGTAAACAGTCATGTATTACTATACGTGTTTTTCATCGATCTATGAAATCGAATAAAAAATGTCTATCCTAAAGCTAGGTTCACACTGCCGATCAGATCAACTCGATCATCCCGATTGTCAAAATTTCCACGACCAAGCTCAACCAAATTCTTGATCGGGCCTGTTAACGACTTCTACCCAACCGCCATTCGACTGTACACGACCTTAACTCGACCACTCACGACTCCTTAATGACTCCACCACGACTCCATCCCGACAACAAAATGAATACTTATTCACAATTCCGATCAATTCACGATCTTTACTCGACTAGCTAGACGAAATCACCTATTCACGATCTGGGCCTGATCTCGATCAGACCAGATCGACCTGATCGTATATAGGTCGTAGGGATAATCGGGAATTGTTCGGGTATGCACAATGTTAGTGTGAAAACGTCCGAATTTTTTATTCCCCGCCGCTTCGGAGTGGGCATAAAGTGTTACCCTTGTCCGTAGGTTCATGCGTACGTCCTAACAATATTAGTTTCCGTTTTCTAATTTTTTTTTGCCTCAACCAATTTTTATGAAACGCCTAATACAAAATGTTTATTACCATAAAACACAGTTCAGATGCGAATTTTGGCACATTCTCCGTTTATTTGGTTATATTCAGTAGAAGGTCCGAGAAAATCATACATTTAAAATATCTACCTAGAAAAAAGCAATTTGATTTGTGAGCAAGAAGGAAAAGCTCAGAGAGACAGGTTAATAGCTGTGATGGAGCTTGAAGAGTGCATAGAAGACGAACGCGATGGTGTAGACAGCAACGAGAAATCGAGATGAGGCAGTGGCTGACACGACGACCACTGTATGGGCAGTATGAGAGACTTGCACTAACTCAAAAGAGGAACAACAAACTCAAGACGAATTTGCAGCCAGTGTACAGTTGGTCAAAGTTTATGCAAAGTATGTGAGAAACAAATGATCAAAACGTGTGCTCGCTAGACAGTTTGTATCGTTAGTGTTAAAAAGAAATTCGCTCCAAAAAAAACATATTTGTCTTTCGTCTCCTTTTTGTGTGAAATTACGTCAAAAAGTTCGAATGAAAAATAAATTGACTGTAAGGTGACTTATAGTTGTAATTAGTAATTTCTGTATCATTTTGTGTTCTGTAAAGAGCTGTCTCATTGTACCACATCTTCTTTTTATACTGCAAACATCTCTGGACAAACGGAAAATACGGACAGACAAAACAGAAAATATCCCATAAACAGGTAAAATATAATCTTGATGTTCTTATAAACCCACTTTGAAAGATAACTTAGTCATCAGCAGTCTAATAATGAATGTTATTGCACAATTACTTTCATGTTTGAAAAATCAGGCGGTGCCAAAATTGCAGGATTTTCTTCCCTTCTGGAACACCTGAGTTCACCCCAGGTTTTGTTGAGTTACGTGTTGCTCAGTTTTTAGTTTTCTATGTTATGTGGACTGCTGTTTGTCTTCTCGTCGTTTTTCGTTTTTCTTTATGGCTGTGACGGTTTTGTTTTCAACTTTTGAGTTTGATTGTTCCTTTGGTGTCTTTTGCCTCTCTTTTAAAATGTTACCTCTCCTTGCAAAAGTAAAGACACATACTGTACATGGAGGAATTTTTGTACAGTTAAAAATAATGTTGCCAATATATTTTTTGCGGAAGCAGAGTTATGAGAGTTAATCAGATCTGCACACACTTTTAGAGAATCGTGTAGCAGTCATTTGTTCTCGTGTATGGACGAGTAGAGATCGAAGAGTGGTCGAATGTGGTCACGAAGGGATCGGGTATTGGTCGAGTTGGTCTGGGATAAAAGAAATATAGAAGTCGGAAGCGATCGGAAATTGGTCGAGTTAATCTGGATATGATCGGACATAAGTCGAGCAAAGGTCGAAATGATCGAGTACTGATCGGTAAAAAAATTGTTTTCCGACCAAACTCGATCTCTACACGATCCTTTCCCGATCAATTCGACCGCTACTCGACGAATTCTCGATCTTTTCTCGAGTGACTTGCTTCTCGATCCTTACTCGAATGTTTTTGACATGTGAAAAATTCTCGGGTAGAAAGACTGATCTATGACGAGCAAGGTAGACTATCCCGAACATTCTTGTCGATTGAGTCAGACCAGTCTCCCGATCACGTAATTTGTCTTGATCGGGCTTGATCGAGTTGATCTGATCGGCAGTGTGAACCTAGCTTAATAGAGTTATCATATCTGACAGATTTTTATTTTCATAATAATTTACTGAATTCATATGTTGTCTTCAATATTATTATGTACATGGAGTATTTAAAAGACAAACAAAGATCAAAGTACTCTATTTATATGCATGTATATAGACGTTGGCCGTATTCCTCAACTAAACTTTTGAACAAGAGTTTGCACGATATTTCCAGCCTCCTATACTATGATACATGATTGAAACCAAACTATCTCCTTGGTTGGGAACACTTGTCTCATAATGTACCATGATACAGACTGGTCTAATCCATAACTAAAGCATGTTTAAAATATGAATATCCCGATGTAGAATTAATCATTAAATATAAATACCATGATGGGTAGCTTCGTCGATTCTCAAAGTAAGAGGTGTAATGTGTGCAAATCGTTTGGATAGGTCATAGGAATATCATCAGCATCGTTTTCTTCAGTTAATATATATGTGATCCAAGTCTATTGGTGTTCTGCTCTTAAAATCACCAACTACAAATATATATTAAACCACGTTCCCCAAAGATGCAACTGGGTGCATGGACACTTCATAAAAATTGATAACATTGAAAATAAAGCTAATCCTTTAACCTATCAGAAGACAGTAAATACACCAAATTTATTTATTGGAACTTAAAATCATGAACAGTGTAAATTTAATTATGCATATAAAATTAGAAACTTGGACATATATAAGCTGACATGTATGAGGATTTAAAACAAGAATAACTTTGTTGATCTTATAACGAAATATGATACTATACTAGTCAACAAAAGAAACGATACAAGACTTTTTTTCAAATTAAAGATAAAGTTTTCCGTTCATTGGACCAATATTGAAGGTAGTAATACTTAATCATTATGGAAATATAAATCCGTTTAAAAAAAATATTTTTTTTGCTTTCGTGACGTTTTTTCGCGATTTTTTTTTTTTTACAAAATTTACATAAAACGACAATTTTAAAAACAGAAGTTCCAATTAATGATGCCAACCTTTCATTTAAAAGTAAAGACAATGTTTGCCATCAATTTGTTTTTAAAAATCATACAGTTTCTTTGTTTATTTGTTAAGCAAAGTTCGGCCCCACGAGAAATCGTTAAAATGTATACATTATCAACTGATTTTCCATAGACAGTATGTGTAAAGTGATATTCAAAAAGCGGTAAAAATCTTAAAACTAATCCGAAAGGTTCCAAATTTACTGTGTGTTGTTTTCATATCTAAAGCATTGATTTGAGACGAAAATAAAAAAAAACATTTTTTTGCATTTTTTGAGAATTCAAAAAACACTTTTTCCCAAAAAATTTGAAAAAGAACAATATTTCAACCCATTAATTACAACATGAACATAACTTGATTAGCATATTGAATATTTTTAAACAACTTGAAAATTTATTTAGTACTTAGAAAACTATCTGTCGATCTTTTATTCAACTTTCCGCAAAACTAATTTGCACCCTATGCTCGTTTACACGGAATTTAGATACTTTCCGACAAATTTTGATTTTCATTATCACATGTGCATACATTGCAAATGAAAGCTTTTTAAAATAGTATATCTCATTTTGTTTTATATTTAATACTTTTTGATGAATTTTATTTCAAAGTCGTGTATCGTTTCTTTTGTTGACTAGTATATATCTTTTCATTAAACCTAAATGACAATTTCAATCAACCTTGGATGATTGGCTATACTTTAATATAAAAAAAACATATTTAGCTAATCAAATAGAAGATTTTGCGGCATAATAATTTGTTTTAATGAGGAGTTTTCAAAATAATTATGTTGGGCATATAGAAAATGAAAATAACTTTAATAATGTGCATTAAAATGTCATCTTAATACACTTAATTAGGCGACGATACCATACTTGGTTCGGTTTATATTCCGCCTTTAAAATACAGGATATAATTCTTCTGATTCTTTTCGAGAAATCAAACATGAGATTCTAGAACATTCTTCTCGTAACTAATATATATTTTTAGTTGGTGATTTTAAGAGAAGAACACCGATAGACTTGGATCATATATATATTTACTGAAGAAAACGATGCTGATATTATTCTGACCGAAACAACCATGTTTAAAGAAAACAAATCGAATCCAAGAAATAATATTGATAACACAAAAAATAATCATGGTAATTGTATTGTAGATTTATTTAGATACACCGCTACGTATTTTTTTTTTTTATGGCAGAACAGGTTATAACATTGCCAGTAAACTGTAAAGTAAAAATGCTGCAACAACATACCTCCTTTTTAATTTTTTATACTTTTTTTTCTTATCTTTTGCTACGGGATTAATTGATTAATTGAAGAAACAGTATAAAGTCATGCGAAACTTCAAATTAAAAAAAAAGAGTTGAACATGTTTTATATACTTTTTGTCATTTTGTTTATTTTCTTTGGTTACATCTTCTGACATCAGACTCGGATTTCTCTTGAACTGAATTTTAATGTGCGTATTGTTATGCGTTTACTTTACTACATTGGTTAGAGGTATAGGGGGAGGATTGAGATCTCACAAACATGTTTAACCCCGCCGCATTTTTGCGCCTGTCCCAAGTCAGGAGCCTCTGGCCTTTGTTAGTCTTGTATTATTTCAATTTTAGTTTCTTGTGTACAATTTGGAAATTAGTATGGCGTTCATTATCACTGGACTGGTATATATTTGTTTAGGGGCCAGCTGAAGGACGCCTCCGGGTGCGGGAATTTCTCGCTACATTGAAGACCTGTTGGTGACCCTCAGTCTGCTGTTGTTTTTTATTTGGTCGGGTTGTTGTCTCTTTGACACATTCCCCATTTCCATTCTCAATTTTATTGAATGCCTAATTTTTACTATAAATCAAACGTACGTGAATTTCCTTTATACTATCAAAGTCGTCATAATTAAATCTATCATAAATGGCTTTAACTCTGTGAAGCTGCCGTTTCAGTTAGTCGAGTTACCTTTCTTTATACAGTTTATATAAATAAGGTTTGCAATTTTTTTTTTAAATCAAACTACGCTTCTCGAAAAAGGGTTATGTGGCCTAGTGGACACATATCGGTTGTGAAGTCAGTCCATCGCCTGCATTGACGTTCAGAGATTTAAAAAAAGAATAGGCAGACATTTTTCGACAGAGTAAATTCTGGGTTTTGTATTAATTATCTATGTAATGTAAGAAAACCCGTCCTTCCCAACTCTTGATTTCAAAACGTGTATTTTGGCGATATACTGCTGCTGTTTTAATTTATTATTCAGGTTTTTATGGATGTATATTATTTCCGTGCACCCAATCATGATGATTCGTCATGGCTCACCAACTGTAGAAATTCCAAGATGACTCAAGAAGAGATTCTACTCGCTATATTCCGTTCAAAAATCGATCGTTATTCTTTAATTGAACTTTCTACACAAATATTAAAATATTTTGACACAGAAGTGATAGAACAATGAACATTTTCATTCGCTTAAAAATCAACTAATCTCTTGGAAGACTATCTGAAGAAAATTTGCAGGAAAGCGACCCAACGACAACAATCTTGCACCATGTTCACATAATGGACCATAATATCCGTTACTGGGCTTCTCTTCCCAGGGCCATATTTTAAAGTCAATGTCAGTATTCATAAATGAACAATAATGATAAAGTGCTCTTTTTGTACAGATGGTTCTAATTGATCATTGTTGATCCATTCTTATGTTATAATAGATTAATCGTGATTCATGCTAAGGTATTAATTGATCAATCGTGATCCATTCTATAACCATAACTGATCAACATTGATCCATGCTAATGTTTCATCGTTGTTGATTAAAAATTAATGTTTGATTTATTTGTGAGCCGTGGCCTTTATTTTGCCAATTAAAATAATAATTCATTTATATCTCTGGTATTGATTCAAGCATGAATCTTAAGTTAAATGAACTACAGTTACTATTAAATAGCTGTCTTCTCGTACACTATTTCGCCGAAATTTTCCAGTATGCAGTGACATCAACAATAGTGGAGTGACCAAGCCAACAACAATTTTTAAAAGAGAAATATTTATTCTTTAATTTTTCCCTTGTCGTAGAATTGAAATATGGTGCAATTTTTTTTTAAATAAGGTCAATGGTTTGAGTTTTTTCACTATTGTCAATTTATTTCACAAGAGGTTATAAAAAGTCTCCAAAAATATCTGAATTGTTACTCAACAAGAAACACTTAATTTTCAACTTAATTTGAAAATAATGAAACCACCAAATTTGTTCAGTGCTTTCTCTACAAAATGGAATCGAAGCTAAGTATTGTCTCCAAAGAAGTTGCAGCAATACCAAATACAGAACAGATATATCTCGGTTTTCGATGAAACAAGACACAATCTTCCCATATGCATCAACATTAGAATAACGAGGAGGTCCATACCGTTCTGTTGGCTTGTCGAAAGATAAACATGCTATACGATTGGTATCCGAATTTATTCAACGTCAAAGATCTTTCTAGCTCCCGTTTAACCTTTATGGAACTCATGTGGGCGTTTGAGTAGTATAGTGGGGGGAGTATGAGCCATTAACCTCGGACACGGGACGCGAGCTGCGCTCATGCGCTGACGCTATATTTGGGCCTTAGCGTGGACGCCGTAGTTGACTCTGAAATCTAAGGGTTTGACTCACAGGCCGACGCCATATTTGGGCCTTCGCGCGGACGCGAGCGCTATAGTTGGACCTGTGCGCGGACGCGAACACTATATTTGGACCTTCACGCGGACATCGGGACACCAACTCCATATTTGGACCTGAAATCGGGACGCGAGACGTTATAGTTAGACCTGCGCGCGTACACTCACGCTATATTTGGGCCTCAGCAAAAATAGCTATTCGAACACACCTTCCCTGTTTGTGTGACTCATTAGATAGGTATTTCACTTGACCCATATATTTCATCTTTTAGTACTGTTATTTTTTTTGTGTTATAAAGTCAACCTGTAGCTTTAATTTATAAAAATGATAGAATCTGAAGCGAGACGATGTATGAAATATTCTTACTTTGAACGATATCAAGACAAAATACTCAACTCAAACACGCCCTAACATAAAAAGGTGCACTCGATTTTCTCTTTTCGATACAATTGTTACCTATTTTTTGGAATTTTTTCTTCAGTCACATAATGGAAGGGCAGACACGAAAATTACTGAACTAATAGATTGATATCTTTTCCGTCCGTGGTAATTTTTTCAAATTTTCAAAAACGGAGGTTATGCATTTTTGTCATCCAACTTGAAAGATACCCATGTCGTCGACTTGATATCTAATTGTTCTGCTTAACTATGTACTAGATAAATTGAAAACTTATGCAAATGGTGTTTTTGAAATAAAACACCTCGTAATTGAGAAGAAAATTGCAGTTTTGTTTGTTTCTATTAACTTTTTAAAAATTTGTCACTATAGTAAACAATACAGTAAACATTTATCGCCTTCTCTAATAGAGAGCTTCGATTCTTTTGTTCTATTTCAACCTGGTTTCCGACTGAATAATGTTGGAAGAGTTTACTTACTGTTTTCTAAGGTGTTAACGAATCTATTTCATGATTACTGACAGATCAAAATTATCAAGACTTAGTATATATAGCAAGAAGTTGTTGGCCAGAATATTCATTGGTCAGTTATAAATGAGGTCTGTATGGGTTTTTAATTGCCTCATTTATTAAATAAGAAATCGTTATTTTGAAAAGTTGGCTAAAAAAATATAAATTTACCCCTAATTTAGTAAAACTATCATTTGGTGTTATTTTAATGCTAAAAAAATGATGACAAATAAATATTTATATGATGTAATGCCATTAAATCGGTCCGTTTTCATTGCAATTTGTCAACTGTTAAGTATTAGATACAATACAAAGTTAACAAAGAAACAGGCCGGTAACAACCGTTGCCGGATAGTTTTTCTGCACGAGTAGTCAGGTCAAGGTCCGAAGCGATAGCCGAGGACCTTACCCTGACTACAAGTGCAGAAAAACTATACGGCAGGTTGTTTCCGGCCTGTTTTTTTGTTACTTTTGTTTTGTATCTGACTTGTACGACGTTTCAAGGAAGAAGTATTACATTTTGCAAGACTGTACATTTGAGAAACTTCAATGGCCTCAAAACAGTAAATGTAAGTTATAATAGTATAAACACATTTTTTTTTCATTTCCCTTCAACCGAAAAAAAACCCTCATGAATCTAATGACCATGAATGATTTGATAAAAAAAAGAACCATTTCAAGTAAAAGATGAATATTATCACGTTTGAGATCTAGACTTTTTAAAATTGCAACTTTGTAAAAAAGTAAAATATTAAAGAAATATTTTAGTGGTAAGTAAGCTAACGTTTGATTTTTATTGTTTAAACGGAAAGCGGGGAGGGGGGGCATAAATTGATTTCAAATAAACAGGCTGTGATCTTTATTTTGATGAAAAATGCAGGATGTGCCATTTCACCCCCCATTCCACCTTTAAAAAAAATCGCACTTTTGCTGCCAAATACATGAATTAATATTCAGAGGGGGAAAGGGGTTCCGGGGGCTGGAACCCCCTTTTTTGGACGATCATTGCAATTTTAAGGTGGCATATATAGTTGGAACCCCCTTTTTTATGGGTTGGGAACCCCTTGTTTACAATGAATGGATCCGCCTATGATATATTTGAATTCAACTTAGGGACGACATCAAAAGATGGATGTAGGATAAAAAAAACTTAAATCAAATAGTTTGGGGGTGGGAGTGGGGGTCAACATTGCTGCAAGTTTTGTTAATCCGAAATCGATTTTTCATATATCCATATAGGTATATCAATTTTTCCAAAATTAAGTTAAGAGGGGGTGGGGGTTGGGAGGGGAGGGTGGGGAATCAGTGAAAAAACTATGTGAATTAAGTTTTTTGTCATACATTGAACTTTTGATGTCGTCCCTTAATATATATAAATTCAATAACAATATAAATGTATCAAAAGAATGAATTTTCTACTCCATTGGTGATTGGATATTGTCTTGTTATGGTATACAGACAAATACTTAAAAACAAAATCATGCTCGTCTGCAAGTGTTGATCGCGATTAATTAAACACGTGTTTCTATATAATCCAATCGCAGCCTACCGTCCAAAATTAAGGACATAAGTTGAATGATTTTCTTCAAGAGTTGCTGCTTATTTGGACATGTATTACACGTCGAACACTTTGTATTTATAGGATCAATCGTGCATTGGTGAGTTGATAGGGATTTTATCTTTTGATTATATTTAATTTTTAATTACATATTTCCTGTCTTTTTAAATTCATATATATACGTCGGTATCATCATTTCTTTACTTTTAGCATCGTCCAAAATTACTGTTTATGTCCATGTATTGAAGAAAATACTTTTATTGACAGATTATTTTCTCCATAAAAAGGGGGAGGCGGTATGTTCTTTTCTGAATATATTAACAATTTACCTTTACAAATACAAGCTAGGCCATCACCCAATATATATATTGTTACATATATAAATTAGCACTATTATATATACGGTATTCGAAAAATCAGGAATCACGCAGATCATTAATTTGTTATCTGCTTGACCATAGTAATTTTTTTCTCATTAAATTTGGGATCAAAATATATTTTTTTATTAGGAGAAAAACATACCCCCCCCTTTTTTAGCTCACCTGGCCCGAAGGGCCAAGTGAGCTTTTCCCATCACTTGGCGTCCGTCGTCCGTCGTCCGTCGTCCGTCGTCCGTCGTCCGTCGTCCGTCGTCGTCGTCCGTCGTCGTTAACTTTTACAAAAATCTTCTCCTCTGAAACTACTGGGCCAAATTAAACCAAACTTGGCCACAGTCATCATTGGGGTATCTAGTTTAAAAAATGTGTGGCGTGACCCCGCCAACCAACCAAGATGGCCGCCATGGCTAAAAATAGAACATAGGGGTAAAATGCAGTTTTTGGCTTATAACTCAAAAACCAAAGCATTTAGAGCAAATCTGACATGGGGTAAAATTGTTTATCAGGTCAAAATCTATCTGCCCTCAAATTTTCAGATGAATCCGACAACCCGTTGTTGGGTTGCTGCCCCTGAATTGGTAATTTTAGGGAATTTTTGCTGTTTTTGGTTATTATCTTGAATATTATTATAGATAGAGATAAACTGTAAACAGCAATAATGTTCAGCAAAGTAAGATTTACAAATAAGTCAACATGACCGAAATGGTCAGTTGACCCCTTTAGGAGTTATTGCCCTTTATAGTCAATTTTTAACCATTTTTCGTAAATCTTAGTAATCTTTTACAAAAATCTTCTCCTGTGAAACTACTGGGCCAAATTAAACCAAACTTGGCCACAATCATCATTGGGATAGACAGTTTAAAAAATGTGTGGCGTGACCCGGCCAACCAACCAAGATGGCTGCCACAGCTAAAAATAGAACATAGGGGTAAAATTCAGTTTTTGGCTTATAACTCAAAAACCAAAGCATTTAGAGCAAATCTGACACTTGGGTAAAATTGTTTATCAGGTCAAGATCTATCTGCCCTGAAATTTTCAGATGAATCGGACAACCTGTTGTTGGGTTGCTGCCCCTGAATCGGTAATTTTAAGGAAATTTTGCTGTTTTTGGTTATTATCTTGAATATTAGTATAGATAGAGATAAACTGTAAACAGCAATAATGTTCAGCAAAGTAAGATTTACAAATAAGTCAACATGACTGAAACGGTCAGTTGACCCCTTTAGGAGTTATTGCCCTTTATAGTCAATTTTTAACCATTTTTCGTAAATCTTAGTAATCTTTTACAAAAATCTTCTCCTCTGAAACTACTGGGCCAAACTAAACTTAACTTGGCCACAATCATCATTGGGATATCTAGTTTAAAAAATGTGTGGCGTGACCCGCCCAAACAACCAAGATGGCCGCCACGGCTAAAAATAGAACATAGGGGTAAAATTCAGTTTTTGACATATAACTCAAAAACCAAAGCATTTAAAGTAAATCTGACATGAAGTAAAATTGTTTATCAGGTCAAGATCTATCTGCCCTGCAATTTTCAGATGAATCGGACAACCCGTTGTTGGGTTGCTGCCCCTGAATTGGTAATTTTAAGGAAATTTTGCTGTTTTTGGTTATTATCTTGAATATTTTTATAGATAGAGATAAACTGTAAAAAGCAATAAATGTCGGCAAAGTAAGATCTACAAATAAGTCAACATGACCGAAGTGGTCAGTTGACCCCTTTAGGAGTTATTGCCCTTTATAGTCAATTTTTAACCATTTTTCGTAAATCTTAGTTATCTTTTACAAAAATCTTCTCCTCTGAAACTACTGGGCCAAGTTCATTATAGATAGAGATAATTGTAAGCAGCAAGAATGTTCAGTAAAGTAAGATGTACAAACACATCACCATCACCAAAACACAATTTTGTCATGAATCCATCTGCTTCCTTTGTTTAATATTCACATAGACCAAGGTGAGCGACACAGGCTCTTTAGAGCCTCTAGTTTAAGATAAATGTCGAATCCCTTAGACGGTACTGATATGAATAGTATTATACTGGAAATGTTTTTAAAAAAAAATATTGATGCTAACGTAAATATTTTATCTTAAAAAAAAAACAGGAAATATGTCGGTGAACCAAAAAGTTCAAATCTAATTGAAAGTTAAAGTGCCCATGAACTCACTGATCATGCACGAGTGATTCTATTCATAAAAAAGTGTCCGTGTAACATCTAAAAAGAGTCCGTGTATCGTCTAAAAAGAGTCCGTGTATCGTCTAAAAAGAGTCCGTGTAACACCCGTTAATGTACTGTTTTTCTATAGCTCTGCGGTGGGCAAAGTCGTACAATTGTATATATCAGTCTGAGTACTGTTTAAAACTATCATTTAAGTTGAACATATTTACACTCGTCCAATTCAGGGGAATTAGGTTTCTGCAAGTGCTTTTTATGTACTTTTCTTATATTTTTGACGGTTTGTAAGTCAGTAAAAGTTCAATGATTAAGTTAATATTGACATTCAAAGACCTCCTCACAAAAATGGCTGTTGAAATCCCCTCGCCCTTCGCTCTTAACAATAAACAATAAACATATTTCTCGTATCAAACATAAACTAACAGAACTAGCCAAGGAATTTGTTTTTGTCCCGGTCGATAAAGCTGCTAATAATATTATTATTTGACGAATTTTACATTGAGGTTCTGAAAAAAGAAATCACCAATTCACCAACATTCCAACTGACTCCATTTTTTGAAAACGACATCTGTAACAAACATAAACTTTAAGCTACCGCTTTACAAGCAGAACCAAATACAAAAAAGTCCCAACTATGTATTTGCTTCCGAAGCTACACAAAACACCTTACAAACAAGAATGTGTCCAAAGTACACGGATGCCCCACTCGCACTATCCTTTTCCATGTTCCATGGACCGTGAAATTGGGTAATAATCTAAGTTGGTATTAAAATTAGAAAGATTATACTATAGGGATCATATGTATTATAAAGTTTCAAGTTGATTGGACTTCAATTTTATCAAAAACTACCTTGACCAAAAACTTTAACCTGAAACTCCCACTTTCATTTTCTATGTTTAGTGAACCGTGAAATTGGGGTCAAAAGTCTAATTTAGCTTCAAAATTTAAAAGATTATATCATAAGCAACAAGTTTACTAAGTTTCAAGTTGATTGGACTTCAGCTTTACCAAAAACTACCTTGACCAAAAACTTTAACCTGAAACTCCCACTTTCATTTTCTATGTCAGTGGACCGTGAAATTGGGGTCAAGAGTCTATTTTGGCTTTAAAATTAGAAAGATCATATCATAAGCAACAAGTCTACTAAGTTTCAAGTTGATTGGACTTCAGCTTCATCAAAAACTACCTTGACCAAAAACTTTAACCTGAACGGACGGACGCACAGACAGACGGACGGACGGACGCACAGACGAACGGAGCCACAGACCAGAAAACATTATGCCCCTTTACTATCGTAGGTGGGGTATAATATAGATTTATTTCGTCTTCAAGTCATAATTGTTCCACTACTAAATTGTCTATTCTTCTTACCAGTACACTTGGTACAATAAGAAACCTGATAATAAATTGTTCAAATAAGGCCTTCGAAAATAGTGGAATTAATTACTTTTGGAGTGTCAGAAACTCGTTGGAAGTACTTGATAAATTGCATGCTTATATTTGTGATTTTGAATCTGTTCAAGTTTTGATTTTTCTAGCCTATATACCACATTGCCTCACATTCTAATTAAGAAAAAATCCACACACCTAATTAAATGGGCATTTAAAAAGGTCGAAATGTGAATTTATATGTTCAAACTCTTTCAGGTCAATTTTTAGTAGCAATAAACAAAAAAACTATGTCAATTGCTTTGATACTATATCTGCCCTTGAATTTTTCCTAGATAAAATTTTTGTTCGCTTTGGAGATTCCGTATATCGTCCGGTTATCGAAATTCCAATGGGGACTAACTGTGCACCACTTATTGCGGACCTTTTTCTATATTGCTATGAGTTACAATTTATGACAAAAATCAGCAAGGACCCATCGAAACAACATCTGATAAACAAATTTAATAATAATTTTATATATTTGGATGATATTTTGGCTCTCAATAATGACGACTTCAGTATGTATACTAAAGAAATTTATCCTGTTGAACGTACTTTAAATAAAGCTAATACTAACAATGACCACTGCCCTGTCCTCGATCTTGATATCTATATCATTAACGGAAAGCTTAATACTAAAATTTATGATAAAAGCTAGAGATGATTTAGATTTTTCATTTCCTATCGTTAATTATCCATTTTTAGATGGTGACGTTTCCTTGTCACCATCTTACGTTGTTTATATATCTCAACTTGTACGATTCGCTCGTGTCTGTAACAATGTTTTTAGATTTTAACGAGAGATATTTATGTATTACTGAAAAATTATTACACAAGGGTATTTGATATCACAAACTAGTCAAAATATTTACTTAATTTTATCATCGGTATAAGGACATCATTTGTAAATATAGCTCAACATGCAGAATTCTTATACGTTCAGGTATTTCACATCCAATTTTTTATGGAAATATTCTTTATAAAGTACAAAAATGTCAGTATTCACCTCAAAAGCTAACAAAACCTTTAAATAGACTTAATAAGAAGGGATAAGTTACCATACTGTTGTCAGGTCATTAAAGATTGCATATGTTGGCGTTAATACTATTCACTCATAGGGTCTTTGCATCGGAACTAAACACATTAATTTTAAAACCAGTTGTTGGCATGACACGGGTTATGTTCTTCTCATATCTGTTATGATGGTATGATACTAAAACCCTAACGGGAAGTATTTTACCTGATATTCATATGATGAAGACATAATCTTTCAATCAGTTGTAATGAAGTCTGGAGCTGACATGTCAGTTAACTGCTAATAGTCTGTTGTCATTTATGTATTATTGTCATTTTGTTTATTTTCTTTGGTTACATCTTCTGACATCAGACTCGGACTTCTGTTGAACTGAATTTTAATATGTGTATTGTTATGCGTTTACTTTTTTACATTGGCAAGAGATATAGGGGGAGGGTTGAGATCTCATTAACATGTTAACCCCACCGCATTTTTGCGCCTGTTCCAAGTCAGGAGCCTCTGGCCTTTGTTAGTCTTGTATTATTTTTTATTTTAGTTTCTGGTGTGTAATTTGGAGTTAAGTATGGCGTTTATTATCACTGAACTAGTATATATATTTGTTTAGGGGCCAGCTGAAGGACGCCTCCGTGTGCGGAAATTTCTCGCTACATTGAAGACCTGTTGGTGACCTTCTGCTGTTCCATGGTGGGGTTGTTGTCTCTTTGAGACATTCCCCATTTCCATTCTCAATTTTATACTATAACTTGTATACAAGATTTACGCCACTATATACCTGTCCACGAAATATGTAATAGTCTCGGGTTTGCAATCTGTAACATTTTACCAGCCGCAAATGCTGTAACATGATGCGATACAACGTCATCCCTGTTTAGGATCGGTAAGCGCCCTAGCTGTTTTTTAGTCTTGAAGGACAACCCAGATGATTTCACGATTTGTCAAACCTTTCTAATTGTGACATCGATGAATCTATAGATGCAGCTCAAGATCTTGTTATCTCAAGTTAAAACTAAAAAAAAGGTCATTGTGACCTAAACAATTTGAGCGTAAAATTGAATTGTCAAACTTTCTCCTTGTGAATCTACTTTTAAACAATATGTAATAAGAGCTTCACTCCAGACATAAACTTGATGTATATAACAAAACTACCCTAACATTCTCCTCTTCAGTTCGGATTGGTACAGAAGAATTACTTGTTCCTGTCTATCTCAAAGGTCATATGTCATATGAAATTCTGAAAGTTTTAGTTTGTACTTGTAAGGTTAATCTCTGTTTTCAAAGGGTTGCATTTGCTTACGAACAAAATCTAGCATGTACAGATTTAGACATGTCAAAATGTAAATACTCGTCTGGTTGTAGTTAGAAACATTGATGACGATGAAGATGACGATGTATAAGTTTTCATTTTTCTGTTTGTACCTTATGAATCATTCTAAGCTATCGAATGAAAATTAAATATTCCATAATATTTTCTTAACAATATAAACAAAACATCTACTCAATTTTGAAATCGTGGGAAACATAGTAATATTTATCTAGTGGGGGTGGGGGAAGATATGAAAAAAAAACCTGCCATATGGTCTCTTGCTTAAAATACAGGAGACTATAGTTCAAGCTTTAAGGAGATTATAGTTTATCTTTAAAAGAACGTAGTTGGTAATATTAGTTTCGATCATAAATGTTCTTTTATTTTCGAGTTTTTACTATGCTGTTTAGTGTTGTCTGCTTGTCTTCATTTTATATGTTTTTAATGTCCCTTTGGTTTCTCACGCCTTTTTGTATTGCAATTGTTTGTACAATACATCGGTGCTGTACATAATCCTCTCCCTTATATTTTTGGAATACTTTTAAACATTATAGCCAATTGTTTGTCATTTAGTCATCTGTTTATGTAGAATGGGGTGTTTTTACCAGTTTAAAATTGACCGTTTGTTTTCATAACTTTAACCCCCCTTTTTCTCCGTTTGGATAATTTTTACATCTGTAAAGCAAAGCTATACACAGGGATTTATATTCAACCAAGTTCGATGTTAATGTTGTACAAATTTCGAAACAAATCATTTATAAAATTATATACTCTTTCACGCCCAGTAACAGACATTTGATATTGACCTAGAAATTGACAAATACCTCACTATCAACAGACGTGAAAAACACATTTTTTTTTACATTTTATTAAAGTTAAGATTTAAAAAACATCTCTAGTCTAGATCTTACTTGTAATGAACTGAATACAAAAATTTCAAATTTAGAAATTGAAATAGGTCAAGGTCACAGTTATTTAACAGCTGTTTGAAAATTTCAAATTTGCACCCTATATGCAAAAAAGTAAATCTCAAGTCATTTTTGGCGATAAAAATATAAAATTAATTCTAAACGTAGAAAAAAAAAGATATTTTTCAATAAATAAGGTGTTTTTATTTTGCTCCAAACTCATATATAGGAGAAACAAGCTATCTAAATGTGACTCTGCATTTTCATGAATTTTTGCTTTGACCTTTGACACTGATTTAAAAAAAAAGTGACCACGGCAGACAACGACGACAACGGTATTTCGATGAGGCTTGTTCTCCTCTTTCCAATGATAAAAAATATAGCCGTGTGTTATTCCGTTAAGGCAGTAATAGAACATGTAAATCGTATAAATATTCAAAATGTTACTGTGTAACTGTTTTTGTTTTGTTCTTCAAATAAATGCCGCCAAAGGGCAGTGTCTGGCCTGAATAAGACCTGCTTGATTGTGGAGACGTGCACTTACTCTAAGATCGATTATGAATAATAGGAATTCACAAACCTTAAGAAATCTAATTGGCATTTCTGACGCGAAATTTTCAATTGCCCTTTATCTGTTTCAGATACGGACATCATGCGTTTTATCCGTTAGACGTATGTTAGAAGTCCGCTGGTCAATTTATCTGCCAGACATCCAACGGATGTATAACGGACACGTAACTGATACAAAATGGAAACGAAACGGACGAATACCGTACAAAACGGACGCCTACCGGACGTTCAAAGGACATTTCATCCGTTGGACGTCTGTTCAAAGTTTTGAACATGCTCAAAATTTTCCAACGGACAGAATGAACGTCGACGGATAAAACGTACGATAAACGGGCCTGCAACGGATATTGACGGACGTCTAACGGATAAAAACGGACGTCTAACGGACATGAACGGATTGAAAAAAAAATATCCGTTAGGCATCCGTTCGCGCTATCCGTTAAGCTGTGTTAACGGATAACACGAACGGACGACTAACGGATGAAAATAAAAGTTCTCCGTTGACAAAATTGTTATCCGTTGGGAGTCTGTTGATGTACTGACCAAATAAAACGGACGTGTAACAAATTTTTTTGCATAACGGACAAACACCGGATATGCAACGTACGAGAAACGGATGTCGAACGTACTTCCAACGGACGAGTATCGCATAAAACGGACACATAAAGGAAGCTTACCGGATAAAACAGATGAACAAGATATATAATACGGAAAAATTAAAGGCGACAATAATAGTACATGTAAATCGCATAAATATTCAAAAAGTTTCTGTGTAACTGTTTTTTTTTTTTTTTTGTTCTTCAAAATGCCGCCGAAGGGTAGTGTCTGGCCTGAAAAAGAGCTACTTGTTAGTGAAGATGTGCCCTTACTCTTAGATCAATTATGAATAATAAGAATTCATGACATTCAAGAAATCTGACATACCAATAATTGGCATTTCTGACGCGAAATTTTCAATTGGTATTTATCCGTTTCAGATCCGTTCATCATCCGTTTTATCTTTTATATATCCGGTAAAAGTCCGTTTCACATTCGTTAAACATCAGTTTTATCCGTTAAGGGTGCTATAAACAGTTTCGTATAAAAAAACTAGGGGTTATTCCCCAACTAAAAATAGACATGGAGGGAAGTCCCTTTTTATCAACATAATTGGTGAAAAAGTATCATGTTTTTTGTATTTGGTTTTAGTTTCTCTGGATAAAACTTTTTTATACCATTAAAAGTACACTTTTTTTATTCCATTATAAACTAGAGAACATTCTGATTCCAGTGATATCTAGTTTTATACAAGTATCTTTATTAATCAGTCCACCACTAAGAGTCACTTATACATGGTCCCTCAAAATATGACGTCATAGAAAAAAACTTGATTGCACCCTTAAAGGGACAAATATAAAATATAGTGATGTTTTAGCATAGAAATGTGTTAGCGAATGGAGTAAAATAATTCCGAAAAACATTGTACGGCATGTATACATTAATTTAAAAGCATCAGTTTGGTATATTTAATGCAAATATTACAGATTTGTACATAGCAACCAGATATAAGAAAACCAAACTCTGTGCGAATATTGAAGTTTGTTCATTTTTTGCGACGTCATGATATTTTTATTCAATCTCTCATATATTTGGAACCAAAAGTTGCATATGAAAAGTGTAGATTTTTTCTACTTTGACCTTTACTCCTGATCAGTGTAACATAATTTTGTATTAATTATAATTTATATTTGGTACTTTTTGTAGTCAAAAAGGTACACATGCCATTCCTAAGAAAAACACTATTTCAATATTTTCTCAACTCAGCTATAACTTAGTTCATATAGTACTAGGGACAAAATATATTTAAAGTAACTTTATTCATGCCTATTTCATAGTTTTTATTCTATTTATTCAAAAGAAACCCTATTTTATGATTTATTTTCTTTGTAAAACTGATGAAAAAGTGATACAGGAAATGTTTGGAATTTGCGAGTTTAACTGTTTGACACTGGCCAATTATGCCACTACTGCGCGACATAAAAAAAAGAGCTGTAGCTTCACTATTCGTGGTCACAATCCTTAAAGTAAGACATCATTTTACTCGGTATAGTGTACAGATTCAGAAAAGCTAGACAATTTAATATTTCGCATACAAAGTTTTGCCTTAAGGGTGCTATAAACAGTTTCGTATAAAAAAAAAACTAGGGGTTATTCCCCAACTAAAAATAGATATGGAGGGAAGTCCCTTTTTATCAACATAATTGTTGAAAAAGTATCATGTTTTTTGTATTTGGTTGTAAAGATATGTTAATTAACTTCAATTAAAGCAGGTTGAATGATTAAACTAATTTAAAAAATTAGATTAAATATACATGTTTTAAGGGGAGACAACACTGTAAACAGTCTGTTTTTTTGGCAGTGAAAATTGAAAACTTATTTGCAGCCACTGTAGCTCTTTTCGGAGCAGGCGAACGTACCCTGAAGCATAAATTTTTTGAAAGACCAGGTAAAAATCTATGAAATTCATACAATTTTGATTATGAAAAATGTGCAGGTATCATGTCTTCAGGGGTGTTCACATGACCTGATTTCAGGTTTTTAAGCTTAAATTAGGCAATGTTTTTCCCAGTTTCTCTGAATAAAACTTTTTTATACCATTAAAAGTACATTTTTTTTTATTCCATTATAAACTAGAGAACATTCTGATTCCAGTGATATCTAGTTTTATACAAGTATCTTTATTAATCAGTCCACCACTGAGGGTCACTTATACATGGTCCCTCAAAATATGACGTCATAGAAAAAAACTGTTGATTGCACCCTTAAAGGGACAAATATAAAATATAGTGATGTTTTAGCATAGAAATGTGTTAGCGAATGGAGTAAAATAATTCCGGAAAACATTGTACGGCATGTATACATTAATTAAAAAGCATCAGTTTGGTATATTTAATGCAAATATTACAGATTTGTACATATCAACCAGATATAAGAAAACCAGACTCTGTGCGAATATTGAAGTTTTTTTCATTTTTTGCGACGTCATGATTTTTTTATTAAATCTCTCATATATTTGGAACCAAAAGTTGCATATGAAAAGTGTAGATTTTTTCTACCTTGACCTTTTCTCCTGATCAGTGTAACATAAATTTTTATTAATTATAATATATATTTGGTACTTTTTGTAGTCAAAAAGGTACACATGCCATTCCTAAGAAAAACACTATTTCAATATTTTCTCAACTCAGCTATAACTTAGTTCATATAGTACTAGGGACAAAATATATTTAAAGTAACTTTATTCATGCTTATTTCATAGTTTTTATTCTATTTATTCAAAAGAAACCCTATTTTATGATTTATTTTCTTTGTAAAACTGATGAAAAAGTGATACAGGAAATGTTTGGAATTTGCCAGTTTAACTGTTTGCCACTGGCCAATTATGCCACTACTTCGCAACAAAAAAAAAGAGCTGTAGCTTCACTATTCGTGGTCACAATCCTTAAAGTAAGACATCATTTTACTCGGTATAGTGTACAGATTACGCTAGACAATTTAATATTTCGCATACAAAGTTTTGCCTTAAGGGTGCTATAAACAGTTTCGTATAAAAAAAAAACTAGGGGTTATTCCCCAACTAAAAATAGATATGGAGGGAAGTCCCTTTTTATCAACATAATTGGTGAAAAAGTATCATGTTTTTTGTATTTGGTTGTAAAGATATGTTAATTAACTTCAATTAAAGCAGGTTGAATGATTAAACTAATTTAAAAAATTAGATTAAATATACATGTTTTAAGGGGAGACAACACTGTTAACAGTCTGTTTTTTTGGCAGTGAAAATTGAAAACTTATTTGTAGTCACTGTAGCTCTTTTCGGAGCAGGCGAACGTACCCTGAAGCATAAATTTTTTGAAAGACCAGGTAAAAATCTATGAAATTCATACAATTTGATTATGAAAAATGTGCAGGTATCATGTCTTCAGGGGTGTGCACATGACCTGATTTCAGGTTTTTTAAGCTTAAATTAGGCAATGTTTTTCCCAGTTTCTCCGGATAAAACTTTTTTATACCATTAAAAGTACACTTTTTTTTTATTCCATTATAAACTAGAGAACATTCTGATTCCAGTGATATCTAGTTTTATACAAGTATCTTTATTAATCAGTCCACCACTAAGGGTCACTTATACATGGTCCCTCAAAATATGACGTCTTAGAAAAAAAACTGTTCATTGCACCCTTAAAGGGACAAATATAAAATATAGTGATGTTTTAGCATAGAAATGTGTTAGCGAATGGAGTAAAATAATTCCGAAAAACATTGTACGGCATGTATACATTAATTTAAAAGCATCAGTTTGGTATATTTAATGCAAATATTACAGATTTGTACATAGCAACCAGACATAAGAAAACCAGACTCTGTGCGAATATTGAAGTTTTTTCATTTTTTGCGACGTCATGATATTTTTATTCAATCTCTCATATATTTGGAACCAAAAGTTGCATATGAAAAGTGTAGATTTTTTCTACTTTGACCTTTACTCCTGATCAGTGTAACATGAATTGTTATTAATCATAATACATATTTGGTACTTTTTGTAGTCAAAAAGGTACACATGCCATTCCTAAGAAAAACACTATTTCAATATTTTCTCAACTCAGCTATAACTTAGTTCATATAGTACGAGGGACAAAATATATTTAAAGTAACTTTATTCAAGCCTATTTCATAGTTTTTATTCTATTTATTCAAAAGAAACCCTATTCTATGATTTATTTTCTTTGTAAAACTGATGAAAAAGTGATACAGGAAATGTTTGGAATTTGCCATTTTAACTGTTTGCCACTGGCCAATTATGCTACTACTGCGCGACATAAAAAAAGAGTTGTAGCTTCACTATTCGTGGTCACAATCCTTAAAGTAAGACATCATTTTACTCGGTATAGTGTACAGATTCAGAAAAGCTAGAAAATTTAATATTTCGCATACAAAGTTTTGCCTTAAGGGTGCTATAAACAGTTTCGTATAAAAAAAAAATAGAGGTTATTCCCCAACTAAAAATAGACATGGAGGGAAGTCCCTTTTTATCAACATAATTGGTGAAAAAGTATCATGTTTTTTGTATTTGGTTGTAAAGATATGTTAATTAACTTCAATTAAAGCAGGTTGAATGATTAAACTAATTTAAAAAATTAGATTAAATATAAATGTTTTAAGGGGAGACAACACTGTAAACAGTCTGTTTTTTTGGCAGTGAAAATTGAAAACTTATTTGCAGCCACTGTAGCTCTTTTCGGAGCAGGCGAACGTACCCTGAAGAATAAATTTTTTGAAAGACCAGGTAAAAATCTATGAAATTCATACAATTTGATTATGAAAAATGTGCAGGTATCATGTCTTCAGGGGTGTGCACATGACCTGATTTCAGGTTTTTTAAGCTTAAATTAGGCAATGTTTTTCCCAGTTTCTCCGGATAAAACTTTTTTATACCATTAAAAGTACACTTTTTTTTTATTCCATTATAAACTAGAGAACATTCTGATTCCAGTGATATCTAGTTTTATACAAGTATCTTTATTAATCAGTCCACCACTAAGGGTCACTTATACATGGTCCCTCAAAATATGACGTCTTAGAAAAAAAACTGTTCATTGCACCCTTAAAGGGACAAATATAAAATATAGTGATGTTTTAGCATAGAAATGTGTTAGCGAATGGAGTAAAATAATTCCAAAAAACATTGTACGGCATGTATACATTAATTTAAAAGCATCAGTTTGGTATATTTAATGCAAATATTACAGATTTGTACATAGCAACCAGATATAAGAAAACCAGACTCTGTGCGAATATTGAAGTTTTTTCATTTTTTGCGACGTCATGATATTTTTATTCAATCTCTCATATATTTGGAACCAAAAGTTGCATATGAAAAGTGTAGATTTTTTCTACTTTGACCTTTACTCCTGATCAGTGTAACATGAATTGTTATTAATTATAATACATATTTGGTACTTTTTGTAGTCAAAAAGGTACACATGCCATTCCTAAGAAAAACACTATTTCAATATTTTCTCAACTCAGCTATAACTTAGTTCATATAGTACGAGGGACAAAATATATTTAAAGTAACTTTATTCAAGCCTATTTCATAGTTTTTATTCTATTTATTCAAAAGAAACCCTATTCTATGATTTATTTTCTTTGTAAAACTGATGAAAAAGTGATACAGGAAATGTTTGGAATTTGCCATTTTAAATGTTTGCCACTGGCCAATTATGCTACTACTGCGCGACATAAAAAAAGAGTTGTAGCTTCACTATTCGTGGTCACAATCCTTAAAGTAAGACATCATTTTACTCGGTATAGTGTACAGATTCAGAAAAGCTAGAAAATTTAATATTTCGCATACAAAGTTTTGCCTTAAGGGTGCTATAAACAGTTTCGTATAAAAAAAAATAGAGGTTATTCCCCAACTAAAAATAGACATGGAGGGAAGTCCCTTTTTATCAACATAATTGGTGAAAAAGTATCATGTTTTTTGTATTTGGTTGTAAAGATATGTTAATTAACTTCAATTAAAGCAGGTTGAATGATTAAACTAATTTAAAAAATTAGATTAAATATAAATGTTTTAAGGGGAGACAACACTGTAAACAGTCTGTTTTTTTGGCAGTGAAAATTGAAAACTTATTTGCAGCCACTGTAGCTCTTTTCGGAGCAGGCGAACGTACCCTGAAGCATAATTTTTTTGAAATACCAGGTAAAAATCTATGAAATTTATTCAATTTTGATTATGAAAATGTGCAGGTATCATGTCTTCAGGGGTGTGCACATGACCTGATTTCAGGTTTTTTAAGCTTAAATTAGGCAATGTCTTTCCCAGTTTCTCTGGATAAAACTTTTTTATACCATTAAAAGTACACTTTTTTTTTATTCCATTATAAACTAGAGAACATTCTGATTCCAGTGATATCTAGTTTTATAAAAGTATCTTTATTAATCAGTCCACCACTAAGGGTCACTTATACATGGTCCCTCAAAATATGACGTCTTAGAAAAAAAACTGTTCATTGCACCCTTAAAGGGACAAATATAAAATATAGTGATGTTTTAGCATAGAAATGTGTTAGCGAATGGAGTAAAATAATTCCGAAAAACATTGTACGGCATGTATACATTAATTTAAAAGCATCAGTTTGGTATATTTAATGCAAATATTACAGATTTGTACATAGCAACCAGATATAAGAAAACCAGACTCTGTGCGAATATTGAAGTTTTTTCATTTTTTGCGACGTCATGATATTTTTATTCAATCTCTCATATATTTGGAACCAAAAGTTGCATATGAAAAGTGTAGATTTTTTCTACTTTGACCTTTACTCCTGATTAGTGTAACATAAATTGTTATTAATTATAATACATATTTGGTACTTTTTGTAGTCAAAAAGGTACACATGCCATTCCTAAGAAAAACACTATTTCAATATTTTCTCAACTCAGCTATAACTTAGTTCATATAGTACGAGGGACAAAATATATTTAAAGTAACTTTATTCAAGCCTATTTCATAGTTTTTATTCTATTTATTCAAAAGAAACCCTATTTTATGATTTATTTTCTTTGTAAAACTGATGAAAAAGTGATACAGGAAATGTTTGGAATTTGCCATTTTAACTGTTTGCCACTGGCCAATTATGCTACTACTGCGCGACATAAAAAAAGAGTTGTAGCTTCACTATTCGTGGTCACAATCCTTAAAGTAAGACATCATTTTACTCGGTATAGTGTACAGATTCAGAAAAGCTAGAAAATTTAATATTTCGCATACAAAGTTTTGCCTTAAGGGTGCTATAAACAGTTTCGTATAAAAAAAAACTAGGGGTTATTCCCCAACTAAAAATAGATATGGAGGGAAGTCCCTTTTTATCAACATAATTGGTGAAAAAGTATCATGTTTTTTGTATTTGGTTGTAAAGATATGTTAATTAACTTCAATTAAAGCAGGTTGAATGATTAAACTAATTTAAAAAATTAGATTAAATATACATGTTTTAAGGAAAGACAACACTGTAAACAGTCTGTTTTTTTGGCAGTGAAAATTGAAAACTTATTTGCAGCCTCTGTAGCTCTCTTTTCGGAGCAGGCGAACGTACCCTGAAGCATAATTTTTTTGAAATACCAGGTAAAAATCTATGAAATTCATTCAATTTTGATTATGAAAATGTGCAGGTATCATGTCTTCAGGGGTGTGCACATGACCTGATTTCAGGTTTTTTAAGCTTAAATTAGGCAATGTTTTTCCCAGTTTCTCTGGATAAAACTTTTTTATACCATTAAAAGTACACTTTTTTTTTATTCCATTATAAACTAGAGAACATTCTGATTCCAGTGATATCTAGTTTTATACAAGTATCTTTATTAATCAGTCCACCACTAAGGGTCACTTATACATGGTCCCTCAAAATATGACGTCTTAGAAAAAAAACTGTTCATTGCACCCTTAAAGGGACAAATATAAAATATAGTGATGTTTTAGCATAGAAATGTGTTAGCGAATGGAGTAAAATAATTCCGAAAAACATTGTACGGCATGTATACATTAATTTAAAAGCATCAGTTTGGTATATTTAATGCAAATATTACAGATTTGTACATAGCAACCAGATACATTGTATAAGAAAACCAGACTCTGTGCGAATATTGAAGTTTTTTCATTTTTTGCGACGTCATGATATTTTTATTCAATCTCTCATATATTTGGAACCAAAAGTTGCATATGAAAAGTGTAGATTTTTTCTACTTTGACCTTTACTCCTGATTAGTGTAACATAAATTGTTATTAATTATAATACATATTTGGTACTTTTTGTAGTCAAAAAGGTACACATGCCATTCCTAAGAAAAACACTATTTCAATATTTTCTCAACTCAGCTATAACTTAGTTCATATAGTACGAGGGACAAAATATATTTAAAGTAACTTTATTCAAGCCTATTTCATAGTTTTTATTCTATTTATTCAAAAGAAACCCTATTTTATGATTTATTTTCTTTGTAAAACTGATGAAAAAGTGATACAGGAAATGTTTGGAATTTGCCATTTTAACTGTTTGCCACTGGCCAATTATGCTACTACTGCGCGACATAAAAAAAGAGTTGTTTAAAAAATTAGATTAAATATACATGTTTTAAGGAAAGACAACACTGTAAACAGTCTGTTTTTTTGGCAGTGAAAATTGAAAACTTATTTGCAGCCTCTGTAGCTCTCTTTTCGGAGCAGGCGAACGTACCCTGAAGCATAATTTTTTTGAAATACCAGGTAAAAATCTATGAAATTCATTCAATTTTGATTATGAAAATGTGCAGGTATCATGTCTTCAGGGGTGTGCACATGACCTGATTTCAGGTTTTTTAAGCTTAAATTAGGCAATGTTTTTCCCAGTTTCTCTGGATAAAACTTTTTTATACCATTAAAAGTACACTTTTTTTTTATTCCATTATAAACTAGAGAACATTCTGATTCCAGTGATATCTAGTTTTATACAAGTATCTTTATTAATCAGTCCACCACTAAGGGTCACTTATACATGGTCCCTCAAAATATGACGTCTTAGAAAAAAAACTGTTCATTGCACCCTTAAAGGGACAAATATAAAATATAGTGATGTTTTAGCATAGAAATGTGTTAGCGAATGGAGTAAAATAATTCCAAAAAACATTGTACGGCATGTATACATTAATTTAAAAGCATCAGTTTGGTATATTTAATGCAAATATTACAGATTTGTACATAGCAACCAGATATAAGAAAACCAGACTCTGTGCGAATATTGAAGTTTTTTCATTTTTTGCGACGTCATGATATTTTTATTCAATCTCTCATATATTTGGAACCAAAAGTTGCATATGAAAAGTGTAGATTTTTTCTACTTTGACCTTTACTCCTGATCAGTGTAACATGAATTGTTATTAATTATAATACATATTTGGTACTTTTTGTAGTCAAAAAGGTACACATGCCATTCCTAAGAAAAACACTATTTCAATATTTTCTCAACTCAGCTATAACTTAGTTCATATAGTACGAGGGACAAAATATATTTAAAGTAACTTTATTCAAGCCTATTTCATAGTTTTTATTCTATTTATTCAAAAGAAACCCTATTCTATGATTTATTTTCTTTGTAAAACTGATGAAAAAGTGATACAGGAAATGTTTGGAATTTGCCATTTTAAATGTTTGCCACTGGCCAATTATGCTACTACTGCGCGACATAAAAAAAGAGTTGTAGCTTCACTATTCGTGGTCACAATCCTTAAAGTAAGACATCATTTTACTCGGTATAGTGTACAGATTCAGAAAAGCTAGAAAATTTAATATTTCGCATACAAAGTTTTGCCTTAAGGGTGCTATAAACAGTTTCGTATAAAAAAAAATAGAGGTTATTCCCCAACTAAAAATAGACATGGAGGGAAGTCCCTTTTTATCAACATAATTGGTGAAAAAGTATCATGTTTTTTGTATTTGGTTGTAAAGATATGTTAATTAACTTCAATTAAAGCAGGTTGAATGATTAAACTAATTTAAAAAATTAGATTAAATATAAATGTTTTAAGGGGAGACAACACTGTAAACAGTCTGTTTTTTTGGCAGTGAAAATTGAAAACTTATTTGCAGCCACTGTAGCTCTTTTCGGAGCAGGCGAACGTACCCTGAAGCATAATTTTTTTGAAATACCAGGTAAAAATCTATGAAATTTATTCAATTTTGATTATGAAAATGTGCAGGTATCATGTCTTCAGGGGTGTGCACATGACCTGATTTCAGGTTTTTTAAGCTTAAATTAGGCAATGTCTTTCCCAGTTTCTCTGGATAAAACTTTTTTATACCATTAAAAGTACACTTTTTTTTTATTCCATTATAAACTAGAGAACATTCTGATTCCAGTGATATCTAGTTTTATAAAAGTATCTTTATTAATCAGTCCACCACTAAGGGTCACTTATACATGGTCCCTCAAAATATGACGTCTTAGAAAAAAAACTGTTCATTGCACCCTTAAAGGGACAAATATAAAATATAGTGATGTTTTAGCATAGAAATGTGTTAGCGAATGGAGTAAAATAATTCCGAAAAACATTGTACGGCATGTATACATTAATTTAAAAGCATCAGTTTGGTATATTTAATGCAAATATTACAGATTTGTACATAGCAACCAGATATAAGAAAACCAGACTCTGTGCGAATATTGAAGTTTTTTCATTTTTTGCGACGTCATGATATTTTTATTCAATCTCTCATATATTTGGAACCAAAAGTTGCATATGAAAAGTGTAGATTTTTTCTACTTTGACCTTTACTCCTGATTAGTGTAACATAAATTGTTATTAATTATAATACATATTTGGTACTTTTTGTAGTCAAAAAGGTACACATGCCATTCCTAAGAAAAACACTATTTCAATATTTTCTCAACTCAGCTATAACTTAGTTCATATAGTACGAGGGACAAAATATATTTAAAGTAACTTTATTCAAGCCTATTTCATAGTTTTTATTCTATTTATTCAAAAGAAACCCTATTTTATGATTTATTTTCTTTGTAAAACTGATGAAAAAGTGATACAGGAAATGTTTGGAATTTGCCATTTTAACTGTTTGCCACTGGCCAATTATGCTACTACTGCGCGACATAAAAAAAGAGTTGTAGCTTCACTATTCGTGGTCACAATCCTTAAAGTAAGACATCATTTTACTCGGTATAGTGTACAGATTCAGAAAAGCTAGAAAATTTAATATTTCGCATACAAAGTTTTGCCTTAAGGGTGCTATAAACAGTTTCGTATAAAAAAAAACTAGGGGTTATTCCCCAACTAAAAATAGATATGGAGGGAAGTCCCTTTTTATCAACATAATTGGTGAAAAAGTATCATGTTTTTTGTATTTGGTTGTAAAGATATGTTAATTAACTTCAATTAAAGCAGGTTGAATGATTAAACTAATTTAAAAAATTAGATTAAATATACATGTTTTAAGGAAAGACAACACTGTAAACAGTCTGTTTTTTTGGCAGTGAAAATTGAAAACTTATTTGCAGCCTCTGTAGCTCTCTTTTCGGAGCAGGCGAACGTACCCTGAAGCATAATTTTTTTGAAATACCAGGTAAAAATCTATGAAATTCATTCAATTTTGATTATGAAAATGTGCAGGTATCATGTCTTCAGGGGTGTGCACATGACCTGATTTCAGGTTTTTTAAGCTTAAATTAGGCAATGTTTTTCCCAGTTTCTCTGGATAAAACTTTTTTATACCATTAAAAGTACACTTTTTTTTTATTCCATTATAAACTAGAGAACATTCTGATTCCAGTGATATCTAGTTTTATACAAGTATCTTTATTAATCAGTCCACCACTAAGGGTCACTTATACATGGTCCCTCAAAATATGACGTCTTAGAAAAAAAACTGTTCATTGCACCCTTAAAGGGACAAATATAAAATATAGTGATGTTTTAGCATAGAAATGTGTTAGCGAATGGAGTAAAATAATTCCGAAAAACATTGTACGGCATGTATACATTAATTTAAAAGCATCAGTTTGGTATATTTAATGCAAATATTACAGATTTGTACATAGCAACCAGATACATTGTATAAGAAAACCAGACTCTGTGCGAATATTGAAGTTTTTTCATTTTTTGCGACGTCATGATATTTTTATTCAATCTCTCATATATTTGGAACCAAAAGTTGCATATGAAAAGTGTAGATTTTTTCTACTTTGACCTTTACTCCTGATTAGTGTAACATAAATTGTTATTAATTATAATACATATTTGGTACTTTTTGTAGTCAAAAAGGTACACATGCCATTCCTAAGAAAAACACTATTTCAATATTTTCTCAACTCAGCTATAACTTAGTTCATATAGTACGAGGGACAAAATATATTTAAAGTAACTTTATTCAAGCCTATTTCATAGTTTTTATTCTATTTATTCAAAAGAAACCCTATTTTATGATTTATTTTCTTTGTAAAACTGATGAAAAAGTGATACAGGAAATGTTTGGAATTTGCCATTTTAACTGTTTGCCACTGGCCAATTATGCTACTACTGCGCGACATAAAAAAAGAGTTGTTTAAAAAATTAGATTAAATATACATGTTTTAAGGAAAGACAACACTGTAAACAGTCTGTTTTTTTGGCAGTGAAAATTGAAAACTTATTTGCAGCCTCTGTAGCTCTCTTTTCGGAGCAGGCGAACGTACCCTGAAGCATAATTTTTTTGAAATACCAGGTAAAAATCTATGAAATTCATTCAATTTTGATTATGAAAATGTGCAGGTATCATGTCTTCAGGGGTGTGCACATGACCTGATTTCAGGTTTTTTAAGCTTAAATTAGGCAATGTTTTTCCCAGTTTCTCTGGATAAAACTTTTTTATACCATTAAAAGTACACTTTTTTTTTATTCCATTATAAACTAGAGAACATTCTGATTCCAGTGATATCTAGTTTTATACAAGTATCTTTATTAATCAGTCCACCACTAAGGGTCACTTATACATGGTCCCTCAAAATATGACGTCTTAGAAAAAAAACTGTTCATTGCACCCTTAAAGGGACAAATATAAAATATAGTGATGTTTTAGCATAGAAATGTGTTAGCGAATGGAGTAAAATAATTCCGAAAAACATTGTACGGCATGTATACATTAATTTAAAAGCATCAGTTTGGTATATTTAATGCAAATATTACAGATTTGTACATAGCAACCAGATATAAGAAAACCAGACTCTGTGCGAATATTGAAGTTTTTTCATTTTTTGCGACGTCATGATATTTTTATTCAATCTCTCATATATTTGGAACCAAAAGTTGCATATGAAAAGTGTAGATTTTTTCTACTTTGACCTTTACTCCTGATTAGTGTAACATAAATTGTTATTAATTATAATACATATTTGGTACTTTTTGTAGTCAAAAAGGTACACATGCCATTCCTAAGAAAAACACTATTTCAATATTTTCTCAACTCAGCTATAACTTAGTTCATATAGTACGAGGGACAAAATATATTTAAAGTAACTTTATTCAAGCCTATTTCATAGTTTTTATTCTATTTATTCAAAAGAAACCCTATTTTATGATTTATTTTCTTTGTAAAACTGATGAAAAAGTGATACAGGAAATGTTTGGAATTTGCCATTTTAACTGTTTGCCACTGGCCAATTATGCTACTACTGCGCGACATAAAAAAAGAGTTGTAGCTTCACTATTCGTGGTCACAATCCTTAAAGTAAGACATCATTTTACTCGGTATAGTGTACAGATTCAGAAAAGCTAGAAAATTTAATATTTCGCATACAAAGTTTTGCCTTAAGGGTG